>OX415254.1:78573458-79173458 GCA_948329865.1 Linaria vulgaris
GATTTGAGAGTTGATTTTTTATAATAGTTGAGTGTGAGCGATTTTCCTCCTATTGTAATTCATTCTAGTGTTGAATGAAGAATTTTTCAATCCCAAAAGAAACTATTGGAGATATTACTAAATGTTTCTATTTTTTAGCTGAATGAAACCTATCCGAAACCAAAACTTTATTTTATGGTGGGAGAAAAGTGAAAGGTCAAACTTATCTTTTGAACATGCATTTTGCATTATGGATTTGTGAAATTTGTGGAAGAACGTGTCATTTAGAAAGCCATTTTGCGTATTACTCGACGTTCTTCGGGTCCACAAGAAGTTACACGGATATTTATGCTAGATACTTTGATACTTTTATGTTGTAAAGATTCTTTCGGTAAACATGAAAATGAATTATGTATGTTTTCATGCACTAAAGTCTAGTGTTTAGTGTTTAACAAGTTAGATTTTGAGATGATGTATCGCTTTGTATTCATCTTTTAATCAAGAAAAAAGGAACGGGTCGCATAATCTGTTTCCTATAATATCTATACTGTCGTATCTTGTCACGCAAAACATAGTGAAGGAGCTCTAAACCACGAATAAAAAACAACTCACAAGCTATGAAGATTCACTTTGCAAGAGTCATGTTCTGGAAATTAACTACGTTTTGGTTCCTTTGCCACATTTTGGATTTAGTATCAAAAAACTCCTCTGCTTTTTACCTCTTCATTGTGGTCCTATGATCACCTCCACTGGTGGTTATGGTGTATAACAATCCCAAGATACAATAACTACTAGATATTTATTTACATTGAGTGTAATACAACATCACAAGTGAAATGCGATGCATAAATTTGTACCAAGATGAAACAAAGAAACGGTCTTCGATGCGAAGCAATCATTTCAAAATTCATTGCAGCCTAGTATAGATGATGTCACCTCAAGACTCAAGTTGGCAAACATGCTGCTTCAGATAGCTTTCTCTGCCTTTTAAGACAAAATTTAGCGCTTTTCTAGTGCAACTAAAACCTCAGACATATTCGGTCTCTCTTCCGGAATCTGGTTTAGACACTTCAAAGCAAGGGCTGCAACTCTATAGGCTTCTTTCCGAGGATATTCTCCTTCCAGCTTGGTGTCCATAATTGGGATCATATTTCTCTCCTCAATCATATGTGGTTTCGTCCAATCCACTGAGTTTATCTGAGTACGGACCTTGCTGCTATCCCAAGCACGACACCCGGTTAGTAATTCCAGCAGAACAACCCCAAAACCATAAACATCACATTTTGCCGTTAAGTAACCTGTATAGATGTAGAGAGTCTTCAATTATGTGATACAATTGGCTGGCAAACATGTTGCTCCATGAAAAGAAAGAGGTTGAGAAATTAAGCATTCCACATAATAGACCTTCGGAAAAATATTCAGGCGCCATATAGCCTATTGTCCCCTTTACACAAGTCACATCACCATGAAGACCATCCTTAGCCAAACCAAAGTCGGACAACTTGGCGTTAAACTCCTGCGTATAGATAAATCCACACAACATAATAACACAAGTTTGCGCTATTCTAAGCAAATAACCATTAATTTCAAGCCAGTATAACAACATAACAAGCAAAAGAATATGAACATACCGCATCTAACAGAATGTTGGTAGATGCTACACCTCCATGTATGACTTGCTTTTCCCTGTCATGCAAGAAAGAGAGGGCTCTAGCAGTATCTATAGAGACTTTGATTCTTGTAGACCACGAAAGCGATTGATACTCTCCTGCAAAAATTACGGTGATCACCATACATAAAGGGTTTGACCAACGTAAGGGACTCATACAGTTTCACAAAGCAAACTGGATTAATTGATAAGCTGCTTATTTCATAAAATTATAATACAAAATTCCAAAATTCCAAAATTTGTTCTCTAATGGAAAAGTATGAGGCGAATACCGAAAATTTGTTTTTTAATGATGACAATTTTGAACAATCCCGATATTTGTTCAGGAAACTCAAGACCACTAGTTAAGTAATCAAGTGAAGACGGTATATTAAAGTGTGAGAATTACTTCTGAATAAGTGGTTGTCCAAGCTTCCTCCTGGCATAAACTCATATACCAAAACATGTTGGTCTTTCTCGGAGCAATGTCCGATAAGCTTAACAACGTTAGGATGCTGAAGTAGACTTAAATAATTAACTTCAGCCTGCAGAAGTTTCATTGTAGGTATTGATCAAGTGAAACAGCAGAGAAAAAAAAATTAATGAAGAACACCCTACCAACCACTCCTCACGTCCTTGACGAGAGTGTTGACTCAACTTCTTAACAGCTACTACCATTCCAGAACCGGGCTTTGCAGCAGCAAGCGAATACTCATGAACCCATCCTTTAAAAACAGGGCCAAATCCTCCTTCCCCTAATAGCAAGTCAGCATGAAAGTTCATGGTTGCTCTTTTTATTTCTTTAAATTTTACCGGCCGCACCACGAAGGCTGGTTCGGTCAAGCTGGATGAAGCTTTTGGACTAATGGTCTCAATCAAAATTCTTGTGGTTTCTGAGTTTCACAAGGAACGGGTGCAGAGAAAACCAAATTTCAAAAAATTTTGATAGAATAATTTGGTATTGTGCTATATATTGCATTTTGCAAATAAAAACTCAAAAGCATTACAGTTCACATTCATCTGGTTTTATGCAAAGGGCAGCTTAACTTGATATATGTACAACTCCTACTTCTGTAATACCAGATCTTGTGTTTGCAAATTCACGTAACCAATTATAGATCTAAATAAAATAGCATAGAAGAACAGCCACTGATGATTAATTAAGTCTAGTTTTCAGATTATTTTCACTTGCATAAAACACTACAAGCACTCTGATGCATTGCAAAAAGAAGGGATTCATGGCGAAAAAGGAGCCATATATCCTGAGCCCAAATGGTTGTAGTTTGACTGGATGTAGATCCATTTTGACAAAAGATGCCACAATATGAAGTGTGAGAGTTGTTCTAAGCAAAAAATGGTACCTTTGCAAACGTTATTACAATCTTTAGGTACAAATTAGATAAGTCATTAATTGATATAAAGTCACATATATCCACGTTATTTTCTCAAACAACATTCAACCCTTCAAATCCAACAAATTTTACCAAATAGTAAAACTGTAAAAGGCAATAAATAATCGGTTCATAATTGCACGCATAGAGCCTGAAATAAAAATCTGACGTTCAAACCAAAAACACATATGTTATAACCATGAGCAATTCCCATAGTATGTCATTTGTCAATCTCTAAAACAGTAATCCACAACTACTCCTCGATTGTTTCCGCAAAGCAAAGCTTGAAATACGATAAATGAGCACGTACCGTTGGCATCGATAGAATCAAAACTGAAACGTGAGCTGAAATCAGAAGAAATAGAGGTGTCGAAGCTCTCAACAAATGCGAGTTCTCGAAGCTTTTCTCGGTTGAGAGTGGCTGCGACCAACCTTTCCCAGTCGTCATAAACCCGAGACATTAAATTCAAATTTTCGCTTTAACTGGATTTTGTACAATCAAACTTATATTCTGTACGTGCATTAGGAACAAGACCTTTTGGGTAAGTAAACGGTTTGTAGACTTCTTGGAATATATAGTGGAAGAAGTAAACGGTTTGTGACATTAATGTATTACACGTTCTCGGGCCTACAATCTATATCCCATAATAAATTGATATAATTTATGCTTTTAAAATATTTGGGAAAGACGTTACACAACATTTTGCCTCTCAGATCTTTCAAAAGTTGCAGATTGCCCTCTTAGCTTTTATTATTCCCAGTGCACGTGCCTCGTATTCTAAGAGTAATTTTGTCCATCCAACTTAAGAATTAAGTTTAGAGGGTATTTAAAAAAAAAACACCCTGATTTCTCCAATTCTCCTAAATCCCTAAATTGTCCAAACAACGATATCCTGAAGCCATTAGATTCCAAGCTTATCAGGCATGGAAGCGAGTCAAGTCAAAACAACCCCAAAAGTTGAAAGTTGAAACATTATTATTTTTTGGGATAAAAGCATCAAGCTCCTGAACTATGCACGTTTTTGCGACTTGCATCCTAAACAAAGTTAATAAGCCTTTTGCCTCCTAAAATATGCACGTATGTTCGATTTGCCCCTTCAATAGATCTCCGACCATTATTGGCCAGAATATTCCCCGTTTGAGGTGTTTATTCGCCTAGTTTTTGTCATCAACTACCAAAATACATCAAGTACAACATATATGAGTCGGGTATGGAGGAATATTGTGGCCAAAAATGGCTGGAAATACACTGGAGCGGCAAATCGCATTTTCAACTATTTTTGGCCAGAATACCCCGTTCGAGGTGTTTTTCCGCAATATTTTTGTCATCAACTAGTATAATACATCTAACACAACACATATGAGTCGGGCAGGGGGGAATATTTCGGCCAAAAATGGTCAAAAATTCATTGAAGGGGCAAATCGAACATACGTGCATAGTTTAGGGAGCAAAACACTAATTAAATTTGTTTAGGGTGCAAGTCAAAAAAGCGTGCATAGTTAAGGGGGCTTTGATGCTTTTATCTCTTAATTTTTTTTTTTATCTCTGGTCATATTTTTCTTTTAATTCTTTCAATTCAAGTTATGTAAATACAGTGCATTACCATTCAGCAACAACTGTTAAAATTAACTTATTTGCTTTATGTCGGGGGAGTCATGCAGCAACTAACGGTAATATCTATCACAGTAACTAAGCAATATAGTCTTGTGTCCTTGAAACTATGTTTTGGTTTGTTACCGAAACCAGTATCGAATATACTTCTCCGATTTTTACCTGTGTGTATTGCGCATATAGGCTATAGTTACCATCATTTCGAAATCATACGAAAATATCACCCTAACATTGTTACTGGTAGTGTGATTCAGAAACTGGACAAGACAGTTTCAGAGGTTAATCAAAAGTAAGAGTTTTACCTTTTTGTCTTTTAAGACCATATCTACCCCCACGGGTGCTTACAGTTTTTCGCAATCGTCTCCCGATATACAACATTTACTATGTATTCATTCACACTTGCAACAGTACAAGTGAAATGCTATGTATAAAATTGTTCCAAGTTGAGGACTATGCTATGTTCTAGAAGGCAGAGCAAACATATTCTAAGTTCATTGCAACAACCTTGTATAAACAATGTCACCTCAAGTTGGCAGCCAAGCTGCTTCAGAGAGCTGACTCTGTACTGGCCATGTGACAACCTTAGAGCTTTTCTAGTTCAACTAAAACCTCTGACATTTTCGGTCTTTGATGGGGATACTCTTTTAGGCACTTCAAAGCAAGAGCTGCAACTCTATACACTTCTTTCTTAGGATATTGTCCTTCCAGTTTGGTGTCCATAATCCGGAACAACTTTTTCTTCCCAGGTATACATGCTTTTGCCCAATCCACTAAGTTTTGCTCCATAGCGACCTTTGTGTTGTCAATAACATGACGCCCAGATAATAATTCCAGCAAAACAACCCCAAAACCGTAAACATCACATTTTGCTGTTAAGTGACCTGTATTATAGTTGCCTGAGTCTTCAATAAGGTGATATTATACCCCGAATAAACATGTTGCTACTTGAAAAGAAAGAGGGCGAGAAATTAAGTATTTCCCAACAGACATGTGAAGGCATATTCAGGTGCCACATAGCCATGTCTCCCTATAACTCGAGTTGACACGTAACTCATACCACCACTAGGACCATCCATAGCCCAACCAAAGTAAGACAACTTGGCATTAAAGTCCTGCATTCCACAGATAAATCCACACAACATAATAACACAATTTTCCTATATTATATGATCAAAGAATCAATGATTTGGAGCCAGTATAACAACGTAGGAAGCAACATGATATGAACGTACCTCATATAAGAAAATGTTCCTAGAGTGTACATCTCGATGTATGATCTGTTTTTCCCTGTCATGCAACAAAGAGAGGACTCTAGCAGTACCTATAGCAACTTTGATTCTTGTAGCCTACGAAAGTGGCCTAAGCCCTCCTGCCAAAACGATGAGATCAGCATTCATAAAGGGCTTGGATGGACTTGAGGAGAAGTGATTGAGAAGTGAGAAGTTGGTGTTTATATACTTCTGGGGCAGGCCTATGAAAATTGTTCTTGAATTTTTGGATTGTGGATTGATACAACTTTCAAAACTCAAGTTAGGCTGGCGTTGCCTTAACTTGATCTTAAATAATCTTCTTGATAAGAGTATATTGTGAAGCGGAATTAAAAACGCAATAAGATAAATTTTAAGAAGTTTTAAATATTATTAAAAACTTCTTAGCCTTAGGCGAAATAACCAATAAAGGTTTTCACAAAACGTTCCTCACAACAATTCACCCACGCTCTTTGTTGATCGAACTCAACGAAGCAGACAAGCACGAACTACTTAACTTCTAAGAACTAGACTCAAATAGTTGATACAAAAACTTCGCAATAAGTCAAAGACAATACAACGTATAATTAATCTCTCGGATTATTTACACTATTGTCTTGTTTGTCTTGATGAACTTCACACCTATATATAGGTTTGGAAAAATTTCAGTTACCTATCCAACGTTTGTCCGCTTTTACAGTTTTCTATCCAACGGTTCATTGTTTACACTTTGCGGTCCAACGTTTCATTTCGGTCACAGTTTACGGTCTAACCTTTAATTCCGCCCTATTTTTGCCCAAAAACGTCATTTTGCGACAAAATGACGCATCACTGACGTCATTAAGAGGGGTATCTTCGGTACTTTACTATTTATTTGCTTAAAAATTAAATAAATTAACAAATTACGATTATAAAGAGTTAGCGCGGTATTTTGTTAAATCACCCGCCAATTTCCGAAACCCTAATTTCCAAAATCGAAAGTAAATCCACGAAATCGAAGCTCAATTTCTTGTTTTATCCACTCGATCAACAGAATCTAACAATGGTGTGGAGAGTTAGAACCCCCGTTGACGTTATTCCTGAAGGACAAATTACACCAAATTATGGTAAGAATCCCCAAATCCAGAATTTAATTTATTTCTTTGTTTGGAGTTACCTTTTGTCGTGTGGTCCTCTTTTTGGCTCTATGTGAAGGAACGGTTGGACACTTGTGAAAAAGTATTAATTTTTTTTGTTTTTAGATGTCACTCTAACTGCCACTTGTGTGTTTGTGTGATTAGTTAGTTTAAGTGTGTTTATGTATGTTAATATAATACTAAATAATTTTTGTCTATATTCAGCTGGAGATAGAGATGACCCATTCACCATAATATTGCATCATTCTGGAAAATTAATGAATTTGGGGAAATGGGTTTATCTTGAGGGACAAGTGAGCTATATAGACTGGTGCAATGAGGATGAAATGTCCAGGCTAGAGCTACTGAAAATGGTGAAAGAGGTGGGTGTTAAAACAGAGGGTTGTGTGGTGAGAATATGTTACATTCAAGATTCTGCTCCAGGGAGTATATTGAAGTAATTAATGATAAGGAGGCACTGGATATGGCCCTCCCAACTGAATCAAGAACCCAGAGACATATACCCCAATGCTTAAGAGACAATACAAGTCCATTGTTGGAATCTATAGTTGATATAGTGGGCAGTGATGATAGTGATGGTGAAGTCTCATGTGGTGATGACTCTGAATTTTCAAACTCTCTGAATGACAGTGACAATGATGCAACTGATGAATAATATCTTAGGAGTGCTAGTGAGGCAGTGGGGTATGAGGAGGAAGAAGTTATTGCACCATCTGAATTTGTTCTGAATGCTGATGATGAAGTTGAGAGCTCTAGCAGACAAGCTCATGTGCAAGATGGGGTAGAAAGTAATTCAAACAAAAGGGAAAGGAAAGGAAAAAGTGACAGGGAGGAAACTACAAAAGCCAATACCAAAAAGACCTACACACCAATGTCATCCAATTTTCAATCCATTACTTGACATGCATTGTGCCACATTTGAGCTAGGGATGCAGTTTGCAACAACTGAACTGTTGAGGGATGCTATAGTTCATTTCTCAGTCACTGGGGGAGGTATGTTAAGTTTCTAATCAATTGTCAGATGAAGCTCCAAGCAAAGTGTGCACATGCCAACTGTAAATGGGAGTTATATGCTTCATGACCAAACAAGGAAGACACAATGAGGATTAAGACTTTGAAGGAACCACATGAGTGTGCCAGACAGGACAAAGTCAAACAAGCAACTACCAGATACTTGAGAAAGAAATATCATGCAAAGATAAGTAGTGATCCAAATTGGTCTGCTAGCTCCATGCTAACTATTGCTAAAATGGACTGTGGTATAGACTTCCACATAGCTCATATGTACAGAACTAAGAAGTTGGTATTTCCTGATGTTCATGGAACTGAAGCAAACCAATAGTCCTTGCTATGGAGTTATGCTGAGGAGATCATGAGGACTCCAGGGACTACTGTTAAGTTGAAGTGTAAAGTGATGGGTAAGGTGTGTAAGTTCAAAAGAATATACATATGCTGGGATGCTTTGAAGAAGGGATTTCAGAGTGGATGCAGACCCATCATATGCTTGGATGGGACACACCTCAAGACAAAAAATGGAGGTATACTTTTGACTGTTGTTGGTGTTGATGCTAATAACTACATATATCCCATTACATATGCAGTGGTTGAGAAGGAGAGGAAAAAATCATGGTATTGGTTTCTGAGTATTCTGGTGGATGATCTAAATATCACTAACATTTTTCAGTGGACTGTTATGAGTGACAAACAGAAAGGTTTGGTAAATGTTGTTCTTGAACTGTTGCCTAACTGTGAGCATAGGTTATGTGTTTTGCACTTGTGGCAAATTTAAAAAAGGAGCATCCAGGTCTTGCAATGAAGAATATGCTTTGGGATGCTGCAAGAGCTGGTAGAGTATGTGATTTCAACAAGATCATGGATATGCTGCAACAGAGGAATGTGAAAGCATACGATTGGTTAGCAAGCAAGCCTCCAACTCAGTGGTCTAGAGCATTCTTTAGAACACATTGCAAAAGTGATCTTTTGTTGAATAACATGTCTGAGAGCTTCAATGCCTCAATTGCAAAAGCCATGGGGATGCCAATCATTGACATGTTGGAATCTATTAGAAGAGCCCTTATGAAGAGGACAAGTATCAGGAAGATTGCGATAAACAAGAGCAACAAGGCTATTACTCCTAAGGTGTGGGACATTCTTGATAATATTATAGCAAAGTCTGGAGGTTATATGGCGCACTGGAATGGACATTTCGAGTTTGAGGTTGAGGCACCTTACAGTGATACTTTTGTTGTGCACTTGGAGAACAAGACATGTTCATGTATGAAGTGCGATTTGACAGGTATCCCTTGTGTTCATGCTTGTGCTGCAATGAGACGCATGAGTTGGAAGCCAGAAGAACACATACATGCTTATTACTCAAAGGAGACCTATCTAAGAACTTACAGTAACTACATGTCTCATATGCAAGGAAAGAGTGCATGGCCTATGCCTCAAACACAGAGGAACAGAATAGAACCTCCTCATGTCCAAACTATGCATGGTATGCCCAAAAAGAATGGTAGGAAAATATCTCCCGAAGAACTGAGAGAGATTTAGTTAAGGAATGAACTTAGTGGCCATCTAGGAAGGGATGGACTTAAGATGCATTGTAGTTATTGCCAAGCTGAAGGTCATAATGCTAGGAGTTATCAGGCAAGGAAGAATAACCCTCTTGGAAGTACATGGGTTCCCAAGCCAAGGGTCAATGGTAGAGGAAGAACTAAGAAATGGAGTGGGAAGGGAAGAGCCAAAAAGGTAAAAAAGGATCTGCTGGTGCTAATACATCTGTTGAAGTTCCTTCAAATGCAAATGTTCCTTCAGAGACAGGTGTTAGTGCACAAATTTAGGTGATTACCATTCTTATTTCCTATTACTATATATTCAAAATGTAAAGCCAAAGTTGCCAAATTTAACTAGTACTTTATGTTGGTAGGTTACTGGAACGCATAGCCTGTTGTTAATACTAGTGATGCTGATGATCAGGGGCAATGTGAGCCCTCTCAAAGAGCAAATAAAAGGAAAAAACAGGTACAAACTCAAGTGGCTCCTCAAAAAAAGAAGCGTGAAGCAACTGATTTGCCCCCAAGGCCATCTACAAGACAATCTCAGAATGCAGCCTCTACTTGTGAAACCTCTCACTTAGAAGTTAGACCTCAAGTAAGGCGACCTACAAGGAGTAATCCAGCACCAGTAGCTCGTGCACCAATTTCTGTGGCTGGGACAAAGACTAGGCCACTCACTAGAAGCCAAACACCTGAAAGGTTTACTAGTTTATCAACTGAAAAACCTGCAGGTAAGTCAAAGAAGCAGCTTGTGTTCTCAGAGGTACCAACATCCAGCAGTAATTTGACTCTCACTCCTCCAGACAGAAATAGGTTCAAACCTCCTGCTGCAAATAAAAAAAATTGGAGTTCCAAAAAGAACTGTTAAGATGATGTATGTTAGTACTGTCGTAGATGGTACTAACTAATGGTTATGTATAATGTACATTATTGCGTGCTCTTTTTTTGTATATTAATTCTAATAGTGAGTGCTATTGTCATCCACATTCTGTTGTTGTTCATGGTATTGAATGGCTATTGACTGCAATATGTTAGACAAACGCGTGCTTTTTTTTGCATATTGATTATAATAGCGAGTGGTAATGTCATCCACGTTCCGTTGTTGTTCATGGTATTGAATGGCTATTGAATGCAATATGTTAGACAAAATACTATCTAAACAATATATATAATTACAGTTGACTGCATATACTTTGATATTTTTTTACACTTACCTGTCTAATGTTTGCCCGCTTTTACAGTTTATGGTCTAACGTTTGAAAATTTTGCACTTTGATATCCAAACTTTTAAATACCGAACACTCGATGATATAAACTTTGTCAATTATTCCATCATCAATTCTGAACTCTACCATTTATTATTTGTTTCCTTTTTTTATAAGAATCCTATATCAACGCATCAGATCACGTAAAGCAACAACTGATCACGTAAAGCAACAACTGAATATATGTCAGCCAACTTTGGAAATCATTTTTTTCCTTAATTGGTATTTATGTGGTTGCTCAACTACCAATTGTCTCGATAAGATCATCAAGTTAAACCTGATTAGACATCCCCAAAATCGTAACCGTAGGGTCAAACGTGCACCGGTGCGAGACATGTATTCATCAGACGCAAACCCTAGTATTTAAATACCAAGCATCAAATCCAACAGACACATGTAATCAAACCCTCAAACGCTTCACTACTCTCCTCTGTCTCAAAAAACTCTTCACTTCTCTCCTCTCTTCGCATCTCCATGGAAAACTTTTATCAGTCAACCCTAAAGAACTCCTACAACGAGGTAACCGAATACCTCCCCAAAATCTTCTTCAACTTTGCTGACTTTTCTGTCGTCGAAGAATTGGTTCTTATGGAAGAACTTCGTCGTCGCGTCCAGTTTGAAATTAGGTATAGTGAGGCTAATATGCAGCGAGTTTACGAGGAACTTGCTGATGTATTCACGGAGAGGAGGGGAGTTGTAGTTACCTCGGTGGAGATTCTGGACTGTCTGTGAATAATGCAGACGTGGCTTGAACTCTTCACCGAGTTCTATGGGAAACCAGGGGTCACCTACAACTGGAGGACAGGGGATGTGAAGACAAACTCTGTCCATGAACGTCTCTTCAAAAATGTAAGACCATCTACGAACTTCGTATATAACAATTATAGTTATGATATTTCATGTTTTTTAATATGTGTTGCACCCCTTATGCAGCCTTCCAATATGGAGAAGAGATTTGCAGGAGAGGGGTTGTTGAACTACAACATGTTGGACTATTGCTTCCGCATCAAGAAGCTTCACATCCCACCCATTAGGATCGTGACCAGATACGAAGTAGAATATGGCATGATTCTCAAAGGGTTTATTTTGTAATCCCTGTTGACCCCCCCACTCCCTACCCTTTTTTGTCAAGGGTTTATTTTGTTTTTTGTGGGGATTTGTTAACAATTTCTGTTATATTTTTTCTTTGTTTGTTTAATGAATGGAAGTAGTTTAATTCCGTTTTTAGTCAACACATGCATAACGTTACAAATATTTTATTCAACACTCTCTGTTTCAACACACTATAATCTCGAAATCAGATAACAAATGCCTACTTAAACAAGTTAGAGTACAATACATAAAATAGGAAAAAACAAAGGACTATCAATAATTTCCTATTTTTGGACTCTAAATTAGTAGCACGCTTTTCAAACTTCGTCATCTTCTTCATCAACTTCTTATTCTCCAACTCCAACTCAATGTTCTTCTGCTGCATGTTAGGTTCATTTTTTTCCCTTTTGGAATTCCTTCAGTTTGGCTTCGGCCTTTTCGATTCTTCTCCTCAACATCGGTATAACCTCTCTTCCACGATGACAAATTGGTTCATCAACCCAGAACCACAACCCACATCCTTTAGATCCCTTATAACATTTCGTAAATCAGCGACCCAGATTTTTAGCGGTTAAGGAGAGGTGGGTAACCGCTGGAAACCCACACTTGCAATGAAAATCCTCCATAACAGTAGTCTCTGACATTACTCGATTATGATTGTGGCGTTAATTTGGTGAATTTGTTGGTAATTATTGGATTTAGATTTTTTAGGGTTCGTAAGAAAAATCAATTTGGGGCTGAATTTAGGTTTAAGTTGGTTTTAAAAAAATTTGAATGAGTTAGCCGCTGAAAATAGTAAAGTACCAAAAATACCCCTCTTAATGACGTCAGCGATGCGTCATTTTGTCGCAAAATGACGTTTGTTAACGGGTTTGGAATTACGACCTAATTAACTGTATTATTTATTTGGGTTGGAACGCCTTTGTCCGTGGTTCAAAAACTAAATGCTATTTAACCGGAGAGAGAAATTGACAAGAACATATCTTCCTTTTATTCACTATGACCACTCTCTCTTCCGAGTCGATATGCGTATTTCCGAGTCTATACGCGTGTTTTTCTTTTTTCCGTCCGACCTCCTCTTCTTTCCCTTCTTCCTCTGTTTATATATAGTTTTTAGGGACATGTGTCGTTATGCATGTTTTTACAAGTGTCGTTATGCATGCGGTGGTGTTCTACACGTGTTAAAATGTTCATTTAACTAATAAGATAACGTGTCTATCTTAAGTGCTGATTGTAGCTTTTCTTCTCCCGAGGGCTTTGGTCTTCTTTATGATAATGGGTAGACTGCCTTCTTTGCTTCCAAGAGCTCATTGCTTCTAATGGTGACTCGAGGGTCGAGTCTGAGTGTTCTCTTAGTGACAACGCTTCTCCGACAGGTGTGTATTTTGGTGTGTTTGTTTCAGGATATTCTCCGAGGGGGTGTTCGTTCGTGGGTTAATCTCCGAGAGGTTTTTTAGCTATCGTGGGTAGGTGTTTTCTTTCTCCGAGTGCCCGGAGAGTGTTGTTCTGTAGTTGTTGCGTTATTGTGAAGTTCCGACCTCTGGGTTGGTCGATAGGGGTAGTGTTCTGAGAGCATTTGTGTTGGGAGTGCATAGCAAGGAAGTACTGGGGTAGTGTTTCGAGAGCGTTTGTGTTGGGAGTGCATAGCAAGAAAGTATTGGGGTAGTGTTGGGAGTGCATAGCAAGGAAGTACTGGGGTAGTATTTCGAGAGCATTTGTGTTGGGAGTGCATAGCAAGGAAGTGTTTTTGTCAAGGTTCTGGGACTTTGTTGGTTTCCGATAGCTCCAGTGGGCTTTGATAGGTTGGTTCTGTAACTCATCCTTTCCGAGGGTTCATACTTCTCGGAGAGGCAGAATGAGGGTGGCGAAGTGCTCTGTCCGGTGTTGCGGTAGTTTCGATAGCGGTTAGTCTGTGAAAGACTTTCTTCAGATGTGTATCCTGATAGGTGCCTGCCTTAATTACCGATTCCGCCTATTAGGCACGACTTTGCTCCAGTATAGGACGTTTGGAGATGTGCTCCGAGGGATACTTGGGGTGTGATACTTGTATCGTGAATGCAGATCGCATAATCATAATATACCTGATAATTCCAGTAATTGATTTATTTGTTTGTTTCAAGCAGGTGAATTATCATCGTGTTAACAAACCCCCCCAGTTTTTAGTGTAGTTGGTCATTATGACTGCGCTAGAAACTTAATAGGTTAAAGGGTACGAGGGCTTGGGTATCGTAGATTTTGTCAGGTATACTGTGAATGTTTCACAAGGCCTCATAGAACTCTCCAGGGATGTCGTAAACACTCGTCGGTGACATTTATGTTTTGTTCGACGTTTCCCTCGTTCTTGGCATTACCTTTAAAAAGGTGAGGAGTATCGTGGTTACTCTCTCCGAGTGATTCCCATCGTATTCTGAAATGTGCCCTCGTTAGATCATTATCGGGGCATTAATTATAATTTAAAGTTATGGCATTTACTTAACTGCGATTTAAATGCAGTTAATGGTGATTTTAATGCCACGTTTATGTATGGTGCGGAGACCGAAGCGTTTCTGACCGTTTCTGTTTCTGTAATTGAGGAGACGTGATATTTAATAGCACTAGGCACGACTTTTAATCGTGGGGCGTGAGTGGGTTTAGTGGTCATTTAAGGCACTTAGTGGGTATAGGGTTTTATAAGCCTTCTTCTTTCCTAACTAGCCTCACTTGCAATCTTTGAGCGAAAAAATTATCTTTTCTGCAAAACTTTTCTGCAAAAGCATTCTCTGATTTTTTAAGAACTCACAATCTAATACTAACCTAGTGTCGGCCGCTTCCGGTACCGGAGGAGCAGCGGGGGAGACATTTCTGACTTCTCGAAAGAGGAGTGCAGCAGCGGCGGGGGCGAGCGGCAGTGGTGGTGCCGGAAAGGCAAAGAAATTGAAGAAGAAGGCTGACAAGGGTGGTGTTCCGTGGGCTACCCAGAAGGTGGGTGATACAGTTAGCATCGCGTCGGAGAAGGAAATCCGAAATATGTTTATTGAGTACGGCGCTTCTGGCCGTAACGTGGAGGTGCTGGTGCCGGAGGCCCACCACCGGGGTGATTCTTCTCCGCCGGGGCACCTGACGGTGTACTATCCACAAATAAAGGCGGGACTGCGCTCTTTTTTCCCGCTCTTCTACTGTGATATTTTTAATTACTGTAATCTCTGCCCTAGCCAACTCACTCCTAACTCTTTCACGGCGTTGGCTCTTTTTGTCTTTTGGTGTCTGGTGAGAGGCATCGAATGCACGAGAGACAGGTTTGTTGCTATCTTTGAGTTGAAGCCGTCTCCGGGGGGAGGTCCTTTCTACTGTTTCACCCATCGGGATAAGGATGACCGGATCTCCGAGGGCAACATCACCTCCCACAGTTCATGGAAAAACAAGTTTTTCTTCATATATCATGATGAGGGAGAATGGGACATACCCCTGACTTGGAGGGAGCCCACATTTCCCGAGAGAGTGATGGACGATACCCTGATGTTCTCACCGGTATTCTCTGCGAAGCCCCTGGTGGAGTCGAAGGATTTTATTCGCCTCTATCGGACCGCAGGGTTGAGGCACATTTATCCCTTAGACAAAATCAAGACTCCCCTGGCTATTCCCGAGGAGCTTTTCGATACCTTCGGTAAGTACTTACCTCCCTTATAGCATATGTGTTTCTTTCTATCTTATCTAACTTGTAACCGTCTTTGTAGTTAATGTTCTGCGACCGTTCATGGTGGAGAATGAGGACGTAGTAACCAAGAAGGGGAAGTCTACCCTAGGAGAGGGTGAAGCCTTTGGTGCTGCGGAGGGTGAGGACGAGCAAGGGGGGACTCCTTTAAAGGTTGCTACAGTCACGTCCCGGTCGTCTAGCGGGACTTCCGATACCCCTGAGGAAGCGGGGTTAGGCGTGACTTCCGCCGATGCAAGCCCTGCGGGGGTATTTGTCATAAGGGATGGGGAGGACGAGGTTGAGATGGAGGGGATGACTTTACCACCCCCAGGTGTTATCCGTATACCCTCCTTCTCAGAGTTATCGGGGGACTCTGCATATGCGTTACTGTCGACTCCTCCCAAAGGTATGTGTTTCTCCCTAGCCTTAGATAGTATTGAAACATTATACGCTTCTTTTATTTATACGGGAATCTGCTCTAGATAGACGAAGGGATAGCTTTCCTTAGAAACATTTTTGATTCCGCAGGAGGTGAAGACCTTTTTGGTCTAGAAGGGGGGGTCGCTTCCCTCGGATCCCACCCCTCCTCCAGCTTTTGATACAATGAGTCTACTGGACGAGATTCTAGCTGCGGGTCCCCCGCTTACGAGTGCTCCTGCTCCGAGACCACTCGCGGCCATCTAGTCCGATAGCCCCGTAGTCACTCAGGTTCCACTGTCGGGGGGAGTACCTCCAGGGAGGCCCTCGTCTTCTAATGCCCCAGTCCCAGGACGAGAGCCTAGTTCCGAAGACGCCCAGGTGGCTCTCGAGACAGTCACTCGATACTTAACAGCTGCCAATTCCTTGCCAGCGGACGGGTGGCAATTCGTCCGAGCTTGTACCAACAACGTGGCTATGTTGGTAAGTTTTTATTTATCTAATTCGTTTAAGATCCTGTGTCGGGATCTTTATTCTTTTGTTTTGCTTTCCTAGGCACCTAGAATGCTTAGAGGCAGAGAAGAAGGATCTCCGGGAAAGAATGGGGAAGTATAACGAGGTGTGGGCCATGCTTACGCAACAAAACCAAGACTTGGGGGGGAGAATAAGCAGCTCCACTCTTCTGTAAAGGAGATGGAGGCCTCCGGGCTTGTACTGAAAGACAGGGTGACCTCCCTCGAAGAGGAAAAAATTGCTTGGGAGGCCAAGCAAAAGGATTTAGAGCGGGATCTGTCCTAGGCATTGGGCCAGGTGAACACTCTTAACGAGAAGTTGTCACGGGCTACGGTTCCGGGGGGCGTCACTTTCGAGGAGGTACAACAAAGGGTGGATGCTGCAGTTAAGCAAGCTCAGGAGGACGCCACTGCTCACGTGAAGGAACTGTACATCAATAAGCACCAGGGGTACTTAGCAGGATATGCTATGTGGGGGTTCCTTCAATGCTTCGGGCAGGTGCGCAGTAAGGTGCTCCTAACTTAGATCTGCGGGTAATCAATATCGCGGAGATGCAGAGGCCTACCCTGGAGCAAGCCTACGACCTCTTCAAAAAGAGTAGCTTTCAACTTCCTCCCTCCTCCTCTTCCCCGACTCGGGTGCCCTTGGCAGCGGTACTTCCGCGGCCCTTGGTGCACGCCCCTCTCTGAGTGGGGGTCCAGGCTGTCTCCTCTTGCGTTCCTCCTCATGCAAGTGCTTCGGTTCTCCCTTCCCCAACTGAGCCAGCTCCTGTCTCCTCGAGTGCTCTACCCCCCAAGTCTTAGGGGTTTTTTAATTCGTTTTTTCTCTTAAGGACTTGTACTTTTTATTATTATGTTTATGTGTAATGGTACTTTTCTCTTTTATTTCTTGTTTGGAATGAAACTTCTTTCCCGTGTTAATAGTCACATAATTTTTCAGCATATTATGGATACTTGGTCCCTTCCCTTTAATTGTAGAATTTTAAGATTGAGTTTACAGAAATGAGATAGCATCTCACTCTTACTGGCCAAACAACTTTCTTAGGATAGCGTGTCTATTTGCAGTGCAAGTTTGGGGAAATATACTTTCCTAAATAGGAGTATCCCCTGACACGCCCTCGTAGCCTTTTATAGTATGCGTTGGGCAGCTCAACTTAATTCGGTTATTCGAGGAAAGGGTCCTAAGTATATATAGATACTTAGAGTTTAGTGAATATTTTCACGTCCTTTCAAATAATCATTCCAATAGAATTGTTTATATCCTTATCACTTTTATTTATGTAGACTTTCAGAAAGCCTTTGATGAGAGTATAAATGAAGCTTCCTAGAGTAACTACTCTCGGAGATATTCTCCGAGACCACTGAATCTTACGATTTTTCACAAATAGTGAAGGAAGGATACTTATCTTTGGTGCGTATCGTTCCATTGCTGTAGCTCCTGCTTTTCCTTTTGGTTATGGCAACGATCCCACGAACCTGCTTAAGGGTTTAATGACCGCGAGAATAAATTATCCCCGATTGGCATCGCTTTTGAATGCTCTTGATGGCGAATCTTATGGCGTTCCCGCAGACGGTGCCATTTTGTTAACGGGTTTGGAATTACGACCTAATTAACTGTATTATTTATTTAGGTTGGAACGCCTTTGTCCGTGGTTCAAAAACTAAATGCTATTTAACCGGAGAGAGAAATTGACAAGAACATTCCTTCCTTTTATTCACTATGATCCACTCTCTCTTCCGAGTCGATATGCGTATTTCCGAGTCTATACGCGTGTTTTTCTTTTTTTCGTCCGACCTCCTCTTCTTTCCCTTCTTCCTCTGTTTGTATAGAGTTTTTAGGGATAGGTGTCGTTATGCATGTTGTTACAAGTGTCGTTATGCATGCGGTGGTGTTCTATACGTGTTACAATGTTCATTTAACTAATAAGATAACGTGTCTATCTTAAGTGCTGACTGTATCTTTTCTTCTCCCGAGGGCTTTGGTCTACTTTATGATAAGGGGTAGACTGCCTTCTTTGCTTCCAAGAGCTCATTGCTTCTAATGGTGACTCAAGGGCCGAGTCTGAGTGTTCTCTTAGTGACAACACTTCTCCGACAGGTGTGTATTTTGGTGTGTTTGTTTTAGGATATTCTCCGAGGAGGTGTTCGTTCGTGGGTTAATCTCCGAGAGGTTTTTTAGCTATCGTGGGTAGGTGTTTTCTTTCTCCGAGTGCCCGGAGAGTGTTGTTCTGTAGTTTTTGCGTTATTGTGAAGTTTCGACCTCTGGGTTGGTCGACAGGGGTAGTGTTCCGAGAGCATTTGTGTTGGGAGTGCATAGCAAAGAAGTACTGGGGTAGTGTTTCGAGAGCGTTTGTGTTGGGAGTGCATAGCAAGGAAGTACTGGGGTAGTGTTTCGAGAGCATTTGTGTTGGGAGTGCATAGCAAGGAAGTACTGGGGTAGTGTTTCGAGAGCATTTGTGTTGGGAGTGCATAGCAAGGAAGTGTTTTTGTCAAGGTTCTGGGACTCTGTTGGTTTCCGATAGCTCCAGTGGGCTTTGATAGGTTGGTTCTGTAACTCATCCTTTCCGAGGGTTCATACTTCTCGGAGAGGCAGAATGAGGGTGGTGAAGTGCTCTGTCCGGTGTTGCGGTAGTTTCGATAACGGTTAGTCTGTGAAAGACTTTCTTCGGATGTGTATCCCGATAGGTGCCTGCCATAATTACCGATTCCGCCTATTAGGCACGACTTTGCTCCAGTATAGGACGTTTGGAGATGTGCTCCGAGGGATACTTGGGGTGTGATACATGTATCGTGAATGCAGATCGCATAATCATAATATACCTGATAATTCCAGTAATTGATTTATTTGTTTATTTCAAGCAGGTGAATTATCATCATGTTAACAACGTGTTTGGGCAGAAATAGGGCGGAATAAAAGGTTAGACCGTAAACTGTGACCGGAATGAAACGTTGGACCGCAAAGTGTAAAAAATGAAACGTTGGATAGAAAACTGTAAAAGCTGGCAAACGTTGGATAGGTAACTGAAATTTTCTCTATAGGTTTCTTGAAACTTGCACTCCAAAGTGTGTTGTTCACAGTTTTGGTAACTCTTGTTGTTTTCTTGTTGAATTGGACTTCCTTTTGTACTCGGTCTCTTTCTTGAATATTTGTTCCCTTTATTTGAGTTCTAATAAGGTAAAACATCTTCTTCAATTCGGAGTAAAACCTGGAAAGAGTCCTAGTTGCAGTGGAACTCCAATTTGTTTCCTTTTCTTGAAACCGTGTTATTGACTTTTCAACTTAACTTGAATTAAGGAAACTTCAAGTAATGAATCTTCCAAAGCTCTTCCTTATGATTAAGATACCTTCCTAGACATAAACATAAACAACTAAAACCGTGCAACTTGATTAATAAGTGAATAAAGGAAAAACTACAAAAAGACAGTTTAAAGCGCAGATTGCCTGCAGGTTCTCTGGTTTCAATGTTATCCTCAATGTTGTCCCAACATCGCATAACATTGATTCCAGAATACCTTGGACTTTCAATCTCCCACTTTTTGCCTTTCTTCACAAAACCAATACCTATTTCAATCAAGTCTTATATCCAGAAATTAAGAATCAACAAGAAACAAATTAGAACTACTAAACTGCTCCACCTCAATGCAAACTAACATATTCAAAGTTAAAATAACAAAGACATTTATTAAGGTCATCAATACATCAAATATGTTCAGACTTCAACATTCATCAATGTTGCCTCAACATTGAAACCAATGAGTTTCTGCAGAAAAGGTTAAATAGAAAAACAGTTCTAAATTGCTTTCATAAGCAACAGCAGATAGAGCAGTTCAAACAATAGTAATACTTAGAGTTACAGACCATAGCAAGAAACAAGGAACATGATCCTTGATCAAATCAAAACAAGTAAAGATAATGTACTAGCAAACACACAAATAACAGCAGTTTAAGAAACAAAACAGGAAACTAGAAAACCAAAATTAAAAATTGGAACTAAAAATTGGAATTACTCTCCCCCTTTTTGTGAAAAAGAGAGTTTCTCCAATTTTTTCACCAAATTTTCCAACTCTTTGAGATGCTCTTTCTTATCCTCAATCTCCCTCTGAGTTTCAGCAATATGCCCCCTAAACCAATTCAGCAGATGATCCACAAAAGTTGATGTTATGACCATGCATTCTTCATCTTTGGACATAGGCACTGAAGTTCCAGCAAACTCATGAGCCTTCTTCTTCTCTTTGCTTGGTCTGGCCACACCTTTTGGATTCCATAGAAGATCTCTCACTCTTGATTTAGACAAGTAGCTTGGAAGGATTGTAAGTTCAGTTTCATTTTCAGTCCATCCTACCTTTTTGTTTGTCTTCAATCCTTGTTTGAGAAAGATTTTACAAATGAGTGAGGGAAAAGGCAGCATGCCATTCTTCCTACCAGCAACTTCAGACATTGACTTTAGAATTCTCTCACCCATATTCACTGCTAGCCCATTCTTGATTTTGTACACTAAGGTTACAGATTCCTTAGTTAGCACAGTAACATTCTTGCTAGGCAACCAGTTGAAGCATGCAATCTTGTGTAAGATAGCACTAAGGGAAGTGAGTTTTATAGTTGGCAGAGCATCTTTCCAGACTCTTCAATCACATCATTGTAGTAAGGGTCCTTAGATTCTTCAATAAGTGGAAATCCCCAAATCTTATTGATAGTGTGGGGTTCAATATTGAATACTCTCCCCTCACCCAAGCTTTTCCATACTTTGGAAATCTATAATCTCTAATCCACTTGGAGAGATTCAGATAGAACTCCATAACAATATCATGAGCATAATCATTCAACTCCATCACAGATTGATGAATCCCTCTTGCTTCAAGCAAGTCCATCACTTTTGTGTTCTTTAAAACTGGCCATCTCTACAACTCTTTCAAGGTGAATTTCCCTTTCTCTTGAAAGAATCCCACTTCTTCTCCAACCCTTTGGTAAGGTAATGGAGAGAATTGTAGTCCTCCTCATCTTCAGGGTAAATCACATACAGTTCATCTGAGTATTCCTCTATTCCTGATGTTGCCCTAACATCAGCAGCAACATCCTGTTCTTCATCATCAGACTTCTCCTCTTATTTCTCCTCCTCTTCCACTGCTTCCTCAACATCCACAAACTCAATTTCCTCTTCCATAACCTACTTTCCTTTCCTCTTTCTCTCAGCAGCAGCAGTAGCAGATTTCTTTTCTTCGTCAGCCTTTTTCTCAGCTTCAGCAGCCCTTTTCTTAGCATATCTCTCAGCTTGTCTCTTTATAGACTCAGCATGTCTCTTATCCACATCAAACATTGGTTTATCACCAATACTAGTACCAACAGACCCCTTGCTCTTTTTCTGAGCCCTAATCCACTCATTCACCAAATCATCCACAGATTCTACACCCTCCCACTCAACAGATATATCAATATTATTCTCAAGGTTAGGTTCAGCCATATCTACCTCGATTTTAGGTTCATTGATGATTGGAGTGGTTGCCTCAGATGTTGGATCAATATTTGAAGTCGATTCTCCCTTCTTTGATTTCTTTCCACGTCGCACATAGGAAATCGACTTTCTTTTTGCATCATCATCTGATTTTGTAGCATCTCCTCTAGTGTGAGAGCGAGTGCGCGTGGCTGTAGGTTTACTGCTTAGAGCAACATCTACAAGAGTATCCATAGCCGACCATAGGAGGCTTGCTCGCCATTGTTAGTAAGAGAGAATTACAGAGAAAAATTGAGAGAATTTTGAGAATAGAGAGTAAAATTGCAGAAATTGTAAGCACAAGTAAGGAAATTAGAGTTGTGATTCCTAATATAAGGAAATTAGAGTTGTGATTCCTAATATAATCGTGAGTAGTGGAGAGAGAGTGAATGTTAGTGGGTAAATAATGGTAGTTATCAATTAAAACCATCCCACAATGCTTTCCCGCGTACACGTGTCAATGTTTAACTACCAAGTAACCAGAGCGGTTCTCAAAAATTTAAAAACTTATAAGTTCCTATTTTCAATGTTGGCATGCGACAGTGCACAATGTTGGGGTAACATTCAATAACAACCAGAAGGTGGAGGTACAGGGCTTCACCAAGGCAAATTCATGTGAGAGCTTGAGATACATCCAAAATTATATATGTAACTTAACCAATTTAGCAAGTGAGTACCACAGACATAAAATTCAGATCAAAATCATGAGTAAGTAACATAGATAACAAGAAACACATAGAGACAAGCAGTTATGAATTCAGAGAAAAAATCACTTCCACAGTAGAAAGTCACAGAAAAAGTGTGTCACATGCAGTATGTCACCCAATGTGTATGCCTCAACACATGGATTATACTCCCCCTAAGCCCAACCGACACAACTCAACAACAAGAAGAAAAACAATGCAGTTCTACTTGAATGCAACAATGTAATGTCAAATAGGAAGATGGTAAACACTTATGAAGAACTCCTCAAACCAGCACTAGTTAACATCTCTTTATAATCTTTACTATTTTCATAACTCATCTGAACCAAAAATTGAAGATTGCTAAACACAAAGATAATGTCACTACTGAATGAGGGAAACCTGAACTCCACACATCTCAGTAACAACATTAACATCATCAAGTTAGGCAAGTACAAAGTCCTTGAATGATAGCAATTCATTTATCATGTCAACACCCCAATTCCTTATGCACTTGTTTACCAACATGCATTCAAGAGAATTCACCAAGTGATGAGTGCTACTAAATGTAAGAAATCTAAACCTCAAACACCCTAGTAGAAAGGATCACCCTCATGTGTTCTTTGGCCAAAACAAACAGAGGCATGTAAATAAGCACAACTGAATAACATTGAAGTTGTCAACATCATGCACCCCAGTTTCTCTACATGTTCTGTAAACCTTTCATATGAATAAGGCACAACTGAATAGACATCAAAGTAGTGAACTTTTTGTTCCCGAGCTTCTCCATATGTTCCAAAAGTGGCCTTTCTTAGAGTTTAACGTAGTAAGGGTAAATCAGTTCAGAAATTTATTAAAGTTTGCTTTGGCAACAATGATAATTGCTTTAGCTACATCGCTAGCTTTATGTGAGGATGATAAAAATTATCTTGTGCGGTGGCCGATAATATTACACACAAATTTTAATCAATCAAAATGGGTACATGAAAACACCTTAGAAGCAAAATTAAACATCATTACATAGGAATATTTTAAACAATAAGTTGGAGGACCGCACACGAGCCATGACTCGAGTTTGGTTCAGGGCTATTACTCTTTTTATCAAACTTCAAACTGAATCACAAACTTTAAGAAGATATCTTACTCCTAAAATTAAAGTCATGCTTATACTATGACATGAAAACAAACTTTATTTTTATGCACCAAAATTTTCAAACATTTTACAACTTTCACTCTCCCGTAGCTGTAATGTACCATTGCTTATGATTTCACGGAGATTTCATATAGCAAGTCTGTCAATCGTTCACTTTTTCATGCTCAAACCTCAAACTAATGATTTTCAAGCATTGAAGATACTTTAAAGGAGATTAAAGTGAACGATTAACTTCAATTTCTTAAATGTTAAATCATTGTTTTTTCTTTAAATATAAAAACATTGTTTTGCTACTTGTAAGTGAACTCCATACAAATTAAATTACTTTTTTTCTTTCTTTTTTTGGTAATTAAGAAAAACAAAAGGTCGTTAGACTTAAACCATGTCTGGACTTAACAAGCTAATAATTTACGAAGGAGACATCTTCCGAAAGAGTTCACTTCCCCTATCATCTCCGTTCACTTTTCACAAGCATATCCGTCACTTTATTTGCCGCGCGCGGTATCCACTTGAGCTTGACACTCCACGACATTCTCAACAAAGTCTTGCAATCCTTAACAAGGCTGACTCTCTGCTCTTGAGGTTCTGTCTTCCCCTTTATTAACTTGTACGTTACTAATGAGTCCGTTTCAACTTTAATACATGGTAATCTTCTTTATCATTCTAGCTCCAACCCTCTTTTAATAGTTCCAAGTTCAGCGTCGTCGACAGTAGGTATCCTCAATCCGTTTCTAAAACTCCATAACCAAACTCCATCATATGCTCAAAGAACCCCAATTATTGCCCCGTGGTTCTCTTCCTTATTAACGCTCCCATCCATATTTAATTTCACCCAACCATCATCCAGTTTACTCTACCTTTGTATCTTTGATTGCTCCTTTTTTCTTCACCCATCCCACATGTCCTTGCTCAACAATTTTATTTGAAAGATACACGAGCTAGTACTCTCCATTTTATTCTTAAACACTTTAGTATTTCGGTTGCGCCATATCGTCCATAAAACCGCGACAAATACGTACTGCCATGGTATTCTCGCAATAAAACTGCTCGTAATCTTCTTGCTCCATACACTAACTTTGAGCCAGCAATCATACGAGATACTATCAAAATATGCTAAGCACTTTTTCGAAATGATCTTTTCCCAAATCCTGCGTGCCATCTTGCAATGTCGTAACATATGCAAGACGAATTCAACCTATGTCTCGCAAACCGGACATGCAGTTGTCGGGGGGATCCCTCGGTGCACTTCGAAGTTCCTTTGTTGCAAGTTTATTATATTGTCATGATAGACCCCAAAGCCCAAACCTTAGTCTTTTTTTTTTAACATCCCAAACCTTAGTTTGAAAATGCTACAATAGGCAGAAAGACATACAAACATAATAACTAAATATAAGTTAACAAAATTACTCTTATTAGCAGTCAAACTAACAGAGGGGCGAATAAAAAACGGGATTTTTCACTTAATAGTCTTCTATATTAACCACGTTTTAAAATTAGTCATTTATAGTGAAAATGGCCGTTTTTTGTCCTTTATAGTGTCTTCTTGGTCTTTTGTAGTGAAATGACAAATTTATCCTTAATTTTGGCATGTGATATGCACATGGCCTCCAATTCAATTTTTTCTTTTAGTTTGACTTCCAATCTTTTGAGTAATTATATTTGCATCCCTAAATTAAACAATAACAATATTTATCAATTTTTTTAAAACCCCACGTATTATTATTGTATAAATAATAAACTTTAAAAAATAAATGTTAACTTTAAACAAGAAATTGAATAATTTGTATAATTTTAGTTTGATCTAAATATACAGTTAATTTTATATATTACTATATTATAAACCTTATTTGTAACTTTTGATTTCTTAAACTTAATTCTTTTAATAAGTAATAATAATAATTAGTTAAAAACAAAAAAAAGCAAAAAAAAGCCCCTTGAACCGAACTGCCGCAACACCATACGTCAAAACCCACCACTATCTTCACCATAATCTGACGAACTCGCCAATTTTCTGACGCCCTCTTTCATTGGCTATTGCTACGAGTTCTGGGGAGTAACCCGAGGATCTGATCCGATCGGACTTTCGAATCGAAGCGACTAATCCGACGAATAATCGAAAGAATAATACATACCGTTCGAATTTGGTAACAAAATCTTCAAATCACAGTCAATGTCCGGCGTCATCTTCGTCGTGCTCACAACGCGAATCTTAATCGGGTCCTCAAATAAAACTTCACATCAATATCAAAATTGACGACGAGATTGTAGTGTAGTGTGTTGTTGTTGATTATCGGGGATGGAGGAGATGGTGGTGGTTGTGGCGGTGGTGGGTTTCTTGATGATGGTGGTGGTGGTGTGTTACAAACACCCAGCCACCTCACCTCATTTACTTATGTTTTGTTATTACGTTTTATGTATTGCGCTTCTTATTATTAAACCATGTTTATTGCCTGCGTCAAGATGACATCATCCTTTTATTACAAAAGGACATGTACGCTTTGGGAAGGGATTCATTCCAGAAATTTATGAAAAATCTAATCTTCTCTATCTTTTTCTCTCCTTATGAACTCTTCTTGTAATTGAGCTGAATCTCTCTTTCTCATCAGCTTTCTTCTCTCTTTGTTATCAACTTTATTTGAAAAATACTAAAAATAGCAACACAATGTCGTTTGATCGGCAACCTCTGGCGATGTTCATAACAATGGCATTAGAGCCGTTGTACTGGCGCAATACTCTGATTCAGTCGACCAACACCAGCAGTGAAACAAGTCAGAGTCAGTCTGAATCCTTGACTCCTCTTTTCCAAACACTGTCCCTAAAATTTGACGAGTTGGCATTATCTTGTGACAGGTATGGAGAAGCTATTAAAAGGTACGGCGAGACAATCAAGTCATGCGCTGCAAAATCATGGAGAAATGTTGGAAGTGAAGAGGATGATGTACTGAACGTCTACCATTTGTTCGAGGAAATTTCGTACAACCAAACACGAGTTTATAATGAAGAACTGGAAGATGACTTTCATATCTATCGACTGTTCGATGAAATGCCGTTGAACCAGATCGAAGATTGTGGTAAGGTTTGCCACATTTTAGATAAACTGGAGGTTGATTCATTTGACATCTATAAACTGTTCAATGAAACTTCTGAAAGAAAATTTAAGAAAGCTAAGGAAAAACCAAATGTCTGCAACATGCTCGATGAAATAACTGAGAAGGAAATGGCGGGGGAGCATTCATTCGGCAATTAGATTCTGGTCGAACTTAATAACGAGAAGATAAAACGTGGAGGTAAACTATCATTTGTCCATACACATTTGTTTGATCCTGGCGGATGTGTTGTTAAGCTTCACGACTTACCTTTTGTCGATATTGGATATCTAGAGCATTTGAATGTTGGTGAATTGGTATACTTCACTCTTGTGCATAATTATACGAATGTTGTTGAATCATTTTGTTTTGATGTGATATTTGGTATCGATTTTGAGGAGAAATGTGTGGGTGAAGAAGTGGGAAAACTAATATGTCAAGTGATGTCCAAGAAAAACACAAGGAATTTTAGTAAGAAGCAAAGCGAAGAACATTTGTTAAATCGATCTTTATTTAGAAATTCTTCTAATTATCATGTTGTTGAGGATATTGGCTTGATTATGTTTGCGGTTGCTTCTTGTGGATATTTGAGGCTTGAAGAAGTGCTTTACCAGAACATTGAAGAGAAAGGAGTCTGTGTTGTTCCCTACAGTTACAGAATGTCAACGCCCCTTAATTATCATTATGATGCACTTGAGTTCAGTTACATCCCCACAACAATCCATGATTCTGAACGAAACAGTCATGCATCACCCTTTCAACTTAGCATTAAGCCAAATGATATTGTAAATATCCAGATTGCTTGTTCTTGGATTAGAGACCAGCGAAGACGAAAACCAGTGTTTGATGACTACATATCATTTGAACGATTTATAGAAACAAAGCCAAATGTAACCTGCACCGGACCCGCCTCTGAATCATTACTGCGAGGAGTTAGAGAAAGGACTAGCTGATATACATAGAAAAACAAGCACACATGATAAGTATATATATATATATCACTTGATTCATATATATCAAGGTTCTCTTGAACGGGATGAGTCGTTTGCTATATTACCACTAAAAGGAATGGCAATTTTCACTCGACGAATTACTTTGGGTTTAGGAGAAGGAGGGAGTGAGGGGAGAAGCGATACAATTATGGATGATATGGTTGTGTTACTACAAAAGGAGATCATGAACTCCCTCTTCAAAGTCAAAAGGAGATCACGGAAACATTTTGATTAAGCATCCAGAGCAGCAAGTTTATCAAGTACCTTGCAAGATTGGTGAAAAGATAAGTGCCAAAGCACCAAGTTCATCGAGTGTCACATTCATAATTGATGCTGGAAAATATTGGTGTTTGAATTGTGTTGGAGCCAAGCATGCTAGAGTTACTGAAGGTCTTTGTAATTTGATGAGTCATGACCACAAATATGCGAGCTTTGTCTTGTTTCAGGGATTGTTCAAGTTCTCGGTAATCTAGGAAGAACTTCGTCAGCTTTTACCAAATATCTTTATGTTCTTTATTTCCATGTTCGTGCCGCAAAACTTCAAATATTGATGATGCTGAAAAAATTTGTGCACTATATTGCACTTTGGCGGTTTGATTTTGCAACCTTAGCAACTTTTGGTAATCTGTTAAATGATAGTTATCAGATTATAGTTAAAGTCAGGTACCAGTTTTTGTCAAGGTTATGGGATACACTAAATCTTCACCGAGATCTTTTACTAGAGAAATGGAGAAACCAAAAGGATGAGCACCAAGGGCCATGTGGATTTACCTGTGGAGTGAAGCTTCATGCTGATCGTGTGCATCCATTATATGTCGTCATGCATCTTCTCGGCAATCAAAAACTCAATATAACGACAACCGAAGTTGCTGGACTACTCAAAGAAGAAGATTTTTTGGATTTGAGGCTTGAGGTCAAGCCTAATTGAAGGAGGGAGCAATGTTACAAACACCGAGCCACCTCACCTCATTTCCTTATGTTTTGTTTTTACGTTTTATGTATTGCGCTTCTTATTATTAAACCCCATTTATTGGATGCATCAAGATGACATCATCCTTTTATTACAAAAGGACATGTACACTGTTGGAAGGGATTCATTCCAGAAATTTATGAAAAAACTCAATCTTCTCTATCTTTTTCTCTCCTTATGAATTCTTCTTGTAATTGAGTTGAATCTCTCTTTCTCATCACCTTTCTTCTCTCTTTGTTATCAACTTTATTTGAAAATACTAAAAATAGCAACACGATGTCGTTTGATCGGCGACCTCCGGCGCCGTTCATAACATGGTGCTCGGCTGGTTGGTGGGGAGGGGTGGAGAAGACAACCTCTTCAAATATTATTATTAATTTTTATGTTTTATTATTAATGTTATTATATATATATATTGATGATGATAATTAGAATTAACAAAATACTAATTTGTACCTTTTGTGAAAAAAGTAAAAAGTAGAATCATTTAGTGGGCACTTTTTGCATTTCTCCTTTTTTTAAATTAGCTAAATATAAGTTTTTTTCTTATGAATTGAAAAAATAAAGTTGAACTAAAACAAATTTACGCTAAACAATGTTTAACATAATTGAAATACTTTGTTGGTCAATACACTACGAAATTTAGTTTTTCAATTGAATTCAAAACATTATGTTTTATTAAAGTAAAGTTATATAAATTATTTATTTAATTTAATTTAAAGTCAACATTTAGTATTTTAAGTTTATAATTGTTATACAATATGGTAGGGGGTTTTTAAAATACTAAATATAGCTGGTCGCCTTCGCCTTGTAACTGGATAAAAATCTCAAGAGATGTGGCTTTTAAAGAGGGGAATGCTACAATTGCTTTCATCATCTGTAATCACTGCTGTGGAATCATGGCAACCTTTGAGGAAAATCTGCTTTCTTTTGATGCAACCAATGCTAAGATGTCTGATGTTCTTGGTGCTTCTATATTCCTGGATCGAAAAGAATTCTCAAATTGCCATTTTGAGTCAGATTCGATCGATGCCGTCAACCAAATAGGCGAAGGTAAACACCTGACTTTTCTGGACTTGTGATGATGATGTTGAGAAAATCAAGCAAATTTGGAGTAAGTTCCCGAATTGAAAAAATCGTAAAATTCCTCGCCTCGGCAATAAGGACGCGCATAACCTTGCAAAATAGGCTCGTGACAACCGCTGGAATGGCTTTTTTTCCTCCAACTTCGTGCCTCCTCATTTACTTTGTGTTCTGCCTATTGTTAAGGCTTCTTTTTGTTATGATTGTAATGACCATTTAACTCCTTTACCAAAAAAAAATGTGGCTATTATTAAATTTGAAGGTGCAAGTATAATAACTTAAAAGATTGAAGATGAAATTGAAAGAAAGAAATTGAATTTGGGATCATGTGCATATCACATGTCAAAATTAAGGGTAAATTCGTAATTTCATCGTAAATGACTAAGCATGACACTATATAGGACCAAAAAAAAATCATGGTTACTTTAGAGGGCCTAAAACAGTCCGAGACACTATATATGACTAATTTTGAAACGTGGTTACTATAAACTATAAAGGACTACAAAGTAAAAAAATAATGAAATTGTTAGTGACACTATATATGACTAATTTTGAAACGTGGTTACTATAAACTATAAAGAACTACAAAGTAAAAAAATAATGAAATTGTTAGTGAATGAAGAAAAATAAAACTTTAAGGAGGTGACCTGAAATATCTTTCTCTCAAATTTGTAACAATATAACAATAACAACAACAACAACAACAATAATAATAATACCCAAACTTTTTTTCCGTTATCCAGAGCAAAAATCGATTCCACAGTTCAAAGCTGCACACAAAAATGGCGACACTATTCCCACACCGCCTCCTCCTCCTCCGCCGCACCACCCTCCCATTGGGAGCTCTGGCAACAACACCATCCCCCTCGACGTTCCTCTTCACTCCTCTCAAAACGACGCCGTCCTTCACTCCCCCTCCCTTCTCTTACCGTTCCTTATTCCACACCACACCACGCGCCGCCGTCTCTCAGCAGATAGAAGACGACGTCGTTTCGCTCGACAACGAAGAAACTGAAGAAACCGAACCGGAAACAGAAAATCGCACAATTCCTCCTCCAATCGCCGCCGAGGGTTTGAAGAATTTGAATGTGAGTGGAATTAGGGCTCCTTTGCCTGACCTAAGTGTGAAGGAGAAGAAGGAATTGGGGTCATACGCTCATAGTTTGGGGAAAAAGCTAAAGTCACAGCAGGTCGGAAAATCGGGTGTCACGGATACGGTTATCATGGCGCTCGACGAAACGCTCGAAAAGAACGAGCTTCTCAAGGTAATCAATCATTATCACTGCTGATTCGTCTTTTTTGTTATAATTTCAGGAAATGTTGATCAATGTAATGATAAGAGTTTTGAGTTAAAATTATGAATAGCTGAAAATTCACGGAAATTGTCCCGCCGAGATGGAAGATGCGGTGAAGGAAATCGAGGAACGAACAGGTTCCGTTTTAGTTGGTCAGATAGGAAGAACTGTGATTCTGTACAGGCCTAGCTTGACGAAGATGAAGGCCGAAGAGAAGAAGAAACAAGCTCAAAAGATCTTTTTGAAGAGGCAAGCGGCGTTCAAACAATCTTCGCAGGTCGGTTTCTTGTTTAGTTATATCTCTTAAATAAGATGACATGCTTTTTATGCTTCAATCTCGATTTTGAGCATCTGTTCTAAAAGTTTCTGAATATGGTGAGCGTTGAGCATGAGGCATATTGTTTGTTGGGCTCTTGACTGCACTATTGTTGTTATACAACGTTATATCTGCCAAAGTTTTAAACTTGGTATCGCTTCATGGAAATTTCAGATCAGAAGACCGGGGACAGAGCAAGGACAAGAGCCACGGCGATTTGGTCGTGCTCGAAGAGATAGGGCTGGACTTTGAGCTGCCATATATATGAGTTTTGTTTTCAGAATTAGCTGATTCACTGGCTGGTGGTGGCTTGTTTGCCAACCTCCAAGCATCTCTCTTACCCAAGAGCTGAGACTTGAGAGTCACAGTTACAACAATTGCGCATGTGAGGATTCCAGCCTTTGCAACTTACGTGGGGTTAAGAGTATATGAGTCCTGCGTCATTGTACCCTGGTTATGGGAATGAAGCATATGTAGCACAGTAGATATTGCCGGTAGGAAATATTTTCGTACCAATTAATTAATATTTTCTCCAGAAATTGTTGGGAGGAAAGAACGTGATCAGAATTGCTGATTGCAGTGAGTTAAACTTGTGTATCAGAAGCATCTTAGTTGTTTGGTTTCATGCAAAGGAGGAGAGTGCCTTCATCGAACAAGGCCAATCAAAATATAGGAATAATGCATTCACATTCTGTTGTGAGGATCTATCACCAACCGTTAATGATGGTTTGTTTAAAAAGAACTTCTTGTGTTATGGCTCAGACCTAGTGTTTGAAAGTACTTGTGCTACTGAAATTGATTAAAAGCCGTCCTTTGAGGTTGATGTGCGAAGTAGGAAATTGTAAGTGTGCTGGAAATCAAGCTTTGAGGTTGATGTATCCAAAGTAAAGTAGCATATTTATGTGTGCTGAAATTCAAGCCACGATAGTTTGTGCACTATACTTGAATACAAAATGGAGCAACTATTGGCCGAAACATATTAAAGATAGTAGTACACCTTATGCAATGAGTATTAGTGAGGAAAGTTTTTGGATGATCACCAACTACTTACAAACTGTATGTAATAATTAACTTTAGAAGTTACACGCTCCAAATGTGAAAATACATTAGCTGATGCTACATACAAGAGTACAGTATGGAAAGTGCAAAATTATGATGTAATAGGCATTAGCCTTTTATCCTGTGGTACAAACAGAACAGAATTACTATGTATGTACCTAATAGACTGTGTATCCGGAGACCATAGATGAATGATACTATGATAGTGGTAGAAAAAGTTGTTTCCTTAACTTCAACTCAAATCCTGACTATGCAGTTTTCAACTCTCCTAGTTGGTAGCGACTTAAATCTTCTGAATAAAGTATCCCATCTGGTAAAGTGAGTCGTCGCAGCAAAACAGAAAACAGACACTGCAGAAAGGAAGTTGTATGATTTGAATGGTAGACATTAACGATATGAAGTTGCAGGAAATGTTAGGGTTATAAAGTCTACACTTACACACTGAAATGCAGCAAGTCCAAACCAACACCCCGTTAAACCATATCCATTCCTAGTCAACATCTATAGGAAAAAGTAGAGTGTTCTTAATAGACAGATGGACTGTGTAAACTGGAGAGAGGAAGTATACTTCAAATTATCAATGGAAGACAAGGATAAGTGGTAAAATAGGTGCCAAAATAATATGTTTTGCTAGAGCTCTTTTATTTCTTTATTTACTTTTGAGATTAATTATTTCTTACATTCAGAAGAAGAGCACCCAGACAAGCAATCCCACTCATTGATATGCTCATAAACTTCAAATCGCGTCCAGCCTACAAAAGTTGAGACAAGCACCTTATAAATGAAAAACAAGACAAGGTAAAAGTGGGTTCCTAATATGAATATCGTTTTCCTCCTGCAATGCACCCTATTACTTGTGTGAGACGATGTATGCTATTTAGGATCTCGGAAAAAAACTATACGTACCAGCAGTGTGCCCTCGAGGCAGTTGATAGGGGGTGCAAGGCAAAGTGCAATGAAGTATGGCAAAAACACCTTGTGCATCTAGACAGAATAAGATAAAAACTAAATGGTCAAAATAAACAATTCAGTTTTACCTAAGTATTCATCACAAAATGACGACTCGCTGCCAACTACTGTTTAGATTATTGAATACTGAGTAGATATATTAAAGGCCCAACTTCTGTATAGCATGTGCACCAAAATACATATATATTATGAAGATACTAAGAATGGCAGCTCTTTCATGTTAGCCATCTAGCCATTCAAACCACCATTCATAGCTCTAAAGCTATAATAAAATAAACGCAATGGTTGCTGGAAGCATTTGCAAATCAACAATATTAAAATATCACAAATTTACCACTCTGCATAGTACAGAACATGCATTACCAAGAACAAGAAGAAGGTACGAGTACAAACAAACAGACCTCCTTTATGACCTCAGGATCAGAGGAAAACAATTTAGGGCATAGCCAGGGAAGTGCTGTTCCAACAGATCCCAATATCAGTCCAGTTACAGCACCAATGATCACCAATGACTTCAGTAATGTTCGGAGCTGTTATTCAGTATACATTTACAAAAGTTTATGTCAGGCTGAGAACCACCAAAATAACTTGCAAGGTAGCAGTTCGAATGATTGTTTATAACACTGCTATTATCTTGTGAATGAAAGAAAAAAAGTAGTTTCGTGTGCGGTCCTATAAAAAGATTAAGACGTTTCTAATGGATAGCTGAAAAAAACCAAACCTTTGCCAAACTCCGGTTAGCTCCATATATCAGTTCCGGCATAAATGACTGAGCCGTTTGAGAAAGAGGCTCACCCCAAACAGCACAAATGCAGTATAATTGTATCATGACCTGATAACAGGGATTAGTATGAAGGTTGACATTCGTGGCATCATTGCGGAAATGTATCAAACTGTATAAACTTGAATATCATAGATATCAATAAACCCAACCTGATGAGCAGCAACAGTTTTTGTGCCCATTGATGTAGCAAAATAGACCAGCATTGCATAGAACACCACCTGTATCAAAATTTGTCAGACAGCTCATCTGTAATAAATCTAGTAGACTATTAGATAATTTAAGACTTCCTAAACCTTTGACATAATAGTCACAAAAGCTGGAGCAGCAAGCGTGAATATCTGAAGAAATTCACGAGGTGATGGGACAGAGATGGCAAAACCATTGTAACCTTTTTTGTTAAGAGCCTCAACCATCATAAAAGCTGCAGCAATCTACGATGATAACAAAATGATTGTTCAGAACATGAATTTAGCTATTTATTCAAAAAGGATTATAATGTGAACATGAATTTCCAATCAAGTCTAAAGATAACAAAATGATTGTTCAGAACACCTGTGATGCCATAGTTGCCCATGCTGCTCCAGCTATACCAAATCCTAGGTATCTGCATAGGACTATATCACCAACACCATTAATAGCGCTTGCAACAGCCAAAGCCTTTACAGGTCCCAATGAATCTTTCATCCCTAAACTGTGCACCAGGAAAAATATATTTGAAAAGCTAATATTTTCAAAACATGGATTTGCAATAAAACGGCACCCATAAAAACATATCACAGAACAAGTGAGTAGACCCTAGGATACACATTCAATTTGCAATATTAATATATATATATATATATACACAATATATAGATGTATAAAACATACCTCTTCTGAACTAGCATTTTCAATATATTTAAACATCATAAACTAAACAAGATCATTTATTTGGAAGTCTGTTTTCCCCCAGCATGGCAGTACAATAGAAATATAGAGAATGACAAACAGGAGAATCCATTTAGGCGTAATCAAGCACTACAGATTGCATGTCCAAACAGAAAACTGAGTACACAAACAAACATGTAAATAGAAGCTCATTAAGAGAGGCCTCTTACACAAGCTGACTTTTCAGATTAAGGTTGGAATTCTATCAATCAAAAGATAATCGACCACTACGAGAAACATATTAGGCGAACACAGAACTTAAATAACCAATAGAACTCCACCCAGAAACACATACTATTGGTACCACGCGAGAAAATTAACATAATATTGCAAGTATAATTCTGATACACATATATGTGTGTGTTACCAGAATTATAATTTTAATATTATGTTAGAGAAGTTTATGATTATACAATTTCATAGCAATGCTTCTCCTTTCTAAAGCCTTCGAAAGAGATTAGCCAAACAACTATTATTAGAAAGGAAATTCCTTTCATACCTACCAAAGTCAGTCGGCAAAAAAGTAAGCGATAAGATAAACAAATATGGAAATATTAGTTATAATTATGGACTTAAACCTCGACTGATAAACAAATATAATCAATATGAAAGAACTATGATATATAGATGTATATAGATGTGTGTGTGTGTGTGTGTATCTAGAGAGAGAGAGAGAGGGGGAGAGAGCAGATCAGAGTATGATAAACTTTTAACTAGTCTTATAAGGAAGTATTGCCAGACCTTGCACTCTGAGCAACCCATCCAATAAGAATTGCTGGCCATGCTAATGCTCGGATCTGTAAAAAAGATAACATTTACCAACTAACGAACAGAAGAACTATTCTCTTTAAAAAAAAGAAAAAAACAGAAGAACTATTAAGCAAAAGTAAAATATACAATTCGAGATATCAGCATTGGTTCTAGTTGGCTATATACAAGGACCTATGACATGACAAAAAGGTCAATTGGGACTAGAAAGCACGAGCATATTTTCCACAAACTCATACCTCTTACAAATCGCTATTTCACGGGTAGATTTGTAGTCATTGCATTGAATGATATAACCCATATATATAATTTAAACTCCAGTAGGTTAAGTAGACTTAAACTTGGTTTGTGAGGTTCATTGCCATTAGCATCTATAGTTCTACAACCAAAAGTATTTAAGTGTGATTGCTAGAAAAAAAAAATTGCCCACTATAATTTGGCCTTAAACTCTTCCTCCTATCATAAAATGATTTCTGAAAAGGTCAACAGGGACCTAAACTTTGATCTTCTCTAATATTCATTTTGCAGCGAAGTAGGAACACAGTAACCAAATAAGCAAGGATAAGTTTAAATTAACCTGAACATATGTATTTGCTGCAGTGACGATATCAGCATTATTTGCCCCTGTAAATGCTGAAGAACAACATAGACTACTCAGAAGCGCAGAATAAGATATTACATACTCGAGAATACTAAATTTAAGTCTTCATTTACCAGTTAAAGCCCACTGGCCGTAACACTTTGTGAAGAAAAGCATGAGGACACCACAAGTCAATCCTATAAACAGCAATGTAGATATCTGATGCTGAACTTCACTCTTATCCTGTGCAACTTAATTCCAAGAAAGCAAAAAAAATTATATTAAATAAGCATAAAACTTTCACCAACATAGCATTACCTATAACGTCAAACCAAACTCCAAAATCAGAAGTCATCGAGAATCCAATAAACCGACCTGTCTAGCAAGAGATGTGGCCACCATATTTGAAGTAGCTATTGAGAGGAACATAAACATATAGCTGGTGTAATCACAAAACACCGTCCCTGGACCTGCCAAAGACCACCAATTCACCGCACAACTTCAGTTCACCATAGCAAACGCAACACGTGTATATAGCTTAATCAAAATTTACTTTACTCGAAGCTAAAAAAACTGCATAAATAGTAGTAGTACTAGTTACACAAAAACATTCAAGCAACGGAAAATTCAGGCATTCAATTTGAGAAAGACAACAAGCAAAAGATTAGTTATAAACAATAATGTCATGATATACCTAAAGCAGCAAGCTCAAGAGAGCTCCCCTGACCGACAACAGCGGTATCGATCAAACTCATCAACGGACCACAAATCCATAGCCCAACAGCAGGACCTGAGAATTTCAAAATCTCAATTACTTGATCCAACAAACTATTATTATTCCCCAATAATTCTTCACCGCTGCTTTCAACGATCTCTGCTGCCGCAATTTCTTCTTCAATTGGTGAGATTTGATTAACGACATCATGACTTGATGAAATGCAATTGGATATTGAAATTCGGTTGGATTTCTGGTTTAGAACTCGGAGAGTAATTTGGGGTGAAGTGAATTTGTGATTGAATTTTGGAGTGGGAGTGTGAAATTGAATGTGATGATGAGTTAGGGCTTTGACATTCATGGCTGGGAATATTTGGCGCTCCGTTTTGCAGTTTTATTAGAGAGAGAGAGAGAGAGAAAGAAATGCAAAGGAGCGCCAATTTGGAAGAACAGAAATGAGTGTAGTATAGTAGTATATATGTGAAGCGATAAAGAGGAAATTTTCGCGGCTGAGGGTTAATGTTCGGTAAAGTAACTAATAACGTTCTCTTATCTATTTTTTTCTTTCTTTCTTTCTGTTATTTTAATATTTTTAATTAGCTAAGGTTTATTTATTAACCACAAGTAAATGGAAAAGTGTAACTCCAAACTTCTAAGTTATACCTTTCTTGATTGAAAGATCGAAATGTGTGATCAAAATCGAATAACATCGTTACAAAACACCTTAAAAAGTAACGACAAAAACATAGGGAGAGGTTCTGACCGAAAAACTTCACGTGACCAAGCTGCTAATAATTTGGTACAAGATCGTATATTACTAACTATTACAAGAGGTTACTAAAATAGCGTTCAACCTATATCAACTATAGATAACACTAACCTACAAATTGACTTTGTCCGAAACTCCTACGATGACGCTTGGGTGTCTTTGCTGGATGTTCAATACTATGGGATGTCGAATGATGATGATATCGAAACCTTGATGATGTTGAAAGTATGTGCGTGTGTCGAATGTAGTAAAGTTGTCAAACTTAAACGATATCGGAGATGGGCTCCATATATAATGTAAAATTGTATGTCGAATATAAGGATATATCGAAAGGTGACTCGATATCGGATAAGTGTATCCGATATGTTGTGTGAACAGTAAATGTAATAATAATTAACCTAATCTTGAATTACGGACTCGCCTTTATATAGATATCGAATGTGGGGTCCGTTTTCAAAAATTGCGGCAAAGTCTGTACCATATCGAATATACAATTGGGATAAATCCCCGATATACATTGGATTTGGGCCAATTGGGTTGGGTTGCCCCATACAATATTTACCTATATCAGTTAATAAATGCTCTGCTAAATTGGCGGTTCTGATAAGATTTGTTCTTTAGATAGAAGTGGGTTTGGCAAATTGTAACCTCGTATTAACATGGTAAATTAATCTATGTAAAAAATAACTAAAAATGCTTTCCTACTGTAGCAACAAATTTTTTTAAGTCTTTAAAATAAAAGACGAAGAAATAGTTGAACAAATAAAACTTGTGAATTTGATGAATTTATAGAGTAACAATCTCTTTGATCCTCTGATTCGATTTTACAAGGAGAGTGACTTGAACTTTAAAACAAATCTTGAAGGCGATCTTCACTTCGATCTTCTTCAAGGTACTTGAATATTTGACGAACGTCGATGCGAATGGCTTGGCAGCTTGATCTCGGATCGAATGGACTTTTGACTTCGAACTTGATTTGAAGATTGTTGAAGAACGATATGATCTTCGTCTTCAGTTCTTCGGATATGTGGACTTTGATCTTCAAAACAGTTTTTCGAGGGCCTTGCAGCTTGTTCTCGAATCAAACGGACTTCTTTGCTTGAAGATTGTTGAAGAACGGTATGAACTTGACTTGGATTTGTTGAATTTGTTGAAGCTCGATCTTCCTCGGCAGAAGTGCGATCTTCAAAAATGGTTATTTGATGGACTTGAAGCTTGATGATGGATCAAACAGAGGTTTTTGTGAAGAACACCTTGAATGCCGCAAAAAACACCTTGAAGATTGGTGGACTTGATGGAGAGAAAATACTTGAGCTTTTCCTTCTTTAAACTTGTGAATATTTTTGGTGTCCTTTTTTTCTTTATGAGAGGACCCCTATTTATAGTTGTAAAAACCTAGAACTTCTTGCTTGTGATTGGTCGGTTTTATTTTCAAGATAAGCATGGATTTTTTTACCATAGCTTATAACATCTTTTTTGAAGAAACAAAAAGATAAAAATAAAGAACAATGTTTTTTTTTGAAATCATAAGGTCATTTTATCAAGTATTAACTTATATGGGGCTAATTTGCTAATTAACCATAACAAAGGGATTATTTTGTCAAAAATCTTCGGAAAGAATTTAAGTATGCATGGATCGAATTTTGTATGAGATAGATACACAAGAGATTTTATAGATTCACAGCCCAGAATCTATTGGGCTGATCCTCTTGGGCTGATTCCTTTTTCTTATTTAAATCAATTTTTGAAGAGCAAACCCATCACATTCACAATCACAGCAGTGCTGTTCATCCAGTCACAGTTATCATCAGGTTCGCTCCCTCTCTTCCCTCTTCTCTCTTCTCTCTTCTCATGCCTATATCTTTCAATGTATTGAGCTATGTACAAGTTAATTCTGATGCTTACAGTTTTTTTTTTTTTTTTTTTTTTGAGGTTGTACATATATTTTGTGCGTGGTTTAGTTAGGGTTTCAATGTCATCTGGTTGTACTTAAAGCTGATGTTAGGGTTTTTCCTTTTAAAGCCGTTTTAATGATGATTTTTCATTAGTTGCTCACTCCATGTCGCTCTGAAGACATCAGATCTGATGAAACAGAGCTGTATAAGTATAACGACGACTTTTAGTGCCGTGTAGTCTCATATGTTTCATGGGGTTACGAGTTACGACTGATTTCAGGTCTGTTTCGACTAAGTTTAGTTCGATGGTTGTCGGTGCTGTGGATTTCCTTTTATTAGCTAGAGTTCCTCATAGCTGCATTAACCGTATAGTTGACACTTGTTTTGGATGAGTTGCTGCCCGGCCATTATTCTAAAAGATACCCGATATGGCTTAATAGATGGGCGCGTAACTCCAACCGAGTTAGTGTTCGAAATAAAGGAAAAGAGGAACACCTGTTTAGGGTGGAGTATTAGCTAACAGCTGCAAATGAATTACTTTGTTATTGTATGCAAACGCTTGATAAGATATCTTTCTCTTACATTGGATTCTTTTTCTTACTTTTTGTCACATTTGTGTTACGTTTGGAGTCAGATATGTTGCATTTTAGACTGTGTGGATTTCAAACTTTGTATATATGTGCAAGTTCTTATGTGTCCTATCTACCAGACACCGATGTTACAAAATGAAGTTAGTTTAAGCAAATACACTGACACTATGTAAAGACCAAAGTGGTATGGAGTATGAGGATATTGGATTTGTGGTTTGAGAAATATAGAGGATATGGATAGAAATATAGGCTGAAGGCAGTAGATTTGGGTTATTTTGTATCCACTGCACATCCCTATCTATAATGATTTTGTTCTCTGTTCTTCCTTAGCTCCCAACGTACTGATTTTGTTCCTTTCTTGCCTTCTCTTCCATTTTATTCTCTCCCATTAAGCCCGCATCCCTGGTTTAGAACAAAATAATAATGATTGGGTTGGAACCTGAAGGGAAAATTCCGCATTAAGAAGAAAAATTAGTCGGTTGATCTCAATTGGAATGATGATTCTGTAAGCCTTTGGTACCATTTACTTACAGTAAGAGATGCTTGCAGTGCAAAGGGTGCGGAGGTCTCAATCTGTTCTTTAATATGAGAGTTTAACTGGTGATGGCTTTGTAATCTGTCTTGACGTATGGTGGTATTGTATGTCGAGAAAATGTTATTTTGTTGGAATTGGTGTATGGATGTTGAAGGATAGACGTGGACTCTCATTGACTTGCTCTTGGATGTGTGGTTATGGTGGACAGGGAGGAGGAAGCAGCTGTGGTAGTGGTGATATTTTGCACCTAGGTGGTGGTTTGTGGCTTGATAGTTTTGGGAATGAGTTTAGACAGGAGCCGGAGCCGGAGCAGAAGCAGGAGCCCAATGGATAGGAAGATTCGTACTCAGCGCTTTTCTTATCGTGATGCGCCTTATAGACGTGACTCAAGAGCGGGTTTCAGGTTATTTTAGTGCAATCATTTGTTTGTTTGAAGCATTTTCACTTGTAAATGTTGGTGGGGGTGAGGTTGAGGCAATCGACGGATCTGAACAACCCGAGAGGAGATCAGATCTGATGCTTTTGCTGTCTGCTTTTGCATCCATATTTGTTTCTTCTATGAGTTCAATCAACATCGTAGTTTTTCTATGAGCATCCCACGACTTTCCTTTACTTGGAACTTGGAAGATACTTCTTAAATGGTCTGATATATTGTTCTTTTGCAGTCAAAATGGTCTGTGCAAGAACTGCAAAAGGCCTGGGCATTTTGCTAGGGAGTGTCCCAATGTGGCTATCTGTCACAATTGTGGTCTTCCTGGGTAAGTCTTTGACATTGTAGTTGAGTTCGTTGATCATATTTAGTTTTTGTTTTAACTTTTTTTTTCCTCATGTTTTTCTTCTTGGTCAGATATTTCCTAATTTAATTGAAAATGTTAACCAGTTTCTCCACACTGCAATTGTTTTTACTGCATATGTGAGCATAAGGTTGTGGTCTATTACACGTATTGTTCTTACGGCGAACTGGAAGTATTCTTATGCCTGCTAAATTGTTTAATTTTTGTGCTTAAACTTTGTCGTGGGTACATATGGTAGGTTTTCTGGTAGTGGCGTTATAGTGATAATAATGAGAGCAACAATTTGTATGTGGGTTGTCATGTGAAGTGACATTGGGTCTCAAGGTTAACCCATTATATGGATCCTGCAAAGTTGAAAGATCTATACTTTTTCACATTTAGCGTAATCCAGCCTCAGGTGAACCACATAATACACCTTCATTATATTTGTAAGCCTCATTAGTTTCCGAGAATACCAACTGCAAACCTCGTTAATTTCCAAGAATATCAATTGTGAATTTTTAGATATATTTTGTCATCAATTCAGTTTTCCTTATTCATATTAAAGCAGATAATATGATGACTTAGGCCAATTTTTGTCACTTGTTTCCAACTGGCACATGTTTCCTTACTATTCTTTTCGCCATTGTTTTTGGTCCGGTTGAATTCAAAATCTAGTGCATGTAATCGACATTAATTTTAGTTTTTGGTTACAAGTTGCTCTTGTCTTCTAAAGAACCCCTTTGTTTGAATTAAGCTGAGGGCTCAAGCTTTCTTTCTTGATCAAGTCCCATATGTGTATGGCTATCAATTTAAAAGTACGTAGTGTATGCTTCCTTCTTTGTAATTGAAGACCTTACTTCCACATCCAGTCCTGTAACTACTTCTGCCAACAGCCCCCCCCCCCCCCGCGCAATTCGGCTGGCTAAATTTTCATTATTTGGATAGTCATATTTTCTTTGATATATAATTCAGGCACATTGCACATGAATGCACCACAAAATCTCTCTGTTGGAACTGTCGAGAGCCTGGTCACATGGCTGGAAACTGTCCAAATGAAGGCATATGTCACACATGTGGGAAGGCGGGACACCAAGCCAGAGACTGCAGAGCTCCTGCATTGCCTCCTGGTGATCTGAGGCTTTGCAATAACTGCTTCAAGCAGGGCCACATCGCAGCGGACTGTACGAACGACAAAGCCTGTAAGAACTGTAGGAAAACAGGACATCTTGCACGCGACTGTCAGAACGAGCCCGTCTGCAATTTGTGCAATATATCAGGACATGTCGCTCGAGGTTGTCCGAAGTCTAATATGTTTGAAGAGAGGGGTGGTGGTGGTGGTGGTGGAGCTCGTGGTGGAAGCGGGTTTCGAGACATTGTGTGCCGAAACTGCCAGCAGATAGGGCATATCAGTAGGGATTGCGTTGCGGTGACCATATGCCACAATTGTGGGGGAAGAGGGCATTTGGCATTTGAATGTCCATCTGTGAGGTTTGTGGATCGTTTTCCGAGAAGGTACTAGAGTATCCTGTTTTGTGGCTTAGATGTTTGGTGATACATTTATGGGTTCTTTTCTTGTTTCCGGATGAAGTGAAAGATTTATGTTGCACTTTCTGTTATGGCGTGGTGATTGGTTTACTGTAATGTTGACCTTTTTTTCTTAAGGTTTTCTTAGTTTACAATTACTCCGGCATTTGTTTAGTATATGTAATTGCCTAGATTTGGTAAGAAAATATGTTCGGTTTGATTGGGCAGAGAACATGATGCATTGACATATAGAACGGTAAAATGAGACTAAGAATTTATTCTTGCTTACATGTTTACTATTAATAGTGCATTTCAACAATCGGCATTGCGATTCATCAATTGTTGAAATTGAACTACTAGCGGTTTTGCTTTTCTTAATTTGACCTTTATCAACGTGAGGAGACGATGCAATTTTCGTCGGAGTTGTATAACAGATGGGGTAATTCTCTAACTAATAATTAAGACAAGTTTGTTATAAATATAGTTAATGGCATATGCCTAGTGGTCATTGTTGAAAATTATGTACAAATAATATTTTATAATAGTAGTAGTAGTTGTAAATAGTGTAAAATATTGGGAACTCTTGCCTATATAAGGAGCCATCGAGATGAAGAGAAAAACACCAATTCACAAGTAATATACTCATAATTTGCTCTTATTTCTCCATGTTCTTTTAAATATATTGTTATAAACTCAAATAGTTTTAGCTTTTCTATAACACGTTATCAGCACGATATCGCTCAATCTGGAAGAATTTAGTTTATTCGTTAGAGAAAACGTTCAACGTTAAAAGGTACGAAAATTTTATATTTACTTGTTCATCTATCTAAATTATTATAGACAGTGCGGATTACCGCTAATCTATAATTTTATGATTAGATGAATATGTGTTTATAATTTTGTTCTTAAAGTTTAATATTTACGTGTTCATCTATCTACATTATTATAGACAAGGAGGACTATAGCCTATCTATAATTTTATGATTATTTTACTGTCATCTAACTCTAACACTAAAACTAATTTTAACTTTCGTTGATGCTTGAGTTAACCCCAAGCTAGAAACGACTACTGACAATTTATTATTGCTTATTTTATTCCATAAGCCCATGAAAGTTTTTACATAGTAATGTGGCGGAAATTATTTACGCACTTAATTCATTGCAATTATTTTACTTGTTTACATTATTGCATAAGCCCATGAAAGTTTTTACATAGTAATGTGGCGGAAATTATTTACGCACTTAATTCATTGCAATTATTTTACTTGTTTACATTATTCAATAAGCCCATGAAAGTTTTTACATAGTAATGTGGCGGAAATTATTTACGCACTTAATTTATTGCAATTATTTTACTTGTTTACATTATTTCATAAGCCCATGAAAGTTTTTACATAGTAATGTGGCGGAAATTATTTACGCACTTAATTCATTACAATTATTTTACTTGTTTACATTATTCCATAAGCCATGAAAGTTTTTACATAGTAATGTGGCGAAAAATATATGTGTATTTACTTATCGTAATATTATTCCATATGCCTGTTAAAATATCATTAATGCGGCGAAAATTATTTTACATGTTATTACAATTAATATTTGTTGCTAAATTATTAAAGACATTACCGTTCATAAAACATGCCAAAAAGAAAATGATTGTTTTTCCAACGGCTATAAACGGCTACTTACGGATATTTTTTTCCTCTATAAATACACAAATTTCATAACACAAACTCCACACAAATCTTCACCTTATTTCTCTCGTCTTGCAAAATGATCTCTACGACAACAGTGATCTTGATCCCGGTTTACCTTTCAATTTTTATTTTTATGCTAGTAGATGAAGACACTCCTATGTTTGTCCCTATGATATTTCTCCTTTTTATCATAATAATGTTCGAGTTCAAGATTTGGCTAGAGATGAGATAATTGCACTGTATTATTGTAATAATTATGCTTCTATGATTATGTGTTAAATAAATTATCTCGATCCTAATTATGTTTTTCTTGGTTATGTATTTAGCTAGCAAAAATGTCTAACCTCACGAGTACAATTAGTTGTATACTCAATATCACTGGCAAGAATTATGGACAATGGAAATCGGATACGAAATTGTACCTCAGATCAAAGAGTATTGTTGAAACTCTTGCTGCAGTAAATACAAATACGGATCCAGAAAAATGTGAGGCTGTGATCCATATGAGAAAACATCTAGATGAAACCTTAAAGAAAGAATATCTCGATGTTACCGATCCTCATGAATTATGGACAAATCTACAGGAAAGATATGGCCATCAAAAGGAAACCATGTTGCCAAAAGCCACCGATGATTGGAACAATTTAAGGTTCCAAGATTTTGAAACTGTAAGGCTGTAGGCGCATACAACTCCGCGCTTATGGAGATTCGTTCAGATTTAATTTATTGTGGAAGAAAGCTTACTGATAGAGAAATGATAGAGAAAACACTTTCTACTTACAACAAAAGTTGTTAATGGCAGAAAGTTACAATAACTTATTGATGAAAAATCAATAATCTCATCCTCTTGGAGCACATGCATTACCTGAGGTAAATGCCATTAATTTTTCAAACTCCTATGGACGAGGTAACAATGAGAATGTCAATCAAGGCCGTGGTCGTGGTCGAGGGGGTTTTCACAATCCCTCGCATACCAACACTGTCTTTAAGAATAACCACCAGAACAAAGAAAAACATAATAAAAACCCCCAAGGTTATTGTTTTAGATGTGGAATGAAAGGACATTGGGCCAACACATGTCGTACACCAGAACATCTCTGTAAGATGTATCAAGAAAGTTTGAAGGGTAAAGAAAAAGAAGTTAACCTTGTCGAACAAAATCCAAATGATGATTCCACCTTTATGGAGGCGGTAGACTTTACTAATGACTATGATGTTCATTTGGCTTAATATGTTTTATGTGATCTTCTGGCTGAATATGCTTATTGTGATTTATGTTTTAAGTTGTATTATCTACTTCCTGCATTTCTGTTGTGTGCTTTCAATAAAATAATATCTTTTCAAATATATACACTGTTTATTACAATATTTGTTTTAATATTGTTTATTTGAAGTGAAGCGCGATATGGAGCATACTGGTGATTTCTGCCTACTTGACTGTTGTACAACTCATACAATTCTCACAAGTAAGAAATATTTTACATATTTAGAACCCTCAAAATTTCAAGTCGGTACAATAGGAGGTCCTATTAAATTGATTGAAGGATCTGGTACATCTACTTTTACTTTACCAAATGGAACAAAGTTTATCATCGATGATGCCTTATTTGCCCCAAAATCCAGAAAAAATTTATGGAGTTCTAAAGATATATATCGTCATGGATATGATACTGAGTCAATGACTGTGAATAAGGCTAAATATGTTTTCATTACTAAGAATATACCAGGAAAAAAGCATTTTCTTGAAAAACTACCATATATCTCATCAGGGTTGCATTATACATATATTAATGAAATCGAATCAAATATGGTAGTCAATGAAAATCCAAAATTATTGACTCTATGGCATGATCGACTAGGTCATCCTAGTTCAACAATGATGCGAAGGATAATTGAAACTACACATGGACATTCATTAAAATGATCCAAACTCAATCTGAGCAACAATAGTCCATGTGAAGCATGTTCTCTTGGAAAGCTAATTATAAAGCATTCACCAGTTAAAATTAAGACAGAATTACCCACATTTCTTGAAAGAATTCAAGGTGGTATATGTGGACCTATTCATCCATCATGTGGATCATTTCAATATTTTATGGTATTAATTGATGCCTCAAGTCGATGGTCACATGTATGTCTATTGTCTACTCGCAATATGGCATTTGCGAGATTTTTGGCTCAAATAATTAAAATAAGAGCTCAATTTCCTGACTATACGATCAAGAAAGTCAGACTTGACAATGCTGGTGAATTTACATCTCAAGCTTTCAATGATTATTGTATGTCAACTGGAATTACAGTTGAACATAGTGTTGCATATGTACATACTCAAAATGATTTAGTTGAATCATTAATTAAACGCCTTCAATTAATTGCTAGACCATTGTTGATGAAAGCTAAATTACCAAGTTCTCTATGTGGACATGCGATTTTACATGCTGCATCACTAATTTGCATTAGACCAAGCTCGTATCATGAATACTCCCATTACAACTTGCTTTTGGTCATGAACCTAATATTTCCCATATAAAGATTTTTAGTTGTACGGTTTATGTTCTAATTGCACCACCAAAGCGAACAAAATGGGACCACAAAGAAGGTTGGGAATATATGTTGGATTTGACTCACCATCAATAATCAGATATCTTGAGCCTCTAACAGGTGATGTCTTTACGGCACGTTTTGCCGATTGCCATTTTAATGGGGCAGATTTTCCAACCTTAGGGGGAGAAAATAAGCAGTTGGAAAAGGATATATCATGGTATAATCCATATTTGACAAGCTTTGATATGCTAACAAAGCAATGTGATTTGGAAGTAAAGAAAACTTTGCATTTACAAGCCATTGCAAACCAATTACCCGATGCATTTACTGACATAAGCAGGGTAACAAAATCACATATACCAGCTGCAAATGCTCCTGCTCATATTGTAATTCCAAACGAAACATCAAATGATGATATCTTTGATATAACTAAGAAACGTGGGCGTCCTACTGGCTCAAAGGACAAAAATCCTCGAAAAAGAAAAGGAGCATCAAAACCTAATGATCCTATTGTTGAGGAATCTATGCCTGATGAGTCGCAAAATGTGACATATGAGATACCTCAAGAAGTTATCCAATCAGATCCTATAAATAAAGAGAACGTTGAAATCTCTATAAATTATATCAATACTGGAATAGTATTGGATCAAAATGAGATGGAGAATATGGATGAAATATTTTCATATTTAGTCGCTTATGAAATTGAGAATGAAAATGATGATCCTGAACCCAAATCTGTAATTGAATGCCAAAATAGGAATGATTGGGATAACTGGAAAGATGCTATGCAAGCTGAATTAGATTCGCTTAATAAGTGAAAGGTATTTGGACCCATTGTTCTCACACTGAAAAGTGTGAAACCCGTAGGGTTCAAATGGGTCTTCGTTCGTAAACGAAATGAGAAAAATGAAATTGTAAGGTACAAAGCTCGCCTTGTCGCACAAGATTTTTCTCAAAGACCTGGAATCGATTATGAAGAAACGTATTCTCGTGTAATGGATACGATTACATTTCGATTCTTGATCAGTCTAGCGGTCTATGAAAATCTAAACATGCATCTCATGGATGTTGTCACTGCTTATCTCTATGGATCACTTGATAATGATATTTACATGAAGGTCCCTGATGGACTTAAATTACCCGCAGCATCAAGTTTCAAACCTAGAGAAATGTACACAATTAAATTGCAAAGATCATTATATGGGTTAAAGCAATCAGGTCGCATGTGGTATAATCGTTTGAGTGAATATTTATTAAAAGAAAGATATATAAATAATTATTTGTGTTCATGCGTTTTTATTAAGAAAACATGATCTGGTTTTGCAATTATTGCGATTTATGTAGATGATTTAAATATCATTGGCACTGACAAAGAACTTCATTCAACAATGAATTATTTAAAGGATGAATTTGAAATGAAAGATCTTGGAAAGACTAAATATTGTCTTGGTTTGCAAATTGAGCATGTTAAAAATGGAATACTTGTGCATCAATCTAACTATACTAAAAAGATATTGAAACATTTTAACATGGATAAAGCAACACCTTTGAACCATCCTATGATTGCAAGATCATTAAATATAGATAAAGATCCATTTCGTCCTTGTGAAGAAAATGAAGAAATTCTTGGTTCTGAAGTTCCATATTTAAGTGCCATTGGAGCTTTAATGTATCTAGCTAATTGTACTAGACCTGATATATCATTTACTGTGAATTTATTAGCCAGGTTTAGCTCACCACCCACAAAAAGGCACTAGAAAGGAATTAAACATTTATTCCTTTATCTTCAAGGAACTGTGGATCTTGGTCTATTTTATCCTAACAATGCGGTACAAGAATTGATTGGTTATGCATATGCAGGTTTTCTATCAGACCCACATAAATCCAGATCTCAAACTGGATATGTATTCACGTATGGAGGCACTGCTATTTCATGACGTTCTCAAAAACAGACACTTGTTGCAACATCATCGAATCATGCTGAGATTATTGCACTGCATGAAGCAAGCAGAGAATGTGTATGGCTACGATCAATGACACATCATATAAGAAGTACATCTGGCTTACCTATTAGAGAGGGTCCTACAACATTATACGAAGACAATTCTGCATGTATTACACAGATGAAAGAAGGCTATACCAAGAGTGATCGAACCAAACACACACCCCCAAGATATTTTGCCTACACTCAGGAACTCGAGAAGAACAAAGAAATTAATATCCAATATGTTCAATCATGTGACAATATGACAGATCTTTTTACAAATGCACTCCCTACTGTAACTTTTAAGAAACATGTTCAAAGTATTGGATGCGTCACCTACGAGACTTATGAAGAATTGAAGATGTCAACTTGAGGGGGAGTTCACACGGCTGCATTCTTTTTCCCTTATTAAGGTTTTTATCCTACTGAATTTTTCCTTATAAGGTTTTTAACGAGGCAGCATAAGACGTGTGCAGAAGACGGATCATGTACATAACAAAATTTTCAAATGGCCAAGGGGGAGTGTTATAAATATAGTTAGTGGCATATGCCTAGTGGCCATTGTTGAAAATTATGTACAAATACTATTTTATAATAGTAGTAGTTGTTGTAAATAGTGTAAAATATTGGGAACTCTTGCCTATATAAGGAGCCATCAAGATGAAGAGAAAAACACCAATTCACAAGTAATATATTCATAATTTGCTCTTCTTTCTCTATGTCCTTTTAAATATATTGTTATAAACTCAAATAGTTTTAACTTTTCTATAACAAAGTTCATTTTGATTGCCAAATGAGTGAAAGTCGAAACAATAATTTAGCGAGGTGCCAAATTCGACATAGTGACTCGTGTAAATTATTCATTTTGTTATCCCATAGTTTTTGCGTGGGAAATGTTATTTTGTTAATCTGAAGCAATCATCAACTCATAATGCAAATGATTATTTATCATGATTGCATGTGTAGAAACTAGAAGCTAACAAACTTCTATAGCCTTAAGTTTTAATATTCAACAACAAATCCGTTGTAGTCTTGGTGGTTAGGATACTCGGCTCTCACCCGAGAGACCCGGGTTCAAGTCCCGGCAACGGAATTATATTTTTTTTGTCTATTATGTTTTCAGCTCTGTGTTTATTTCTCACAGTTTGTAGGACATAATATATACGCTACAACCTACACGGCAAGCTAGTGACAGAAAAGGTTTACAAATTACAACACATTAATTTTTACGTATACATGTGATGCTATGTATACACGTAAAAAATGTACTTAAAAAGTCTCTCTACAATGAATAAAATTCAAGTAACATTATTATAGTTTCCACAACTTCTCAACGACCACATAACCGAAATTTCTTGAACTTGAGGTCTTGAACAATTAGTCTGTCGATTGTTAAGCAAATATCTATTAAAGTCCTCCACGACCGTTGTTGAAAATGAGGTATGATTATATTTTGAAACTTTATAAGCATAACCTTTTCTCGTTTCAGAAAGCCTAATTTTTTTTCTTCATCATATTTTCTGCTGTGCAAAAGTTCAACGGGTACTTGGGATACGAACAAGCTCAACAATATTCCGATAACGTGATTGTAATTTTGCACCAACAAAATTATTTTTTCAGAAAAGAAAAATGACAGAAAATGTACTTTCACAAATATAACTTTTGCATCAATTGTTTCTACAAGGGCCAGGCATACATTTAGTTTGCTAAATTAACTTCACATATTTATGAAGATTTACACGAGTTCTAACAACAGAATCTTTCAGTTAATTTTCTCGATCATTTGGCTTAGCATCACAACTCACAAACAATTAGACAGTTAAATCTAGCAAATGCAATAATTATCTTTCTTTTTTGGGGGGAGGGGAGCAGATCATGTTAGTTCTATTTTTACTGGGGATTTTTACTTTCTTTTGGGTTAAAAATTTACACTAGAGCTGCTTCTCTGAGAAAGTTTTCTCACTTTCTCAGCTATAGACTGCACAATCCAAAGACATGATAATAGTTTCAGAGCATAAACAAATATTCACGAGTTTTAATGTCGCCAAACAAGTTTCAGCAGTAGTCGATAGAAAGAAGGTCATCACTAAGGTTTGGTTACGTTTTATGTCCGCAGTTTGTACCCGTTCCATCTTGTTGCTAACACAACCTTGAAGCATATGGTTCCTTGAGGCTTGAACTGCGGTAGTCGAAAGACCGAAAATTTATTAGAAATGCATGTAAAACCCCTTCAACAGAAACATCAAATATTCATTCACCAAAGATAATACCCCTCGTGTGGATTAGGAGTCTAGGACTTGCAAGGGACATAGCAACGGACAATCTAAAATCAGCATAATTCTGTTCTAAGTGTTGAAAACTTTATATGGACACTGAATAAACTTACAGTTCTAAGTACGTTAACCATTCTATGAACTTCAGATGTAACGATGTATATTGTAGTATACCCAAACAGTAATGCTCATAAGCATTGCATTCTGATATATTTAACATCTTTTCCTTTTCCACAGCACAGCATTTTTATTACCAGTCTCAGAAATCAAAAGTTGTATTCTTCTGTCCTGTATAGAACACTTCAACAATTAACATATATTACCATATTACTTGGTAGATAACCGACTTTCCCTATTAGCAGCTCATGACGCAGGAAACGATTTTTAGATTGAGTATTTACTATGCGGCAAAAAAATGACCAAACCGTTTCAGAATCTTTTGTCATTGTTTCTTAAGAAGATTACAAATTGACAACAAAGATTTGGCCTTTTTCAGGTCCAAAGTAAATACACATCTGAAAACTGATTCTTGCGTCATGAGCCTTGAATAAGGAAAATTCATTACATACATACCAAGGAAGACGATACTTTATGTTGAATCATGAAGTGGACTATAAGGGATATGTGATTACCTCCCGAGGCCTAACACAGAAAAATAACAGCTTAAATGGTGGAATTTGTACATTTAGTGGAGCAATTCTAGTAACAATGCCCAAGACTCGTCGTCGTCTATGCTACATAAAGTTCTAGCATACTTAGTTCAGTGAGTATCATTCTTTATTGTGTAACATATTGCTTTCACACAAACTACATGGAAGGAAATCAAAGTTCTTTCATGCTTTCAGCTTTCTTTAGTAGCTAAAGTAGCACACAATCTATTTTTTAGTCAAAATTCCATTCAAGAATTCACTAATGAAAGATGGAAGTTTGACACAGCAATCGAATTGTATATGTGTAATGTTACCTTTATCACTTCTCATGCTCCATTTTAAAGTATCCATCTGGAACATCTGGAACCACACTTTCATATTCGTGATTGTTGTCGACCAAAGTATCCACTTGTTCCTAAAAAGAAAAAAAGTAACACATAATGTTGTTACCAAACTACTTGGCCAAAGTTGGACTTAGCAAATCTTGATATATAAAATGCTTTGATACATAATAGTGGTTCAAAATGAAACCTGGTTATTGGAAGCTTGGCCATGCACCCGTTGAGGCCTGGCATTGAGGTCAATCATCATATTCTCCATAGCAGCATTGTTACCAAAATTTGAATCCTGAGAACCATTGCGATTTTGCTGACTCTCTTTGGTTCTAAGAGTAGCCGTTTGAGCAGTTTCCCTCTTGGCTTCACCATCATTGCCTTTTTGTGATCTTGGATCATCTAAACCTCCAGGTTTATCCCCTGGAAACTACAAAAGCACACCAAAAGAGTTAAGCATCATTATTTGTTAATGAAACATACAAAAATTGGTGGTTGTTTTTTTTTTTGGCACAACACCTCCCGTGTGATGTAGGAAATAGACACATTACCCTTGTGAGAAAAGAATAGGCAAATTACCCTCCCGTGTATATGTTAAAGAGTGCATAATACCACCTTTGTGATAAATGAAAGGGCAACTTATCCTTCGGTCTCAAGATATAATGGCTAACCAGATTACGTGCATTTTTACACGTAGTAAAATACCCTTTTCTTATACGCATGTGTTAATATGGGAGTTGTGTGCAACTTTTTAATATCTTAGGGGCGGGAGTTATGTGCCTTGTTTAACATAAGATCAGGGGGTGAGGGGGTGATTTGCCCCTCATTATCACAAGGGGGCAATGCACCATATTAAGCATAACACGTGGGTGAATTTGCCTCTCAATTTTGTATCACAGGTGTGTAATGTGCCTATTTCATGTATTATGACACGTAAAAATGCCATTTGCTCGACAAAATGAGAGACGGTGTCCTCTATTACAACCACAAACCTCGACTCTTTGTCTCATTAGAAGGTATCTTCCGTGCGTTCTCTTACCACCAACATGCACAATCATATCACATTGCAGACAAAGGGAACTTCCGTCGATCTCGCAGTAAAAGAAGGCTACAGACAAATGCTCGGCAAGGAAGCATACGTAAGAACAAGTTGCAACTTTTCAAAATCAAAACCGACGGGATATAGTAACTACCGTACCAGGCGCATTCTCACATATGTCGCAACGTGGCACTTCACTGGGTTCGGCAAGTCCGACTCGGACGTGTCTACTTGCGAGCTTATTGCACAAATGAACCTGCGACACGACATTAGACTTTAGATTATTTTGCCCGACAAAAAGATTCTACACAAGATTGAATTTTTCACCAACAGTAGCTAGTTTATATTTCCACACATCCTACAAGAACAAAACATTGCAAACTCATAAGATTGCTCAAGAAAGATTACACTACAACTAAAAACTCCACATCTTGATACTAGATTTGCCATCTATAGTGAGTAAGGCAATGCTCTTAATTTATATATTTACGAAAAATTACACATCCAATAAATGAATAAATGTGGCTGTGGGCACTCATTGTCATAACTATTAGCCTGAAACAAATGGACTATTGGAGTAAAAAGTAAAGAAAGTACACCATCAGGAATCTCAACCAAATTACCAACAAGCTCAGCATATAAGTTACACTGCCACAATCTTGAATTAAAAATTAATTTCATCCTGCTGTATAAGTGCAGTAACAAATAACAGTGAAAGTCAAAGTAGATCCATCACAAACACAAAGTCAACAAAAATAATTAACATCATAATATTAATAACCTTGTCGTCACAAGCACGGCAGAGCGCCGCCTCGTCCGCCGCGCAGAATAAAATCGCCGCCGCACTCTCACAAACGTCGCATAAAGTTCTCATTTTTATCAAAAACCCACTAATTTATTTCCTTTTAACTTTCAAAAAATCGAATCTTTTTTCAGTTTGTAGCCTCCACTCACAACATCTTGAATAAATTAAACGGTGGGTATGAATATAGGTACATGCAAGAGTATTTTCACACACTAAATTACATTTAGTGCGTGAGTATCTATCTATATATATAGATACAGATAGATCGAAGAATAATTTTTGTTTGAGCGGTCGGAGGAGACAATGGGTTGACGAGGTCGGAAAATTCAGAAATTCGGAGGTATTAAGGAAAGAAAACAGAGTTGCATTTGTGTCCAGAGATTCTTTTACTTTTTCCTTTTTTATTTACTTGTCGTAAATTATTTTGCTTCTCTAACAAAAATATATTTATATGATTAAATAAATAACCATGGTTTGAAGTTGGGTTTTGAGGTATGGTTTTAATGAGCTACATTTAAAAATATAAAAATCATAAAGTGTGAGAGAATTTCGAGATTTCTTGGAAAATATTCGAGATTTTTCAGTAAGGAAATTTAGATGTATGTAAAACAACCACACTACCTTGTTTCTATCAATTTGATTAATGTTTGAGAAATGATAATTGGGGTTATGAAATGGAAAATAACGTCCTATTAGGTGTTACATCCTATTAGGTGTTACGTATAGTGTTTAGCTGACTAGCTTCTATTGGAGAATGTCTGAGATGCTCCTTCGGGCACAACCTTCTGCACTCACATAAGTGTGGACCACACACACGTGGGACCCACGTGGAACCCGCACTGCTGTGAGTGCAGGTGCCCCAGGGACAATCTCAGACAAATCCCTTCTATTGGATTAAGAGGTTATAATATCATAGTTGGACTTTTAAATAATGATACTAATGACTTCAGCTAGATCAAAGAGTTTATATATTAACTTGACTAGCGTCGCCCTAATGAGGAGTGTTATTAAAGAAAGATGTTTGAAAATGATTTGGCGTATATATATTACCGAAGCGTAGGGAGAGTTACATTATTTGAGTGTATTATATACTAAGTGAATTTATATAAGATTTGAACCTCTAATGTATATTTAATCTTCTAACCGAGTTCCCTAATATGAGGCCGTCAATAGCTACAATCATAGAAGACCACGTGATAGATGTAAGAAATCATTAAAAGTTTCTGCACTTGTCATAGGTTTAACGGCTCGAACTGTGCCTCCACTGGCGTGTGTTGGTCGGAGGGAAGGGGGGTATATATGATGGTTAATCTCGCTAGATAAATTATACGTCCCAAGTATCAATGATATACATGTTTTGTGATTCTTCTAAATGTGGGTATCACAAGGGACGAGTCGCGTAATAAAGGATTGAAATACGATATTCAATGTTCGTTGAATGATTGTTGTGGAGCTGGAAACCATACAAAGGCAAAAAACGTCGCCTTAATACTATTTGGTGTCCCTTTCTAGATAAATTCTACGTGCCAAGGTTTCGATGGTAGATATGGTCCGTGATTCTTTTAAATGTGTGTGATATGGTGTGAGCCGCGTAATCTAAATTTAAAATACAATATGGAATGTTCGTTGAACGATTAATGTTGAAAAACTAAAAATCATGCAGAGGCAACAAGCCTCGTACTGAGGTTTTTTTGTGTTATTAGCTTGTAACTAGGATATGTGCTCTAATATGGTTGTGCTTGTGAGCCAAATGTTGTAAAATCAAGCCTCAATGATTGTGGTTCAAGTTAATTAAAAGTTGGTACGAAAGACTTTATACCCCAATGTTTATGCACAACATTTTTAAAAAAAACAAACAAAAATCACCGCCATAGTTTGAGAGAAATGTAGAGTTTTGCAGACGGATAATTTGCTCACTAGATTAACAGAAGTGAGGTTCCAAATCAGGTGGCAAGGATCCGTTGTTGTCAAGTATTTTGTTTTTCAGAAGAAAGAAAAAGGTTCAGTCTTTTATTATATTTTCCACAAAAATCCATCATACTTTTTTTTAGTGAAAAAACCTTTTACTTTTCTACGTAATATAAATATGTAGGTACCAACTTCCAACCACTCAAAAAGAATTCGTTCCCATCCTACTACTCCAGTAACCCTTTGGTTTTCGTGTATATATACATATATATATATATATATAAGGAAAAAATCCCTTTAATTTTTATTTTTTTTTAATTCAGTCCTTTGAATTTTCAACTACAAAAAGAAAGCTTCGATTATTTTCCGTTCACCTTTCGTGTATCTGGCAATTAATTAAAGTTTTACTCCACTGTATAACACCACTTTCAAGTATCTTTGCTTCGGGGTAAGGCTTATTACAAGAGGAACAAAATTTAGTTACACACCCAACAGATTAGCATGAAAATAAAATGTTTCCAATTTAATAATATCATTTGAATGAAAAAATATGAAAAACGTAAGGGATGGAGAATCGAATGCTGAGTTATTCTCAACAATTAAATTAGTAATACTAGTAATATAGACAGGATATTATTAAATAAATAAAAAATCAGTCACAATACGAGAGCAATGAAATAAAAAATGGGACATGTGAGGGGGAGGGTTCACTGGGGAGAATCGATGAGAGTTGATTTGGTCCACAAACCAATAGCCAAAAATGGAAGTGTGTTTCATTTCATCCAAAATAGATTAAAACTGTCAAGTTAGCTTTAGTACCATATGAGTACTATTTAACTATAACGATCTTAATTCGTAGCCACAAACACCAAAAGTATTATGTGGAATGAAAGCGACCCTCATTGCATTCTCACCCACCAATTTCAATTTACCTACCCCACCAGTATCTTTTATCGGTTGTTATTCGTTTCTTACCAATATATTAATTAGTCCACAACAAACAAAAAAATTCATGGATTTGGGGGGGTAAAAAGGGAATTGACTTTATGAATGATTAACATAGATCTGAAATCGTGGATAATTGTTTTATATATTATGAGAGTGCTTGGTTCGTATGATTAGCACGTAATTCAACTCCAACACGCGATAATATGTAGTTTTGTTTGTCTCATTAGAGCATGTTTGCTTGCCCCGAAATGCTCCGATAAATAACAAATCTGTGGGGTTATTTTCACGTTTGGATTGCCTCACTCCTACTGCTGAAGCCCGCGAAAAACGTCACTTCATCCCATTGTCCCCCCGATTTCAATCTGGAGCTACCCCCCTCCGATTTGCAGTGATGACTTTTGTAGGAAAGTTAATTCCCCATTTTACCCCCACTTTATTCTCAAAAGTTGCCGCCAATTGACTAGTGAAGAGAGGGGAATGAGTGCTATATACTCCATTCTTCAGAATTCGCCTCAAGCTAGGGTTTCTTTAGCATTTTGCGCCTCCATAGCGATTTTGAAGGTTTTTACTCCGATTTTTCCTAAATTTTAAAATATTGATGATATCTGATATATTTTTTTGAACCTCCATCTTACTCTGTGGTTTTGTTTTTCTTTCAGGTACAACTCCTGCTGTGAAGGTGAATTGCATTTGGTAAGAACACAATCTCACCGTTTACAGACTTTTAGTAGAATGTTGAACTTGTTTAGGTCAAATATGGGTATATTTTGCTTGGTGGCTTCTGCAATTACTTGATATAACAGGTTCAAGTAATTGTCAGGTTTTTAGTTGTAATTATGATGTGTTCTGTTTATGGGGATATTCTGTTGTTGTATTTTTTGTGTTGTAGCTATTGTTTGTCCAAGTAGTTATAGCAAGTATTTATTTTACGAACATAGTACGTATCCGTCTTGTGTGATTTGATAAGATATATTTAACGTACGACCTTGCACTGCAACTTCCCCAGTATTTGGTTTTGGTTTTCTGGACTGATGAAATTCTTGTACAATTATGTAACAGGAAAATTATTATTAAGTTGGGTACAAATTTGATTTGTGTAAAAGTGCATCATGTATTTGTTTCCTGTGATTGTGCAATGTGATTCAGTGTTACTGAAGATAACAAATTGTTTGTTCTTGAACAACTAACCTGACCAACACCAGTTTGCATATCTGGAATGAAATAAAGATTTACTGATGTTTAACATAACGTGGGTTCTGCGTAGCAGGGTAATCATGGGCCCGGGGGAGAGGATTTGGATCCTGTTTGCCATGCATCAAGTAGTCTTTAGGGTGTCCATGTTGGCTTTGCTTGTAATTTTGCTATATCTCCACCAGTGTGGGAGATTTGGGCGGAAACCTCGTCGTGCCGGTATACGTTATAGCATAGTCCGTCGAATTCCTTATCAAATAAAATACCTAGATACTTTGTTAAACACAGGTGAGGCACCAGTTAAACACGCCCTCCGGATGAACCGAGTCTGTTTTAAAAAACTTTGTTACTTGTTACATAGCTATGGGGGTTTGGAAGAAACAAAATATGTTGGTATTTCCTGTCAAGTGTCTATGTTCCTAGACGCTCTATCCCATCACACCAAGAATCGTACCATCGACTGACATTTTGTTCGATCAGGTGAAACAATTAGTCGCCATTTTGGTAAAGTTTTGTTAGCTTTATTAAAATGTGAGAAAGTCCTCATGTCTACCCCGGAACCAATAGGACCTGACGACATAGATCCTATATGGAAGCCTTTTCAGGTAGCTACAACATATTCTCATTTAATTATGTGGAGTCCTAATATTTTTTCTTTGAAAAGCAACAAAATCCTAACCTCAGTATACATTGTGATCCTTTGTCTTTGGTATAACATGTAGGGTTGCCTAGGGGCACTTGATGGTACCTTGCTTCACGTACGTGTTCCTCTTGTGGATCAGGGTAGATACCAAAATCGTAAAGGCATTTTGGCTTCCAACAATCTAGGTGTTTGCGATAGGAATGGACAGTTTGTTTTTGTACTTGCGGGTTGGGAAGGTACTGCTGCAGATAGTCGTGTCCTTCATGACGCTATCACTAGGCCGAATGGTTTTGGGGTACCATCGGGTAATTTCATTAACTGAATTTGTCCTAAAAATTATCCTATGTTAATTGGTGTTGTTAATTAAATTATCCTATAAAGCAACTTACCAACAATAAACACAAGTTGCCATCCCATTGTTAGGTTGTTACTACCTTGGTGACGGTGGATATACAAATGGGGAGGGGTTCCTCGTGTCGTACCGAGGAGTACGATATCACCTTAGAGATTGGGAAACGAGCCATCGTACTCCACAAAACTACCAGGAATATTTCAACTTGAAGCATGCTCGTGCCCGTAACGTAATCGAATGTTGCTTTGCTGCCTTGAAGGGCAAGTGGTGGATATTGCGAAAAAATCTTGGTTTTCGCTAAAGCGTCATCATCATATTGTTATGGCATGTGCTTTACTACACAGTTTCATTCGTAAGAACATGCCACATTCCGCTTTAGACGAAGACTATCCTAGATCACCCTCTAATCACGATCGCGAGCCGGATTACATAGACGTTGTACAACCTTCTGAGGCCTGGACAAATTTCCGTGACACCATGGCCATGCAAATGTACGAGGAGTGGCAGGCTCGGCGGACGGGTCAATGAAGTCTATATAACTTATTAATGCAGTTCTTCTTTTAAGTTCCAGTTGTATCAGACTTAATACGCCTTTGCATTCGACAATTATTGAGTATTCGTGTATTGTGTCATGACTTTGTTGGTTATTTGAGATGATTTTTAATTTCATGCAACTGTTTCATCAGGGAATATCACTTATGAAATTATAATGCATGTGTGCTCCTAGCCTGATTTGGTATGTCTTCCCTTTGGACCACTAATTAGCCCATATTTGATAAGTGGAATATTATATAATATGAATTAGTTTTGAATGAGCTCCTCACCATTTGTAATACACCTGCATCTAGTGCAATTTAACTTTATTCGATAATAATACAAGTAGAATATATGATTTTCCAGTTGTATGCCTTGCTGTTCTTAAAATAAAGGAGTACTACATGCAACACTCCATTTGGATTGTTTTGCCATTTCACAGTGTTTACAGATATATTTGTTGAGACCAATTATCACTCTACAATTTAATATGCCCTTCTTACCATATGAGTTTACTGGAATTCATTAAATCAGATCTGGTCATTTTACTTCACAAGTCATTAAGGAAATTATTGTTTATAATTGAATTTAATCTTCAGATATAATTGTTTATTCACGTACGTTTTTATTTTTTCCGTTTGTGCACAGATGGATATGTCGCAGAGTAGCTGCCCCAGTGGACTTACACCTTTCCGCAAACCGGGAGGAGCTAGGAGAGTGTGGACCAAGCCAGAAGAGGTGGTCTTAATTGATGCATTGAAAGATTTGGTTGTGAATGGTTGGCGAGCGGGGACCGGTTTTAGGCCTGGCTATCTGGCGGCTCTTGAACGCGCAATGGGACAGAAATTTCGTCACGGTTGACCTATGACTGAAAAGAACATCAACTCGAAGCTTACGATTTGGAAAAAGACCCTAGCCAGTCTCGACACGCTTGTTAACACAAGCGGATTTGGATTCATTACTACAACCTAAATGGTCGATGTCCCTGATGATCAAGTGTGGAATGAGTATGTTAAGGTAACGGGGATCTTGTCAATGATTAGATTCACAGATAATAACATTGTTGGTTTGCAATGTAAATTAACCATTCACAATTTACCAATACACTACTTTGTATTACATGAATGAAGACCAGTTACCAATGGAGTTAGCATATTAAGGAAAAATACATATTGTCATGAGATTCATGTTTTAAAAAATGTTTCGATTAGAACCCCGCATATGTTAATGGATTTTGATTTTCAATAGGTTACATGAAATAAACCGAATACACCAAGAACAGGGTTCATCCAGATTTTATTACTTCTACTAAAGAATCACTCTGAAGTGATTTACATGATTTTGTATTCTTGTTGCGTTCAGATTTTCTCTTAGCTTGTGTATATAGTACTGAGTACCACATATTGTCCTTCATGTTTTAGTTCCATTGCCTATACACTCACCAGTACATATTTGTGTTTGGAACAGACTCACCCCGACGTAGAGAGTTTCCGCTATAAGAGCTTTCCTTACTACGAGGACTGTTGGCAATATTTGGAACTGATCGCGCTAACGGCAAAGCTGCGCAGGGTATATCCGATGCTATCCTTAATCTGCTGTTTGGTTTATGGTGTTGTAGTGATGTTTAGTAATGCATGAGTAACCCATATTTATAGACGTTATTAAAGGAAAGTAGATATATTTGCATTAGATATTCTGATGTAGGTAATTATATGTTTAGATTTGTAGAATCTGGGTTGATAAGATGTTTTATAATTGAAGGAAACATCCTGTTATTATCCCTCTTACCCTTAAGTTGTTGGATGTTATTAAATATGAGAGTTGTCCTATCTGTATGCATGACTCATCAGAAGCCTTTGTAACAAAAGGTTGAGCAAAAGATCCCCCTCCTCTGCCAGTTTCATGATGCAGTTGAGCATCAAGTTGCAAATATATATTATATTTGTATCAAAACCGAAGGGTATTTATGTTCATATTTGAAAGGTGTAAATCATCATGCGGTTGACTTGTAATATCTATTATTTGTCAAGTAACAAGACAACACACTACCTGTTCTTCCCTAGGTAAGATTTGAGTATAATGGATGTCAAAAGGGAGTTGGTTTATTGGGCAATGGTGTAATAAATGGTTAATTGAAGTCTTGTGTTGTACAACAAAGTAGATGTACTCCTCTATGTTAATTTTAGTAGAGGTGAGAATAGTGTTTATACCAAATGCAAATGTTATAATAAATACTTAGATGTACTTTGATTGTCCTCACCCCACACAACCGGTCATGAGGTAGATAAGATGATATTAATATTTTCAAATATGAGGCATAATGGTGATTGGAGGTGTATCAGTTGTACCTAAATGGCGCCGAACCTTGGTTTAATAACAAAGTAGATGTGTTACAATAAAAGTTTGCATGATGCATCTGTTAGTACATGATGTGATGTATGTTATTGATACACAATTTTTTAAATTACACTCAATTAGAAGCCCTTGCACCAGTAACTAAATGTGAATGCATTGGACACACGTATTGGATGGTGCTCTGTTCGGATGAATGTGTACTCACATACTAACGCTGATAAACGATTCAGTGAGTCCATCATGGTTTTAGGATGAGGTATTCCTCACACACCTATAATAAATCGAACACTTTCAGTTGAATAACTTACTCCATTGCCCTTTAAACTGACATCATTTAGAAATAAAACAAACACATTCAACACTAACTGGACTACACAATTTCCTTTCACAGAGTTTAATGACTGCGAGAAGTAGGAAAATACGTCGACAATAAAACGTAAACATCGTGAATACAACTTCAGTACCGTAGTTTAGCAAGCAGATTACCAACCGAAATATCACAAAAGTTCCAAGTACTGTAGTACACAAGAAAACGTGTATTTGCACAATTCAAGATCGGCAATTCTCAAGTACGCCGCATTCTGCTCTAAAATGGCGTGCAGATTTTCGACCCGTGCAAGTCAAGTAGATTACCAATTCAAGATCGGCAATTTTCTTGTGCACAACCGTCAAAAATCGCCCGCAAACACCCATGTCTTTTATATTAACCATGTGATTGATATCTCAAGATTTATAAAGCAAACATATGTATAACGATAAATTCTTGATCTTTGAAATTAAAAGACAAGAAACAATTACAAAATAAATTTGAATAAATTTAAAGTACAATTGTGGTGCAATCTCTCTATTTGATCATTTGATTCTTTTTTCAAACAAATAATTTTGAAATTTTGTTGACTTGAGTGGATTTGTTTTTGATCTCTTCCACGTGTATTTGAGTTGAACGTTAACCCAAGGGCTTTGAGCTTGATCTTGAATTGCCGATCTACTTGACTTGATATTTACGACGAACAATTTGATCTTCGTCTTGAACTTGTTGAATGTCAATCTTCTTTGGAGGAATCTTGATCTTCAAAGTACTTGGATATTTGACAAACGTTGATTCGAGGGCTTTACGGCTTGATCTCGGATCGAACGAAAACTTGATTTGTAATTTGATTTGAAGGTTGATGAAAATTGGTATGATCTTCGTCTTCAGTTCTTTGGATTTTTTGGGTTTTGATCTTCTTGAATGGACTTCAATCTTCAAAAACGGTTTTTCGAGGGTCTTAGGACATGATCTCGGATTAAAAGGATTTTTGACTTGAAGACGAATTAAGAACGGTATAAACTTGGTTTTGGATTTGTTGAACTTATTGGAGTTTGATCTTCCTCGACAGAAGTGCAATCTTCAAAACAGTTTTTGGATGGAATTGACAATTGACAGCAGATTGAAATGAGTTCGTTACGAAGAACGCCTTGAAGATTGTTGAAGAATGCCTTGAATGCCGCGAAGAACGCTTGAAAATGGATGAATTCACAAGTGAAAAATTTAGAGCTTTTTCCTCTTCAACTTGTGAATATTTTGTGTGTCTTTTTTCTTTATGAGTGGGCCTCTATTTATAGTTGTAAAAACGTAGAGCTCATTGCTTGTGATTGGTCGGTTTTATTTTCAAGATAAGCATGGATTTAATTTGGCTTGCTTATTAAGAAACACATCATATTTCCACTTGGTTGAAATGCTCCATCTTTTCTACGTGGCTTTATTTGATTGGCCAATAATATATATTAGAAAATCAATCAATTAATCTTTTAATAATTGGAATTTAATTTAGTAAAATCCCAAATTAAAAATAGAAATAATCTATTTAATTTCTAATAATTAATTTGACACTTGTTAATATTTAATTGGAGTAGACAAATTTGTTTGTCTACAAATTCCCCCTTGCGACTTGTCACGAATAACATTGTAAAAATGCGTCTTGAAGTGAATATGGTAGCATAATAATTTTTTCATGTCTTCAATGAGGTTGATGGAAAATTGTGTGCTTCAACTTAAGGAACAAAATTTTAGTAGGCCTCCATGTCAATTTTCTTGAGGATCATAATGGAATTTATGTACTAAACTTCTTTCCTTATGCATCATCCGTGACTTGTACTCTGCTGCCTTCTTCTTCTTCTTCTTCTTCTTTTTTATTTTTACATCTGGTCTATGTAGACCACATGTAAGCGACCAGGACACCACACAAGGGAATTGGGCAAAGTCGCGGGACACTTCAGTGTGTTATATCAATAACACATAAACACTTCGAATAAATGGGGCCCGCTTTTTTACTTCAAATATTTTTTTTTTTAACTTGGTCCATATAGACCCAACTCATTGGATTGTCCCCTTAGTCATCTTCTTCAAACAATCACCTACGGGATCAGATTTTAGCAAATTTGTTCCTTCTTCAACTTGACTTCTTCTTTAATTAAATCACTGCTAGCAGAGTTCTAATCCAACTATTACTCAGGAATTAGAGTTATATTTGAACTGTGACTTCTCTTCAAGTAAACTCTCTATATATATATAGAGCCAAACCCACGACTTTTTCTTCACCACCGCAACCTTGTATATCCTTTTTTTTTCTTTTTCTTAAGTCTGTTCCGTGACATCCAGTGACAGAGACAAGCAGAAAGTCGACGGAAAACCGATGGGCGAGGTTCAACAACTTGCAAACTTTGATTTAAGATTTGATTCCAGCCTCTTGTTCTTATCTTTTTTTTTTTTTACTTTTTTCCCTCTGTTTCTCAGGCTTCTGTACCGTCCAGCGACAGAGAATGGCAGAAAGCTTGCGATTGAACTTAACAACTTGTAGACTTCTGATTCAGGATTGTTGCTGATATTCTTTTCTTCTTCCATTTGCAGGCTCCGGCAGGTTTTGAATTAGAGATAGGAAGAATCTCTTTTATTGAAATTGCCGACGACCCGAGACGTGATTTTGTTTTTGTATCCTTGCTCATCAATAACTCTTGCTTTATGCTTAGTTTGCCTTTGAACTTTGGTCGTACTCAAACACGAAATTTCTTGTTTACTAGATGGCATGGAAATTTTACTTATCATTGCCAATGCACATCCGTCAACAAAAACTTGGAGCCAACTCACCTCATCAACTTGACGCTCCCGCAATTGAAAATATTGTGACGTTGTGGCAAATAGTGACGACTTGCGGTCCATTGATCTTTCCTTCGATATTTTGGGGTGACGCACTGCCAAAGGAGATGCTACGGAAATAAGTCTTTCTCAATTGGTGCAAGAGCAAACAACTTCCACAAAGATACATGGCAACCCTTGCGTTCATATTCACATAAATTGTAACTTGGAGATCATGAAAGCTTTATGCGTGCAACAATACTTGACAAATTTTGGATCTCTTGCTAGGAGAGGAGGAGCACACTCAAACCTTAATCTATGCAACATCATTGGTGAGCTTGAAGGAGGAGACATTCTTTTCACGACTCGGCATCAAAGAAACCTTGAAGGAGACATTATCCTCAAGACTTAGCTTCAAATGGCATTCGAAAAGAAGAAGAGACTTACTTTCGAGACTTGGCGTTAAAGACATTCAGCAGGAGCGGACTTGTTCTCGAGACTTGGCATCAAAGACATTTAGTAGGAGTGGACTTGTTTTCAAGGCTTGGCGTCAAAGACATTCAGCGGGAGTGGGCTTGTTTTTACAACCCTACATCAAAGACATCTTGAAGAAGGAGACATTGTTTTCATGACTTGGCATTAAAGATGGCTTCAATGACGAGACTTGGCTTCAAACACATGTGCACTCATCTTGTTGGTCATACTCATGCATTCTTCTCATTAAAGATGTCGGCCTCATTCATCAAAGAAACATTCAAGATGACTAACCTTTTGAAGAACTTCGCAAATTCTCTTTGTTGGGCAAAGCGGAATGACGTACTTGTTGCACTCCACCCTAAATTTTCAAAGAACCTCGCCGATATGGGAGTGATCAAATGACAAACTTGTGAAACTACGTTCCATCTTTTTAAAGGACTTCTCTAGTTAAACATGCAAGGCATGTCCATTTCATGATTGGAATGGTAGTTTGGAGGTATCGACTTTGATCTAACAACACAAAAGTGTCTAGTCAATGATCAAATGAGTTTGGAGCACGATTGCAGCTATCCTCTTGGAGCGAAGTGATTGAAGATTGGAATCAAGGCGCACATTAAAGCATCCGATTTAAGTTTGCAATGTCAACTCAAGAATCACTCAAAAGCTTAGAGCATGAGTTCAAGGTCAACATTCAAAGCATTAACGTTCTTTATCTCCTACTTGACAGAAGCTTTACTCGTCTTATCAGCACATCATACCTCAATTTTCAAGTAACATCTTCAACTCAAGATAACTTGGTGAAATGCTATGACTAAACTCAGAAATTCTAAGTTGCCTACATATCCAATAAAGGAATCAAGTCACAACATAGTTCAAATTACATAAATTTGGTTTAGAGATGGTGCATTTTATACTCATGCATGCTAGGAGTAACGTGCAGTTTAGACTCGTGCGTCATGGAGCAATTGACTTGAATACTTGAAGGCTTGAACACTTGAAGAACATGCAGACCTTTTTGCTCGTGTCTAGGAGGACTTGAATACTTAGATATTTGCTTTGAAGACATGGACTTGAAGTACTTATAGACTTTTCAATGAGTATAGAAGACTTGAACATTTGTTTTGAATACTTGAAGGATTTATAGACCTTTTGGCTCATATCTGAGAGGACTTGAAGACTTGATGGATTTGTTTGAAGACTTGGATTTGAAGAATTTGTAGACCTTTTGGCTCGTGTCTAGGAGACTTGAAGACTTGGATATTTGCTTTGAAGATTTGAATTTGAAGAATTTGTAGACCTTTTGGCTCGTGTCTAGGAGACTTGTAGACTTAAATGTTTATTTTGAGTTCACATATGCAAACAGTTTATACTCGTGTTAAGAAGAATGTTGATAGTTTATACTCTTATCAAGGAGTAAATATTTTGGCACTTAGTTTGAAGATTTGAGATAGTTTAAGCTTGTATCAATGAGCATATTGGTTGTAATGAAATTTGATGTCGCGCCCTCTTCATCTTCGGTGTCATCCGTATAATCGCCTTAAGTATCAAGGACGTGAGTCAAGCTTTCTTCTTTAGTAGAGTTCATACTTGTTTCAATATCATGCGCACGCGTCGCCAACTCTTCAAAGTTTCTTGGTTTTATTCCTTGAAGTATGTAGGAGAGACCCCAAGTCATCCCTTGAATGCAAATCTCCATGGCTGAAGTTTCAGACAGTTTCTCTTTGCAACTTAAGGATATACTTCTCCACCTATTGATGTACTCAATCACTGGTTCGTCTTCTTGTTGATAAGAATTTGCAAGTTCAATCATGTTTACAGTGCGCCGAGTGTTATAAAAGCGATTGAATAATACGACTTGAAGATCGTTCCAACCGTCAATGGAGTTTGGTTCAAGATTAATGTACCAATCAAAGGCAAAGTCTTCTAAGGATTGAACGAATTTCTTGACTATATGATCTCCATAAGTTCCAGCGCTATTGCCCGTCTCAATGAAATGAGCAACATGTTATCTTGGGTCTTCAGTCCCATTGAATCTTTGAAACATCGGAGGTTGATAGTTTTTCGGTATTTGCAATTGCTCTATTCTTTGAGTATAAGGCTTTGTGTAAGCTTTGGTCATTGCAGGTTGATCTTTTAAATCCTTTGCAACTTCTTGAACCAAGTTCTTCAATTGATCGATGGAGATGAGCCATTTGGATGAGACTTGAATTCCTTGGCTTGAGACTTTGATACACCCTCTTGAACTTGTTGAATGTCAATCTTCTTTGGAGCAATCTTGATATTCAAAGTACTTGGATATTTGACAAACGTTGATTCGAGGGCTTTACGACTTGATCTCGGATCGAACAAAAACTTGATTTGGAATTTGATTTGAAGGTTGATGAAGATTGGTATGATCTTCGTCTTTAGTTCTTTGATTTTTTTGGATTTTGATCTTCTTGAATGGACTTCAATCTTCAAAAATGATTTTTTGAGGGTCTTAGGACTTGATCTCGGATTAAACGGATTTTTGACTTGAAGACGAGTTAAAAACGGTATGAACTTGGTTTTTGATTTGTTGAACTTCTTGGAGTTTGATCTTCCTCGACAGAAGTGCAATCTTCAAAACGGTTCTTGGATGGAATTGAGACATGAAGGCGGATTAAAATGAGTTCTTTACGAAGAACACCTTGAATATTGTTGAAGAATACCGCGAAGAACGCTTGAAATTGGATGAATTTGGTGGAGCGAAAAAACTTAGAGCTTTTCCCTCTTCAACTTGTGAATATTTTGTGTGTCATTGCTCTTTACGAGTGAGCCTCTATTTATAGTTGTAAAAACCTAGAGCTCCTTGCTTGTGATTGGTCGATTTTATTTTCAAGATAAGCATGAATTTAATTTGGCTTGCTTATCAAGAAACACATCATATTTCCACATGGCTTAACATCATTGGTTGAAATACTCAATCTTTTCCACGTGAATTTATTTGATTGGCCAACTATATATATATATATATATATATATATAGATTTGAAAATCAATCAATTAATCTTTTAATAATTAGAATTTAATTTAGTAAAATCCCAAATTAAAAATAGAAATAATCAATTAATTGTCAATAATTAATTTGACACTTGTTAATATTTAATTAGAGTAGACAAATTTGTTTGTCAACAGTATGTTTGAATTTTATAATTGTAATTATTTATATTTTTATGCTAGAAAATTATCTCAAACGACAAGTAACAATAAGGATAATGTTTGATAAACTATTTAATTTGATGCATAGTCCATCCTAACTTTTCTAAAATTGTTCTTTAAACCCTTAATCAATTCAAAATTCTCTATAATCACAACATGAAACTTATATCGTATGAAGTAATACCTTAACATGTATAATTTAGGTAATTACTATTTTGTTCAAAGATTATTAGTTTAAATTACATAGCATCGTATTTATAACTTATATTTATAAAAATATAAAATATAAACCTAATCAAAATGTATGTTCAAGGAATGTTTATGATATAATAAATGATAACAATAAATGATTATATGGGGAAAATGACTATAAAAATCCTAAAAGACTTAAGTAAGTGGATGATAAGCAAGATAAACATACCATCTCAATAATATAAAAATAAAACAAAATATTAATTCACGTTATAGATTGTAATAAACTAATTTTAAATATAATCACATCATTTTAAAGTCATGCTTGTGTGATCAATTTTTGAATCGTGAGGATTGTTTTGGTTACAAACTAATACCACAAAGTTATTGCCAAATAAAACGAAAATCATCGCGGTTCGATTTTACTCTTGATTGAACATCCAAAACAGACTTAGTTCCCAAATATATGTGAGTTTTATGATTAATAGCATCACTAAGAACATGTGTATCTAAAATTAGATGAAAATACAAGATGCAGTCGAGAAAACGTTGGAGTTTATGGTGAAACGGGATCATCCCAAGAGAGGCTGATTTTGGCTCGGTCCATTTTTTACGTGCGAATAGTCAAATTTTATCCGAAACGGGCCAACGAACCATAGTTTAGGCCAGCGGATTTTAGCCAAAATCCTTCGTTTAGGCCTCGAAAAGGCCGTTTTTGCCATTTTTAGTAATTTTCGTTTCAGTTATATCTTTATTTCTAGAACTCGAAATTGCATTCCGCTTGTTGGAGTGTGTTCCTTATGAGTAGCACTTTTAGTTTATGCTTTTATTTCGATTTTTTCCTTTTTTGAAAAAAAAACGTTATTTCCTATTTTTAGTTATGCTTTTAGGGTATATATTCTATGTAAACCCTAAGAAGACATTCAGTTGATTATTGAATAAAGTTTTGAGAGTTTCTCTCTTTTTACATCAATTTCTTGGTATTCTTCGTGAATCAACAAGCTTTTGATTTTCGTGTGTCGTTCCTATCTTTCCTATAAGCTTCTGCTACGTCAGTTGGCATCAGTCCTAGGTTCGTTCCTTCATTATGCCACCCAAAAAACGTCAGGAAGAAGATAGACGTGAGGAATTCACACAGTTACGTCAGCAAGTTGAATTGTTGACGCAACAGATGGCAGCCATGGTTGCACAACAACAGGCTACTCCAACACCAAGACCTGACGACCAATCGTTCGAGGATGAAGAGGAAGAGGATCCTTTTGCTCGGAGACAATGTGTCCAAGAGTACAATCCACGTTGGGAATCAGGGTTTAAGGTGGACATACCAGAATTTCAGGGAGGGTTGAACCCAGAGGAATTCTTGGATTGGGTAGCTGCAGTTGAGGAGGTTTTGGACTTTAAAGATGTTCCAGATGTCAAACGTGTTTCTCTCGTTGCAACTAAGTTTCGGGGGAGAGCAGCGGCATGGTGGAAACAAGTTAAGGTGACGAGGTCTCGACAGGGGAAACTTAAACTTGTGTCTTGGGATAAACTGAAGAAACATATGAAGAAACAGTTTTTACCCTACAATTATGTGCGTACTATGTATCAACAGTTGCGGAATTTGCATCAAGGGGGGAAGTCTGTGAGTGACTATACCACTGAATTCCACTTACTAATCACTAGGAACGACTTGATGGAAACGGAGGATCAATTGGTGTCACGTTATGTGAGTGGTCTTCGTCCACAGATTCAGGATACGCTGAATATGTTTGATCCAGTCTCTGTCTCTGAGGCACACCAGCGAGCAGTGCAAATTGAGAAGCAACAGTCACGGAGAGTCATGAACCCTCTCAGTATTGGGAACTCATCGGGTAGCTCGCAATAAGTCACACGTCCCGGTAACACTGTGCAATCGGGGTTACCAAAAACTGGCACTCTCCAATAGCAAACACATCCAGGGGCTGGTATCCGTTGTTTTGGTTGTGGAGTTACGGGTCATAGGCAGTCTGAGTTTCCTAAGAATCCGCGTAGAGGACTATTTGTTGATGAGACTAATGGTAAGTATGATGGTCCGCCTATTTTTGATGAGGACTTCGAAGAAGAGGCAATAGATGATGAAGAGTTTGTTGTTGGGGATGTTGGCCAAGCTTTAGTGGTGAGGCGCAACCTCATTACTCCCACGGAAAACAAGACTGACTGGTTACGCAACAACATATTTCAGACAACATGCACAGTAGATGGAAAGGTATGTCGAATGGTTATTGATTCTGGCAGTTGTGAGAATGTAGTGGTTGAGGAGGTTATTAAGAAGTTGGGTTTACAGTCTGAGAAGCATCCCAAGCCTTATAAATTGGCATGGTTGAAGAGAGGAAACGATGTCGAGGTATCTCAACGTGCTCGGATCAATTTTTTGATTGGACCTACTTACAAGGATCAGGTTTTGTGTGATGTGGTAGAGATGGATGCGTGCCACCTACTGTTAGGTAGGCCATGGCAATTTGATAGGCGGTCAGTTCATGATGGGTTCGCGAATACTCATAGCTTTTTGTTTGGCGGGAAGAAGATTGTGTTGCTGCCTGATAAAGGGCCACAGTCAAGCGGGAAGGGTACTAACTTCTTGACCAGAAAGAGATTCGAGGCAGAGATGGAAGAGTCGGGAATTGTGTATGTGATGGTGGGTAAACTGGTAGAAGATGATCACGAAGTCCCGTTAGCAGTTCAACCTTTATTGCAAGAGTTTTGTGATGTTTTCCCAGACGAGTTACCGGAAGGATTACCACATTTGCTTGATATTCAGCACCAAATCGACTTGGTGCCTGGGGCAGCTTTACCTAATCGTGCACATTATTGGATAAGTCCCACAGAACATGAGGAGTTGCGTAGGCAAGTGGAGGAACTTTTGGCTAAGGGGCACGTGGGGGAGAGTTGTGTTGTTCCTGCCCTTCTGACTCCAAAGAAAGATGGTACAGGGTGTATGTGCGTGGATAGTAGAGCGGTTAACAAAATCACTGGACGTTATCGCTTTCCTATTCCCCGACTGGATGATCTATTGGACCAACTTACTGGTGCGTGTATGTTTAGCAAACTGGATTTGAAGAGTGGGTACCATCAGATCCGAATCAGACAAGGTGACGAATGGAAGACAACGTTCAAGACTATGGAGGGGTTGTATGATTGGCTGGTTATGCCTTTTGGTCTCTCAAATGCACCAAGCACATTCATGTGCGTCATGAATCAGGCCCTTCGTCCCTTTATCGGTAAATTCGTTGTAGTTTATTTCGATGATATCCTGATTTATAGTGATAACGATGTTGATCATGTTCAGCACCTTCGGGAAGTTCTTAACGTGCTTCGTAGAGATGAGTTTTATGCTGCAGTGAAGAAGTGCTCGTTTCTCACTGATAGTGTAGTGTTTTTGGGATATGTGGTCTCGAAGGATGGGTTAGTAGTTGATACATCTAAAGTGGAGGCAATAAGCTAGTGGCCTCGGCCAACAACTATCACTGAGGTTAGAAGTTTTCATGGTTTGGCATCTTTTTATCGTCGTGTTATCCCTCACTTTAGTAGTATCATGGCACTAATCACAGATTGCATGAAGGGTAGTAAGTTTCAGTAGACCGACGAGGCTGATATGTCTTTCCAGTTAATCAAGGAAAAATTGACCACGGCTCCCGTGTTGGTCTTACCTGATTTCAATCGCCCATTTGAGTTACATTGTGATGCATCAAAGGTTGGTATTGGTGGTGTGTTGAGTCAGGGTAATCGCCCCGTGGCCTTTTTTAGTGAGAAGTTGTCTGGTTCCAAGTCTCGATATAGCACTTATGATGTTGAATTCTATGTTATTGTTCAGTCTATACGACACTGGCGTCACTACCTTTTTCACAAGGAGTTCATCTTATATACTGATCATGATGCCCTTAAACACCTTGGAACTCAGGATAAAGTGTCTGCTCGGCATGCTTCATGGATTGCTTACTTGTAGCAGTTCACTTTCGTGATCAAGCATAAGGTTGGTGCTTTGAACAAGATTGCAGATGCGTTGAGTAGGCGTCATAACATGCTCTTGGAGATGCGCGTCGAGGTTATGGGATTTGACAGCCTGCGTGATTTGTACCCTGTTGATCCCTACTTTTCTGGCGTGATTCAGGATATGCAGAGTGGGGTACAATCCGAATTTGCATGGGTGGATGGTTTTCTGTTTCGGGGTACTCAGTTGTGCATTCCAGAGGGTAGTTTGAGCGTGAAAATTATTTAGGAGTTGCATAATGAGGGTCATGTGGGTCGTGATAGGACCCTCCAGCTCGCGACGGCTTCATATTTTTGGCCATCTTTACGTAGTGACGTGGGTAAGTTTGTGGAGCGTTGTCGGGTTTGTCAGCTATCTAAGGGTAAATCTACGAATGCTGGGTTGTACATGCCATTGCCTATCCCTACACAGTCGTGGACAGATGTAAGCATGGATTTTGTTGTGGGGTTACCACGAACTCAACGTGGATTTGATTCTATTTATGTGGTGGTGGATCGTTTCTCAAAGATGGTGCACTTTATCCCTTGCAAGAAGACTACTGATGCTGTTAATGTTGCCTTGCTGTACTTTCGTGAGGTTTATCGTTTGCATGGGCTGCCCACGTCAATTGTGTCTGATCGGGACACTCGCTTTCTTAGTCACTTCTGGCGTAGCTTGTGGCGCATGGTGAATACACGGCTGGATTTCAGTAGTGCTTATCATCCACAAACAGATGGTCAAATCGAGGTTGTGAATCGTTCTTTGGGTGATCTGTTGCGTTGCCTTGTGGGTGATAATCTTAAGTCTTGGGATCAAAAACTGTGCCAAGCTGAGTTTGCTCATAATCACGCTGTCAATCACAGTTCTGGGTTAAGTCATTTTCAAGTGGTGTATGGCCTCGTTCCTAGGGGTCCCCTTGATTTATTTCCGGTGACTGCCTCGGTCAAGATGCATGGCAAGGCGGAGGATTTTATCCAGCAGTTGCAGCAAGTGCACTCCCAGGCTCATGACCACTTGCAAGCTGCTGCCGTGGATTACAAGCGTGCTGCTGATAAAAAGAGGAGCAATGTTGAGTTTGAGGTGGGTGACTTTGTATGGCCAGTGCTGACTCAGGATCATATTCCAGCACATGAGTATAACAAACTCTCGGCAAAGAAGCTTGGTCCAGTAGAGATTGTTGAGAAGATCAATCCCAATGCTTATCGGTTGAAGTTGCCTAGTCATATTCGTACTTCTGATGTGTTTAATGTCAAACACTTGGTACCGTTTCGGGGTGATAATTCTGATGATGATGATGATGGGGATCTGCCTGTGCCAAATTCGAGGGCGAATTTTTCCCACCCCGGAGGGAATGATGCAGTCGAGAAAGCGTTGGAGTTTATGGTGAAACGAGATCATCCCAAGAGAGGCTGATTTTGGCTCGGTCCGTTTTTGACGTGCGAATAGTCAAATTTTATCTGAAACGGGCCAACGAACCATAAAAATGATCTAAAGATCATTAATGGAGCAGATTTTAGTCAAATTCCTTCGTTTAGGCCTCGAAAAGGCCATTTTTGTCGTTTTTAGTAATTTTCGTTTAAGTTATATCTTTATTTCTAGAACTCGAAATTGCATTCCGCTTGTTGGAGCGTGTTCCTTATGAGTAGCACTTTTAGTTTATGATTTTATTTCAATTTTTTCCTTTTTTGAAAAAAAAACGTTATTTCCTATTTTTAGTTATGCTTTTAGGGTATATATTCTACGTAAACCCTAAGAAGACATTCAGTTGATTATTGAATAAAGTTTTGAGAGTTTCTCTCTTTTTACATCAATTTCTTGGTATTCTTCGTGAATCAACAAGCTTTTAATTTTCGTGTGTCGTTCCTATCTTTCCTATAAGCTTCCGCTACGTCAGGTTACCTATGCTAAATTATTTTTTGCAACATAACAACTGCTCTCGAGTGTTTGGACAACAGTGTACGACTTACGTATTACGACCTCAAGAATTACATTAGATGGAACTGGTGTCTTCATAACAAAGTTAGAGAACACCATGTAGAGTATGTGACTGAAACCTAAGATCATATATATATATATATATTTACTATTTGTTATAATTTTTCTAAGGTGCAAAGAAGAATTAATAGTTTTCTTGGAAATAAAAGTTTTGGCGGGTTTGGGAAGAAAAGATGAAAAACAAATATTGAGATACTTATTTTCTAACACAAGACTCAAAAAGGAAGATATTAGAAGGAAGAAAGTCTGTATAAATCAAAATATCTTGGGTGTGAAAATTGTTGGAAAAAATGCCTGCTATTTATAGGCAATAATGCATGCTTAATAATTAAGATTAAGTCCCCCACCATATATATAATTTATTCATTTTAAAATTAGCCACATAATATATTATCCCACTCATGTTAATGGCGATTTCATGACTAACTATTATCAATTAATCCACAATGTAATATTTTATTTATTTATTTATAATTCAAATTCAAATCGATATAATACGATATATATATACATATTTACTTATGCAAAAAATTCTGGGTAATTCAAACATCAAAAATAGTAGTGAACTTACATATATATATGGATGATAAGATCAACATATAAAAATAATGAAAAACTAACTTCAAGTTCAAGGACTTCACTATTTGAATATCAAAAATGATATTTTCAGAAGTTCAAGGATTAAAGAGTAAAATTTATATTTTTCTTCCAAATCTCAAGGGCGTTACATAGGTGCTCCGGCGAGAAGCCATACAAGGCTTGGAATGGAGTCATTCTAAGGTGTCTATGGAAGTTGATATTATACCAAAACTCGGCCACACAAAAACTCAGCCATGGCAAACCACTTTTCCCACCTCTTGGGGGTGGCAAATGTTTTTTACTCTTCAAGTAGTTCTCCACGCACTACTTGATCCTTTGTGTTTGTCCATCAAACCGAGTGTGGTAATTTTGTGATGAGGTCCAATTGAACTCATAAAGTTCTAAAAACTTCATTCGATAAGGTGTTGGGAAAGAGTTTCTTTTTGTGACAGACAATGCTCACTAATAACTCATATAGCATATAAATATAGTCAAGAAAATCTTTTACCACAACATGGGCGGTAAAAGAGTGTGATAAAGCATAAAAATGATTGTTTTAAGTAAATCTATCAACTATAGACAAAATAACATTTTATCCTCAAAGTTGGTAATCCTTCAATGAAGTTCACTGTGATGTGGGTCCATGCTTGATGGGTGTAAAAGGGACAGGTTGTAAGGGCATATGGTAGTGAGAGTGGTTTGACTTAGTAACACAATAAACATCACATGTCTCGACAAAATTAAACAAGTTCGCCTTTAGTTTAGGCCACAGTAAGACCTCTTTAATCATCATGTAAGTCCATTGGATTCGATAATGGCCACTTAAGAAAGAATAATGAAATGCATTAAGAATTTGCTTGCTTAGGCCACTGTCATCGGTGCACAATTTTTTCCTTCAAGTTTGATAATACCACTAGTCAATGTAAAATCAGTAAACACATTATAATTAAACACATTATAATAAAAGGAATTAACAGCTAAAATTTTAAAAAAGTAAAATAATTAGATTCATAACTACTTTGGACTTTTTGAGCTCAATCTAGTTGGACCATAATAATGGCTGAACAAGAGCATTCTTCTAAATTTCCTAGACAGAGCATCAACTTCAACTCCTGTGTTATTTGATATTTTTTTTATATATTGGATCTCATAGTCCAAGCTAAGTGATTTGGTAATCCACCTTTGAAAATTCGGAGATGTAATCTCTATCTTGTCTTCTTCCAAAGTAATTTGCTTAGATTTGAACATTAATTCAAGAGTTTTGTGACTTGATGTTGAATCGACATGAGGATTCGACTTGAAGTTACTTTAATCAGCGGGATTTTGGGTTTCGACTTGAATTCTTGAATTTGCTGAATTCTCCATCATTAAAAATTAGTAGGTTGAGGACTTTCAAACTTGAATCAAAGTGCACTTATTCCTTACTCTTCACGACAAACAACTTTAATCTTGTTTTCAACACCTTTAAAGACGATGAAGTTGATTGAGAAGAGTTGCAACACTTCTTTGCTCCAAGACTTCTTCTACAAGCCTCTTTTTATAGTCGTGAAAAAAAATTCAACTAGACTCTCCATATGAAATGACAAGTTGTGATTGACTCTTATATCTCTTAAATTGAAAGATATGATTCGATTGAACGATTATTTAATATTCGTAAAACTCACGCTTGGCAGAGTTTCCAATTTCCAACTCTTTCATCCTACCACACAGATTGTGTCCAGAGCTAGTCTTTTAATCAAACTGCCCCGGTGATATCATCGGACAAAGAGAGAACCAGCACATGAGTCTCGGTATCCCAATACATCCCATTTGGGACCAATACGTTGACAGATAATCGAAGCACGGACACCACCTTTGTGAGTGAGACGAGATCCTAGAAGGATGGAATTCATGCATACACCAATATATGATACTCGTGAATATGTCCAGGGGGTCATTGACGCGTTAAAATAATAGGCTGAAGAGCTTAATAAGTCTATAGTGACTAAAGAAAAAATTGCCATGAGGCTAAGTCCTTTGGTACCTTAAGTAGCAACATGGAGTATTCCAACAAAAATGAGGCCGATCATAGATTCAAAGACGCGATCCTCAATGCATCTGATTCAATTCGAGTTTATTAAAAGACATGACTTCTCATTGCCTCGAGCTTGAACTTTTCGCATAGTCCGTCTTTGAAAATCAGTGGTCAACCCTGACAAGCAGAGGCGGGCCTAAGCCCAAGGCTAACATGGGCTGTAGCCTGAGGTCAACTTGGGCATGGCCTCATGTATATATATTAGTCTCTTAATGTGTTATTCTTATAAATAATTATCTGTCATTTGTGTTTGGGCCAACTATTAAGGTTTGGCCCAATTCCCATTCAACTTACCCATAAATTATCATTAACTAAATAGTATTTAAAATATAAAAATAACATTACAATTTACAAACCCCTTTTCCTCCCTTAATTACTGGACGACAGTTTTCTTCAAAAGCACAAATAAAGTCAGTGGAACAATCGACAATGAGTATTGGGAAAAAGTGAAAACACCACGAAACTCCAAAATCAACCCTACTTCCACTTTAACTTTGAGGTAAGAATTTTATATTCTAGAAAGTATGTAGATTTTGATTCTTGATTTTTGATTTTTCTATTTTGAAACTCAATTCCATTGTATTTCCCCAATTGTCCTTTTTTCTTTTAGTGGTAAGCTTGTAGTGGAGATTCAAGAATCAAGATTGAATGTGGGTTTTGTGTTGGCTTTTCGTCACTAATAATTAATGAACAAGTAGGTAAAAGTTTAGAATTTACAATGAACAAATTGATTTTAGATATGTAATCAAAACCATATGCCATATTATACTCATACTCCCCTCTTGTTTATAGTTTTTTTTGTTTCATAGTTGTGATTTGTGAATGATTAACCACTTTGGTAATAGTCGGAATTAAGTTCCTCAAATTAAAGCTAAGAAACTCCCCTCGTACAAAGTAGCACTAAACCAAGTGAAAATGAAGCTGACCTAGACTTCTAAATTCTTATCTAATTACAAAAGATCAATACAAGACAAAGACGAAGATGACCAAGGCCTCCTCGAAACTCTTATCACAGAAGATCAACACAAGACAAAGACGAAGCTGGCCAAGAGTCCATCGAAGTTCTTATCCCATCATCAAGATCCACATCAGATCAGGACACCGTCAGAATCCCATTCGATCATACGTCCATCGCCATTTGAGGAGATCTAACTACAAGCTGCCCACAATTATCTATATAACCCCTCCCCCCCTTGGAGGAAGGATTTTCTTTCCTAGAAAAAATTAAATGATAAATAAAAATATTAAGCCTTTATTCTTTCCGCCCTTATTTTTCTCCCTATTCCTCGAATCGAAGAAAGGCAGTCCTACCCCTGTGTAATTTTCCTTTATTACAAATAATAATAAAATCTCCTATCATCGCACTTATGCTTTTTCTTTTTGTATTTTAGTCCAATATATTAAATGGCTATTACCCACATCATTAAAAATAATTTATGTGATAGAAAGAAGATGGTTGCTTTAGCTTATTTGTTATATGGACCATGAATATTCTTGCTTTTTACGTTGTTTTTTTTTTGTTATTTTTAGTTCTATGTCGTAATTATATGTAATATTGTGCTTTAACTGTACTTTTAACAGAAACTTACACCATAATGGAACCTAATGAAGTCAAGAAAGGAAAAAAACTATATTTTCCTTCCATAAGCGAAAAGAACAAGAGGCAACAACTTCACATCATTCTCCATTCAATATCGACCAAGGTTCTTCTAAACTCCCAAGGGTGGAAGTTGAAGCAAACATTTATGATGTTTCTCTTGCAAGAGACCCGACTGAACGTATTCCTATATCACAATATCTCATTAACCAACGAGATGTTTGCATGTCTAATGGATCGATGACATATGGCAAGAGTTATCCCAACCATACACCTATGAGTCTCTAATAACCTACCGTGTTAACGGATCATCCCAGTTCTCAATTGTTTTAGAAGAGATATCAAAACTGCAATCCAACTAACTCATCTAAATCATGTTAACAAAACGTATAAGTAATTATTCAATCTAGTCATTCAAAATTATCAAACACACATCAAGTAAAGCAAATAACATATTCATAAATTAGAGTCACTCCTATACTCTAAACTACGAGTAGGTTACCTTCTCATAGTCATGAGTTTAACAATCAATAAAGAAGTAAATATCAAAAACAAAGTAAATAGATAAATAAAAGCTTTTAGGATCCGGTGAAACTTTGTTGCTTGACCCTCTTTTTACTCCATTTTGCTATATTCTTCTTCACAAACTGTTTTCTCTCAAACAGTGACTCTACTAAACTAGAACAAGACTTTGATGGTGTTTTCTCTTTTGTGACAAACTTTCAGGGGTTCTTTGTTGGAAACTGGTTGTAAGTGATTATGAAGGCTATGAAAGCTATTGTGAAAGTTGTACACTAACTACTGAACGTAACCATCTATTTATAGTTTTTCTCTGCTCTGGGTTGCGTTTTATTGTTTTTGATTTCAGCCCAAATTCTGTCTTGATCGTGCACCACCCACGCGATGCGATGCTGGTCGCACGATGTTCTGATTTCCTCCATGCGGTCTACTGGTATCTTTCTCTTCAATCGCGGTAGTGCCTTAGCGACTGAACATCCCGAAATAGTGTCTTGACTAATTATCGCCCAAAACATCTGTTTTTGGTCTCATTTAGCCTCGTTTTGTCTTGACTCCATAAATACCTAAGAAAACATAAAACATTACTAAAACAAGTAAATACGCCATCATAAGTCTTCAAAAGCATAAATAAATAAATACTTAAATCACGCTAATTAGACGCTTACCAAATGCCGAACTAAGGAAAATTGTTGCATCATGTGTTTGTTCTTCTCCTTTTTGATGCTCTATTCTTCGATTTTATTTTGCGTTATTGATTACGATTATCAATTACAACTTGTGCCAACCAATTGTACAATAAATTGGTGCAATTTGGGTCATTTTCACTACAAATTGGTGCGGTGAACGTGGAGCAATTGCAATGGCGACGTCAAAGTTTGATGTGGAGAAATCCACTGGTCAAAACGACTTCAGATTATGGCAATTAAAAATGCATGCTCTCCTCGTGCAGCATGCCTATTGAATGCGCTTGATGAGCAGAGCATTGACAATGATTTGGATGACAAACCAAAGAAGACGATGCTCGATAAAGTGCACAATGCGATCATTCTGAGTTTAGGCGATAAAGTGCAGAGGCAAGTGTCAAAGGAGAAAACTGATGTTGGAGTGTGGATCAAGCTTGAAAGCTTATATATGAAGAGATTGCTGGTAAATCGCTTATACTTGAAGCAAGATATGTATTCGTTTAAAATGCAAGATGAAAAATCGATTAAAGAGTAATTGGACGTATTCAATAAATTGATCCCAGAATAAAAAATATTGATGTTAGTATTGAAGATGAGGATCAGGCATTGTTGTTGTTAAGTTCATTGCCAAAATATCATAATCACTTTAAGGAAACATTGATCCATGGGAGAGAATCTTTAGCTCTTGATGAGGTGCAATCTCTCTGAGTTCAAAAGAGTTGAAGGTGAGAAACTCTTTACAAAACACTGTTAATGGTGAAAGATTAACCAATGCGTGGTAGAAGTTAGAAGAAGGAAATGGAGAATGAGAAGAATAGGTCTAAATCAAAAGGAAAAAAGCGTAAGAAGAGTTTCAAGTGTTATCGTTGTGATAAGGATGGACATACTAGGAGATTATGTCCTGAAAGACAGAAAAGTGGTGGTGATAACTCTCGTGAATCTGCAAATGTTGCAATTGCACATGAAGGTTATGAATCATCAGATGCTCTGATGGTTTCTTCACTAGATACTCAGTATGATTGGGTTCTTGACTCAGGGTGTACATTCCACATGACACCAATTAAGGATCTCTTTGAGGACTATGAACAAAGAGATGGGGGTCTTGTTCTTCTTAGTTATTACAAGTTAGGTAAGGTTTTTGGCATGGGTTCTATCAGGTTCAAGTTCCATGATGGAGTTGAAAGACTCTTGGACGAGGTTAGGTATGTACCTGACCTAAAGAGAAATCTAATTTCTCTTGGTGATTTAGAAAAGAAAAAATCACGAGTTTTGAAAGTATCTAATGGGTCTCTCGTAATCATGAAGGGAACAAGGAAGAATGGTTTGTATACTTTGACTGGTAATATAGTCAGAGGATCAATTGCAACTAACTCAGAGAATTGGCAGTATGGCTACAAGACCAGTGGCAACTATAGCACATAAAACTCTCACTGCAGAAGAAATGGGGCACATGAGATTGGCTCATATGAGTGAAAGAGGCTTATCAAAACTAAGTAAACAAGGTTTGTTAGGACCTGATAAACTTGATAATCTGGAGGTTTCTGAACATTGTGTTGTTGAAAAAGCTCACAAGGTGAAGTTCTGTACTGGACAACATAAAACTAATGGCACCTTGGACTATATACATTCTGATCTAAGGGGACCTTCAAGGACCCCATCACATTCTGGAGCAAGGTATTTCTTATCTCTTGTAGATGATTACTCAAGGAAGTTGTGGATATTTGTTTTGAAAACAAAGGACCACACCTTTGAGACATTTAAGAACTGGAAAACTCTCATTAAAAATGAAACCGATAGAAAGATAAAAAGGTTGAGAACTGACAATGGTTTGGAATTTTGCTCTAAGGAGTTTAATGATTTCTGCAAAAGGAATGGGATAGCTAGACACAAGAAAGTTGCAGGGACTCCTCAACAAAATTGATTAGTAGAGAGGTTCGATAGAACTATTCTAGAGAGAGTAAGGTGTATGCTTCATAGTGCTACTTTTCAAAGGTTTTCTGGGCTGAGGCAGTTAACACTGTTTGTTACCTTATAAATTGATGTCCACCTAGAGCCCTGAAAATGAGGACACCAGAAGAAACCTTGTCAGGACACACACCTGATATGCAAACACTAAAGGTGTTTGGTTGTATTACTTATGCTCACGTAAAACATGATAAGTTGGAGACTAGATAATTGAAGTGTATGTTTATAGGTTATCCCGAATGAGTGAAATAATACAAATTGTGATGCCTAGAACCTAATTATAAGAAGTGTACAATCAGCAAAGATGTAATCTTTAATAAGCATGTTATGGCATATCCCATGAAAATGCAACTTTCTAAATCAACTCAAAGAGATAAAGAAGGTGACATTCATCAGTTTGAGGTGGAGTCTACTACTGAACAAGTTCAATAGTCTCCTAGAAATTGGTTACTTGAAGAAAAACAATCTAAAATTGTAAATGATATCACTGAACCTGAGGTAGAGCAAGAAGAAGATCCATCTTATATTCTAACTAGAGACAGAATCAGAAGGCAGGCTAAAGCTCCAGAGAGGTATGATTATGTTGATCTGTTTGGCATATTCCTTAGTTGCAACTAGTGATGTTCTTGATGAAGAACCAAAAGAATACAAGCCTGGTGTGGTAAGCAAGGACAAACACAAGTGGTTTAAGGCAATGTAGGAAGAAATGAAGTCACTTGAAGTTAACCACACATGGGACATAGTTGAGAAGCCAAAAGGTTCTAAAGTAGTTGGATGTAAATGGATATCAAGAAGAAACATGGCATACCTGGAGTTGAACAAGGAAGGTATAAGGCAAGGTTGGTGGCCAGATGGTTTACACATAGAGAATGGGATAGATTATAATGAGGTGTTTTCACTTGTTGTTAAGCAAAAATCCATAAGAATAATTTTGCCTCTGGTAGCTGATAACAGCTTGGAACTAGAACAAATGGTTCTCGTATGGCAACTTGGATGAAACCATCTTGATGAAGCAACAAGAGGGTTTTGAAGTTAAAGCGAAGGAGGATCATGTGTGTAAGTTGAACATGTCACTACATGGACTCAAGCAATATCCTAGCAGTGGAACTTGAGATTTGATGAGTTCATGATAAGAATTAGTTACAACATGAGTAAATTTAATCAGAGTGTACACTTGAAATTTAGTGATGAAGAAGTATATATAATTTTACTCTTATATGTTGATGATATTCTGATAATCAGTAACCAGAAGAGTGAAGCTGCAAATGTGAAATCTAATATCAAGGAAGAGTTTGAGATGAAAGATTTAGGATCTGCTAAGAAGATTTCGGGGATGGAAATCAAGAGGGATACAACAAAGGGAACTCTTAGTTTATCTCAGAAAGATTACCTCATAACATTTCTTGAAAATTTTGGCATGCTTGAGGCAAAGTCGGTGAATAGACCACCATCACAACAGTTCAAACTTTGTGCTGATCAGTATCCAAAGACTGAAGATGAGAATGATTACAAGGCTAACATACCTTATGCTAATGTAGTTGGCTCTCTTATGTATGCTATCGTGTGTACTAGGCTTGAATTAGCCTATTTAGTTAGTATGGTTAGCAAATTCATGATAAATCAATGAAAGGGTCACTTGCAGACTCTTAAATGGATTATGAGGTATGTCAAGGGAACATTGAGCAAGGTTCTGGTTTATAGTGTTGCAAGAGAGGATATGAGAAATGTTCAAGGAGTTGAAGGTTTTGTTGATTCAGATTATGTTGGATGTATTGACACCACGAAGTCACTAACTGGTTATGTTTTCACTTGTTTTGGAACTTCAATTAGCTGGAAAGTAAGGTTACAAAAGGTTGTATCTTTATCCATCACAGAGGAAGATTATATTGCTCTTGGAGAAGCCATCAATGAGGCTTTGTGGTTGGATGGCTTTGCAAAAGAACTGAGGGTTCAAGATAAAACCATAATTGTTCATTGTGACAATCAAAGTGCAGTCTATCTGTCTAAGAATCAGATGTACCATGAACGCACTACACGTTTTGATGTTAAACTTCATTTCATCAGATAAGTTATATCAAATGGTTTAATGATGGTAAGGAAAGTTGCAACTTAGGAGAATCTAACATACATGATAATTAAGGTGTTACCAAGCAATAAGTTTACATATTGCTTGGACCTTATTTAGTTGAAGTGGCATTAGCCTCGACTTGAGGCTAGTTGAGCTGCTGGGAGCTGGAGTTGTTAGTTGTGATAGGTTGCAATCACTGAAACAAGGTGGAGAACTGTGGGAGCTGGAGTGTAGTTGTAACTAGATTGGTGTTTCAGTTAATTGCACACAATGGCATTTTTTCATAGGTTGGTTTGAAATTCTGTTACAAGCAAGTGAGTTTGTTACAACTCGTGTTGTGCACATGCGAGACAATTGAGCAGGATTTTAAATCCTTTATAGAGATGCACTTTAGCTCGATTCAAGAGCTCGTTCCTTTTGTAACTGTACACAACATCATCACAATAATATCCTCTCTCCTTGGTCCTTGGATTAGGATTTTAGATATCATTGATCTATGACCGAAATAAACATGAATTCACCTCAAATGGATTTGGTGACTCAATGTCGCAAGCTAATACGCAAGCCATGGACACTTGAAGTCAAATGGATACTACGAGAAGCTAATAAACTGGCAGATCATATTACGAAGATGCTTATTGGAGATAGAGAGCGAGAAGTATTCATGGATACGCCACCGCCAAGTGCGATCAGCTTGTTAGAAGCGGATAGAAGTTAAAAGTTGATTTGTAATTCCTTGTTATCAAAAAAAAAAAAAAGAGAATTGGAATTTAATTAGCCCATTACTGTAAAATGGGCTGGGCTAGGCCCAACATCATGAAAACCCGAAACGCTGTCGTTTGAACAGTTAATCTTTTTTTTTCCTCTCAGAGTTGGAAAAAGAGTAAAAAATAAACAATTGCAGAGAGAGGAAGAGAGATCGAGAGAGAGAGAGAGAAATGAGTGGTGTGTCGTATCTGGCTCGGCGAGCAGCACAGAAAGAGAGGGTTAGGATCCTCTACAGGCGAGCACTGAAGGACACTCTCAATTGGGCTGTACATCGCCATCTCTTTTACAACGATGTTTGTATTCATCAATCCTTTTTCTTTTTTCTGTATATCGATTTAGGGTTTGGATCTCGAATTGGAGCTCAAATTGACTGGTTATACTTTTGTATTCTGTTTGCTTTGTGTTATTTAGGCTGATGCTCTCAGAGAGAGGTTTGAAGCCAACAAGAACGTGGTTTGATCTCTAACCTTGTTAACATTATTATTATTATTATTATTTTTATGTTTTCAGTCTCTGTTCTTAATGAATACTCATTTGACTGTTCAATATTGTTAATTTCATTAATTTGATTTATGTCGATACTAGTTGTTTTCGAAATAGGCTGAATTTCTGGCAAGGCACATGTTTAGTCACAATATATATAGGTGTCGTTTGCACGATTTCACAGTCAGATATGTTGTTGTATGGTTTTGCAAACATTACAGGTTGCTTTGAAGCGTTTGTAATAATCGCTCCTTCGGTTTCATCATAATCTGAAGGCCTGCTCATATCATAATGTTTCTAGAAACTTGTCTTGTTGTTTTTCTTCTTCTAGAAACTTGTCAACGCATTAGTTGCAGTACCGAATGGTGATGGGGCATTGTGCTTAGCTAATTGATTAGTTGAGTGTAAATGATAGCTCTGAGAAGCTCTTGATTTTGCTAGTACGGTAGATGTTTTTTGTTTATGGTCTTGAAAGGACTAGAATGTGCAGAAAAAATGTTCGATTTTTTTTTACTATATTAGAGTGCTATTTTGAATTTTTTGTGGCCTTTCAGGAGGACATTGAACTTATTGATCGAATGATAACTGCTGGTGAAGCATCTTACAATAAGTGGAGGCATCCTGATCCATACATCGGTCAGTATTTGAATTAGCTTAATTCATGTATGAAAGTTATTGAAAAAATAGTATAAAGACAAAGGATGTAAAGGGAAGAAGAAAACTGTGAGTTGGGATTGTTCAATGACATGCTTGCAAGTTAAATTATTATTGAGAATTATGTTCTTTATTTGTGATTATGAAAAGATGAAAATACTAAGTTTTTGTCCGTGCGTGGTGCTACTTCTGCTATTAGAGGCTGCAATGCAGCTTTCCTCCCCATTAGGCATAGGTCCACTCTTGCTCAGTTATTTGCTTTGGTCACATTTTTGTCCTATCAAAACTATGTGAATAGCTGCTTGGGTGGAAGCAAGGGCATCTCACAGATGATTTTTTTAGTTATGATCATGCTATACTTTTGGAGGACTCAATGTTATTTTTGCTTAACAGTTCCATGGGCTCCTGGTGGCAGCAAATTTTGCCGAAACCCACCTCCTACTCCTGGGGTAAGTGATATAACTTATTATTTGCTTTTTGTGCTCTGAATAAAAGGTAGCTTGCTACTTCTGTTTCAGTTGTCCTGTTAACAGAGTACCGCATACCCCTATTTTTGACCTCAGTTCTCCTATGCACCCTTCCTACTTGCTAAAAAGAGCAAGAACATGTTTGCTAGCTAGATGCATTGCCTCTTTAAGTAAATGAAGTGTTTGAGGTTGCTGTTTTTTGCTAACTTATAGTTTTTTTTTTTTGTCACTGCAGATTGAGATTATATATAACTATGGTCAGGAAGACCATATTTAAAATAGGACCATCGTCTTTGGAAATAAATAACGGTCAGTGATCTTCCATTGTAATCATTTTCACTGTTACCATCTCGTTGTGAATGAAGAATACATGTATGCAATTTTGTATACAAATGTATCCACAAAAAGACTCATTTAGTTAAATTACAATCCCGTAATTTTAGCTGGCTTGAGATTTCAGAAGGTTGGCTATAATATCATATTCCCTAGGGTGATTGAAACTGCCTGGTCCTACCTCTCTTTCCCTCTTTCTGGTATGTAATTAGGTAATTACAGTGGTTGCGGATAGACAACCAACTTTCTAACGCCAGAGCAAGAAAAACACAATCAGCGTTGTTGCCCTTTACTACAGTTATAGGACAGTCTTGCCTCGTTCCTTTAGCCTACCCTAGATACTCTTTTTCTTTGCACTCCTCTCACCGCCAAGCATTCCTTTTTCTTTTGAATACTATTACTGGCTTTGTAAGGAATGCCAGAACACACACAAGTTTGGGACCTGGACGCAAGGAAGAAAACATTTTAAGATGGAAAGAATTGTATTAATTTTACAATATTGACATTTTCTCGTTCCTGCCATTAGTGGGCTTCCTCTGGATTTAACAACGACCATTCATCTTTATCAAGAAATCAATTGAAAACTGTTGGACATGTTTCTATAATTGTCTTCTTCATTAGGCCAGTTTCATTATAGAATATGAAGGGTTTAGTCGTTTCACGAGGCCTTTATAATCTTTTACACCTAGTATTTGAGAAATTTTATCTCAAATACTCCCATCGTTCACCTTCTCAGATTAATGTGTTTTAATATTGCAATTGCGAATGTTCTCAAGAAAATTGAAATTATGCAGATTATGGAGTTGTGCAGAGCACTTGGGAGAAGATTGAAGCAATTCGAGTTTGTGATGTTTCAAGTTGAATTGATTGTACTCCTCTTAAATCGAAACAATGACGCAGTGTTTTGTTTAATGTATTGAGCACTTTGACTTAAAAAAAAACCATTTTGTTGAAAAAAGGTGGGATTCTCAGCTTTGTTGGCGATTTACAGGTTTAATCATTTACTATTTCAATCTGCGTTGTGGCAGTCACATTGAGTTACAATAATGCAGCAAGTCCTTATCAATTACAATGCTGCAACGTTTTTGGTTAATGATTTTTTCTTCTTTCTTCTTCAGAATTTCATGTGGTATTTAGCACGATTATTTGGTATCCTTTTATCGTTTAGTTGACCATTTCTTGTTGAGCTACTTGAGCACAAGAACTAGCGCGTGATTAAATATTTTGGTCATTGCGTGCATTTTTGGCCTGGTTTTCGGGAGCAAATACCATCAAAATAGTATTTTTTTTTTCTAATATATTTTCTTATTTTCAATGATATACTTCTTCAATTTTCTATATTTTCTTTTGTGAAGGAGACTGTCAATTCTGATGGCATACTCCTTCCGCCTGGCTTACGCCTCGTCCGCGAAACTAAAATAAATTGCATCAGTTAAAACTCTGTGTTTTTAGACTGACCCTGCTCCGGGTATGCTGGTTAGAAAGAAAATGTTCTCTTTGTTTGGAACCTTTCTCTTGGTATGAGGTTTGAAAGCCCGCTTTTCCCTTGAGCTTCAGCGATAATGGTGCTGGCTTATCCATTGCTGATGATTTTTCGAAAATAGGTTCGAATGACTTAATTGCAATTGGTGAGGCTATTGCAGCAGGTCGGATCGGTCGAATCATTGGTTAGACTGATAAATAATATATTCTTGAAAAAATCAAATAATCAATCATGGAAATATAATATGTTGTATAATTGTATATATATCATCAGAAAAGAAAATCATTTATGGACATATAATATGTCGCATAATTGTATATAGATATCCCCACAACTGCGTAATAGTATTAAAAATAAAAAATGATTGGCGTCTTAAATTTTAAAGTTATTACTAGCAAATAATCATTATACTAATTCATGTTAAGAATTAATAAATTAATTGAAGTAAACAAAAGCTAGGCCCAACAATTCAAAGCCCAAACGTTATATGCTTAAGCAAACATATTATTTATAAATAAATAGTATACAAATATATGTAAAATAATATTTATTGGTGAGGGTTAAGAATTCCATCTGTTGCTTGTTAAATATTTTTGCTACCGTAAATCAAACATCAAACATCAACTAGACCCTAAGTTTACTTGGACATTTCTATCTCCATCAACTAGACCCTAAGTTTACTCCGGGTCTGAAAATAGTCGTTTTGATGTGAATCACATCAAAACGACAGACAACAGTGAAACTTAGCTTCTAACTTTTTATGACGTTTAAATTTCTTTTATTGCTGGAAGTTATTTGCTTACTCAGTTTATCTTGCATGCCAGTATCTTATTGAGGTACGAGAGACACATTGAACATGATCTTGTCTTGTTTAATGATAAACCTATCAGTCCTAGGGAATACTTCTAAAAATCCTTGAAATATAATATTGTAAAGTTTACGCAAATGTCGAAAGGGGTATATATTAATTTGGCATAAACATTTTAGGCTAGGGAATCGACCAAGCATATATTTTGCAATTTTACTAACTTGTTACCCAGACCCCAGTCCTCCCGTATCATATCAGAAGACTTTGGAAAGCTTGTACTTCACAACACGATTCCTCGGCAGTTCCATTTCTTCTTTCTTTTTTTCTTGTATGTAGCTCCGCGAGCAGAGCGAATGAACACAAATCCAACCTAATCCCCTGCCTTTTCAACGAGTGGAGTGCATAAGCCCCTATTTAAGTAAGTGCGAGAAAGATTCGTATCGTGCAAGTACAACAAGCCGAGTCTACTACGCGCAGCGGGAGTGGAGTAGTTTATAAATGACGATGTAGCGCTTTATTCCATCACCAAAATGCTCTTGAACTGGCTCTAATATGGGTATAAAATGATCATCTCATTCATAATTTTAGTCATTAATGGAACTGCCGAGATGCTTGTTGATCTTCCAATCACGTCACAATCACATAGCAAAAAGAACAACTACATGTGCTCCACAAACAAAAGACATTAACGTAGCATCTATAAACTGTCAAGTAGCAATGCAAAGTGTTTGATTCTTCCAAGCAAAGGCAATGAATAGAGAGCTGAGCTTTCCATCCACAAACTTTTCTCTTCTTAGTGATTCCGACTCTTAACGTAACACCAATGACACATAAGAAATGAATATCTTGGTTATCCATAATAATAGAAATATGAGCTTCAATGCAAGGAAAAGTATCAATGATAAACATCTCTAGCCAATAGTAATTGTCATCCAAATTAATAATAACACGAAAAATCGGCAACCACCAGCATTCAAGATTTCTTAAATGATATATAAACAATCAACAACGTTCTGAAATACAAAGCTACACCTTGTATTTCATTTGATGATTTGAAAATATTTGTTCCAACTAACTTGCAAAACTTACTTCTTGTCTTTACGTAGTTCGCAGTTTTAGTTATTTTATTTTAAATCTAGACCTTCTATTTTGATGTGACCCTTTTTAGGAGACTGTTGTTAAATAAAAAATATATTATAGTTGTGTTATGTTGAAACAGCTAGTAAAGTTATTATTAATTACTTCTTAAATACACCAGTATAACTATCATAATTATGTTCGTATTTGTGTGTTTTGTACGTGTTACATTTATACGTATGGCCAATGTATGTGTGTTATATTCATTAAAGTTATGGATCGACTTCGAGAATTGTAATTTCAGCATGCAAAATATTTACTATAGCCATTGTAAGGTTATAACTCCTCAAGAATGACTAGGACGAAGTTATGTTCGACGAGATTAGGCTGTCTACCTGAACTACAAAATACAAATAAAGGCCAATTCTGAAGCTAAAACCCCCCAAAAAGCATGATCCGTCAAGCTCTCTACAGGTTAACCGGGCGCAATGTTTTAAAAACGATAAACAAGGGAGGAATACAATTAAGTAAACTGAAACAAAACCCAAATATAACATCGCACTTCAATCCCAAAGAACATAAATTACGTCTGGGTCGCATATTTTCTCTTTCACGTTTGGGCAAGAACCCATTGTTTCAGTGCTTTTAATGATAAATGGACTCTTACTTGAGTACAGGATCTAGTAGTTTCGAGCCACAGGGTACTATTTAGATAACACAAGTAAAGCTTTAGATCAACAAATATATCAACCCTTCAACGAGTACTTCTTTCCTGTGAAAGCTTGGAACTTCGGCTCTTCTTTCTTTGGAGGCTCCTGCTTTTCCTCTTTCTTGGTTTCCTGAAACAGAAATGGAGAAGAATGAAAATTTGAGACATGAACTGCTGGAATAATGTTATGACATGAAAACGAGGCGAGGCGTATTTGTAAACAACCTTTTCCTTTTCCTTTTCAACAGGGCGGCTTGAATTTGAACCAAAAACGAGTTTTCCTTGAGACTGGCGATTAGTGCTTTGTGAACTTGAACTGGAGGCTGAGGCTTGCCCTGTACCACTCGGTACATTAGTTTTCTTGTCTTTCGACCCAGATGAGGAAATGGGTGGGGGCTGGGTCTTCAATGGTTTTCCATCCAAGCGCCTTGCGGAACCAGTAAAAGGGTTGAATTTTGGTTCAGCCTCTTCAGCAGGCTCTTGACCTGCAAAAATCACCAAAAAGAACAGGATTATGGTGGAGGGGAAAAAGCAATCATGCAGCTTCTTCTTAATTGCCATACTGTATATTTAATTGTAGCTATCTGTATTATTAAATTCAAAATGCATCATCTTTTGTCTTAAGAAGTACGGTTCACCAGAAGTACATGATGCAAAGAGGAGCAAACCGTATTATAGTTTTCTCCCTAATAGTCTAATACACACCAAACGAACAGACTTTTCTCCACGTGGAGTCCCCAGCCTAGAGTACAAAAATGCCATGTAACTTAAATATGACTAAACAAGTAAAAGAAGTGTTGTCAAGCAAGCCAACTCAAGCACACAATAACATGGAGAAAAAGGCACGCGAGTACTAGAAAAACAAGTCAGCTATACTGTTCCACAAATGAGTACATAACTAAAAGTAAAATTCTATTTAATCTACTCTCAGAAGGTCCTAACCAATTAGCCAAGAAGGGTGTCGTCAAATATCATATCAGTTAACCAATTCTTGCACTTTAAACTACGTGATATTGGTGATCACCATTCACAGATTAAACTCGAATCTAATCCAAATTTGAAATCACTGGAAATAAGAAACCTGAACTTCAAGTTTTGGTGGCAACAATATATAAATAGATAGGGAGGAAGAGACAGTACCTTCAGCTGGTGCTTTGCCAGTTGGAATGGATGCCGGTGGTCTTTCAGGCTCCTTGTAATCAAGAGGAGGAGCAAAGTCCACTTCGCAATCAGTTTCGATGATACTTATGGCGTTAGAAGGCTTTGACTCAATGATATCAATGTAATATTTCTTATTATTGTACGCCACCATGATACTATCTCCCTTGGTCAAGCAAGAAAAGTTTCTCAATGTTGTCTCCAAGCTGCAATAAAAATTTAAAATATGAAAATGAGAATTCTGCCACAAATTTAATTACACGCAAATGAACACTTGAATTAATTCGTAAAAATCAGGATGTCTATGCCTTAACAGAATGAGAACTCTGACAGATGCAGTTAATCAGCAGAGGAATTAGGCACTGGATTTAAACCTATCATCTCTTCTCAGCAGAAACCCTTAGATTGAGACCATGAAAAGGCTATCCCATTTATTCTCCTACTCATGTCTGACCTTTTTCTTATATATTTGTTTGTTTACCAAGCTGATCAGTTATAAAACATAGATGCACAACAAGTGAGGCTAACTGGTACCTCATCCTACAGTTATTATTATTTGGTTATTTAAAGATTTTTTGCAATCTAAATCACCATGTGTAATAAGTGATAGTCAAGTTTAGGAGAACCTAAGCCTGGACATGTCCTTCGTAAATTTACGTAATTGAAATGAATATGCTATTGTGGAAGGTAGGTTAATGATTGAAGTCCAAAGTAGACAACCAAAACAAATATATCAATTTTATAAGTTGTAGCCAAGAAAGAGTCTTTCAATGTACTTACATTGCTTTGGGGTTCGAAATGTCCAAGAAGTCCTTAGTGTGCGGTTGCAATTTGACGAATGTACCCTTTGGAAGAGTCACATTTTTCACACGCACAATGTCTCCTTCTTGTAACAACAGATTCTCCATCATCTACAAGCCATGAAATAAATTTAATGATCTCCAACTAAAGGTAAATCCTTAAAAGAATATTGTGAAGATGGGACTAACCCAATAAGGCATGTATATCATGCCTTCTTCTGCAATGAACTCCAGAACTCCACAATGAGATACACGCTCAGTAGCAGCATTACGGAGCTCAAATAACATAGGATAGTCAATCTGAAGCGATGCTGTGGCATATAAGGTTGATCAACCAGTTAAGATCAGAAGTTAACGAACGATAACCAACCAACCACTAAATAAGTGTGTCAAGGATCAATAAAATTATGCCAGCCAATAATAAACAATATAAAGAAAGCAGAGAACTAACCAAGACGGTCAAGAGCTGATGGAGGCATGATAACTGGAAGAAGAAAGAAGAGAAAAATAAGCTTATATGGTGAATTTAAAATGTAATAATTTAATATCTGAGTAATCTTAGATTGCGTACTTTTATCCCCATTTTCTATTTGTGCCTGCAAAATTGAAAGACAAGACGTCAATAAGAGAAATTTGGCAAAGGACAATATCAACCACTTCAAGACAGTAAAGACTGCAAAAGAAATACCGACCACTTCAAGGCAAACGAATAAACTCAAAGAGCAGATTAATACTTTAGAAAATAGTCATAACATGAAAAGAAGTGGCTGATGTTAAATGCGCTGAGATTCGCATTCATGCACGTCACTCCAGAAGATAGACAAAACCCAAAGCAAACAAAACCGATGAAGGAAGTTGTCCCACCTTGTCAATGAATGATGCAGGGTAACACCGATATGTTTGCTCAAATGATGTTCCATGGTAGCCATATCCATCGAAAAACTGAAACTCCAAACACATCAAGAAAGTATCAGAGATAGAGCATATAATCTGCACGTATGACCATATCTTGGCAACTCAAATGAAAACTCTAGACTAGGATCAGGTAATATGTTCTCCAGCATCAAATACACATCATAAGCTTTAGCAGATAGGCGGCAAATTAATTTGATATATACTTAATTGCACCAGTACTCGAGAACTTCCCCTCCATATGCGCTACTCGTAGTTTCCATCGCTAGCAAGAAACTAATTATGAGGCAAGCATTTGCCTTTGGCCAAAAAGTAAGGAAACTCAAAATTCTAAAGACCCAAGAATATAGAGATTGAGTAACGTCAAGTGAGCAAACCCCATAAGAAGCATCCGCATCGAATTTTTCTCTCGTGATTCCTTCTCAGCATTATCATTACGGACTAAGGTCTCAATTATCAGACGATGTTTTAAAATATCACTAATTACGTAAATTTACAAACACGATCATATACCCAGAAGGACGGTTCTTATTTCTTAGCAAGTACAGGATCCCAACCCCTCCCGACTCCACCAACTCAACCCTGAAATCAACTAGAACTAGCCACAAACTTCCCTTAAAAACTCTACCATGATCCAATTCATGCTTCTAAGGATATAAGAAAACAAAAACAAAAACACTCAATATATCGATAGGTTTAACGCAAACTCAGCTGCCAAGTGCCACAAATATGATTCAACAAAGTGAAAGACAAAAACTTGACACACAGAACTCTAACTTCTCTTCTGCCATTTAAAATCACAAAACAGAATACATAAAATCTGACTCAAACTTACCATATTTACTATATAATAATATTCCAGATAACAGCAACACGTGCTCGACTGTCACTTCACCTATATCATCAGGAACAAAGCGCAATCAATAAATCAAAATTGAAAAGCAAAAATTTAATCTTTCTGTTCCTTCCTTTTTGTTTTCTGTTTAGATCTGCAATAAACAGTAAAAGGAGTAGTAATTCGAATAATATTAACAGTAAGGAATAGATTTCAATCTTACAAAAGAGTTTTCTTGCGCGAAGGAGAAGGAAGGATTTCAGTTTCACGCAACTCTCAAAGAATTAAATAAAGCAGAAAGAGAGAGAGAGAGAGAGAGGTGAAAACTGAAAAGGCTAATGTGCGCCTGGGTTATGCAAGCCTTGTTGTTGATTGATATTTGAAGCCACGAGTGATGGATGATTTTGGGCTTTTTATAAGTCATGAAAAGAGTCCTAATTAAGATCCAACAACAACAATCTTAGTCCAGCCCGTATTAAGTAATAAGATTCCTTGTACTTGTATGTGTGTATCAATTGTTGTTTGTATTTGTAATTGCTTAATTTATATTCCGTTGCCCTATTATCCTATGGGCTCTTATGGTTGCCCTTATTAAGCCCATAATAAGGGTGTTAAACTGGGCTAAACAGTAAATTGGCTTGTTTAGTTACTAAAGAATAAAAAGCGGTCTCCCTCACAAAATCTCGCCGCCACGCTCCTAGCGGCCATATCTAATCCACCCCGCCCCTCGGATTCGGAATCTTATCTTTACAGTGGCGGATCAGATGTAATGTTAAGTACCAAATTATCCCCAAACTTTTAAATACCCTTCCAATTATGCCCGTGAAATTTATTTACTGCCGTTTGCGATCAAAATCCCAAAGACCCGGGTGCGAAGGAAATTCCTATATTTGCGCCTCTCCAAGCAAAAAAGAAGAACGAGTGAAATCAATGAAATCCTCTATAAAAATTGGAACTTTGAGCAGCAATATCTGGGTGTGGGTGGCTCTCTGATTCACAAGGTTTCTGATACGAGCCTAGATATATAATAGATATTATTTATGTATTTTTGTTAAATAATATTGTGTATGTATTTTAATTGTTTGAGCAGTTATTAGGTGGTTGTGATTAGATAAGTATGGATAAGATTTGTAATTCAAATATTTGTATTATATATAGTATGTGTAACGTAGGAATGAAAAGAGGAAGAAAATAAAAGTTATTTTAGTTAATTTCTGAATTCTCTCATCTCCCCTTCTTTGGAGTTTCGTTCCGATGCGAATAGGAACAACCATCCTTACGGTACGTAACATTTGGTGCTTTCATTGCTTGAACTCTAATTCCTCATGCAATGGATTTCGAAACTAAACAACATCTCCGAATAATGCTCTCTTAGTTGATGGAAATGGTGAAACGATTAAAAGAACAGACAGAGAGTCAATTGGATCTAATGTCAACAATAGTGATGAAATACTCAACACCACCGACACCTCCGGCTCTGCCAACACTGCCTCCTCCAGTGCTACCAACTCTACTGCTTCCACAACTTAATCACGTTCATATCAGAAGCGACAAATTACAAATATCCGAATTCATTCAACAAATTCAAGCCAGGTTACGCCATCAACATCTACAACAAGTCGAACCCGACTTTTGGACGAAATCATACGCTAATTTTTTTAAATGGTTAACCTTTCCGAAAGACAGAGGCAAAGAAGATGAACAACAAAAGGTCGTTGTTGCTGCTTCGATCCTCCTACTCGCTTGGGTTCTCAACTTGGCTTCTTCGTATTCAACATTTTGTATTTTTCATTCAATCATCGCCACTGCCGCCGTTTCACTCAGCCACTTCATTGCAAGCAGCCATTGTTCTTTTAACAACAACTATGACGGCGGTAACATATCCATCTACAAGCAGTTTAGATCCAAAGTCTGATGAATTGATTATTTATAATTTAAGGGACTTTGGTGAACGTGTAAAGAAAGAAAAAGAAAATCATGAAAAATCATTAGTTTATAGGTCTTAATGCACTGGCTTCTGAATGTGATCTGCAAATTCAAGATGGCAACATATCCATCATAATTATGTATTTGCAACTAATGGCCTCATCTCTCCTACAACTTAGTGTTGACACATCATTTACGGCCTCGAGGACGAGTCAAATCTTCGGTTGGTGGAAATTGATACGGGCCTAGATATATAATAGATATTATTTATGTATTTTTATTAGATAATATTGTGTATGTATCTTAATTGTTTGAGCAATTATTAGGTGGTTATGATTAGATAAGTATGGATAAGATTTGTAATTCAAATATATGTATTATATATAGTATGTGTAAGGTAGGAATGAAAAGAGGAAGAAAATAAAAGTTATTTTAGTTTCTAAATTCTCTCATCTCCCCTTATTTGGAGTTTCGTTCCGACTCGAATAGAAACAACCATCCTTACGGTACGTAACAGTTTCTATACCCAATACTCAACTTACAATTTATCTTTTATTCTATTATGCACAAGTTTATTTCATTAGGGATTCGCACCAGTTTATTTCATTAGGTATTCACACTACTTTTTTTTTCTTTTTTTAGAGAAAAACTAACTGAGGACATGTTTTATTGGAGAAGAAGACATTAAGATGAAGAAAGAAGCAGTGAGGTTAAATGGGTAATTGTACGCAACAATTGTTGGAATATGATCCTTGTAGTGACAAATCAAAAAATAAATTAGACATATTATATATCATAAAACTTGTAACCAAACAAAAAGTATGACTGGTCAAATCGGTCTTAGTATGTGGGGCCAAGTTTGTATACGGAGCCAACTAGGTTATTTCAATCAGCCAACCATACGAGCCCTATATAAGTAATATAGCTATATATTTAGAGGTCGTTTGGTTCAGATTTAACTATTCAAGTCACTTAATTTTAGTTGCTCTTATATGTCGTTTAGCTTCGAAAAAATTAGCTTTGGTAAGCAATTAATATGTCACATGGTACAATGATTCAGATGTAGAATTCTCCTTTGGTTGTCTATATAAAGGATCATGTTAACATAAAAATGGTTGAATTACCTAATTCACCCTTGCACTAGAATCAAAAAACCAGATAAAAACTACCCACATCACCAAGACACAATTTTCACAATTTTCAGCGCTTCGGGTGGTAGAATATGCCAATTGAGAACTCCGATTGGCGCCCAACGGCCGGTCAAACTCAATCCGCGAGCAAACATATCTTCTTGTTTTTTGAGGCGCTAAGATCATCAGGAAATTCAGGTTACGTTTTCTTTGTTTCAATCCATTTTTACTGTCTGGTTCTTAGGGTTTACTGTTCTAAACACCCAATTTCATTATTAGGGTTTTTTACACAATTTTGCGTTTTGTGGCGTTAATGATTGCTATTGTTGAGCTTCAGTGTAGATTGTTATATGAACATCATGTAATTAACTACCGCTATATGATTTTAACGTTAATTTAGTTTTCTGGGCTGTGCTGCATTAATTTTGGATAAAGTGACATTTTCCCCCTTACATTAGAAACGAGGATTGCTCGTTATTACAATATCCCAATTACGTTGGTTTGGACTATTTTATTCACTAGAAATGAGGTCAATCGTTGGTTTGCAGTATATTGAGCGCTTGTATGTGGTGGTTAGAACTACGAAGAACACGAAATCTCGTTTCTCATATTATTTTGCATGTTACATATTAATATCAGTCCCCAATTTGTTAAATGTAAAATGCGCACTCACACAATTTTTTCGATCTCAATTAAAATTTTTGTTCACGCAAGGGGACATTATTAATAGTTAGCCTCCTTCCAGATGAATGTTGTCGTTTTTGTAGCAAATAACATGACAAAGCATGAGTCACAAATGCAGATACGGTGTCATCAAGTCATTTGTCCACCCGTAATGTATTTCCTCGCCGTCTATGGTTCCCTGCTGAGGAAATTTTCCTTATTACAACGTTACGACATGTATCAAGGCTGGATGGAAAGTGAACAACATGTGGTGACCTGGTTTTTATAATTATGTTGCCAAAATTCTCCGTAAAGAGTTCCCAAACTCTAACTTCAATGCTGACGAGATAATCGCTAAAATATTCAAATGAAAACGAACTTTTAATTTGTTGTACGCATATTGCAACTCCCATGGGACAACATCGATGATAACATTGAAACCAGAAGATCTGCAAACAATATGTGCTTTAACTGCTTTACTTTGGTTTTGCCTTTATTCACTAATTAATCAAGTTTCACGATTTTAGTTGTTTATGATTATATCCATGAACACATATTAATCATAAGAAAGAGCTTTAGAAGATTCCTTACTTGAAGTTTCCTTAATTCAAGTTGAGAAGAAAATTCAACAACACACGGTTTCATAGAAGGAAACAAATTGGAGTTCTACTGCAGTTAGGATTCTTTCCAGGATTTACTCCAAATTGAAGAAGATGTCCTCCCTTATTAGGACTCTAATAAAGGGAACAAATATTCAAGAAAGAGACCGAGTTCACAAGGAAGTCCAATTCAACAAGGAAACAACAAGAGTTACCAAAACTGTGAACAATAGACCTTGGGGCTTGGAGTGCAAGTTTCAAGAAACCTATTTATAGCCATAGGTGTGAAGTTCATCAAGACAAATACAAGACAATAGTGCTAAATAATCTTAGAGATTAAATCATTCGAGTGGTATTGTTTTGTTTTGTTTTGTTTTGCGAAGTTTTTGGAGAGTCAAATTAGATCTAGTTCATAGGTTTAAGTTCATCATCCTTGTCTGCTTTGCTGACGTCCGATCAACACAGAGTGTGAGTGAATTGTTGTGAAGAATGTTTTGTTAAAATCGTTTATGGTTATTTTGCCTAAGGCTAGGAAGTTTTTAATAATATTGAAAACATCCGAAAATTTATCTTCTTGCGTTTTTAATTCCGCTTCATATTTACTCTAATCAAGAAGATCATTGTGAAAGAGTTAAGGCAACTCCAGTTTAACTCTGAATGTTTGTTGTGTCAATCCCGATTCTACAATTTCTACTATGAATTTCACGTTTTAATATGAAGCAAGTGCCTGCAATAACGGGGATGCGTAGCAGGGCCTTTCCATTCTACAATTAGTGGGAGCAATTTTTGCTTAGACAAAATAACGCCTTTCAACATCTCCCCATATAAAGGTATTTAGCTTAGTTTAATGCCATTAAATTTAAGATTATTGCATGACTTATGATTATGGGAATCTTAGTTAACCAGATGAACCATATTAAATGTAATTAATCTGTTTTTACTCTCAATTAACTACATTTCTGGTTTGTGGTGAGTGTATGCATTAGAACATTTTCAATACAATTTAGAAATACAACATAGGAGTCATAGTTTATAATAAGTAATTACTACATTCGGGAACTAAGATCGATATTAAAACCACCAGGCAGCCACTGCGAACATCCACACGCTTGCCACTACCAGCCACAACCTTTTCACTTTCTTATGTTCCACAACCAGTTCTTTTTCCTTTATCCAAATCATTGATATTCTTTTTATCCTTGCTTGAACTGTCTTCATGCTTTAGGGACGACACAGTTTCGTAGTTTCCATGAGGCTGGTCCTTGTTTAACTTAGCCTCATATTTGTTAATTTTGCGTAGAAGTCCGGGATAATGTTTTTGCTCCTCACACATGGGAGGGTCGTACCATTAAATTGCATCACACCCATTGCGCTGCATACGCCAAGAAAACAAATTACAACCTAAGTTTAAACATTTCCAGTTATGGAAATATAAATTTGATGACTTACTCCACCATATTTTCACATGTGAGACCTGCGTTCGGGGTCGTCACTACCCCCAATAAGTTTTAAAGTCCATCACTACACGACAACCACATTTTTTGTTAGTGACATTTTCGCCATAATGCAAAAAAGTGCCATGTGAGGATGTAGAAGAGTTGGAACTTTGTGCCATAATACACAGTCTTCTTTTATGTATTGAATGATTATTTGGTGTATATGGATACTAGTTGGTGTATTTATTGATTAGTTGGTCAAAGTTCAACCACTTGCAAGCATTGATATGATATATTTTTTCAATATTCTATGTCTTGAATAACTATTCTAAAGCTGACTATGTTTCTATTATGGGTTCTATTATTAGCAGGTCCTCTATTTTGAAAGAAGATGTGGTTGGGAGTCGATGCGATATTACTACTTAGTCATCTACTCAATAGTACAACTTATTGAGATGTGATAAATAGAGTTGTTGAATGAATAATCTCTATGAAGCTCCACCTCTTGTCAGCACATTGAATCTAACTTCTGTGATTTTTGTCAATTAGCCACAACTTGTACTCCATAGTTGGCAAAACAGAGGGGTCTAATGCACAAATGTAATGTTAAAAAATTCTCAACTGAATAATCCATTCCATGTACTGCCAAAATGAAAAAGATAAATTGTTATTCATACATGCGTGAAGATAATATCCTTTTGGAATTATTCATTCTTACAGAAATGCAAAATATTCACATGACAAATAATCACATTTCTTGCTCTATATAATTGCTCATATGTTATCTAAACAAAACAATGCAAACCAAAATTTTCTAAGCACAACACAATCAATTATATCTTGATAACAATGTCCGGACCACACTTTCCTCTTCAAAGCGAATTGTTTTATCAACGTTACTGGACAAAATATGTGGATTTATATTTTACTGTGAAACTCGCGGAAGAGGCTATTCGCCTAGGGCATCCCCTTAAAAGAATGTGTCAGTACAATATTATGCAATCTCAGGAAGAAGGAATAACAATGCGACGTAATCACTTTACATATCCTTACTGCCTAAACAGATTTGGAAAACTATACGAACATTACTTAATATGGGAAGAACTCTTCTCGCTGCCCGAATTCACATACGATGAAGAAAATAACGTCCTACTCGCATCAGATGAGAAGTGGAATATGATTTGCACGGTATTTATAATTGTTATTGTTTTATAATTGGACCGTCATATTGTTATGTAATAAAACTTTTGTTATATCTTGTTGAAGCACAAGGAACATGTGGTTACATACCGATTTCAAGGTGAGCCATGTTGGGATTACATTAAACAGATTTTTATGGAGGCTGACGAGAAAGCGCCATCAATCAATATTAATACCGTGTACATTTCATCAGACACTCATGCTTCTCAGTTCTCAAGGTAATATATCTATTACACAATGAACACATTTTCAATGCACTCGATGTATTATACCTAAGTCTAGTGCATACACTAATGGAACACTCTTATTTTAGGAAATTGAACCAACCGTCGCACTAGGGGTCGACTTGCAACAAACACTAGAAGAATTGCGCGTCGTGTGAATTCCTCCATTCACCGCGCTTTGTTTCAAGAAACCCCAACTAATGCAAGGAGTACTACAAATGTAACTAACAATGATCAACCATCCCCACAGGCCTCTAGCTCATGGCATGATGAATTACATGAATTCTAATGTGCATGGCCATGCGTGGATCGATATATTCCAACTCAAAATTGTCAACATGTTCCGATCATGTGTTTCGCTTTCAATTATGTGTTATTTTAATTACTGGTTATTTCTTCGGAGGGACATGGCCTTCATTGAACCTTTGTTTAATATATTATGAATAATAAATTAATTATTATCCAATTGTTTTCTCATTTAATTAGATACCTAATAACTTGCAAAATTTTTATTATATTTTTTAAAATCGCAACATTACTGATTAATATTGATATCGCTACATGTTGGTTCTAAGTACCTTGACCCACCTCATACAAACACCTATCAACTTGTGCACTGAAAAATGATGTGCGTGATTTGGGTCATTGTTAAAGGCCAATTCTTTTCACACGCTTCACTTATAAATAAGTACCTTATCTTTCTCATTTTTCTCACACTTGTGATAATCCATCACCCTATTATTTCATAACTTTTGAAACAAAATGAATCACGGGTGGGGGTATGCTTTCTGGGATGAGGAGCACGATAGAATATTTACTTTTGAACTATTATATAGCAGAAAATTTGTGCCATTACACAAAGTACTCAATTCTATACGTAGGGTTATGTCTGAATCATTGAATCATCATTTTAATTTGGCTGCACTACAAGAACATTTTACCGCATTCAAAGGAAGACATGAATTATTTGGGTATGTCATGGGATTCCTCCTCGTGCAACATGATATTACCACTAACCCCATGCCCCCGGGGATGGAAATGCCAATTCGTTATGTAAGTTAAAATTTGTTTTGAAAGAGAATTAAATATTTTTAATTATAATTAAACCACTATTCTTGAAATGAAAAACTTGATGTTTAAATTCAATCTACATGCAACTTGTACATTTCTCAACTTAAATCCATTAATAACCTATACTCAATTGTTATGTTCCCATAGATGCGTCATGACTCTACCAGGTACCTTCGCCATGGTGAAGCAATGTGGGAAGATTTGAAATTCCTTTTTGATGTTCCCGCTGAGTACTTACCAAATTCACGGGTTCTACATCCTTCATCACCACATGAGGGCTTCGACCTAGGACTAATTCCTAATTTGGAGTTTCCAAATGATGGTGATTATCGTGCATGGTTACACTGTAGAATCTACAATGAAATATATCCCGTTGAATCATAGAGAAGACGCTGACATATTAAGTCAACGAATTGTTTGCGGGTTATGTATTTATTTGTGTCTATTTATATTCTCGACGTATGTTGTTACTACATAGGTGACCGAGTTATTTGTATTACAACCTTCATTTTACTATATTTGTGGTTTTTTAGTAGAATAATTAATAAATATGGGTGGACCGCCTGATTATCATTATTCCTAATTTTGGTTGTATCCACAAATTTATGACTTATTCTGTGCATGTCTCATTAAGGGTACGTTCAGATTTTCTCTTAACTCCATGACTTATAGCATAGAATTAATAATACTATTTGATGTGTGCCATGTATACTTTCGTGACTGAGAGAATATTTACCAAAATTAGTGTAAAAAAATGATTGGATATTAAATGCAGAGCTACCACTTATATCTTTGTAATATATATTTAAGTTGAATACTTTTCTTGGAGCCCCAAAAACTATTTAATTGCCGCCGTTTGATTGAAGTACCTGACTAATCGACATCAAACTTGAGTAGTCAAAAATATTTGCGACAAAACAAATGATGGCATAAACAACTGGATGTACATATTTTTTACTATAAAAGAAGTTTTGCATGATGATATTCTACACTTAATAAGCTCGATATAAATCGCAAAGTAAAACTCTGTATTATCATTATCAAAAGTTGCAAAAGAAGTTTGTGAATTTTCATGCATTTCCAAGCGAAGATATGGCTTATTTGGAGACAAGTGAGGGGCGTGTTCTATGGGGGAAAATCCACCTATCCTCCTTCGTGGATGAGTTGGTGTAAGCCCGTCGCTACGTTGAATTTATCGACGTTCCAACTATTGACAATGTCCTCAACGTAGTTACCAATATGATGACCTATACATAAAGTGCCTCTACAACAAAGAACTCTTTCGAATTCATTATGAATTACTTAAAGATCGATACGAGCTTTTCAAGTTCGTTTTTCACTATCCAATGGTGAATTGGGATCGCCGCACCAATGTGATGTTCGTTCCCTCCCTGGTTATGATGGCAATGCAACATGTAAGACATCAAATGATTTCGAATCATAAGTATACATATGACTCTAGAATTTACATATAGATTAATAACAAATACTTTAATTGAATTACAACAAACACCATGATGTTCCCGAGCACGGATGTGGCCTGCTATGTCACGGTACACATAGCCGAGACCATTGAGTACATAGAGTGTGATATCATCATCTTTGAGAGGCCCATCAATGATCGCCAATTCATCCGCCTATGATTTGACTAGTTGGAGAAATTCAGAGACAGAATTCGAGCCCAACTTGATGTTTTGCAAATCATCCTTGAGTTGCATCACCCTCAATCGAGAACGATTCACATAGGAACGATTTGCATAGGACGCAACTGCGACGAGGATGCCGAGGCGTCGATATGACCTCCAACCCTGAAGTTGCCGGACGTAGTAGAGTCGTTGGAAGGGTTCGTCATAGGATCAAGATCTCGTTAGAGAGATTGGCGTGCTCTGATACCATATAAGAGATATAATTAGTGTGGAAAGTGAATAATATTATTGATCAAGAGATTACATATTTATACAAGTTACATAGATAATTACGGAAGATAATTACAGAAGATATACAAAGATATGATCATCTAATCTAATATAGGAAAGATACAACAAGAATATTTCCTAAGATACACTATTGCCTAATACGAACTTGGGGTGCAAAAATGATTGAAATTATTTTTGAATATTTTACATCTTCTGTTATGTAAAGTAATATGTATCTTTAATTTGATATATATATATATATATATATATATTTTAGGCCTTATAATAGGATCAGATTGTATTCTCTCTATATAAGTTAGTTGTGTAAATCACTTTTATGATTAAGAACTGTAAATAACTTTTCTTCATCTTTAAAGTGTTATGTTATGTGGTATCTAGATGGCCAGTTGACTAACGTCCTTCTTTTCTTCTTCACAAAATGCATGATTCGACGACTTCTTCTCATACGCCATATGTCACCCTTCCTGCAATCATCACACCTCTTACAATCAGTATTACAAAACTAAAATGAAATAATTACAGGTCGATGCATCCTCAACTATAGGTCCCAATTCTACATACCATCATTGGAATCGCCAAGATGCACTTATCCGTGGTACGCTTCTCTCCACACACACTGATTATGTCCCTGTATAGATTGCGATGTGCCAAACATCTGTTGTAGTTTGGCCTGCCTTGGAGGCAAAATTTGCATCTCAATCTCATGCAAATTTGTTCTCATTTGCACTCTACTAGCTAGTGCTAAGGAAGGTGGCTCTTTTGTCGCTGATTTCTTTCTTCAAATTAAGAAAATGACAGATGAGCTCGTCGTTGTTGGCCATCACCTCACCAATGATGATATAGTGACGTACATCTTGGCTGGACTAGGACACGAGTATGACTCATCTTGTTTCATAATGTATCCTCCCACCGAGAACCTGTTCCGTTGGAAGATCTATATTTGATGATGCAAACTTAATAAGCTCACATCACATCACTTAACCAGCCCGTCCCGCAAGTGCCAATCTTGCCACTCGTCAACCACATCAGCAAAGTTACAGTCTAGGATGCCCTGGTTATAGAGGCATGAGGCGTGGTGGTCGTGCTAGTCAATACACTTCTCAGTCGCATGCCAACTCTGGATCGAGTCAATTTCAACCGGAGTCCCTTGTTTATCAGGTATGTGATAAGCCTGGCCATTCACCAAAACGTTATTTTTATAGGTTCAATCTCAGGTATCAAGAAACTCAAACGCTGAATCATCCATCCTGCCAACCTCAGGCCCTAGTAGTTACACACCAACATTCTAGCGGTAATGACTGGCATCCGGATACTGGAGCCACACATTATCTCACAAATGAGATGAACATCCTTAATCTTAGCAGCGACAATTATGACAGAACTGATCAACTTCATGTCGGAAATGGAGCAGGTTTGCGCACCACTCACACTGGTTCCTCATCTATAAACACCCATTCTCATTCTTTTGTTATACATAATGTTCTCCTTGTTCCCGAGATATAAAAAAAAAAAAATCCCGTTCACCAAATCTGTCATGATAATTCAGTATACTTTGACTTTCATGCTTAATTTTTTCTTGTGAAGGATTACTTGGGGAACATCCATCATTGAGGTAACCCTAGAGATGGTCTCTACTCCTTCTCTCCTGGAATTCATTCGTGCCAACCTCAAGCCTTCTCAGCCTTTCGTCTCTCTCTCTTTTCGAGTGGCATAAACTTCTAGGTCATGCAGTTTATCTACTGGTGCAACGTGCATTATTAAGAACTTTTATTTTTGCAATTGCAAATAAGAGACATTATGTTTGCCACAATGCCAGCAAGCTAAAAGCTATTGCATACCTTTTAAAAAAAATTCATTGTTCTTCTAATTAACTTTTGGATTTGATATATACTAATGTTTGGGGTCTGTCTTCGGTTATGTCTACTATTGGTGCTTGATATTATGTCTCCTTTCTTGACGAGTTCACAAAGTTTTATGGATTTCTCCTATCAAGCTCAAGTCTGACGTTGAACAATTTTTCATGCAATTTCAAGCCTTTGTTGAACGTCAAAATAAAACTAAATAAAAAGCCGTTCAATCTGAGTTTGGGGGGGGGGGGGGGGGGGGGGATATTGATGTCTAAGTAACCATTTTCGCTTAATTGGTATAAAACATAGAGTCTCATGTCCTCATACAAACGAACAAATGAGTACTACTGAAAGACGCCATCGCTTAGTTTGAATGTGCAAGACTATCATCTACTAGAAAATAAAATTAAACAATAAAATTCAATATACTCCTTGTATATAATAATGTAATTTAGTACAACATTCTAAATATCTCACGATTTGATGTTGAAGGTTTGACAAAAAGATGAATATTTTTTCAAGTGTAATGGAATTTAAAGATGGAAGTTTTTTTTTATATATATTTAGTAATGGATCAAGATCATTTAGAGATACTGGTTTTGTTAATTATTTGGGCTCCTTATGAGAAAATATAATAAGAAAATTAATGTTGCTATCAAAATTTGAACCCGTGGCCTATGAAACGTAATAGTAACGTTAGTACTGTTGCACCATGACCAGAAGTTCTCAGATCCTTGTCGAGCAGAAGTTCTTAATTCGATGGAACATATTGCTGGAGGCAGAGGCGAGCTGGGAGGCTGAGAACGAGTTATGGCAGTCTCGGGAAGAGGTTCAAGCATTTCGGAGTTCTCAGGCATCAGGTCATTGCCTATTTCGGTGGGAGAGGATTTCTCAGGCGACCACACTTCTGCTTGATCCGATGAGCATGAGCCCGCATCATCCAGTTAGTCGAGCGTGCCAAGCACGCAAGCAGACCAAACAACGTGTGTGAAGCTTGCACAAGCGCCCCACACTTTGGTTGACCGATCCAACAACGGGAGTTCTAGGGCCGCTCTAGAGTCTTTCCAACACTCAGGCTATATTATGTAAATAGGCTAACACTAGATCCTTCCTTGTATATAATAATATTATAATTTTCTATAACTTGGCCAACTCATTTTAATGTAAATAGAGTATAAAACATTTCTTTAGCCTTTAGAACCGTTAGATTAAATTGACCTAAGTCGTTCATTGAGCTCAACTCCTTGCATATATACCCCATAACTTTCACTTTTTAAGACATCGAGAAAAACTTTTCCACTCACTTGTATAGCTTTGAACAATCTTTTTCATTTTCACCTGAAAAGAAACAAAAAATCATAACATCTCCAAACAATCACACGAGTCCAATCATCGTAGTAAGGATATGACTTGTTCATCATCTTAGCCAAATCCGGGTTCACCTTCAGTAACATAATTTGTTTTTCTATCAAATTGTCTTTACAAAAATAGAATAAATTATCAAATATATCTATAGAATGTCAAAGAATATTTACCTTCACACGTCCCACATAGGAGTGTTGACTATTACAATTGTGAAATAATTAGAGTCAAGTGCAATTGCATTGTTCCCACTTCTGCCAAAAACTCTTGTCAAAGCGCGATAATCTCTCCCCAACGCAGTCATCTTCGAAACAACATGAGGATCACCCCTTATTTATGTTCCCGACATTTTCTCGTGGATTCTTTTGGCTACTTGGTTATTAATCTTGGACGCCACCCATTACCAGACTGCCACCCATCAATGATAATCAAATGTCCATTAAGAAGGGGTCATGTCAGTTTTTCCTTTTTACACTTCAGTACAAAGTCTGACCCCCTTAAGACTAACATCAATATTCTTCCCTATACAAACTATACCAAAAAACTCTTAAGGGGAGGAGAATCGGTACAGAAAATAATTTTTTTTAAGCTAAGTTGTTCCTCCCCCTTATAAGAAGTATTCTCTATATCTTGTTCGGGTTTCCCCCAAACCAAGGGTCTTCTTCATCTCTCTTACCCCATGGGTCTCGGGTCTTGGTCCGTTTTGGTGGTAGTTCCTCTGAGTAGTCATCTTCAGCCTTTTTGTTTTTGCCATTCTGCAAAAAATGATTCAAAGTTTTAAGTTAATCAAATATCAGATCTGAGCCAAAAGAGTATGATAACCCGAATTGCAACTACAGATACCAAATACATGCTCTATTTCATATACGCATCAATTCGACTAAAAAATAGAATCAAACATTTTAGAAAAGATCCAAATAAACAAAAAATCAATGCAAAATAAGAACACCAGCACTAAAATCGTACGATTCTCATAACAGAACACCAACAGCTAAAATGATTATGAATGCTCAATAAGACACTAATTAACACGTAACACTAAAATCGTACGATATACAAAGCATAATCACACAACAGATCCAAAAAAAACAAAATATCAAGGCTCATTGAAAACACTAAAAGCATAATAAGAAACACTACCAGCTAACACTAAAATCGTGCGATTTTCAAAATAAAATCACACATTTTTAAAATAAATAAAAAAACAAAATATCAATGTTAAGTAAGAACACTAACACGAAAATCGTACGATTTTCAAAACATAATCACACATTTTAGAAATAGATCCAAAAAAGGTGCGTATCACCTTTTGTTCAAACACTTTACGGTGCTTGTCAGCCTGAAATCTTGTTCAGAAGTTTAAGAACCGAAGATAAAACAAGCACTCCACCTCCGTATTTGAAAAAAATTTGAGAGAAAAAAATCGAAACGCAAAGAGAAGAAAATGATTAGAATTTTAAATGGTACGTACACAAGGTGGTGTGGTGCTGGGTTAGTTTTATAGCTGCAGTCTAGTGTTAGTGTAGGCCCCACAAATTCATTTCGCGGTTATCCAAATTTGGTTTATTTTATGCTACGTAAGAGAGAGAGAGTGACAGTTGTAAATGTAATGCAGTTTTAATCAAGTCATTATTTCCCACCCAATTGTTTAACTTAAAAAATTTATTTCTTGTGTTATTTTTAATTGGTTATCCAAAAAAAGAAATTAATTTTGCAGTTTCTGTAGCACAAATATTAATACGTTCAATTTTAAAAAAAATGAGAGCAGCTAGAGTTTTTATTTTTGGGTTTGTTTTTCGGATGAATTGAGAATGAAGAGAGTAGCAGTTATTCAATGCATTTCATGTATGGTAGGGATGCCACGTGTTGCAGTTTAATTGGTGGCACCTAAAGTGCATCAATAGGACCCAAGCGCCACCGACCCATCTTATTGGACTGCTCACGGAGATTCAGACTAGCATCACATACTTCACTTGAGTCAAGGCCCAGTTTGCTATAGAAAAATTAACGAGATTGGAGATACTCTTGCAAAATTGGGGGCCTCATCGTTGTCAGCCCAAGATCCACATCTGGGCCAACTGTTGACACCAATTAACAGTATTTGAAACACATTGGATGCAACCATTATTGTTTTTTATTGTACTTCTGTTGTTTCACGTGTTTCCCGTTCTCCTACTCCATGTACTAGAGCTGTTGTTTAAATTTAATAAATAATGCCTTTCATTGTTCAAGAAAATAAGCATTACACCAAAATGATACTATGATAGTCAAGTCAAACCCAATTGAATCTTGAAACTCTATTATATAATATATTGTATTGATAATTTCAAAATTAATGTAATATATATTTGGTACACGATTAATTTTCTTAGCTTTAACTTCTTATGAAATAATTAATTACAGTGAATATATAATAGATGAATTTGTGTAGAACAACCGCGTCTTCCAATCCCCGAAGGAAGAGGAAATGTTATCCCAAAAATGAAATCTAGAATTACGAGGAGTAAAGTAGTAAAAAGGAATACATGCAGGTGACACTCTCACCCGTACGTAGCCAAAAAGCGATCCATTGTGCACTCAGCCCCTTTAATCAGGCTTACGAATACGAAGCAAGCCAAACAAATATACCCGTTAGGGGTCACTTGGCTCGGAGATAACTGCATACGCGAAATACCGCACAAAAGAAGGGAGGCATCAATGCTCGTAATCGTGCCCGGATCCGAGCTGTGGAAATGGTAACGAAGCCCCCGATGGGATCATCTGCACGCTCATCTGCAAACAGAGCTATTGTTAGGTGGACTTAGTACAATTTGGTTATTTAATATATTTTTATTTAATGCATTTTTTAAACTTAGAAGATGTTTGGGGGGGGGCGGGGGGTTTCCAAATTTTGAGGTGTTTGTGGGTATTTTATTAAATTTTAAAATTATTGAGTTTAACATCGCAAAAACGCGAATAGATTGGGTCTAACATTCAGTTTTATGTTCCAACCGCCTCAATATAAAATATAATACATTTTTTGTTAATTTTATTTTCTTTGGCTTTTAAGAATTTAACCCTTATTCTTAAATGCAAATTTGAGATAAGTGATTGAAACTCTCAAAGTTAGTAAAATTAATAAAATTAGAACACATATTTACTTAAATCATATTAGTTAGAAAACTAATTAAGGAAGATGAAACCTCTTCCGAATCGTGTTGCAAACAATTTAGGAAAGTAGAATCTTATTTATTTTAGGAGATTATGATTAATTTGCCAAGAGTAAGATAAATAGAACAATTTTAATACAAAACAAACATGATATTAAAGAATCATAAATTGTTTACACATGACATTCATCCAGATGGTGTAGGAGAAGATGTAGCACAATTTTATAGGAGATGATCCAAAGCCTGTAATTACAATCCTTAATTGACTAAAACACAATTTTATTTATTATAGCCTAATTTATGAGACTCAACTAAAAATTAGAGTAATATAAATAAATATGAGAGCGTGAAAAAGATTGCGGTATTACATTTTATTTTGAAAATAAAAATAAAATAGGCCACACAAATGTGGGATCCAACCGAAAGTTTGCCAAAAAAATTTAAATATAAAACAAAAAAAGAAATTTCAGAGTACAAGAAGTTTCTACATAAATGAATGTTGATTATTGTTCAAACTTGGCCTACTTTCGACTTTCGCCACGATGCTTCACAAACAATAAATGCACTGATGGTTCTTGATTGCACAAGAGCTTCAGGGTTTGGGGGATTACGTAATTTAAGACTTGTGCTTCAGAACCGTACTTAAATTGTGCAATATGCTATGTTTGATATCAAATCACTCGTTTGGGTTGATGTCAAATATGAATGGCAACCAAAATATTATCAAGCGAATAAAATTATATGGAGATCATTAAATGATCAAAATTTTAAAACCGCATAATACAAGACCTGAGTTGTAGACATACCAATTTTGAAATAAAAAAAAAAAAACAAATTCGAGTATAACTGCCAACAACATACATTATTGTTCACCCAAGATCGCAATGTCAAGGTCAATTACATGCGCGACATTCTTCTTCGCTACTCCCCGGAGAACGAGCGCGTCTGGGTAAAGTTTCGTTTTCTTCTAAATGTTTTTATCAGCTTTAGTGTAGTGTAGGTATTGCATTGCCGGTTAGGAATTTAGAATTAATTACTGCTGCTTTTAAACAGCTGCAGAAGCACCGCGAATACAGGCAAAAGATTATATCCAACTATCAGGTACCATACCGATAATAACTTCTTTTTCGTGGGGATCTTAAATTACACTCAGGTTTCAATTTGTTAAGGCGTACTTTCCTATTCATACTGTTGACTCCTATGTTAAAAAATGAGTAGAACAAATTGCCTTATGAGAGGCAAAAAGGAGTGCCAATTACTATGTATGCCCCCTTGACATTCTTTATATTGCATGCCATTTACGATGTATTTGTTATGTATCTTATAGAAACTTCTCTCTTTCTCTCCTGTGAGTTCAGAGTGCTAACTTTCTTGTCCCTACTCGCGTTCCCCGTCTACTTTCCAGCTCTCTGCGTCATGATAGGTTCATAATGCCAACAGATAAACTGGCTTTATTGGCTTTGTCTTTGCAGTGTCTTCACAGAGAACTTTATACTATGCATCCTGAAACATTTTTTACGCCCTCATTCCTCAAGGCAATCAATGACAACACGGAACAGGGTTTTAGAAAGATAATGTGCGAGCGAAACTTCTCCAGGAATCTTCACATTTGAAATGTTTCAACCACGATTTTGTGAGATGTTACTGACTGAGGTCATTTTTTGCACTGCGGTCAACATTCACCATTGTAACTCATTAATTACGATAAGCCTGCTTGCTTTATTTTCTCTTATCTATTTGGTTGATCAGGTAGAAAATTTTGAAAAGTGGGTCCAGGAGACAAAGTTCAGAATCATGAGACCTAATACGATGAATAAATATGGGGCTGTTCTTGATGACTTTGGTATGGAGACGATACTCGATAAGCTTATGGAGGATTTCATCCGTCCGATATCAAGAGGTGTTCTTAAGGACTCATATATGTGCCAAAAAATTAATCTTCTGAATTAATATTGGATTCAGTCTTAATCCTCTCCGGCAAAATAATTTTTGCAGTTTTCTTTCCTGAGGTTGGTGGATCAACACTTGATGCTCATCATGGTTTTGTTCTTGAGTATGGCATCGATAGAGATGTTGACCTTGGTTAGTATTTATTATCAAGTTAATCTTCCTTGGTTCTCCATCTCTTAGTTACTGGATGGCCCCTCTTTCCACAATAACTGCCCCTATTTCCTTTATATATGATATGCAACCCAACCACTACATACGAGGCAAAATAGGAAAAGAAATGTGGGGGTGGTGCATTCTTACACAATGGTAACTAACAAACAGGCGAACAAACAACTGAGACTTTGATCCATTTAATTTGGGTTGGCTATAGGAACCAAATGAGATCAGCTTTCTTTTCGAACCGATGGATTCTCTTTCTACACATATTTGGATTTGAGTAAATAATTTTCACGAACTCCGTACACAGTCATATATCTTAGTAATTCATTGATAAAAGCACAACTAAATCTTCTTTGCACGATCTATACTTCAATCCAGTGAGGCTTGAGTTTTTTTTTTTATGCATCTTATGAACCTATAGAAATGCTGCTGCAATAGTAGGTAAAGCTAAAGGTTATTTTTGTTGCAATTGTGATTCTCGTTATAGTGCTCTCTAGCTAAAAATGGCACTAACACAAGACCTCTGCTTTTATTGCATCATGTCTAACTTTGCCTATTTGGACTCTTCAACAGGCGTATATACTTCACTCTTGAGTTTTACAAATTAACATGATAATTTATGTTTTGGTATTGACTAAGTCTTGTTTGAGAGTGCTGGCTCTTCCCTAGAGTGGCCTTCTACCAAACTATAGTAATAAGAAGCTGTGCATATGAAGCCACCTTTTTTCAAGTCTGTGCTCTTAAGCGATCATCTTTATTTTTTCTGCTTAATGCAACTCCTCTAATTGGTTCTCACAAGCCTGGAAGTTGGGAAAAACCTTTAGACGATGTGAAATTTTAACTCACAGGGTGTAGTCTGCAGGGTTGATTTGTGTGTAAGTTGAATAAGCAGCAAAGTACCATTTGGAATATGAATTATCATTGTAATTAAGGAAAATAACTTCTTGAGCCCCCACTGAAGAATTAGAAGCATTTCAGCACTCTGTTTGATGTTCTTGGAGTTGTTAGATGTTAGTTTCTCGCCATACCATTGGCTATATGTTACCCTATGCTAAAGGTATCATCTTATAGTAAAACCCACATAATATTTCATTAGCACTTTTTGTGGCATCAAAAATATTTTTTTAACTTCTGCGCTAGTTTATAATTTTTTTGACCTTCCTACTGCATATACTCTGCATTATTTCCCGCTGATATAATTATTATCTTGGTCTAATTTCAAGTTATGGACATTGAATTGCAAACTCTACTTGGAGTTTCATAAATCTACATTTACAGGTTTCCATGTGGATGACTCAGAAGTCACCTTGAATGTCTGCTTAGGTAAACAATTTTCTGGTGGTGAGCTCTTTTTCCGTGTTGTGCGATGTGAGAAACATGTAAATACAGAAACACAGTCAGAGGTTAGTGATCCAACTTGCATCCTTAATTATACTATGGTTCAAAATGCCAATTGACTTTGTTCATGGGAATGGAATAAATGTTGCTTTTCATTTAAGATTGCCTATCACTCTTAGAAAATAAGATCAATCGGTGAATATTGGAGTTCCTGTTTGATTTGCCTTAGATATATTAATTTTCTTTCTTTATGCTTATTCTTAGTTTAGGTTGAAATTCCTTATACTGAATTTCTTGTTTCTTGATTCCTGTATTGTTTACTCAGTTGCTAATCTATTTACAAGTGAAGTCACTATATTTATCTTGCTAAAGATTGAGGAATTACCACTGCATATTGCATACTATTTTATGAAATCAAGCCTTAACGCAAAAGCTCAGGTCTGACTTGGAGTTTATTTTCCCTATTGAATGGTCATGCATTACTCTTTATTTTCATACTTTTGTAAGTTTTGGAGCCTGAGCTAGAGAAGAGTTAAAACCTTTTTGACGTTCTGGTTGATAGCTTGAACATTAACTAAGAATTTTCCTGCATAGTTGGTTTTTCTGTTAATTTTAGTTATATAAGAACTTGTATTGGCACTTTTGCAGGAGATCTTTGACTACTCGTATGCACCGGGGCGTGCAATTCTTCATCGCGGTTGCCATCGGCACGGTGCTAGAGCCACCACATCAGGAAATGGGACTAGCTTGTTGTTATGGTGTAGGAGGTACTTTAACATCCTCTCTTTTCAGTGCAAACGTGTGTCACTAATGCTTTTAAGAACCTGGTGCTATCACATGGGTGAAATAAAGATACTGCCATACAGAACTCCATCGTACGCGAGGGAAGGGTGGGGGTGGGTGGGGTGGCGGGACGTGCTTAAGTTGCAGAATCAATGTGGTTAGGGCAAATCAGAGCTATAGAATGTAAATTAATCCATCTCAAATCAAGGGACGCTGTTTATATGCCGCTGTGTCTCCTCACAATATTCAGGTGAATCCAGCATTATAACCTTTGTCCTGCAGTTATGTTTTTAGGGAGCTTAGGAAGTATCAAAAAGATTTCTCCAGCTGGTGTATGGAGTGCCATCGTGAGAGGAAAGAAAGACAACGTCAGTCTGTTGCTGCTACAAAACTGGTATGTATTTTTATGACTTGGTGATTTTGTTTCTCTTTTGTTTTGACTAGAAAAGTTGATACAAAATCTTTCGTCTTCTCATCCATATGCAAACATTTTCAAAATTCTCATCACTGGCTTACACAGGATTTTACAGAGTGGTAAAAACAGAACACGGTTATTACCACTAAGTCTATATACTATAATCTATAGGCCTGCCTACCGCCCCTCCCAACCAAACGCTAAAATCTCAAAATGATGGTTCTTCGCCGCACTGTAATAAAGAAGCCTATTTTTCCAATTAGTAAGATTAGACAAGACAAAACAAATATTAGGTTGAGTCAAGCACATAATAAGAGAAATCAAAGGTGGCCAAAGCTCACTGTTTACTTGATTTGGGAGTTTTGGGTCCACTGTGCATGCATGCAACTCCGACTGCCATCATTGAATGACAAATCACTTCAATTTCAGTGAGACTAACATAGATTTAGTGCCATATTGCTCTCGTCTCATATGTAAATTTGGCTTTGACAGGAACTGCTGAAGAGAGAAGGGGAAACTGCTGCTTGAAATCCTGATTTATTATGTCTTACTTTCGCAAGCTGTATTATATGTCAACTTCCAGTCATCCTCTCTGATACAAGCATCGGTTGTTTTGTGAAAGGATTGTTGTTGTGTTTGGGCATGATGAATGTACATGAAAATCAAGCGGGGGGGGGGGGGGGGGGGGGGGGGGGGGGGATTGTTTCGTCATGTTAAACAAGCTTGACTCTATAGAAAACCTCGCATCCTAGGGTGCACATGACTGTCGATGCTCCTTGCAAAGGGAGGTTGTTATCATTTCTTCTCCTTGATAGCATCTTTTGGGTGTTTGAATCACACGCTGTTTTGACTACAAATGCAATTCATTGCTCCTTTGACATTTTTCTTTGTTTATTTATTTTCAGACTTCGGATAATGTTCTCTTGCTGAGTGTTTCATAATAACTGAAGAAGATTATGTAAAGGATTCTTCGGAACCTCTCTTGACTAACTGTGGCTTCTGCATACTTATATGTGAGTTCCATAGAACTGTTACCATGTTTTCTTTTTTGCTTAAATTACCTTTGAGAGATGACCTTTCTCTAGCTTTCTTGGTATCCCATCTTATTTTAATTTTTGTCCTTGCTTTTGATGGACTACCAAAGATTAAGAGTTACGGACCCAGTTTTTAACGACACAATGACCCAAGTGGTCGATATTTCCTTAGTTACGTGGAATTTTGGATAATTCATTGAATTGCGTACGGAGTGAGAATTCCAAGCCCATTTCTAACTGTGTAACGCCCCAAAGAGAACAAGGTTCTCACTATGAATATAAGTCAACGTAACGATACACTCGTACAAAAGATATTTCGCAACTAGAGTCAAGATGCTGACCAAAGTCAAAATTAGAGAAAATTAAATTAAGGAATTTTCTTATTAAGGTCTTTTGCTTGCCTTTTCACTCTTTTATAGGTAAGAATGAAAATTCATTTGATTGGTTTCTTGAGATAATGTATACTTGATTGGTTTCTTGAATTACATTGTTTGGTATTAGAGTTTTTTCCATGCTGCACACAGGCAGCGTGCGCATCCCCCCCTAGGATGCTAACACTTGTCTCGTTTGAACTTTTTGCTTTCTTTTTTTAGGTTTTTGTCTTTTTGTTTTGATCTTTTCGTTTTAGTAACGTGGAGATAAAACCAGAAATACTAAACAATACAAGTGACTCTTTTGTATTGGTGGTAGCTATAGGTGGCAATTTCAACCCTATTTACTATATATAATATATTCCAGATAACAGCAACACGTGCTCGACTGTCACTTCACCTATATCATCAGGAACAAAGCGCAATCAATAAATTGCTATAAATCAAAATTGAAAAGCAAAAATTTAATCTTTGTGTTCCTTCCTTTTTGTTTTCTGTTTAGATCTGCAATAAACAGTAAAACGAGTAGTAATTCGAATAATATTAACAGTAAGGAATAGATATTTCAATCTTACAAAAGAGTTTTCTTGCGCGAAGGAGAAGGAAGGATTTCAGTTTCACGCAACTCTCACAGAATTATTAAATAAAGCAGAGAGAGAGAGAGAGAGAGATGAAAAGGCTAATGTGCGCCTGGGTTATGCAAGCCTGTTGTTGTTGATTGAAATTTGAAGCCACGAGTGATGATGATTTTGGGCTTTTTATAAGTCTTGAAAAGAGAGTCCTAATTAAGATCCAACAACAACAATCTTAGTCCAGCCCGTATTAAGTAATAAGATTCCTTGTACTTGTATGTGTGTATCAATTGTTGTTTGTATTTGTAATTTCTGAATTTATATTCCGTTGCCCTATTATCCTATGGGCTCCTATGGTTAACCAAGCACAGAAATTTCGTGAATTAAGATAATTTTTCCTTACTTTTCTTTTTGATAAAAAAATCTTGAGTACAATGAATATATGGTGTAACTTGTATCATGTATGTGTGTTTCAAATAATAAAAATGTAACAAATTTGTTGAAACTCAAAAATTATAATATTACCGCCGTAGTTGATAGAATAATATAGGTATGGTTTTACTTTGAGCCACCTTTAATTGACATATACATTATTATTATATACAAGCTATTGTGTATATATAATATAACGTTAATAACTATTGAAAAATTAGCTACATCTTATTCAGATTCTGCTTAACAGAGTTCCGAACTATAAGAGATATAATTATTGTGGAAAGTGAATAATATTACTGATCAAGAGATTACATATTTATACAAGTTATAGAGATAATTACAGAAGATATGCAAATATATGATCATTTAATCTAAGATAGGAAAGATACAACAAGAATATTTTCTAAGATACACTATTGCCTAATACGCCCCATCAAAATAGACGTGCCATCAGCAACGGAAATTTTGGAGCGTAGCAGTAAGAACCGTGACCCGAGCTAGCGGTTTCGTGAGGAGATCCGCAAGTTGATCCCGAGTATTAACGTAGGAAACTCGAATGAGACCCTTGTGAACAAGGTCACGAACAAAATGAAGATCCACAGAAATATGTTTTATTCTCGAGTGTTGCACCAGATGTAAGGAGAGACGCAGAGCTCCCATGTTATCGCATCGGATAAGAGGTGCAGTTGGAAGCGTGATGACGATTTCGCCAAAAAGATGTTGTAACCAACGAACTTCAGCCGAGACAGAGGCAAGAGCACGATATTCCGCTTCAGTTGAGGAACGAGCAACGGCCTTTTGCATGCGTGACGACCAGGAAATCGGGTTAGCGCCAAAAAAAAATAATGAAGGCAGTAGTAGAAGTTCCCGTGAGACTATCTCCCTCCCAATCCGAGTCGGAAAAGGCCGTAAGCGAGAGATAAATGGGGTGGTGAAAGAACACCATGTGTGAGAGAGCACTTGAGATAACGGAACGCACGTTTAAGGGTTGTCCAGTTCGTGGCGACGGGAGACGCCATACGCTGAGTCAAGTGGTTCAGAGAACGCGACATTGGGACGAGTAAGGGCAAGATATTGGAGGCCACCAACAATCTGGCGAAACTCCGTAGCATCAACAATTTCGGCAGACATTGAGGTAGGAGGATTAGTGGCCGTAGGGGTCGTGAGAGGTTTGGCACCATCCATCTTGTGCCGCGACAACAAATCATGAATATATTTCTGTTGAGACAGAAACAGGCCTTCACGATAATGCACTACTTCTACACCCAAAAAATATGAGAGAATTCCCATGTCCATGACTGCAAACTTGGTTGTAAGATGTGTGATAAGAGAAGAAATCAATTTATCACATGAGCCGGTGACAATTATGTCATCCACATACACAAGCACAAATATACGAACCGAATCTCGCATGAGCACATAGAGTCACGTATCGGATTTGGTTTGAACAAAACCAAATGAGATAAGTGTCGTACTTAGCGCAAGACACCATGCATGGGGAGCCTGTTTAAGGCCATAAATAGACTTATGAAGAAGACATACATGATGAGGACGAGTCAGATCAATGAATCCCTAGGGCTACCGTGTGAATACTTTTTTTGAGAGAGCGCCATGAAGGAAAGCATTGCTAACGTCCAGTTGATGAAGCGTCCAGTTGTGCATGAGAGATAAAGAGAGAATAGTTCGTATCGAGACAGGTTTAATCACCAGGCTGAAAGTCTCCTTGTAGTCAAGGCTGGGTCGTTGATGAAAGCCCTTGGCTACAAGGCGTGCCTTAAATCGATCAATAGAACCATCAGAATGCCTCTTAATGCAAAAGACCCACTTTGATCCAATAATTTCAGGATCAGAGGGAGGGGGAACTAAGGACCAAGTGCCATGTGAAATGAGGGCAGTAAATTCTTCATCCATGGCCGCACGCCATTTGGGATCCGCAATAGCATGAGAGACACAAGTAGGTTCAATCGGACCAAGAACCGGATGGTTGGTAACCGCTGAATAAACCTTAGGTTTAAATATATTATTGCGAGAATGCGTGATCATAGGATGAGCACAATCCGAATGCGAGTCTGCAGGCTGAACGGCTGGGACAGTAGTCTCTGGTTGTAATGTTGCCCCAACATTGGACCCAACATTGGGAACAGAAGGTGCAGAGATGGGCACCAAAGCTTCTAGTTGCAATGTTGCCCCAACATTGGGAACAAAAGGTGAAGAGAATGGTGTCGAAGCCTCTGGTTGCAATGTTGCCCCAACATTGGACCTAACATTGGGAACATAATATCTAGAGACAGGTGCCAGAGTTCCTGGTTGCAATGTTGCCACAACATTGAGCTCAACATTAGGAACATAACATGGAGCTGAACTATCCAGAGGGACAGAAACCTTGCGAGGTGCTGCCAGCGGTGAAGTGGAGGGAAAAACCAGATTAGGTGTTGATTCACTCAAGGAAGGGCTGCCCGAAAACTCGTTTCAACAAAACGAACATGCCTGGAGATGAATAACCGTCATGTACCAAGATCAAGATACTTGTAGATCGCCTGAGATGTGGAATATCAACAAACACACAAGCCCGAGAAGGAGGTGATAACTTGCCCTAAATATAAGGCCGTAAATAGTGGTAGCATAAGCACCCAAAAACTCGGAGATGGAGATAATTAGGAATGCGACCAAATAACGCTTCAAAGGGCGAGCTATTTTGCAAGACTGGAGTAGGGAGCCTATTATATAAACAAGCGGCAGTAAGAAATGCATAATTTCAATATTCGGGAGAAGCCTAGCGCGCGTAAGAAACGTGCGACCAATTGTAACTATATGACGGCGACGCCGCTCACGTGTGCCATTTTGCTGAGGCCTATGTGGGGCAGTGGTTACCCAGCTAATGCCATTCATAGAAAAATAACCCCGTAGAGCCAAAAACTCCCCGCCATTATCCGAGTAAAAATTCTTGATTGAGGTGGCAAATTGTTTTTCAACTAGAGTGCGAAATTGAACAAACACTGTAGAGACCTCAGATTTTGCAAAAAGCATATACACCCAATAATACTTAGTAAAATGACAAAAATTAAGTATAGCTTGCACCAGTAACAGACACAACTGGAGAAGCCCCCAAACATCACCATAAATAAAGTGCAAAGCATCATCCGAAACAAGAGATGATTTATAAAAAATGAGTTGTTGACTTTTGTTCAAAAAACATGAACTACAATGATCAAAATCCAAATCACTAGGCGAAAAATAAGGCAAATTGTTTTTATTCAAAATAAATGAACTAATCTTCCACGAAGGGTGCCCAAAACGTTCATGCCAACAACCATTGTGAGCACGCTCCCCAACTAACGTTGTAAACCACAGCCTCAAAACCCTTGGCAATCGAATGTGATACACTCTATCAACACATGCTCCCCTGAATAAATTAGCCCCCGACTTGTGATCCTTAACAAGAAAGTAACACGGGTGAGACTCAATAAAAACATTGTTCGCCTTTGTAAACTGATGAACAGACAGAAGATTCCAGCGTGATTGGGGAACACATAACAGATTATCGAGTATAAATGTACATTCATCCAAAACAATACGAGAGGTACGAGTATGAGATATAGGCAAACATGTACCACCTGCAGTGGAAACCTCATCAGGACCTTCATACTCAGAGTGAACAGTGAGGTTCTGGAGATCCGATGTGAGATTATGAGAGGCCCCCGAGTTAACAAGCCAATTCGTATTGGGAGGAGAGTGAGGCACAAAGGATGTAACAAAATGAGCGTGCGGTGGTGCGTAACGGCGACATGTGCGTGCACCATGACCATAAATACCACAGAGTTGACAAGTGATACTAGGTCAAGAGTGTTGTGGTTGTCCAGCGGAACGTGAATGAGGCGGCTGATAAGGGGTCGACGAGCCTCGCGCAAGGTTAGAATACCCTCGCTGTTGACCATATTGTTGACCACGTATAGGGCCACCGCGACTATGACCTGATCCACGAGAGTTGGGGCGCGACTGTGAGGAAGCCGCGTTCACAGTGGCAATGAGAGTTGATGCTTCTTACTCAAGACGGTGCAAATAAGCCTCTTGACTAAGGAGCAAAGAAGTTCCAGGAATTGAATTGGATGTTCCCGAGCACGGATGTGGCCTACTATGTCACAGTACACAGAGCCGAGACCATTGAGTACATAGAGTGTGATATCATCATCTTTGAGAGGTCCATCAATGATCGCCAATTCATCCGCCTTTGATTTGACTAGTTGGAGAAATTCAGAGACAGAATTCGAGCCCAACTTGATATTTTGCAAATCATCCTTGAGTTGCATCACCCTCGATCGAGAACGTCTCACATAGGAACGATTTGCATAGGACGCAACTGCGACGAGAATGCCAAGGCATCGATATGACCTCTAACCGTGGAGTTTCCGGATGTAGTGGAGTCGTTGGAAGGGTTCGTCATAGGATCAAGATCTCGTTAGAGAGATTGGCGTGCTCTGATACCATATAAGAGATATAATTATTGTGGAAAGTGAATAATATTATTGATCAAGAGATTACATATTTATACAAGTTACAGAGATAATTACAGAAGATAATTACGGAATATATACAAATATATGATCATCTTATCTAAGATAGAAAAGATACAACAAGAATATTTCCTAAGATACACTATTGCCTAATACGAACCTGGGTGCAAAAATGATTGAAATTATTTTGAATACTTTACATCTTCTGTTATGTAAAATTATCTGTATCTTTAATTTGATATATATTTTAGGCCTTAGAATAGGATCATATTGTATTCTCGCTATATAAGTTAGTTGTGTAAATCACTTTTATGATTAAGAACTATAAATACCTTTTCTTCCTCTTTAAAGTGTTATGTGGTATCTAGATGGCCAGTTGACTAACGTCCTTCTTTTCTTCTTCACAAAATGCATGATTCGACGACTTCTTTTCATACACCATATGTCACCCTTCCTCCAATCATCACACCTCCTACAACCAGTATTACAAAACTAAAATGAAATAATTACAGGTTGATGCATCCTCGACTATAGGTCCCAATTCTACATACCGTCATTGGAATCGCCAAGATGCACTTATCTGTGGTACGCTTCTCTCCACACTCACTGATTATGTCCCTGTACAGATTGCGATGTGCCAAACATCTGCTGTAGTTTGGCCTACCTTGGTGGCAAACTTTGCATCTCAATCTCATGCAAATGTTGTTCTCATTCGCACTCTACTAGCTAGTGCTAAGGAAGGTGGCTCTTTTGTCGCTGATTCCTTTCTTCAAATTAAGAAAATGACAGATGAGTCTCGTCGTTGCTGGACATCACCTCACCAATGATGATATAGTGACGTACATCTTGGCTGGACTAGGACACGAGTATGACTCATCTTGTTTCATAATGTATCCTCCCATCGAGAACCTGTTACGTTGGAAGATCTATATTTGATGATCCAAACTTAACAAGCTCACATCACATCACTTAACCAGCTCGTCCCGCAAGTGCCAATCTTGCCACTCGTCAACCACATCAGCAAAGTTATTGTCTAGGACGCTCTGGTTATAGAGGCATGAGGGGGGGTGTGTGCTAGTCAATACACTTCTCAATCGCATGCCAACTCTGGATCGAGTCAATTTCAACCGAAGTCTCATGTTTATTAGGTATGCGATAAGCCTGGCCATTCACCAAAATGTTATTTTTATAGGTTCAATCTCAGGTATCAAGAAACTCAAACGCTGAATCATCCATCCCGCCAACCTCGGGCCCTTGTAGTTATACACCAATATTCTAGCGGTAATGACTAGCATCCGGATACTGGAGCCACACATTATCTCACAAATGAGATGAACATCCTTAATCTTATCAGCGACAATTATGACAGAATTGATCAATTTCATGTCAGAAATGGAGCAGTTTTGCGCATCACTCACATTGGTTCCTCATCTATAAACACCCATTCTCATTCTTTTGTTATACATAATATTCTGCTTGTTCCCGAGATACAAAAAAAAGTTAATTTCCGTTCACCAAATCTGTCATGATAATTCAGTATACTTTGAGTTTCATGCTTCATTTTTTCTTGTGAAGGATTACTTGGGGAACATCCATCATTGAGGTAACCCTAGAGATGGTCTCTACTCATTCTCTGCTGGAATTCGTTCGTGCCAACCTCAAGCCTTCTAACCCTTCCGTCTCTCTCTCTTTTCGAGTGGCATAAACTTCTAGGTCATGCAGTTTATCTAGTGGTGCAACGTGCATTATTAGGAACTTCTATTTTTGCAATTGCAAATAAGAGACATTATGTTTGCCACAATGCCAGCAAGCTAAAAGCTATTGCATACCTTTTAAAAAAAATCATTGTTCTTCTAGTTAACTTTTGGATTTGATATATACTAATGTTTGGGGTCTGTCTTCGGTTATGTCTACTACTGATGCTTGATATTATGTCTCCTTTCTTGATGAGTTCACAAAGTTTTATGGATTTTTCCTATCAAGCTCAAGTATGACGTTGAACAAATTTTCATGCAATTTCAAGCCTTTGTTGAACATCAAAATGAAACTAATTAAAAGTCGTTCAATCTGATTGGGGGGGATATTGACGTCTAAGTAACCATTTCCGCTCAATTATTATAAAACATAGAGTCTCATGTCCTCATACACACGAACAAATGGGTACTACTGAAAGACGCCATCGCTTAGTTTGAATGTGCAAGACTATCATCTACTAGAAAATAAAATTAAACAATAAAATTCAATATACTCTTGTATATGATAATGTAATTTAGTACAACTTTCTAAATATCTCACGATTTGATGTTGAAGGTTTGACAAAAAGATGAGTATTTTTTTAAGTGTAAAGGAATTTAAAGATGGAAGTTTTTATATATATATATATATATTTAGTAATTGATCAAGATCATTTAGAGATACTGGTTTTGTTAATTATTTAGGCTCCTTATGAGAAAATATAATAAGAAAATTAATGTTGCTATCAAATTTTGAACCTGTGACCTATGAAATGTAATGGTAACGTTATTACTGCTGCACCATGACCAGAAGTTCTCAGATCCTTGTCGAGCAGAAGTTCTTACTTTGATGGAACATATTGCTGGAGGCATAGGCGAGCTGGGAGATTGAGAACGAGTTATGGCAGTCTCGAGAAGAGGTTCAAGCGTTTCGGAGTTCTCACGCATCGGGACATTGCTTATTTCGGTGGGAGAGGATTTCTCAGGCGACCACACTTCCGCTTGATCCGACGAGCATGAGCCCGCATCATCCAACCAGTCGAGCGTGCCAAGCACGCAAACAGACCAAGCAACGTGTGTGAAGCTTGCACAAACGCCCCACACTTTGGTTGACCGATCCAACAACGGGAGTTCTAGGGCTGCTCTAGAGTCTTTCCAACACTTAGGCTATATTATGTAAATAGGCTAACACTAGATTCTTCCTTGTATATAATAATATTATAATTTTCTATAGCATGGCCAACTCATTTTAATGTAAATAGAGTATAAAACATTTCTTTAGCATTTAGAACTGTTAGATTAAATTGATCTAAGTCGTTCATTGAGCTTAACTCCTTGCATATATACCCCATAACTTTCACTTTTTAAGACATCGAGAAAAACTTTTTCACTCACTTGTATAGCTTTGAACCATGGATTAAAGTTTTGGTTTCGGATTATGTTTCGGTAAGCTAAAAATTAGAAACATTTCGTAATATTTCGAGAACTTTTCGGCATATTTCGAAGAATTCGTAAAATTGTGGTTATAGCTAACATGAAAATTACATGTATTTTTCGTTTCGATAGCTTCAAAAACGGAAACATTTCGGTACTTTTCGGGGAAACGCACGGAAATTTTGATCCATGCTTTGAATAATCTTTTTCATTTTCACCTGAAAAGAAACAAAAAATCATAACATCTCCAAACAATCACACGAGTCCAATACTAAAATTGTAGATTTACACGACATTTGTATATCTACTTGCCAAAAAATGAGTTATAGATAGGTATCACTATAAAATTCCGATCTGGGAAATCTGAGAGTCAAACACTTGTTATGAAGTTTAAATTTAAGTAAGAACACTAACACGATCGTACGATTTTCAAAACATAATCACACATTTTAGAAATAGATCCAGAAAAGGTGCGTATCACCTTTTGTTCACACACTTTACTGTGCTTGTCAGCCTGAAATCTTGTTCGGAAGTTTAAGAACCGACGACAAAACAAGCACTCCACCTCCATATTTGAAAATTTTTTGAGAGAAAAAATCGAAACGCAAAGAGAAGAAAATGATTAAAAACTTCTAGGTCATGCAGTTTATCTAGTGGTGCAACGTGCATTATTAGGAACTTCTATTTTTGCAATTGCAAATAAGAGACATTATGTTTGCCACAATGCCAGCAAGCTAAAAGCTATTGCATACCTTTTAAAAAAAATCATTGTTCTTCTAGTTAACTTTTGGATTTGATATATACTAATGTTTGGGGTCTGTCTTCGGTTATGTCTACTACTGATGCTTGATATTATGTCTCCTTTCTTGATGAGTTCACAAAGTTTTATGGATTTTTCCTATCAAGCTCAAGTATGACGTTGAACAAATTTTCATGCAATTTCAAGCCTTTGTTGAACATCAAAATGAAACTAATTAAAAGTCGTTCAATCTGATTGGGGGGGATATTGACGTCTAAGTAACCATTTCCGCTCAATTGTTATAAAACATAGAGTCTCATGTCCTCATACACACGAACAAATGGGTACTACTGAAAGACGCCATCGCTTAGTTTGAATGTGCAAGACTATCATCTACTAGAAAATAAAATTAAACAATAAAATTCAATATACTCTTGTATATGATAATGTAATTTAGTACAACTTTCTAAATATCTCACGATTTGATGTTGAAGGTTTGACAAAAAGATGAGTATTTTTTTAAGTGTAATGGAATTTAAAGATGGAAGTTTTTATATATATATATATATATTTAGTAATTGATCAAGATCATTTAGAGATACTGGTTTTGTTAATTATTTAGGCTCCTTATGAGAAAATATAATAAGAAAATTAATGTTGCTATCAAATTTTGAACCTGTGACCTATGAAATGTAATGGTAACGTTATTACTGCTGCACCATGACCAGAAGTTCTCAGATCCTTGTCGAGCAGAAGTTCTTACTTTGATGGAACATATTGCTGGAGGCATAGGCGAGCTGAGAGATTGAGAACGAGTTATGGCAGTCTCGGGAAGAGGTTCAAGCGTTTCGGAGTTCTCAGGCATCGGGACATTGCTTATTTCGGTGGGAGATGATTTCTCAGGCGACCACACTTCCGCTTGATCCGACGAGCATGAGCCCGCATCATCCAACCAGTCGAGCGTGCCAAGCACGCAAGCAGACCAAGCAACGTGTGTGAAGCTTGCACAAACGCCCCACACTTTGGTTGACCGATCCAACAACGGGAGTTCTAGGGCTGCTCTAGAGTCTTTCCAACACTTAGGCTATATTATGTAAATAGGCTAACACTAGATTCTTCCTTGTATATAATAATATTATAATTTTCTATAGCATGGCCAACTCATTTTAATGTAAATAGAGTATAAAACATTTCTTTAGCCTTAAGAACTGTTAGATTAAATTGATCTAAGTCGTTCATTGAGCTTAAATCCTTGCGTATATACCCCATAACTTTCACTTTTTAAGACATCGAGAAAAACTTTTTCGCTCACTTGTATAGCTTTGAACCATGGATTAAAGTTTTGGTTTCGGAGTAGGTTTCGGTAAGCTAAAAATTAGAAACATTTCGTAATATTTCGAGAACTTTTCGGCATGTTTCGAAGAATTCGTAAAATTGTGGTTATAGCTAACATGAAAATTACATGTATTTTTCGTTTCGATAGCTTCAAAAACGGAAACATTTCGGTACTTTTCAGGGAAACGTACGGAAATTTTGATCCATGCTTTGAACAATCTTTTTCATTTTCACCTGAAAAGAAACAAAAAATCATAACATCTCCAAACAATCACACGAGTCCAATACTAAAATTGTAGATTTACACGACATTTGTATATCTACTTGCCAAAAAATGAGTTATAGATAGGTATCACTATAAAATTCCGATCTGGGAAATCTGAGAGTCAAACACTTGTTATGAAGTTTAAATTTAAGTAAGAACACTAACACGATCGTACGATTTTCAAAACATAATCACACATTTTAGAAATAGATCCAGAAAAGGTGCGTATCACCTTTTGTTCACACACTTTACTGTGCTTGTCAGCCTGAAATCTTGTTCGGAAGTTTAAGAACCGACGACAAAACAAGCACTCCACCTCCATATTTGAAAATTTTTTGAGAGAAAAAATCGAAACGCAAAGAGAAGAAAATGATTAAAAACTTCTAGGTCATGCAGTTTATCTAGTGGTGCAACGTGCATTATTAGGAACTTCTATTTTTGCAATTGCAAATAAGAGACATTATGTTTGCCACAATGCCAGCAAGCTAAAAGCTATTGCATACCTTTTAAAAAAAATCATTGTTCTTCTAGTTAACTTTTGGATTTGATATATACTAATGTTTGGGGTCTGTCTTCGGTTATGTCTACTACTGATGCTTGATATTATGTCTCCTTTCTTGATGAGTTCACAAAGTTTTATGGATTTTTCCTATCAAGCTCAAGTATGACGTTGAACAAATTTTCATGCAATTTCAAGCCTTTGTTGAACATCAAAATGAAACTAATTAAAAGTCGTTCAATCTGATTGGGGGGGATATTGACGTCTAAGTAACCATTTCCGCTCAATTGTTATAAAACATAGAGTCTCATGTCCTCATACACACGAACAAATGGGTACTACTGAAAGACGCCATCGCTTAGTTTGAATGTGCAAGACTATCATCTACTAGAAAATAAAATTAAACAATAAAATTCAATATACTCTTGTATATGATAATGTAATTTAGTACAACTTTCTAAATATCTCACGATTTGATGTTGAAGGTTTGACAAAAAGATGAGTATTTTTTTAAGTGTAATGGAATTTAAAGATGGAAGTTTTTATATATATATATATATATATTTAGTAATTGATCAAGATCATTTAGAGATACTGGTTTTGTTAATTATTTAGGCTCCTTATGAGAAAATATAATAAGAAAATTAATGTTGCTATCAAATTTTGAACCTGTGACCTATGAAATGTAATGGTAACGTTATTACTGCTGCACCATGACCAGAAGTTCTCAGATCCTTGTCGAGCAGAAGTTCTTACTTTGATGGAACATATTGCTGGAGGCATAGGCGAGCTGAGAGATTGAGAACGAGTTATGGAAGTCTCGGGAAGAGGTTCAAGCGTTTCGGAGTTCTCAGGCATCGGGACATTGCTTATTTCGGTGGGAGATGATTTCTCAGGCGACCACACTTCCGCTTGATCCGACGAGCATGAGCCCGCATCATCCAACCAGTCGAGCGTGCCAAGCACGCAAGCAGACCAAGCAACGTGTGTGAAGCTTGCACAAACGCCCCACACTTTGGTTGACCGATCCAACAACGGGAGTTCTAGGGCTGCTCTAGAGTCTTTCCAACACTTAGGCTATATTATGTAAATAGGCTAACACTAGATTCTTCCTTGTATATAATAATATTATAATTTTCTATAGCATGGCCAACTCATTTTAATGTAAATAGAGTATAAAACATTTCTTTAGCCTTAAGAACTGTTAGATTAAATTGATCTAAGTCGTTCATTGAGCTTAAATCCTTGCGTATATACCCCATAACTTTCACTTTTTAAGACATCGAGAAAAACTTTTTCGCTCACTTGTATAGCTTTGAACCATGGATTAAAGTTTTGGTTTCGGAGTAGGTTTCGGTAAGCTAAAAATTAGAAACATTTCGTAATATTTCGAGAACTTTTCGGCATGTTTCGAAGAATTCGTAAAATTGTGGTTATAGCTAACATGAAAATTACATGTATTTTTCGTTTCGATAGCTTCAAAAACGGAAACATTTCGGTACTTTTCAGGGAAACGTACGGAAATTTTGATCCATGCTTTGAACAATCTTTTTCATTTTCACCTGAAAAGAAACAAAAAATCATAACATCTCCAAACAATCACACGAGTCCAATACTAAAATTGTAGATTTACACGACATTTGTATATCTACTTGCCAAAAAATGAGTTATAGATAGGTATCACTATAAAATTCCGATCTGGGAAATCTGAGAGTCAAACACTTGTTATGAAGTTTAAATTTAAGTAAGAACACTAACACGATCGTACGATTTTCAAAATATAATCACACATTTTAGAAATAGATCCAGAAAAGGTGCGTATCACCTTTTGTTCACACACTTTACTGTGCTTGTCAGCCTGAAATCTTGTTCGGAAGTTTAAGAACCGACGACAAAACAACCACTCCACCTCCATATTTGAAAATTTTTTGAGAGAAAAAATCGAAACGCAAAGAGAAGAAAATGATTAGAAACTTCTAGGTCATGCAGTTTATCTAGTGGTGCAACGTGCATTTTTAGGAACTTCTATTTTTGCAATTGCAAATAAGAGACATTATGTTTGCCACAATGCCAGCAAGCTAAAAGCTATTGCATACCTTTTAAAAAAAATCATTGTTCTTCTAGTTAACTTTTGGATTTGATATATACTAATGTTTGGGGTCTGTCTTCGGTTATGTCTACTACTGATGCTTGATATTATGTCTCCTTTCTTGATGAGTTCACAAAGTTTTATGGATTTTTCCTATCAAGCTCAAGTATGACGTTGAACAAATTTTCATGCAATTTCAAGCCTTTGTTGAACATCAAAATGAAACTAATTAAAAGTCGTTCAATCTGATTGGGGGGGATATTGACGTCTAAGTAACCATTTCCGCTCAATTGTTATAAAACATAGAGTCTCATGTCCTCATACACACGGACAAATGGGTACTACTGAAAGACGCCATCGCTTAGTTTGAATGTGCAAGACTATCATCTACTAGAAAATAAAATTAAACAATAAAATTCAATATACTCTTGTATATGATAATGTAATTTAGTACAGCTTTCTAAATATCTCACGATTTGATGTTGAAGGTTTGACAAAAAGATGAGTATTTTTTTAAGTGTAAAGGAATTTAAAGATGGAAGTTTATATATATATATATATATATATATATATATATATATTTAGTAATTGATCAAGATCATTTAGAGATACTGGTTTTGTTAATTATTTAGGCTCCTTATGAGAAAATATAATTAGAAAATTAATGTTGCTATCAAATTTTGAACCTGTGACCTATGAAATGTAATGGTAACGTTATTACTGCTGCACCATGACCAGAAGTTCTCAGATCCTTGTCGAGCAGAAGTTCTTACTTTGATGGAACATATTGCTGGAGGCATAGGCGAGCTGGGAGATTGAGAACGAGTTATGGCAGTCTCGGGAAGAGGTTCAAGCGTTTCGGAGTTCTCAGGCATCGAGACATTGCTTATTTCGGTGGGAGAGGATTTCTCAGGCGACCACACTTCCGCTTGATCCGACGAGCATGAGCCCGCATCATCCAACCAGTCGAGCGTGCCAAGCACGCAAGCAGACCAAGCAACGTGTGTGAAGCTTGCACAAACGCCCCACACTTTGGTTGACCGATCCAACAACGGGAGTTCTAGGGCTGCTCTAGAGTCTTTCCAACACTTAGGCTATATTATGTAAATAGGCTAACACTAGATTCTTCCTTGTATATAATAATATTATAATTTTCTATAGCATGGCCAACTCATTTTAATGTAAATAGAGTATAAAACATTTCTTTAGCCTTTAGAACTGTTAGATTAAATTGATCTAAGTCGTTCATTGAGCTTAAATCCTTGCGTATATACCCCATAACTTTCACTTTTTAAGACATCGAGAAAAACTTTTTCACTCACTTGTATAGCTTTGAACCATGGATTAAAGTTTTGGTTTCGGAGTAGGTTTCGGTAAGCTAAAAATTAGAAACATTTCGTAATATTTCGAGAACTTTTCGGCATGTTTCGAAGAATTCGTAAAATTGTGGTTATAGCTAACATGAAAATTACATGTATTTTTCGTTTCGATAGCTTCAAAAACGGAAACATTTCGGTACTTTTCAGGGAAACGTACGGAAATTTTGATCCATGCTTTGAACAATCTTTTTCATTTTCACCTGAAAAGAAACAAAAAATCATAACATCTCCAAACAATCACACGAGTCCAATACTAAAATTGTAGATTTACACGACATTTGTATATCTACTTGCCAAAAAATGAGTTATAGATAGGTATCACTATAAAATTCCGATCAGGGAAATCTGAGAGTCAAACACTTGTTATGAAGTTTAAATTTAAGTAAGAACACTAACACGATCGTACGATTTTCAAAACATAATCACACATTTTAGAAATAGATCCAGAAAAGGTGCGTATCACCTTTTGTTCACACACTTTACTGTGCTTGTCAGCCTGAAATCTTGTTCGGAAGTTTAAGAACCGACGACAAAACAAGCACTCCACCTCCATATTTGAAAATTTTTTGAGAGAAAAAATCGAAACGCAAAGAGAAGAAAATGATTAAAAACTTCTAGGTCATGCAGTTTATCTAGTGGTGCAACGTGCATTATTAGGAACTTCTATTTTTGCAATTGCAAATAAGAGACATTATGTTTGCCACAATGCCAGCAAGCTAAAAGCTATTGCATACCTTTTAAAAAAAATCATTGTTCTTCTAGTTAACTTTTGGATTTGATATATACTAATGTTTGGGGTCTGTCTTCGGTTATGTCTACTACTGATGCTTGATATTATGTCTCCTTTCTTGATGAGTTCACAAAGTTTTATGGATTTTTCCTATCAAGCTCAAGTATGACGTTGAACAAATTTTCATGCAATTTCAAGCCTTTGTTGAACATCAAAATGAAACTAATTAAAAGTCGTTCAATCTGATTGGGGGGGATATTGACGTCTAAGTAACCATTTCCGCTCAATTGTTATAAAACATAGAGTCTCATGTCCTCATACACACGAACAAATGGGTACTACTGAAAGACGCCATCGCTTAGTTTGAATGTGCAAGACTATCATCTACTAGAAAATAAAATTAAACAATAAAATTCAATATACTCTTGTATATGATAATGTAATTTAGTACAGCTTTCTAAATATCTCACGATTTGATGTTGAAGGTTTGACAAAAAGATGAGTATTTTTTTAAGTGTAAAGGAATTTAAAGATGGAAGTTTTTTTTTTATATATATATATATATTTAGTAATTGATCAAGATCATATAGAGATACTGGTTTTGTTAATTATTTAGGCTCCTTATGAGAAAATATAATAAGAAAATTAATGTTGCTATCAAATTTTGAACCTGTGACCTATGAAATGTAATGGTAACGTTATTACTGCTGCACCATGACCAGAAGTTCTCAGATCCTTGTCGAGCAGAAGTTCTTACATTGATGGAACATATTGCTGGAGGCATAGGCGAGCTGGTAGATTGAGAATGAGTTATGGCAGTCTCGGGAAGAGGTACAAGCGTTTCGGAGTTCTCAGGCATCGGGACATTGCTTATTTCGGTGGGAGAGGATTTCTCAGGCGACCACACTTCCGCTTGATCCGACGAGCATGAGCCCGCATCATCCAACCAGTCGAGCGTGCCAAGCACGCAAGCAGACCAAGCAACGTGTGTGAAGCTTGCACAAACGCCCCACACTTTGGTTGACCGATCCAACAACGGGAGTTCTAGGGCTGCTCTAGAGTCTTTCCAACACTTAGGCTATATTATGTAAATAGGCTAACACTAGATTCTTCCTTGTATATAATAATATTATAATTTTCTATAGCATGGCCAACTCATTTTAATGTAAATAGAGTATAAAACATTTCTTTAGCCTTTAGAACTGTTAGATTAAATTGATCTAAGTCGTTCATTGAGCTTAAATACTTGCGTATATACCCCATAACTTTCACTTTTTAAGACATCGAGAAAAACTTTTTCACTCACTTGTATAGCTTTGAACCATGGATTAAAGTTTTGGTTTCGGAGTAGGTTTCGGTAAGCTAAAAATTAGAAACATTTCGTAATATTTCGAGAACTTTTCGGCATGTTTCGAAGAATTCGTAAAATTGTGGTTATAGCTAACATGAAAATTACATGTATTTTTCGTTTCGATAGCTTCAAAAACGGAAACATTTCGGTACTTTTCAGGGAAACGTACGGAAATTTTGATCCATGCTTTGAACAATCTTTTTCATTTTCACCTGAAAAGAAACAAAAAATCATAACATCTCCAAACAATCACACGAGTCCAATACTAAAATTGTAGATTTACACGACATTTGTATATCTACTTGCCAAAAAATGAGTTATAGATAGGTATCACTATAAAATTCCGATCTGGGAAATCTGAGAGTCAAACACTTGTTATGAAGTTTAAATTTAAGTAAGAACACTAACACGATCGTACGATTTTCAAAACATAATCACACATTTTAGAAATAGATCCAGAAAAGGTGCGTATCACCTTTTGTTCACACACTTTACTGTGCTTGTCAGCCTGAAATCTTGTTCGGAAGTTTAAGAACCGACGACAAAACAAGCACTCCACCTCCATATTTGAAATTTTTTTGAGAGAAAAAATCGAAACGCAAAGGGAAGAAAATGATTAAAAACTTCTAGGTCATGCAGTTTATCTAGTGGTGCAACGTGCATTATTAGGAACTTCTATTTTTGCAATTGCAAATAAGAGACATTATGTTTGCCACAATGCCAACAAGCTAAAAGCTATTGCATACCTTTTAAAAAAAATCATTGTTCTTCTAGTTAACTTTTGGATTTGATATATACTAATGTTTGGGGTCTGTCTTCGGTTATGTCTACTACTGATGCTTGATATTATGTCTCCTTTCTTGATGAGTTCACAAAGTTTTATGGATTTTTCCTATCAAGCTCAAGTATGACGTTGAACAAATTTTCATGCAATTTCAAGCCTTTGTTGAACATCAAAATGAAACTAATTAAAAGTCGTTCAATCTGATTGGGGGGGATATTGACGTCTAAGTAACCATTTCCGCTCAATTGTTATAAAACATAGAGTCTCATGTCCTCATACACACGAACAAATGGGTACTACTGAAAGACGCCATCGCTTAGTTTGAATGTGCAAGACTATCATCTACTAGAAAATAAAATTAAACAATAAAATTCAATATACTCTTGTATATGATAATGTAATTTAGTACAACTTTCTAAATATCTCACGATTTGATGTTGAAGGTTTGACAAAAAGATGAGTATTTTTTTAAGTGTAAAGGAATTTAAAGATGGAAGTTTTTTATATATATATATATATATATATATATATATATATTTAGTAATTGATCAAGATCATATAGAGATACTGGTTTTGTTAATTATTTAGGCTCCTTATGAGAAAATATAATAAGAAAATTAATGTTGCTATCAAATTTTGAACCTGTGACCTATGAAATATAATGGTAACGTTATTACTGCTGCACCATGACCAGAAGTTCTCAGATCCTTGTCGAGCAGAAGTTCTTACATTGATGGAACATATTGCTGGAGGCATAGGCGAGCTGGGAGATTGAGAATGAGTTATGGCAGTCTCGGGAAGAGGTTCAAGCGTTTCGGAGTTCTCAGGCATCGGGACATTGCTTATTTCGGTGGGAGAGGATTTCTCAGGCGACCACACTTCCGCTTGATCCGACGAGCATGAGCCCGCATCATCCAACCAGTCGAGCGTGCCAAGCACGCAAGCAGACCAAGCAACGTGTGTGAAGCTTGCACAAACGCCCCACACTTTGGTTGACCGATCCAACAACGGGAGTTCTAGGGCTGCTCTAGAGTCTTTCCAAGACTTAGGCTATATTATGTAAATAGGCTAACACTAGATTCTTCCTTGTATATAATAATATTATAATTTTCTATAGCATGGCCAACTCATTTTAATGTAAATAGAGTATAAAACATTTCTTTAGCCTTTAGAACTGTTAGATTAAATTGATCTAAGTCGTTCATTGAGCTTAACTCCTTGCATATATACCCCATAACTTTCACTTTTTAAGACATCGAGAAAAACTTTTTCACTCACTTGTATAGCTTTGAACCATGGATTAAAGTTTTGGTTTCGGAGTAGGTTTCGGTAAGCTAAAAATTTAAAACATTTCGTAATATTTTGAGAACTTTTCGGCATGTTTCGAAGAATTCGTAAAATTGTGGTTATAGCTAACATGAAAATAACATGTATTTTTCGTTTCGATAGCTTCAAAAACGGAAACATTTCGGTACTTTTCGGGAAAACGCACGGAAATTTTGATCCATGCTTTGAACAATCTTTTTCATTTTCACCTGAAAAGAAACAAAAAATCATAACATCTCCAAACAATCACACGAGTCCAATACTAAAATTGTAGATTTACACGACATTTGTATATCTACTTGCCAAAAAATGAGTTATAGATAGGTATCACTATAAAATTCCGATCTGGGAAATCTGAGAGTCAAACACTTGTTATGAAGTTTAAATTTAAGTAAGAACACTAACACGATCGTATGATTTTCAAAACATAATCACACATTTTAGAAATAGATCCAGAAAAGGTGCGTATCACCTTTTGTTCACACACTTTACTGTGCTTGTCAGCCTGAAATCTTGTTCGGAAGTTTAAGAACCGGCGACAAAACAAGCACTCCACCTCCATATTTGAAAATGTTTTGAGAGAAAAAATCGAAACGCAAAGAGAAGAAAATGATTAGAAACTTCTAGGTCATGCAGTTTATCTAGTGGTGCAACGTGCATTATTAGGAACTTCTATTTTTGCAAATGCAAATAAGAGACATTATGTTTGCCACAATGCCAGCAAGCTAAAAGCTATGGCATACCTTTTAAAAAAAAATCATTGTTCTTCTAGTTGACTTTTGGATTTGATATATACTAATGTTTGGGGTCTGTCTTCGGTTATGTCTACTACTGATGCTTGATATTATGTCTCCTTTCTTGATGAGTTCACAAAGTTTTATGGATTTTTCCTATCAAGCTCAAGTATGACGTTGAACAAATTTTCATGCAATTTCAAGCCTTTGTTGAACATTCAAATTGAAACTAATTAAAAGTCGTTCAATCTGATTGGGGGGGATATTGACGTCTAAGTAACCATTTCCGCTCAATTGTTATAAAACATAGAGTCTCATGTCCTCATACACACGAACAAATGGGTACTACTGAAAGACGCCATCGCTTAGTTTGAATGTGCAAGACTATCATCTACTAGAAAATAAAATTAAACAATAAAATTCAATATACTCTTGTATATGATAATGTAATTTAGTACAACTTTCTAAATATCTCACGATTTGATGTTGAAGGTTTGACAAAAAGATGAGTATTTTTTTAAGTGTAAAGGAATTTAAAGATGGAAGTTTTTTATATATATATATATATATATATATATATATATATATTTAGTAATTGATCAAGATCATATAGAGATACTGGTTTTGTTAATTATTTAGGCTCCTTATGAGAAAATATAATAAGAAAATTAATGTTGCTATCAAATTTTGAACCTGTGACCTATGAAATATAATGGTAACGTTATTACTGCTGCACCATGACCAGAAGTTCTCAGATCCTTGTCGAGCAGAAGTTCTTACATTGATGGAACATATTGCTGGAGGCATAGGCGAGCTGGGAGATTGAGAATGAGTTATGGCAGTCTCGGGAAGAGGTTCAAGCGTTTCGGAGTTCTCAGGCATCGGGACATTGCTTATTTCGGTGGGAGAGGATTTCTCAGGCGACCACACTTCCGCTTGATCCGACGAGCATGAGCCCGCATCATCCAACCAGTCGAGCGTGCCAAGCACGCAAGCAGACCAAGCAACGTGTGTGAAGCTTGCACAAACGCCCCACACTTTGGTTGACCGATCCAACAACGGGAGTTCTAGGGCTGCTCTAGAGTCTTTCCAAGACTTAGGCTATATTATGTAAATAGGCTAACACTAGATTCTTCCTTGTATATAATAATATTATAATTTTCTATAGCATGGCCAACTCATTTTAATGTAAATAGAGTATAAAACATTTCTTTAGCCTTTAGAACTGTTAGATTAAATTGATCTAAGTCGTTCATTGAGCTTAACTCCTTGCATATATACCCCATAACTTTCACTTTTTAAGACATCGAGAAAAACTTTTTCACTCACTTGTATAGCTTTGAACCATGGATTAAAGTTTTGGTTTCGGAGTAGGTTTCGGTAAGCTAAAAATTTAAAACATTTCGTAATATTTTGAGAACTTTTCGGCATGTTTCGAAGAATTCGTAAAATTGTGGTTATAGCTAACATGAAAATAACATGTATTTTTCGTTTCGATAGCTTCAAAAACGGAAACATTTCGGTACTTTTCGGGAAAAGGCACGGAAATTTTGATCCATGCTTTGAACAATCTTTTTCATTTTCACCTGAAAAGAAACAAAAAATCATAACATCTCCAAACAATCACACGAGTCCAATACTAAAATTGTAGATTTACACGACATTTGTATATCTACTTGCCAAAAAATGAGTTATAGATAGGTATCACTATAAAATTCCGATCTGGGAAATCTGAGAGTCAAACACTTGTTATGAAGTTTAAATTTAAGTAAGAACACTAACACGATCGTATGATTTTCAAAACATAATCACACATTTTAGAAATAGATCCAGAAAAGGTGCGTATCACCTTTTGTTCACACACTTTACTGTGCTTGTCAGCCTGAAATCTTGTTCGGAAGTTTAAGAACCGGCGACAAAACAAGCACTCCACCTCCATATTTGAAAATGTTTTGAGAGAAAAAATCGAAACGCAAAGAGAAGAAAATGATTAGAAACTTCTAGGTCATGCAGTTTATCTAGTGGTGCAATGTGCATTATTAGGAACTTCTATTTTTGCAAATGCAAATAAGAGACATTATGTTTGCCACAATGCCAGCAAGCTAAAAGCTATGGCATACCTTTTAAAAAAAAATCATTGTTCTTCTAGTTAACTTTTGGATTTGATATATACTAATGTTTGGGGTCTGTCTTCGGTTATGTCTACTACTGATGCTTGATATTATGTCTCCTTTCTTGATGAGTTCACAAAGTTTTATGGATTTTTCCTATCAAGCTCAAGTATGACGTTGAACAAATTTTCATGCAATTTCAAGCCTTTGTTGAACATTCAAATTGAAACTAATTAAAAGTCGTTCAATCTGATTGGGGGGGATATTGACGTCTAAGTAACCATTTCCGCTCAATTGTTATAAAACATAGAGTCTCATGTCCTCATACACACGAACAAATGGGTACTACTGAAAGACCCCATCGCTTAGTTTGAATGTGCAAGACTATCATCTACTAGAAAATAAAATTAAACAATAAAATTCAATATACTCTTGTATATGATAATGTAATTTAGTACAACTTTCTAAATATCTCACGATTTGATGTTGAAGGTTTGACAAAAAGATGAGTATTTTTTTAAGTGTAAAGGAATTTAAAGATGGAAGTTTATATATATATATATATATATATATATATTTAGTAATTGATCAAGATCATATAGAGATACTGGTTTTGTTAATTATTTAGGCTCCTTATGAGAAAATATAATAAGAAAATTAATGTTGCTATCAAATTTTGAACCTGTGACCTATGAAATGTAATGGTAACGTTATTACTGCTGCACCATGACTAGAAGTTCTGAGATCCTTGTCGAGCAGAAGTTCTTACATTGATGGAACATATTGCTGGAGGCATAGGCGAGCTGGGAGATTGAGAACGAGTTATGGCAGTCTCGGGAAGAGGTTCAAGCGTTTCAGAGTTCTCAGGCATCAGGACATTGCTTATTTCGGTGGGAGAGGATTTCTCAGGCGACCACACTTCCGCTTGATCCGACGAGCATGAGCCCGCTTCATCCAACCAGTCGAGCGTGCCAAGCACGCAAGCAGACCAAGCAACGTGTGTGAAGCTTGCACAAACGCCCCACACTTTGGTTGACCGATCCAACAACGGGAGTTCTAGGGCTGCTCTAGAGTCTTTCCAACACTTAGGCTATATTATGTAAATAGGCTAACACTAGATTCTTCCTTGTATATAATAATATTATAATTTTCTATAGCATGGCCAACTCATTTTAATGTAAATAGAGTATAAAACATTTCTTTAGCCTTTAGAACTGTTAGATTAAATTGATCTAAGTCGTTCATTGAGCTTAACTCCTTGCATATATACCCCATAACTTTCACTTTTTAAGACATCGAGAAAAACTTTTTCACTCACTTGTATAGCTTTGAACCATCGATTAAAGTTTTGGTTTCGGAGTAGGTTTCAGTAAGCTAAAAATTAGAAACATTTCGTAATATTTCGAGAACTTTTCGGCATATTTCGAAGAATTCGTAAAATTGTGGTTATAGCTAACATGAAAATTACATGTATTTTTCGTTTCAATAGCTTCAAAAACAGAAACATTTCGGTACTTTTCAGGAAAACGCACGGAAATTTTGATCCATGATTTGAACAATCTTTTTCATTTTCACCTGAAAAGAAACAAATAATCATAACATCTCCAAACAATCACACGAGTCCAATACTAAAATTGTAGATTTACACGACATTTGTATATCTACTTGCCAAAAAATGAGTTATAGATAGGTATCACTATAAAATTCTAATATGGGAAATCTGAGGGTCACACACTTGTTATGAAGTTTAAATTTAAGTAAGAACACTAACACGATCGTATGATTTTCAAAACATAATCACACATTTTAGAAATAGATCCAGAAAAGGTGCGTATCACCTTTTGTTCACACACTTTACTGTGCTTGTCAGCCTGAAATCTTTGTTCGGAAGTTTAAGAACCGACGACAAAACAAGCACTCCACCTCCATATTTGAAAATGTTTTGAGAGAAAAAATCGAAACGCAAAGAGAAGAAAATGATTAGAAACTTCTAGGTCATGCAGTTTATCTAGTGGTGCAACGTGCATTATTAGGAACTTCTATTTTTGCAATTGCAAATAAGAGACATTATATTTGCCACAATGCCAGCAAGCTAAAAGCTATTGCATACCTTTTAAAAAAAATCATTGTTCTTCTAGTTAACTTTTGGATTTGATATATACTAATGTTTGGGGTCTGTCTTCGGTTATGTCTACTACTGATGCTTGATATTATGTCTCCTTTCTTGATGAGTTCACAAAGTTTTATGGATTTTTCCTATCAAGCTCAAGTATGACGTTGAACAAATTTTCATGCAATTTCAAGCCTTTATTGAACATCAAAATGAAACTAATTAAAAGTCGTTCAATCTGATTGGGGGGGATATTGACGTCTAAGTAACCATTTCCGCTCAATTGTTATAAAACATAGAGTCTCATGTCCTCATACACACGAACAAATGGGTACTACTGAAAGACGCCATCGCTTAGTTTGAATGTGCAAGACTATCATCTACTAGAAAATAAAATTAAACAATAAAATTCAATATACTCTTGTATATGATAATGTAATTTAGTACAACTTTCTAAATATCTCACGATTTGATGTTGAAGGTTTGACAAAAAGATGAGTATTTTTTTAAGTGTAAAGGAATTTAAAGATGGAAGTTTTTTTATATATATATATATTTAGTAATTGATCAAGATCATTTAGAGATACTGGTTTTGTTAATTATTTAGGCTCCTTATGAGAAAATATAATAAGAAAATTAATGTTGCTATCAAATTTTGAACCTGTGACCTATGAAATGTAATGGTAACGTTATTACTGCTGCACCATGACTAGAAGTTCTCAGATCCTTGTAGAGCAGAAGTTCTTACATTGATGGAACATATTGCTGGAGGCATAGGCGAGCTGGGAGATTGAGAACGAGTTATGGCAGTCTCGGGAAGAGGTTCAAGCGTTTCAGAGTTCTCAGGCATCGGGACATTGCTTATTTCGGTGGGAGAGGATTTCTCAGGCGACGACACTTCCGCTTGATCAGACGAGCATGAGCCCGCATCATCCAACCAGTCGAGCGTGCCAAGCACGCAAGCAGACCAAGCAACGTGTGTGAAGCTTGCACAAACGCCCCACACTTTGGTTGACCGATCCAACAACGGGAGTTCTAGGGCTGCTCTAGAGTCTTTCCAACACTTAGGCTATATTATGTAAATAGGCTAACACTAGATTCTTCCTTGTATATAATAATATTATAATTTTCTATAGCATGGCCAACTCATTTTAATGTAAATAGAGTATAAAACATTTCTTTAGCCTTTAGAACTGTTAGATTAAATTGATCTAAGTCGTTCATTGAGCTTAACTCCTTGCATATATACCCCATAACTTTCACTTTTTAAGACATCGAGAAAAACTTTTTCACTCACTTGTATAGCTTTGAACCATGGATTAAAGTTTTGGTTTCGGAGTAGGTTTCGGTAAGCTAAAAATTAGAACATTTCGTAATATTTCGAGAACTTTTCGGCATGTTTCGAAGAATTCGTAAAATTGTGGTTATAGCTAACATGAAAATTACATGTATTTTTCGTTTCGATAGCTTCAAAAACGGAAACAGTTCGGTACTTTTCGGGGAAACGCACGGAAATTTTGATCCATGCTTTGAACAATCTTTTTCATTTTCACCTGAAAAGAAACAAAAAGTCATAACATCTCCAAACAATCACACGAGTCCAATACTAAAATTGTAGATTTACACGACATTGTATATCTACTTGCCAAAAAATGAGTTATAGATAGGTATCACTATAAAATTCCGATCTGGGAAATCTGAGAGTCAAACACTTGTTATGAAGTTTAAATTTAAGTAAGAACACTAACACGATCGTACGATTTTCAAAACATAATCACACATTTTAGAAATAGATCCAGAAAAGGTGCGTATCACCTTTTGTTCACACACTTTACTGTGCTTGTCAGCCTGAAATCTTGTTCGGAAGTTTAAGAACCGGCGACAAAACAAGCACTCCACCTCCATATTTGAAAATGTTTTGAGAGAAAAAATCGAAACGCAAAGAGAAGAAAATGATTAGAAACTTCTAGGTCATGCAGTTTATCTAGTGGTGCAACGTGCATTATTAGGAACTTCTATTTTTGCAAATGCAAATAAGAGACATTATGTTTGCCACAATGCCAGCAAGCTAAAAGCTATGGCATACCTTTTAAAAAAAAAATCATTGTTCTTCTAGTTAACTTTTGGATTTGATATATACTAATGTTTGGGGTCTGTCTTCGGTTATGTCTACTACTGATGCTTGATATTATGTCTCCTTTCTTGATGAGTTCACAAAGTTTTATGGATTTTTCCTATCAAGCTCAAGTATGACGTTGAACAAATTTTCATGCAATTTCAAGCCTTTGTTGAACATTCAAATTGAAACTAATTAAAAGTCGTTCAATCTGATTGGGGGGGATATTGACGTCTAAGTAACCATTTCCGCTCAATTGTTATAAAACATAGAGTCTCATGTCCTCATACACACGAACAAATGGGTACTACTGAAAGACCCCATCGCTTAGTTTGAATGTGCAAGACTATCATCTACTAGAAAATAAAATTAAACAATAAAATTCAATATACTCTTGTATATGATAATGTAATTTAGTACAACTTTCTAAATATCTCACGATTTGATGTTGAAGGTTTGACAAAAAGATGAGTATTTTTTTAAGTGTAAAGGAATTTAAAGATGGAAGTTTTTTTATATATATATATATATATATATTTAGTAATTGATCAAGATCATATAGAGATACTGGTTTTGTTAATTATTTAGGCTCCTTATGAGAAAATATAATAAGAAAATTAATGTTGCTATCAAATTTTGAACCTGTGACCTATGAAATGTAATGGTAACGTTATTACTGCTGCACCATGACCAGAAGTTCTCAGATCCTTGTCGAGCAGAAGTTCTTACATTGATGGAACATATTGCTGGAGGCATAGGCGAGCTGGGAGATTGAGAACGAGTTATGGCAGTCTCGGGAAGAGGTTCAAGCGTTTCAGAGTTCTCAGGCATCAGGACATTGCTTATTTCGGTGGGAGAGGATTTCTCAGGCGACCACACTTCCGCTTGATCCGACGAGCATGAGCCCGCTTCATCCAACCAGTCGAGCGTGCCAAGCACGCAAGCAGACCAAGCAACGTGTGTGAAGCTTGCACAAACGCCCCACACTTTGGTTGACCGATCCAACAACGGGAGTTCTAGGGCTGCTCTAGAGTCTTTCCAACACTTAGGCTATATTATGTAAATAGGCTAACACTAGATTCTTCCTTGTATATAATAATATTATAATTTTCTATAGCATGGCCAACTCATTTTAATGTAAATAGAGTATAAAACATTTCTTTAGCCTTTAGAACTGTTAGATTAAATTGATCTAAGTCGTTCATTGAGCTTAACTCCTTGCATATATACCCCATAACTTTCACTTTTTAAGACATCGAGAAAAACTTTTTCACTCACTTGTATAGCTTTGAACCATCGATTAAAGTTTTGGTTTCGGAGTAGGTTTCGGTAAGCTAAAAATTAGAAACATTTCGTAATATTTCGAGAACTTTTCGGCATATTTCGAAGAATTCGTAAGATTGTGGTTATAGCTAACATGAAAATTACATGTATTTTTCGTTTCAATAGCTTCAAAAACAGAAACATTTCGGTACTTTTCAGGAAAACGCACGGAAATTTTGATCCATGATTTGAACAATCTTTTTCATTTTCACCTGAAAAGAAACAAATAATCATAACATCTCCAAACAATCACACGAGTCCAATACTAAAATTGTAGATTTACACGACATTTGTATATCTACTTGCCAAAAAATGAGTTATAGATAGGTATCACTATAAAATTCTAATATGGGAAATCTGAGGGTCAAACACTTGTTATGAAGTTTAAATTTAAGTAAGAACACTAACACGATCGTATGATTTTCAAAACATAATCACACATTTTAGAAATAGATCCAGAAAAGGTGCGTATCACCTTTTGTTCACACACTTTACTGTGCTTGTCAGCCTGAAATCTTGTTCGGAAGTTTAAGAACCGACGACAAAACAAGCACTCCACCTCCATATTTGAAAATGTTTTGAGAGAAAAAATCGAAACGCAAAGAGAAGAAAATGATTAGAAACTTCTAGGTCATGCAGTTTATCTAGTGGTGCAACGTGCATTATTAGGAACTTCTATTTTTGCAATTGCAAATAAGAGACATTATATTTGCCACAATGCCAGCAAGCTAAAAGCTATTGCATACCTTTTAAAAAAAATCATTGTTCTTCTAGTTAACTTTTGGATTTGATATATACTAATGTTTGGGGTCTGTCTTCGGTTATGTCTACTACTGATGCTTGATATTATGTCTCCTTTCTTGATGAGTTCACAAAGTTTTATGGATTTTTCCTATCAAGCTCAAGTATGACGTTGAACAAATTTTCATGCAATTTCAAGCCTTTATTGAACATCAAAATGAAACTAATTAAAAGTCGTTCAATCTGATTGGGGGGGATATTGACGTCTAAGTAACCATTTCCGCTCAATTGTTATAAAACATAGAGTCTCATGTCCTCATACACACGAACAAATGGGTACTACTGAAAGACGCCATCGCTTAGTTTGAATGTGCAAGACTATCATCTACTAGAAAATAAAATTAAACAATAAAATTCAATATACTCTTGTATATGATAATGTAATTTAGTACAACTTTCTAAATATCTCACGATTTGATGTTGAAGGTTTGACAAAAAGATGAGTATTTTTTTAAGTGTAAAGGAATTTAAAGATGGAAGTTTTTTTATATATATATATATTTAGTAATTGATCAAGATCATTTAGAGATACTGGTTTTGTTAATTATTTAGGCTCCTTATGAGAAAATATAATAAGAAAATTAATGTTGCTATCAAATTTTGAACCTGTGACCTATGAAATGTAATGGTAACGTTATTACTGCTGCACCATGACCAGAAGTTCTCAGATCCTTGTCGAGCAGAAGTTCTTACATTGATGGAACATATTGCTGGAGGCATAGGCGAGCTGGGAGATTGAGAACGAGTTATGGCAGTCTCGGGAAGAGGTTCAAGCGTTTCAGAGTTCTCAGGCATCGGGACATTGCTTATTTCGGTGGGAGAGGATTTCTCAGGCGACGACACTTCCGCTTGATCCGACGAGCATGAGCCCGCATCATCCAACCAGTCGAGCGTGCCAAGCACGCAAGCAGACCAAGCAACGTGTGTGAAGCTTGCACAAACGCCCCACACTTTGGTTGACCGATCCAACAACGAGAGTTCTAGGGCTGCTCTAGAGTCTTTCCAACACTTAGGCTATATTATGTAAATAGGCTAACACTAGATTCTTCCTTGTATATAATAATATTATAATTTTCTATAGCATGGCCAACTCATTTTAATGTAAATAGAGTATAAAACATTTCTTTAGCCTTTAGAACTGTTAGATTAAATTGATCTAAGTCGTTCATTGAGCTTAACTCCTTGCATATATACCCCATAACTTTCACTTTTTAAGACATCGAGAAAAACTTTTTCACTCACTTGTATAGCTTTGAACCATGGATTAAAGTTTTGGTTTCGGAGTAGGTTTCGGTAAGCTAAAAATTAGAACATTTCGTAATATTTCGAGAACTTTTCGGCATGTTTCGAAGAATTCGTAAAATTGTGGTTATAGCTAACATGAAAATTACATGTATTTTTCGTTTCGATAGCTTCAAAAACGGAAACAGTTCGGTACTTTTCGGGGAAACGCACGGAAATTTTGATCCATGCTTTGAACAATCTTTTTCATTTTCACCTGAAAAGAAACAAAAAGTCATAACATCTCCAAACAATCACACGAGTCCAATACTAAAATTGTAGATTTACACGACATTGTATATCTACTTGCCAAAAAATGAGTTATAGATAGGTATCACTATAAAATTCCGATCTGGGAAATCTGAGAGTCAAACACTTGTTATGAAGTTTAAATTTAAGTAAGAACACTAACACGATCGTACGATTTTCAAAACATAATCACACATTTTAGAAATAGATCCAGAAAAGGTGCGTATCACCTTTTGTTCACACACTTTACTGTGCTTGTCAGCCTGAAATCTTGTTCGGAAGTTTAAGAACCGACGACAAAACAAGCACTCCACCTCCATATTTGAAAATTTTTTGAGAGAAAAAATCGAAACGCAAAGAGAAGAAAGCGATTATAAACTTCTAGGTCATGCAGTTTATCTAGTGGTGCAACGTGCATTATTAGGAACTTCTATTTTTGCAATTGCAAATAAGAGACATTATGTTTGCCACAATGCCAGCAAGCTAAAAGCTATTGCATACCTTTTAAAAAAAATCATTGTTCTTCTAGTTAACTTTTGGATTTGATATATACTAATGTTTGGGGTCTGTCTTCGGTTATGTCTCCTTTCTTGATGAGTTCACAAAGTTTTATGGATTTTTCCTATCAAGCTCAAGTATGTCGTTGAACAAATTTTCATGCAATTTCAAGCCTTTGTTGAACATCAAAATGAAACTAATTAAAAGTCGTTCAATCTGATTGGGGGGATATTGACGTCTAACTAACCATTTCCGCTCAATTGTTATAAAACATAGAGTCTCATGTCCTCATACACACGAACAAATGGGTACTACTGAAAGACGCCATCGCTTAGTTTGAATGTGCAAGACTATCATCTACTAGAAAATAAAATTAAACAATAAAATTCAATATACTCTTGTATATGATAATGTAATTTAGTACAACTTTCTAAATATCTCACGATTTGATGTTGAAGGTTTGACAAAAAGATGAGTATTTTTTTAAGTGTAAAGGAATTTAAAGATTGAAGTTTTTTTTTATATATATATTTAGTGATTGATCAAGATCATTTAGAGATACTGGTTTTGTTAATTATTTAGGCTCCTTATGAGAAAATATAATAAGAAAATTAATGTTGCTATCAAATTTTGAACCTGTGACCTATGAAATGTAATGGTAACGTTATTACTGTTGCACCATGACCAGAAGTTCTCAGATCCTTGTCGAGCAGAAGTTCTTACTTTGATGGAACATATTGCTGGAGGCATAGGCGAGCTGGGAGATTGAGAACGAGTTATGGCAGTCTCGGGAAGAGGTTCAAGCGTTTCGGAGTTCTCAGGCATCGGGACATTGCTTATTTCGGTGAGAGAGGATTTCTCAAGCGACCACACTTCCGCTTGATCCGACGAGCATGAACCCGCATCATCCAACCAGTCGAACGTGCCAAGCACGCAAGCAGACCAAGCAACGTGTGTGAAGCTTGCACAAACGCCCCACACTTTGGTTGACCGATCCAACAACGGGAGTTCTAGGGCTGCTCTAGAGTCTTTCCAACACTTAGGCTATATTATGTAAATAGGCTAACACTAGATTCTTCCTTGTATATAATAATATTATAATTTTCTATAGCATGGCCAACTCATTTTAATGTAAATAGAGTATAAAACATTTCTTTAGCCTTTAGAACTGTTAGATTAAATTGATCTAAGTCGTTCATTGAGCTTAACTCCTTGCATATATACCCCATAACTTTCACTTTTTAAGACATCGAGAAAAACTTTTTCACTCACTTGTATAGCTTTGAACCATGGATTAAAGTTCTGGTTTCGGAGTAGGTTTCGGTAAGCTAAAAATTAGAAACATTTCGTAACATTTCCAGAACTTTTCGGCATGTTTCGAATAATTCGTAAAATTGTGGTTATAGCTAACATGAAAATTACATGTATTTTTCGTTTCGATAGCTTCAAAAACGGAAACATTTCGGTACTTTTCGGGGAAACGCACGAAAATTTTGATCCATGCTTTGAACAATCTTTTTCATTTTCACCTGAAAAGAAACAAAAAATCATAACATCTCCAAACAATCACACGAGTCCAATACTAAAATTGTAGATTTACACGACATTTGTATATCTACTTGCCAAAAAATGAGTTATAGATAGGTATCACTATAAAATTCCGATCTGGGAAATCTGAGAGTCAAACACTTGTTATGAAGTTTAAATTTAAGTAAGAACACTAACACGATCGTACGATTTTCAAAACATAATCACACATTTTAGAAATAGATCCAGAAAAGGTGCGTATCACCTTTTGTTCACACACTTTACTGTGCTTGTCAGCCTGAAATCTTGTTCGGAAGTTTAAGAACCGACGACAAAACAAGCACTCCACCTCCATATTTGAAAATTTTTTGAGAGAAAAAATCGAAACGCAAAGAGAAGAAAGCGATTAGAAACTTCTAGGTCATGCAGTTTATCTAGAGGTGCAACGTGCATTATTAGGAACTTCTATTTTTGCAATTGCAAATAAGAGACATTATGTTTGCCACAATGCCAGCAAGCTAAAAGCTATTGCATACCTTTTAAAAAAAATCATTGTTCTTCTAGTTAACTTTTGGATTTGATATATACTAATGTTTGGGGTCTGTCTTCGGTTATGTCTACTACTGATGCTTGATATTATGTCTCCTTTCTTGATGAGTTCACAAAGTTTTATGGATTTTTCCTATCAAGCTCAAGTATGACGTTGAACAATTTTTCATGCAATTTCAAGCCTTTGTTGAACATCAAAATGAAACTAATTAAAAGTCGTTCAATCTGATTGGGGGGGGGGGGGATATTGACGTCTAAGTAACCATTTCCGCTCAATTGTTATAAAACATAGAGTCTCATGTCCTCATACACACGAACAAATGGGTACTACTGAAAGACACCATCGCTTAGTTTGAATGTGCAATACTATCATCTACTAGAAAATAAAATTAAACAATAAAATTCAATATACTCTTGTATATGATAATGTAATTTAGTACAACTTTCTAAATATCTCACGATTTGATGTTGAAGGTTTGACAAAAAGATGAGTATTTTTTTAAGTGTAAAGGAATTTAAAGATGGAAGTTTTTATATATATATATATATATATATTTAGTAATTGATCAAGATCATTTAGAGATACTGGTTTTGTTAATTATTTAGGCTCCTTATGAGAAAATATAATAAGAAAATTAATGTTGCTATCAAATTTTGAACCTGTGACCTATGAAATGTAATGGTAACGTTATTACTGCTGCACCATGACCAGAAGTTCTCAGATCCTTGTCGAGCAGAAGTTCTTACTTTGATGGAACATATTGCTGGAGGCATAGGCGAGCTGGGAGATTGAGAACGAGTTATGGCAGTCTCGGGAAGAGGTTCAAGCGTTTCGGAGTTCTCAGGCATCGGGACATTGCTTATTTCGGTGAGAGAGGATTTCTCAAGCGACCACACTTCCGCTTGATCCGACGAGCATGAACCCGCATCATCCAACCAGTCGAGCGTGCCAAGCACGCAAGCAGACCAAGCAACGTGTGTGAAGCTTGCACAAACGCCCCACACTTTGGTTGACCGATCCAACAATGGGAGTTCTAGGGCTGCTCTAGAGTCTTTCCAACACTTAGGCTATATTATGTAAATAGGCTAACACTAGATTCTTCCTTGTATATAATAATATTATAATTTTCTATAGCATGGCCAACTCATTTTAATGTAAATAGAGTATAAAACATTTCTTTAGCCTTTAGAACTGTTAGATTAAATTGATCTAAGTCGTTCATTGAGCTTAACTCCTTGCATATATACCCCATAAATTTCACTTTTTAAGACATCGAGAAAAACTTTTTCACTAACTTGTATAGCTTTGAAGTTTGAACAATCTTTTTCATTTTCACCTGATAAGAAACAAAAAATCATAACATCTCCAAACAATCACACGAGTCCAATACTAAAATTGTAGATTTACACGACATTGTATATCTACTTGCCAAAAAATGAGTTATAGATAGGTATCACTATAAAATTCCGATTTGGGAAATCTGAGAGTCAAACACTTGTTATGAAGTTTAAATTTAAGTAAGAACACTAACACGATCGTACGATTTTCAAAACATAATCACACATTTTAGAAATAGATCCAGAAAAGGTGCGTATCACCTTTTGTTCACACACTTTACTGTGCTTGTCAGCCTGAAATCTTGTTCGGAAGTTTAAGAACCGACGACAAAACAAGCACTCCACCTCCATATTTGAAAATTTTTTGAGAGAAAAAATCGAAACGCAAAGAGAAGAAAATGATTAGAAACTTCTAGGTCATGCAGTTTATCTAGTGGTGCAACGTGCATTATTAGGAACTTCTATTTTTGCAATTGCAAATAAGAGACATTATGTTTGCCACAATGCCAGCAAGCTAAAAGCTATTGCATACCTTTTAAAAAAAAAATTTGTTCTTCTAGTTAACTTTTGGATTTGATATATACTAATGTTTGGGGTCTGTCTTCGGTTATGTCTACTACTGATGCTTGATATTATGTCTCCTTTCTTGATGAGTTCACAAAGTTTTATGGATTTTTCCTATCAAGCTCAAGTATGACGTTGAACAAATTTTCATGCAATTTCAAGCCTTTGTTGAACATCAAAAAGAAACTAATTAAAAGTCGTTTGGGGGGGATATTGACGTCTAAGTAACCATTTCCGCTCAATTGTTATAAAACATAGAGTCTTATGTCCTCATACACACGAACAAATGGGTACTACTGAAAGACGCCATCGCTTAGTTTGAATGTGCATAACTATCAACTACTAGAAAATAAAATTAAACAATAAAATTCAATATACTCTTGTATATGATAATGTAATTTAGTACAACTTTCTAAATATCTCACGATTTGATGTTGAAGGTTTGACAAAAAGATGAGTATTTTTTTAAGTGTAAAGGAATTTAAAGATGGAAGTTTTTTTATATATATATATATTTAGTAATTGATCAAGATCATTTAGAGATACTGGTTTTGTTAATTATTTAGGCTCCTTATGAGAAAATATAATAAGAAAATTAATGTTGCTATCAAATTTTGAACCTGTGACCTATGAAATGTAATGGTAACGTTATTACTGCTGCACCATGACCAGAAGTTCTCAGATCCTTGTCGAGCAGAAGTTCTTACATTGATGGAACATATTGCTGGAGGCATAGGCGAGCTGGGAGATTGAGAACGAGTTATGGCAGTCTCGGGAAGAGGTTCAAGCGTTTCAGAGTTCTCAGGCATCGGGACATTGCTTATTTCGGTGGGAGAGGATTTCTCAGGCGACGACACTTCCGCTTGATCCGACGAGCATGAGCCCGCATCATCCAACCAGTCGAGCGTGCCAAGCACGCAAGCAGACCAAGCAACGTGTGTGAAGCTTGCACAAACGCCCCACACTTTGGTTGACCGATCCAACAACGGGAGTTCTAGGGCTGCTCTAGAGTCTTTCCAACACTTAGGCTATATTATGTAAATAGGCTAACACTAGATTCTTCCTTGTATATAATAATATTATAATTTTCTATAGCATGGCCAACTCATTTTAATGTAAATAGAGTATAAAACATTTCTTTAGCCTTTAGAACTGTTAGATTAAATTGATCTAAGTCGTTCATTGAGCTTAACTCCTTGCATATATACCCCATAACTTTCACTTTTTAAGACATCGAGAAAAACTTTTTCACTCACTTGTATAGCTTTGAACCATCGATTAAAGTTTTGGTTTCGGAGTAGGTTTCGGTAAGCTAAAAATTAGAAACATTTCGTAATATTTCGAGAACTTTTCGGCATATTTCGAAGAATTCGTAAAATTGTGGTTATAGCTAACATGAAAATTACATGTATTTTTCGTTTCAATAGCTTCAAAAACAGAAACATTTCGGTACTTTTCAGGAAAACGCACGGAAATTTTGATCCATGATTTGAACAATCTTTTTCATTTTCACCTGAAAAGAAACAAATAATCATAACATCTCCAAACAATCACACGAGTCCAATACTAAAATTGTAGATTTACACGACATTTGTATATCTACTTGCCAAAAAATGAGTTATAGATAGGTATCACTATAAAATTCTAATATGGGAAATCTGAGGGTCAAACACTTGTTATGAAGTTTAAATTTAAGTAAGAACACTAACACGATCGTATGATTTTCAAAACATAATCACACATTTTAGAAATAGATCCAGAAAAGGTGCGTATCACCTTTTGTTCACACACTTTACTGTGCTTGTCAGCTTGAAATCTTGTTCGGAAGTTTAAGAACCGACGACAAAACAAGCACTCCACCTCCATATTTGAAAATGTTTTGAGAGAAAAAATCGAAACGCAAAGAGAAGAAAATGATTAGAAACTTCTAGGTCATGCAGTTTATCTAGTGGTGCAACGTGCATTATTAGGAACTTCTATTTTTGCAATTGCAAATAAGAGACATTATATTTGCCACAATGCCAGCAAGCTAAAAGCTATTGCATACCTTTTAAAAAAAATCATTGTTCTTCTAGTTAACTTTTGGATTTGATATATACTAATGTTTGGGGTCTGTCTTCGGTTATGTCTACTACTGATGCTTGATATTATGTCTCCTTTCTTGATGAGTTCACAAAGTTTTATGGATTTTTCCTATCAAGCTCAAGTATGACGTTGAACAAATTTTCATGCAATTTCAAGCCTTTATTGAACATCAAAATGAAACTAATTAAAAGTCGTTCAATCTGATTGGGGGGGATATTGACGTCTAAGTAACCATTTCCGCTCAATTGTTATAAAACATAGAGTCTCATGTCCTCATACACACGAACAAATGGGTACTACTGAAAGACGCCATCGCTTAGTTTGAATGTGCAAGACTATCATCTACTAGAAAATAAAATTAAACAATAAAATTCAATATACTCTTGTATATGATAATGTAATTTAGTACAACTTTCTAAATATCTCACGATTTGATGTTGAAGGTTTGACAAAAAGATGAGTATTTTTTTAAGTGTAAAGGAATTTAAAGATGGAAGTTTTTTTATATATATATATATTTAGTAATTGATCAAGATCATTTAGAGATACTGGTTTTGTTAATTATTTAGGCTCCTTATGAGAAAATATAATAAGAAAATTAATGTTGCTATCAAATTTTGAACCTGTGACCTATGAAATGTAATGGTAACGTTATTACTGCTGCACCATGACCAGAAGTTCTCAGATCCTTGTCGAGCAGAAGTTCTTACATTGATGGAACATATTGCTGGAGGCATAGGCGAGCTGGGAGATTGAGAACGAGTTATGGCAGTCTCGGGAAGAGGTTCAAGCGTTTCAGAGTTCTCAGGCATCGGGACATTGCTTATTTCGGTGGGAGAGGATTTCTCAGGCGACGACACTTCCGCTTGATCCGACGAGCATGAGCCCGCATCATCCAACCAGTCGAGCGTGCCAAGCACGCAAGCAGACCAAGCAACGTGTGTGAAGCTTGCACAAACGCCCCACACTTTGGTTGACCGATCCAACAACGGGAGTTCTAGGGCTGCTCTAGAGTCTTTCCAACACTTAGGCTATATTATGTAAATAGGCTAACACTAGATTCTTCCTTGTATATAATAATATTATAATTTTCTATAGCATGGCCAACTCATTTTAATGTAAATAGAGTATAAAACATTTCTTTAGCCTTTAGAACTGTTAGATTAAATTGATCTAAGTCGTTCATTGAGCTTAACTCCTTGCATATATACCCCATAACTTTCACTTTTTAAGACATCGAGAAAAACTTTTTCACTCACTTGTATAGCTTTGAACCATGGATTAAAGTTTTGGTTTCGGAGTAGGTTTCGGTAAGCTAAAAATTAGAACATTTCGTAATATTTCGAGAACTTTTCGGCATGTTTCGAAGAATTCGTAAAATTGTGGTTATAGCTAACATGAAAATTACATGTATTTTTCGTTTCGATAGCTTCAAAAACGGAAACAGTTCGGTACTTTTCGGGGAAACGCACGGAAATTTTGATCCATGCTTTGAACAATCTTTTTCATTTTCACCTGAAAAGAAACAAAAAGTCATAACATCTCCAAACAATCACACGAGTCCAATACTAAAATTGTAGATTTACACGACATTGTATATCTACTTGCCAAAAAATGAGTTATAGATAGGTATCACTATAAAATTCCGATCTGGGAAATCTGAGAGTCAAACACTTGTTATGAAGTTTAAATTTAAGTAAGAACACTAACACGATCGTACGATTTTCAAAACATAATCACACATTTTAGAAATAGATCCAGAAAAGGTGCGTATCACCTTTTGTTCACACACTTTACTGTGCTTGTCAGCCTGAAATCTTGTTCGGAAGTTTAAGAACCGACGACAAAACAAGCACTCCACCTCCATATTTGAAAATTTTTTGAGAGAAAAAATCGAAACGCAAAGAGAAGAAAGCGATTAGAAACTTCTAGGTCATGCAGTTTATCTAGTGGTGCAACGTGCATTATTAGGAACTTCTATTTTTGCAATTGCAAATAAGAGACATTATGTTTGCCACAATGCCAGCAAGCTAAAAGCTATTGCATACCTTTTAAAAAAAATCATTGTTCTTCTAGTTAACTTTTGGATTTGATATATACTAATGTTTGGGGTCTGTCTTCGGTTATGTCTACTACTGATGCTTGATATTATGTCTCCTTTCTTGATGAGTTCACAAAGTTTTATGGATTTTTCCTATCAAGCTCAAGTATGTCGTTGAACAAATTTTCATGCAATTTCAAGCCTTTGTTGAACATCAAAATGAAACTAATTAAAAGTCGTTCAATCTGATTGGGGGGATATTGACGTCTAACTAACCATTTCCGCTCAATTGTTAAAAAACATAGAGTCTCATGTCCTCATACACACGAACAAATGGGTACTACTGAAAGACGCCATCGCTTAGTTTGAATGTGCAAGACTATCATCTACTAGAAAATAAAATTAAACAATAAAATTCAATATACTTTTGTATATGATAATGTAATTTAGTACAACTTTCTAAATATCTCACGATTTGATGTTGAAGGTTTGACAAAAAGATGAGTATTTTTTTAAGTGTAAAGGAATTTAAAGATGGAAGTTTTTTTATATATATATATATATTTAGTAATTGATCAAGATCATTTAGAGATACTGGTTTTGTTAATTATTTAGGCTCCTTATGAGAAAATATAATAAGAAAATTAATGTTGCTATCAAATTTTGAACCTGTGACCTATGAAATGTAATGGTAACGTTATTACTGCTGCACCATGACCAGAAGTTCTCAGATCCTTGTCGAGCAGAAGTTCTTACTTTGATGGAACATATTGCTGGAGGCATAGGCGAGCTGGGAGATTGAGAACGAGTTATGGCAGTCTCGGGAAGAGGTTCAAGCGTTTCGGAGTTCTCAGGCATCGGGACATTGCTTATTTCGGTGAGAGAGGATTTCTCAAGCGACCACACTTCCGCTTGATCCGACGAGCATGAACCCGCATCATCCAACCAGTCGAGCGTGCCAAGCACGCAAGCAGACCAAGCAACGTGTGTGAAGCTTGCACAAACGCCCCACACTTTGGTTGACCGATCCAACAATGGGAGTTCTAGGGCTGCTCTAGAGTCTTTCCAACACTTAGGCTATATTATGTAAATAGGCTAACACTAGATTCTTCCTTGTATATAATAATATTATAATTTTCTATAGCATGGCCAACTCATTTTAATGTAAATAGAGTATAAAACATTTCTTTAGCCTTTAGAACTGTTAGATTAAATTGATCTAAGTCGTTCATTGAGCTTAACTCCTTGCATATATACCCCATAAATTTCACTTTTTAAGACATCGAGAAAAACTTTTTCACTAACTTGTATAGCTTTGAAGTTTGAACAATCTTTTTCATTTTCACCTGATAAGAAACAAAAAATCATAACATCTCCAAGCAATCACACGAGTCCAATACTAAAATTGTAGATTTACACGACATTGTATATCTACTTGCCAAAAAATGAGTTATAGATAGGTATCACTATAAAATTCCGATTTGGGAAATCTGAGAGTCAAACACTTGTTATGAAGTTTAAATTTAAGTAAGAACACTAACACGATCGTACGATTTTCAAAACATAATCACACATTTTAGAAATAGATCCAGAAAAGGTGCGTATCACCTTTTGTTCACACACTTTACTGTGCTTGTCAGCCTGAAATCTTGTTCGGAAGTTTAAGAACCGACGACAAAACAAGCACTCCACCTCCATATTTGAAAATTTTTTGAGAGAAAAAATCGAAACGCAAAGAGAAGAAAATGATTAGAAACTTCTAGGTCATGCAGTTTATCTAGTGGTGCAACGTGCATTATTAGGAACTTCTATTTTTGCAATTGCAAATAAGAGACATTATGTTTGCCACAATGCCAGCAAGCTAAAAGCTATTGCATACCTTTTAAAAAAAAAATTTGTTCTTCTAGTTAACTTTTGGATTTGATATATACTAATGTTTGGGGTCTGTCTTCGGTTATGTCTACTACTGATGCTTGATATTATGTCTCCTTTCTTGATGAGTTCACAAAGTTTTATGGATTTTTCCTATCAAGCTCAAGTATGACGTTGAACAAATTTTCATGCAATTTCAAGCCTTTGTTGAACATCAAAATGAAACTAATTAAAAGTCGTTTGGGGGGGATATTGACGTCTAAGTAACCATTTCCGCTCAATTGTTATAAAACATAGAGTCTTATGTCCTCATACACACGAACAAATGGGTACTACTGAAAGACGCCATCGCTTAGTTTGAATGTGCATAACTATCAACTACTAGAAAATAAAATTAAACAATAAAATTCAATATACTCTTGTATATGATAATGTAATTTAGTACAACTTTCTAAATATCTCACGATTTGATGTTGAAGGTTTGACAAAAAGATGAGTATTTTTTTAAGTGTAAAGGAATTTAAAGATGGAAGTTTTTTTATATATATATATTTAGTAAAGGATCAAGATCATTTAGAGATACTGGTTTTGTTAATTATTTAGGCTCCTTATGAGAAAATATAATAAGAAAATTAATGTTGCTATCGAATTTTGAACCTGTGACCTATGAAATGTAATGGTAACGTTATTACTGCTGCACCATGACCAGAAGTTCTCAGATCCTTGTCGAGCAGAAGTTCTTACTTTGATGGAACATATTGCTGGAGGCATAGGCGAGCTGGGAGATTGAGAACGAGTTATGGCAGTCTCGGGAAGAGGTTCAAGCATTTCGGAGTTCTCAGGCATCGGGACATTGCTTATTTCGGTGGGAGAGGATTTCTCAGGCGACCACACTTCCGCTTGATCCGACGAGCATGGGCCCGCATCATCCAACTAGTCGAGCGTGCCAAGCACGCAAGCAGACCAAGCAACGTGTGTGAAGCTTGCACAAACGCCCCACACTTTGGTTGACCGATCCAACAACGGGAGTTCTAGGGCTGCTCTAGAGTCTTTCCAACACTTAGGCTATATTATGTAAATAGGCTAACACTAGATTCTTCCTTGTATATAATAATATTATAATTTTCTATAGCATGGCCAACTCATTTTAATGTAAATAGAGTATAAAACATTTCTTTAGCTTTTAGAACTGTTAGATTAAATTGATCTAAGTCGTTCATTGAGCTTAACTCCTTGCATAGATTAAAAATTCGAGCCATTTCGTACGAAATGGCCGAATAATTTCGGTTTCTTCAATCACCGAAATGGTTCGCATATATAATTTCGAAACGGCATTCAATTCTTCTATTTGTGCGTGTAAATGGTTTAGTGACATTTCTAACCAATTAATGATTCTTTATGCGCAACTCATAAGCTTTTGCTGGTTCGTCATTAATGGTTTTAAGTTTTAACATATTGGGTTTATGTTTCATTGAGATGATAACTTTCTGTTATTAATCAGAACTATTTTATTTGTCTAGTATTCTTTATACCACCTTTATGCAAGCGTGTAAATTTTTATTTGACAATTTAATATTTTTCAATAAGGTATTAATTAGCAATTTATAAACTTTAAGTTTAATGTACATACAATTAAACTTTGCAATATTTTAATTAGAATCATTGAATTCTATAGCGTTTGTTATAAATTATAATAATTATTAACTCTAAACAATTAAGGGAGACAATGTTTTTAAGATATTTAAATTGTCTTAATTCATATCTTATTTTTTGCAGTGTACAACATGTCATGACAATCTTAGTCTGATGTTTTAAAGTGTAGTTGGGCATCATCTTCAGAACGGGGAAGCGCATCTTCAACACACCAAAAGTACGCTCAATCACATTTCGGAGACTCGAATGTCTGAAGTTAAACAGCTCCTCCATTCCCACCGGCTGATTGTTTTGGAACTCACGTAGGTGGTATCTCCCGGATGCAAACGGAGTTAGGTAACAAGTGTATAACGAGAATCCTGAGTCAACCAAATAATACGTGTTTCCCGGTGGATGTTTCCAGGTTGGGTCCCTCGCAATAGACATTTGCAGTGCACGGCAGTCGTTCATAGAACCTTCGTAACCGGCACCGACGTAAGTGAAGTTCATGTCAAAATCACAAACAGCAACAACGTTCTGGCTCAGCTGTCCCTTTCTGTTGATGTACGCCGTGTGTAGATGCATTGGTACGTGTGCTGAAATATGTGTACCATCCATAGCACCAACGCAGTCCTGCCATGCCTCAACGAAGGGTTTTGTTATAATAGTCTAACGAAATTAAAATGGCCCACAAAACAAAACTTCAATAATGTTTGAAGAGGATCTGGATACAATGTTCGATCGATGTTCATTCAACATCAGCTCACCAGTTAATCCTTAAATAATATCAACGTTCAACGCATACTCATTTAAAACACAGAACGTAGGCAGGAATAAATTAACTTATCATCGGTAAAAATATACCTTAAAGTAAGGATAAAATCGGCCATCCTTGGCTATGCGGTCATGCACAACGTCGAAGTCCGGTGGTACGATCATGTCAACAGCCATGTTTAAAATGGCCTTCGTGACCCTGCGCACGTGCCGGTGGATGGTCTCGGTTGAGTGTTGGAAGCGCTCGCACGAATCACGGAACCGGTGATTCAACCCAACAGTCCACATAAAGATGGCTAGTGCCTCCATGGACTGAACCTGCGAGTTCCTAGAATCGGTCAGGCCGTAATGGTTCTTGAGCGTGTCGTGTAGCGTGTAAAATGTATCCCGGTTCATCCGCAATGCATCAAAAAACCGATCGTCGTGACCAAGCAGTAGCTCCAGCAGCCATTTCGAACCCGTCAATTCAGAGTTATTCCGAGGGCGCCTCGGATAAAACCAATCAGGTGCCAAACACAAACCAATGAACATGAATTCGCTAAGGCCATCGTCGCTATCATCGTTGCTTCTGTCAGTCAACGTCGAAACAGTGTTATCGCTTTCTAATTCCATTGCTGCAGATTATAAAGTTCGATATATCAAAATAACCATTAGTAAAGGAAAACGGAACGGGGATTCATAGTTAAGCCCCTCATAAGGTGACAACTTTAAAATATCGTAACAACCATAGAGCAGTCAAATAGTTAGGGCACAAGCAAACACCATTAACGGTCGTCAACCAAATACAAATAGTTAACAATATGAACTGCAAGAATCTACCACAAAACAAAACAACAAGGGCATTTTACAAGAGGGCTATAGGGGAGACCAAACATAGAATACTAGTCTTATACTAATCATTGGGCCGAAAAAGCACAAAATGAAAACGCAGCTCTAGGGGGAAGTCTCCATGTTGACAGGGGGCTGTTCAACCGGCAGACGCATCACCCATTCGCGACGATCATCTTCCTTCATCCGCATAAAAAACAGTCTTGTCTCTTTGTCCTTCAAGCACTTGATGGCTTCGAAAAACAATGACTTAGGCGCAATATCGAGCCTGTACAATGCATCCATGCATTCACCAATCTGGCTGGCAGTTGACTGCGTGATGTTGGCCGCTTTTGTCTCGTTCAACATATTCCAACACTTAAGAGTAGTGTCCAGCATTGCGCTTCTGGAAGTAGGGTTATCGGATCGTTTCCTAGGGGCACGCCTGGTTGCAAGCCCCTGCTGAGAAGGAGTCAGATTAACCGCAGGGGGGTGGGCACGGAGGCGTTTGGGGGATTAAGACTAGTTGACGCAAATTGTGAAGCTTCCTGTGTGTATCCAGAAGATTCACAACCTTCAGGAATGGCGTCCTGATCAAACGCATCGCTTACCATTTCAACATGATCAGGATCACCCAGTTGCGTAATCTCGTCTTCGGAATCGGAGCCGCCCTGCCCGGAGTATCGGGCCTCCTCGCCGGTGGCAACTCGGTTGTGCCACATCTCCTCCAACAACTCCCAGTCCGGACAACCTTTCTTGCAGCTTATGACGGCAGCGGGATCTTCCTGCAATATGCCAACCAACGAACATATTAGACTGATTTGTAAATGATAAACTGTAGAAATTAAGTCTGCAGTAATAACGGATTACAATTTACCTTGTAGAACTGCGCCCAACGCTCGTCGTCAAACTCCAACTTTCCAGTAGCTGGGTCCACACCAACGCCCGTCTTCGACCTGCCTAACCTAATGTGCCTCCATAGCACCTTCAGCCTATTATACTTGCCCTTCAGCTGGTCAACGGTGTAATCAAACCTCACCGGACAGTTTGCTCTCATTGCGTACATCAGTTCATTCCATGTTCCGGTGGTAAAGGTGCTCCCTAGTAACTTTCCGGCAAGAAATTCCTGGTAGATAAGCTTGATGAAAAAACGCTCATTTAAGTCACCCCAATAGGCATCTTCTTTCTTAGATCGCTTCGGACGTACCGGCGCCTTATCGGCCCTGCCACCGCGGGGAGGTACCATCTAATACTAAATTAACTTGTCCAGTTAGTATCACTAACCAATCGAACATAACCGATTAACTCACACAGGGCAAATGGGAAAAGTCAAAATAATACATATCAAAGTGCAAAGTGTTCGGGTTGAAATGCTGGAAAGATGTTGGCCCAACATCAGACCAACATTGATATCAGAAACTATTATGCCACATAGTCATAGCATACAAAGCATGTAGTTATGTGCGTCAACATCCTAATATACAAAGTAAGAGCAAACCAAGATTACATGGCATAAGCAGATATACGAACAGCACATGTTGTAATGAAACTTTTTTAGAAATATTGGAAATTTATGCATGTAAGAATCATGGAACACGTGCTGTGCGTGTATTGAGTGAACGTTCAGATGTGAATGCGCACACAAGGGGGAGAATAAACACACTAGATGCATGTAGCACGGACATTAACATTTTGCTACATATACATAAATAGCACACGAACTAAAATCACCAATAGATGAGGTGAAAATGTAACATTTTGTTGAAATTTGCAGAGGAAGAAGGGATTTGCTGCCACCTGACACACCAACAAAACATGAAATTAGTAAGCAATGCTTAACAAGAAGAGCAATATGTAGGAGAATATGAAGTGTAACAACTGGAACAATTTCTCTCACCTTAACTAATAATGAACGTGCTTGGGAAATAAGGAGAGTGAGGGCTGTAATATATAGGAGATCAGTAGGGGGAAACCCAAAAATTCGAAAATTATTTGGCTGCCAAAACACAAAATTTTGATATAAGGAACCATGGTATTATTACTCACTTACTGAAATTTGGAGGGAAGAGTTGCCGCAATTTTTTCTGTACAATGCATAGATTTGCCACTAAAATTATGAACAGTTGACGTCGCGTCGGAGCAGCCAGCTTTTGGAAGCTGTCACGACTGACAGTGGCAGAAAGGTAGAGCTATTTTCTAGCCTTAGTTTCTATTTTGTTAATTCCTGAGTTTTGAGAGCAAGAATGGGCCGGTTACAATGCTTATTGGGCTGTCTCAGGACTCCTAAACCAAACAATTTTTTTTTGTTTCTGAAACAACTTTTAAATCTCTCAAATGAAAACCAAACAGGGGCTACGTAATTTAAGACTTGTGCTTCAAAACCGTACTTAAATTGTGCAATATGCTAAGCTTGATATCAAATCACTGGTTCGGGTTTGATGTCAAATATGAATGGCAACCAAAATATTATCTAGCGAATAAAAGTATATGGAGATCATGATCAAAATTTAAAAACCACATAATACAAGAACTAAGTTGTAGACATACCAATTTTGAAATTATAAAAAAAACAAATTCGAGTATAACTGCGAACAACATACATTATTGTTCAAATTTGACCTAACATTCGCCATGATTGCTCCCACAACAAAAAAATCACGGATAGTTTCGAACCTCACGAGAGCTGCATTGGTTCGAGGAGTTATAATTTATGATATTGTACCTTAAGATTTGCATTTCAAATTGACGACTAATATGGTAGGTTTGCATTATGGTAGTCGAAGATTATTAAATGATCAAAATTTCCAATTCCCACAATACAAGATCTAAATGATAGATAGTCCAATTTTAATGTTTTGCAAAAGAAAAAAGGTCGCGTTTAACAACTTACCACATAAAAAGGAAATTTCATTATTGTTCAAATGTATTCTAATTTATGATCGTTTCACAAACAAGGAGTTTATCGATCTCCTCCCCCGCCTCCTCCTCTTCCCATGTCTCTCGACCCACCCCACGATGGGTCCCACTCCAACGGTGGCGGGGTGCAGCAAAACGGTGGCGTTTTGCCTCCCCCTCGGTTGAGGCTGAACCCTAATGCCGATCACAAGCCCGAGAGTTATGATGATTTGGACCTCGATTTCAGCCCATTGTTGTTCACCTCGCTCGAGATGTATCTCCCGCCAAATCTACTCAACCAAGAAGATCGCAATGTCAAGGTCAATTACATGCGCGACATTCTTCTTCGCTACTCCCCGGAGAACGAGCGCGTCCGGGTAAAGTTTCGTTTTCTTCTAAATGTTTTTATCAGCTTTAGTGTAGTGTAGGTATTGCATTGCCAGTTAGGAATTTATAATTAATTACTGCTGCTTTTAAACAGCTGCAGAAGCACCGCGAATACAGGCAAAAGATTATATCCAACTATCAGGTACCATACCATACCGATAATAAGTTCTTTTTCGTGGGATCTTAAATTACACTCAGGTTTCAATTTGTTAAGGCGTACTTTCCTATTCATACTGTTGACTCCTATGTTAAAAAATGAGTAGAACAAATTGACTTATGAGAGGCAAAAAGGAGTGCCAATTACTATGTATGCCATGCCCCCTTGACATTCTTTGGCGGAAAACGTATATTGCATGCCATTTACGATGTATTTGTTATGTATCTTATAGAAACTTCTCTCTTTCTCTCCTGTGAGTTCAGAGTGCTAACTTTCTTGTCCATACTCGCGTTCCCCGTCTACTTTCCAGCTCTCTGCGTCATGATAGGTTCATAATGCCAACAGATAACTGGCTTTATTGGCTTTGTCTTTGCAGTGTCTTCACAGGGAACTTTATACTATGCATCCTGAAACATTTTTTACGCCCTCATTCCTCAAGGCAATCAATGACAACACGGAACAGGGTTTTAGAAAGATAATGTGCGAAACTTCTCCAGGAATCTTCACATTTGAAATGTTTCAACCACGATTTTGTGAGATGTTACTGGCTGAGGTGATTTTTTGCACTGCGGTCAACATTCACCATTGTAACTCATTAATTACGATAAGCTTGCTTTATTTTTCTCTTATCTATTTGGTTGATCAGGTAGAAAATTTTGAAAAGTGGGTCCAGGAGACAAAGTTCAGAATCATGAGACCTAATACGATGAATAAATATGGGGCTGTTCTTGATGACTTTGGTATGGAGACGATGCTCGATAAGCTTATGGAGGATTTCATCCGTCCGATATCAAGGGGTGTTCTTAAGGACTCATATATGTCCCAAAAAACTTAATCTTCTGAATTAATATTGGATTCAGTCTTAATCCTCTCCGGCAAAATAATTTTTGCAGTTTTCTTTCCTGAGGTTGGTGGATCAACACTTGATGCTCATCATGGTTTTGTTCTTGAATATAGCATGGATAAAGATGTTGACCTTGGTTAGTATTTATTATCAAGTTAATCTTCCTTGGTTCTCCATCTCTTAGTTACTGGCTGGCCCCTCTTTCCACAATAACTGCCCCTATTTCCTTTATATATGATATGCAACCCAACCACTACGTACGAGGCAAAATAGGAAAAGAAATGTGGGGGTGGTGCATTCTTACACAGTGGTAACTAACAAACAGGCGAACAAACAACTGAGACTTTGATCCATTTAATTTGGGTTGGCTATAGGAACCAAATGAGATCAGCTTTCTTTTCGAACCGATGGATTCTCTTTCTACACATATTTGGATTTGAGTAAATAATTTTCACGAACTCCTTACACAGTCATATAAAAGCACAACTAAATCTTCTTTGCACGATCTATACTTCAATCCAGTGAGGCTTGAGTTTTTTTTTATGCATCTTATGAACCTATAGAAATGCTGCTGCAATAGTAGGTAAAGCTAAAGGTTATTTTTGTTGCAATTGTGATTCTCGTTATAGTGCTCTCTAGCTAAAAATGGCACTAACACAAGACCTCTGCTTTTATTGCATCATGTCTAACTTTGCCTATTTGGACTCTTCAACAGGCGTATATACTTCACTCTTGAGTTTGACAAATTAACATGATAATTTATGTTTTGGTATTGACTAGGTCTTGTTTGAGAGTGCTGGCTCTTCCCTAGAGTGGCCTTCTACCAAACTATAGTTATAAGAAGCTGTGCATATGAAGCCACCTTTTTTCAAGTCTGTACTCTTAAGCGATCATCTTTATTTTTTCTGCTTAATGCAACTCCTCTAATTGGTTCTCACAAGCCTGAAAGTTGGGAAAAACCTATAGACGATGTAAAATTTTAACTCACAGGGTGTAGTCTGCAGGGTTGATTTGTGTGTAAGTTGAATAAGCAGCAGAGTACCATTTGGAATATGAATTATCATTGTAATTAAAGAAAATAACTTCTTGAGCCCCCACTGAAGAATTAGAAGCATTTCAGCACTCAGTTTGATGTTCTTGGAGTTGTTAGATGTTAGTTTCTCACCATACCATTGGCTATATGTTACCCTATGCTAAAGGTATCATCTTATAGTAAAACCCACATAATATTTCATTAGCACTTTTTGTGGCATCAATTTTTTTTTTTTAACTTCTGCACTAGCTTTATAATTTTTTTGACCTTCCTACTGCATATACTCTGCATTATTTCCCGCTGATATAATTATTATCTTGGTCTAATTTCAAGTTATGGACATTGAATTGCAAACTCTACTTGGAGTTTCATTAATCTACATTTACAGGTTTCCATGTGGATGACTCAGAAGTCACCTTGAATGTCTGCTTAGGTAAACAATTTTCTGGTGGTGAGCTCTTTTTCCGTGGTGTGCGATGTGAGAAACATGTAAATACAGAAACACAGTCAGAGGTTAGTGATCCATCTTGCATCCTTTAATTATACTATGGTTCAAAATGCCAATTGACTTTATTCATGGGAATGGAATAAATGTTACTTTTCATTTAAGATTGCCTATCACTCTTGGAAAATAAGATCAATCGGTGAATATTGGAGTTCCTGTTTGATTTGCCTTAGATATATTAATTTTCTTTCTTTATGCTTATTCTTAGTTTAGGTTGAAATTCCTTAAACTGAATTTCTTGTTTCTTGATTCCTGTATTGTTTGCTCAGTTGCTAATCTATTTACAAGTGAAGTCACTATATTTATCTTGCTAAAGATTGAGGAATTACCACTGCATATTGCATACTATTTTATGAAATCAAGCCTTAACGCAAAAGCTCAGGTCTGACTTGGAGTTTATTTTCCCTATTGAATGGTCATGCATTACTCTTTATTTTCATACTTTTGTAAGTTTTGGAGCCTGAGCTAGAGAAGAGTTAAAACCTTTTCCTGCATAGTTGGTTTTAACTCTTCTCTAGCTCAGGCTCCAAAACTTACAAAAGTATGAAAATAAAGAGTAATGCATGACCATTCAATAGGGAAAATAAACTCCAAGTCAGACCCAAATTTAACTAAGAATCACCAAGTCATAAAAATAAAGAGTAATGCATGACCATACAATAGCTTGAACATTAACTAAGAATTTTCCTGCATAGTTGGTTTTTCTGTTAATTTTAGTTATATAAGAACTTGTATTGGCACTTTTGCAGGAGATCTTTGACTACTCGTATGCACCGGGGCGTGCAATTCTTCATCGCGGTTGCCATCGGCACGGTGCTAGAGCCACCACATCAGGAAATGGGACTAGCTTGTTGTTATGGTGTAGGAGGTACTTTAACATCCTCTCTTTTCAGTGCAAACGTGTGTCACTAATGCTTTTAAGAACCTGGTGCTATCACATGGGTGAAATAAAGATACTGCCATAAAGAACTCCATCGTACGCGAGGGAAGGGTGGGGGTGGGTGGGGTGGCGGGACGTGCCTAAGTTGCAGAATCAATGTGGTTAGGGCAAATTAGAGCTATAGAATGTAAATTAATCCATCTCAAATCAAGGGACGCTGTTTATATGCCGCTGTGTCTCCTCACAATATTCAGGTGAATCCAGCATTATAACCTTTGTCCTGCAGTTCTGTTTTTAGGGAGCTTAGGAAGTATCAAAAAGATTTCTCCAGCTGGTGTATGGAGTGCCATCGTGAGAGGAAAGAAAGACAACGTCAGTCTGTTGCTGCTACAAAACTGGTATGTATTTTTATGACTTGGTGATTTTGTTTCTCTTTTGTTTTGACTAGAAAAGTTGATACAAAATCTTTCGTCTTCTCATCCATATGCAAACATTTTCAAAATTCTCATCACTGGCTTACACAGGATTTTACAGAGTGGTAAAAACAGAACACGGTTATTACCACTAAGTCTATATACTATAATCTATAGGCCTGCCTACCGCCCCTCCCAACCAAACGCTAAAATCTCAAAATGATGGTTCTTCGCCGCACTGTAATAAAGAAGCCTATTTTTCCAATTAGTAAGATTAGACCATCTGAACAAAACAAATATTAGGTTGAGTCAAGCACATAATAAGAGAAATCAAAGGTGGCCAAAGCTCACTGTTTACTTGATTTGGGAGTTTTGGGTCCACTGTGCATGCATGCAACTCCGACTGCCATCATTGAATGACAAATCACTTCAATTTCAGTGAGACTAACATAGATTTAGTGTCATATTGCTCTAGTCTCATATGTAAATTTGGCTTTGACAGGAACTGCTGAAGAGAGAAGGGGAAACTGCTGCTTGAAATCCTGATTTATTATGTCTTACTTTCGCAAGCTGTATTATATGTCAACTTCCAGTCATCCTCTCTGATACAAGCATCGGTTGTTTTGTGAAAGGATTGTTGTTGTGTTTGGGCATGATGAATGTACATGAAAATCAAGCGGGGGGGATTGTTTCGTCATGTTAAACAAGCTTGACTCTATAGAAAACCTCGCATCCTAGGGTGCACATGACTGTCGATGCTCCTTGCAAAGCGAGGTTGTTATCATTTCTTCTCCTTGATAGCATCTTTTGGGTGTTTGAATCACACGCTGTTTTGACTACAAATGCAATTCATTGCTCCTTTGACATTTTTCTTTGTTTATTTATTTTCAGACTTCGGATAATGTTCTCTTGCTGAGTGTTTCATAATAACTGAAGAAGATTATGTAAAGGATTCTTCGGAACCTCTTGACTAAATGTGGCTTCTGCATACTTATATGTGAGTTCCATAGAACTGTTACCATGTTTTCTTTTTTGCTTAAATTACCTCTGAGAGATGACCTTTCTCTAGCTTTCTTGGTATCCCATCTTAATTTAATTTTTGTCCTTGCTTTTGATGGACTACCAAGGATTAAGAGTTACGGACCAAGGATTAAGAGTTACGGACCCAGTTTTTAACGACACGATGAACCCCCCTATATGAAACACTATGACCCAAGTGGTCGATATTTCCTTAGTTACATGGAATTGTGGATAATTCATTGAATTGCGTACGGAGTGAGAATTCCAAGCCCATTTCTAACTGTGTAACGCCCCAAAGAGAACAAGGTTCTCACTATGAATATAAGTCAACGTAACGATACACTCGTACAAAAGATATTACGCAACTAGAGTCAAGATGCCGACAAAAATCAAAATGAGAGAAAATTAAATTAAGGAATTTTCTTATTAAGGTCTTTTGCTTGCCTTTTCACTCTTTTATAGGTAAGAATGAAAATTCATTTTGAAGATAAAGTTCATTTGATTGGTTTCTTGAGATAATGTATATTTGATTGGTTTCTTGAATTACATTTTTTGGTATTAGATTAAGGTATAGTCTCGTTTGAACTTTTTGCTTTTTTCTTTAGGTTTTTGTCTTTTTGTTTTGATCTTTTCGTTTTAGTGATGCGGAGATAAAACCAGAAATACTAAACAATACAAGTGACTCTTTTGTATTGGTGGTAGCAAAATGAATTCAAGAAAAATACTCATGGGTTTGGACCCGATGCATCTTCAAGCCATGTGGAACTTATTGCGCTGCTTTTGATTTATCTTGGGCTAATATATTGTTCCAAGTAGAGCATCATGCAATTAGACCATGTAAATAATCTTAAACAGGTCAATTTACAGAATCAAGCATGCTTCTAAGTGGATATTTATGTACCACATCAGGCTTTCTGTTGTTAAGTAATTTTACATTTTACTCTTTCCTTCACTCTGTGATGAGGTATCTCATAAAGTATAAATGTTTATGTTTACGAAATAGGGATTGAATCAGATAATTATGTCACACAATATCTACTTGCAGTATTACTTTGTTGATCTTCTTCATTTATGAGAAGAATATCCACTGCTTAACTAATGCCAAACATTGTCATAGCTGTGTGTTAGATAAAATTTTATTCACTTCCATTATATATTGCAAAGTGATCTATGGCTTTCTTGGTTCTACTTGATATGGACTGCTAGTTCTAATGTTAAGTCTCAGAATGTCTAGTTGTAGACAAGCAAGGAAACATTTTGTGGAATCTTAGAGATTTAGGCGATGAATGTGAGATGAAGTCTAATTGTAAGATGATTAAAAATTGCCCCAATTATCTTCAAGTGTGCTAATTATTTCCCTGGAAGCCATCTCAACTCAAATAAAACAGGATATTTCATCGAATCGGAGCATCAAGGATTCACTTACAGTAGAGGAGAACTTCTTTCGCAGTCGGCAAGTATGACCTTTATCTCGCTATAATTGTTGAATTATTGCTTTTTTCTGTGCTTAATTCGGGTATTATATACATAGACTGTGTGCAGGTGTACAGAGATCTTGGTGAGCATTGTGGAATCCCTCAGTTGGCAAAAAGAAATTGAACCAGGTGACAGTTTGAGACTGAGCTTCAATTGGATAAAGTATAACAATCTTTTCTGATTAGCATCATGTAGCATGCGAACAGCTCGTTTGGTTGCAAGAGGACCTATTAGCTATTTTCATATTAGCACATATTAATATCCTTATTATTTCCATTAAAACAAGTTTGGTTGCACATATTGGACTCCTCACTTAGCTGTGGGGCCTCATAAAACTTTACTTTGGTTGTCAATTTGGTCACCCATGTTAACTCATATTAGTAGCAAAATACCTACTTTGCCCTTACATTTATACAACTAAAACCCTTTCACTCAAGCAAGAAAAAATCATATTAGTGATCATTATTTTTTTATATAAATTTTATGAAAGTTTTAACGATATGACGTAAGGTGAAACTTCAATTGAAAATTACATATCACGTTAAAAAAATAATATAAAGTTTACGGAAGAGGCCTTTCTTAATTTTACTTATTTCTTATCTAACTTTTACTTCACCTTATCCAGAATTCTAAATTTATGTCTTGCTGCCTGTTCAATCAAATGTATAATATAATACTACGAAAAAAAATGGATAATCTACATGAGTAACAAAAATATTATATATGTAACACAAAAAAAGTTTCAAATGTTTGTAACATCTCACCAGAGCAATTTATAAATGGACAACGATTACAAACTACTGATATTCCATTACACAAAAAAGAGTACATACTTTTTTAAGCACAATGTGGCTCTTCAATCTACTTCTTCTGACAATACTCGACCAAAAATTTGTGAACGTGTTCGTAAAATGATCTCTACTCAATATTATTCCAAATTTGAGGATTACGATCAAATCTTTTGTCAGGATTCCAAAAATTAACCATACTAATGCTCTTATAATGACGAATTATACACAATTTTCCTTTAGGTGGAACAAGAGGAGCCGCCTCCAAAACAGGAGAATGACCAAAATGAAGCTTGCTATCGATGAACTTTTTCCAATAATTTGTGCTCTTGTCGTATATTGCGTAGCTCCACTGCGTAGGACAGTGAATTACCACTGCAAAGGCACACAACAGCAATATCAATTAGCTATATGACCTGGTGATGAAAACAACAATTCAAAAAAAAAAACATAACAAACTCAATCATTGGCAAAAAAAAAATAGCAGCAAATGTATAATTGAATCTAGATCGGCACAAATGAATATTCAGATCCTTTTCGATCCTCGTGAGTGGTGATACGAAATTCAAAGTTCAAATTATTCTGCAATTTCTTTGTCATTTAAACAACTAATTTCTTAATGGTACAAATTGCAAAAAGAAAAATAAATACACAAGAATAGTTGTTGAATGTCATGCAACTAAAGAAATATGAAACTACATATTGATTAAAGATGATTAATTTAGTCATGTCTGGTGACATTTTTCCATTCGGCGATGAGATTACTACAGTAATATAAGAAACTAAAAATAATAGTACTTTATTAGAAAAAACATTTCAGAACGATATTTACCAATGTAGATAGCTAAGAAAATGTCATCTGCTCAAAGTATCAAGTATGGTACTCCCTCTGATGCAGGCCTGCCTATTGCTGTAATGATGTAATTGCATTAGTCTTCAACACCAAGTAGATTTATTCAGTGTCAAATATGGCATTTTCTTTCATTAAACCACACATGACACATACATAGCTAGATGAACCACAAAGGATCACAATGAACCTTTGGCATCTTCTTACAGATCCATATAAGTGAGATAAGAGAAAACTAAAAAATCACTTAGTCCGAAGAAAATGAACGTAACTTTTCCTGAAGTCTTGAGGTACAAAATTATTAGACACATCAATGGCAGTTATTACACAAAATTAGAGCATCCATATGCATTGAAAAAGACTACATCTTGTACTTTGCAACAGAACCCATAAAATCATAGCCCGAAGAATAATATTTAATAACAAGGAAGTAATCCATTGTCGAACCAAACCACCTGTATCCAACGGAGTAAAACTGAAGATCAGCAATCTTGGAGCCTGAAATTCCATTATCGGGTAATCCAGAAACCAAAACAAAAAGCAAACAGCCGTGATCTAGTAACTCTTTCGTGATGAAAAGTGACATTGTATTGCATATATATGATTAAGTAACCTTCATTCATAAATTTATGTTACAAAATAAGAAGAAACAAAAGGTTTTCAAATTTAGCTGAGTTGAGTCTCATTTTATTGCTAAGACGTAGAGATGAGAAATTGCTAAGAAGTAATAATTTAGGGGGTATAACCCAATTTCAGAAAATATTTAGGTGGTGAGATTAACTCCGCAATATGCCACTGAAATATGAACTCAACACTCAAAACTCCCAACGCTCATCTCCATCATGTCGATGATGGCTCTGTCGACTCTCCACTCCAAACCCCCTTCTACAAATCCCTTTCCACCAATACTCCTTTCTCGAATTCCTCACAATAGTCATATCATTTTATTTCAAAAAAAAGAAAAAAAATCCATAGCCCGAAGAACAATCGCATCAAATTAGGTGAAAGTACATGAAAAACAACAAATACAAGTCAGCAAGTTCGCGAATTTACCTGAAATAGCTACGAACCTTTACACAAATTAAATTCGAAGTTGCTTCTTCTCAGAAATCTAGGGTTACGGGTAGATTTGTGCTTTGGGGGAATGAACTAATGAAGGAACAAATAATTTTGTTAAAATCAAACTTATTGGGAGGTTAATGTAGGAAGTATACATAATTTTCAGGGACATAATTGTCATTCGACGTACCAGCTAAAATCACTGTTTAATCGATATTACTAAAACGATGTCCTGATGCCCTACTAGGAAGCTTGATGAAGCCCGGGTCACCCTGATTACCCGGTTTTAAATATGGACAACCAAAGCTAAACAATTTACTGTTAAAGCTGGATAAAAAGCTGTTATATGCCCTAAACCCACAACCAAACGAGCCGGAAGTGCCTTAGTGTCTCGTTCGTTAGTCATCCTAATTTTGAGACAAGTGGGCATTAACATGGCTCTCTTATTCATGAATATACACGTTCATTGTGCATGTTTCCCAATGCTCTATACATCTTTTAGCTAATTCACACCCATCCCTACACATTGCACGAGCATATACGTGCCATTAAGATGAATCCTTGTAAACTTCAACTCACAAAAGACAGTGCATATGTAACATCATTTGTATTAGTGACATGTAGAAGTTGAGTGAGTATATATAATGTTCATTTTGGAAGAAAAAAAGGACACATCTTGTGCTACTTGTTTGAACCTATTTTTGGAATATTTACCTTAGTTTTGCCTGGATGATCTTTTGTACTTGTAATAATAGAAGATCTTTTGTACTTGTAATAATAGAAGAGAAGGAAATAACTTGGCATGATTGATATGGATTGATATGGATGAAGCATACATAAATAGGGAAGAAATCACTACTACACTCACTACACCCACTACACCTACCACATTTATTCCATATTTAATTTATATTCTAACACTCCCCCTCAAGCTAGAGCGTACTTACAAACACACATAATTGAAAGTAACTTTAACTACATAATAAGTTACAATACTTAATAGAAAGCGAGTGCGACCATTGATTTCTAACCCATTTTGACATTTCTGGATATAATCTTCGTCAGAACACCTTACGGCAAAGATTGACTACACCAATCAACAAATATGGATCACTAGCTCCACCAACTGAGAAGTCATTGAAACACCTTACGGCAACGATTGGCTATACCAATCAAACGTGGAACACCAAGTCCACCAGAAACGCCATCGAAACACCTTATGGCAACGATTGGGTACACCAATCAACAAACGTGGATCACTAGCTCAATTGACGGCAAACACCTCACGCAACGATTGGCTATACCAATCAAACAAAAGTGAATTACATGTGCGTCAACAAATACGATAGATTAATATCCTTAATCCCCAAACATGTGCTTCCACATCAGAAACTCATCAATCCATAAGATCGTAGCTCAAATATGTAGTCAACTGACATACGACAACATCAAGCAATGACTGACTCCCTACTTCCCCTGAGCAACACACTATGTGAGTTGCTCGCAAAACAAAAATATAACTTGAAATAGTAATCTTCCATACCTAGAGACTCAAGTTAACTCACAAGATTAACTTGGTAATCAAACATCAAGTTAGCTCACACGACTAACTCGGAAAACCGGGATAACACCCACAATCATAGGGTACAAACGTCAAAACATAGGACCAAAGTAGAAAAAATCACTAGACTTTGGGGCTGAAATTGCAAACTCCAAGAACTGAAGGGCTGACATTGCAAATTCCAGCAAATGGGGCTGAAAGATACATAAATACTAAACTGTTGGGTCAAACTGCAAAGTGATAGAACTTGAGGGACCAAATCAGAAAACCCACAGAACTTTAAGGCTAAAAGTGTAATTTCCAGTAACTCAAGGGCTGAAAATACAAATTTTATGAACTGTAGGCTTAAAGTGTAAATTTCATGGACTGTTTGTTTTTTTTTTAAGAGAAAAACTAACAGGGGAGAGGGTAAAAAAACAAGCAGTGGAGAAAAAAATAATCTTGAAGCTTGGAGGCCGCCGCGGCGAACTGACAGTCGTGACGCCGTGGCGGCGCTAGGCCACAAGATCTACTCTTTAAGAGAAGGATGTGATACCATGTAATAATAGAAGAGAAGGAAATAACTTGATATAATTGATATGGATGAAGCATACATAAATAGGGAATAAATCACCCACTACACCCACTATACTCACCACAATTATTCTATATTTAATTTATATTCTAACAGTACTAATTTCAGCTATATAGTTATAGTTTTTTCCCTTACTATACAGATTTTGGTCCGACTTCCGGGGTTGAAGTCACGCATAAGTGCTGCATTGGTTTCTGTTGCCAAGGAGTATGCCATCTATGGAGTGATTACATAATCTAAGGTTCTTAATATTTACGTGTTGGATCTTATGATTTACGTTGTTTCTTGAGATTGAGAGTGTTCCAATTTCAAAATTTATGCGATGAAGAAGCATTTTAAGTAAGCTGAGACTCTCAAAGTAATATTCATGTATCTGGCTTCACTTTTCTCACACTGTTGCTATGACTATTGCAAATCAAATACTCTCACAACAAATGATTCAAAGTTTTAAGTTAATCAAATATCAGATATGATAACCCGAATTGCAACTACAGATACCAAATGCATGCTCTATTTCATATAAGCATCACTTCGACTAAAAAAACAGAATCAAACATTTTAGAAAAGATCCAAATAAACAAAAAATCAATGCAAAATAAGAACACCAACACTAAAATCGTACGACAAGAAATTGAAGTACAATAAGCAATGCAGTTTGACAAGAAATTGAAGTACACTTTAAAGTGTCTAAGTGAATTTTGGTTTTCGAATATTTATTTTGAAGTTTGTATATTTATTTTTAACACTTATATTGTGATGTTAATAGTTTATTATTTTTATTTATGCCATGATATTCTATTGATTGTTTCATTAACTTGTTCAATTATCTATTGTGTATGCAATTTTTCTTGAACTTCATATTATAATTATATAGTTTTTAACTAAGTTGAAAAAAAAATATAGCGCAATCTCGCCCCCTCTTGTTTCGAATCCTGGCTCCGTCCCTGTTTGGAGGTGATTGGACACATCACCTTAAATAGGCTACGTTTCTATAGTGTCAAGACACCATAGCACTTAGGTATGTTTACGTTATGTCTTCTTTCTATTTTAGACACTGGACGAATTTCCACTTAGGGCGGAGACTGTTGAGAGAGGCTACAACCTCATTACTAACCCGACAGGCTTGCCAGTGATCCACGGGCTTCCAACCTCGTCTTCGTACAATAACACCAGTAATTTCTCAATCGAGACTTACAATGCTTCTCCTCAAAGCCCGAGTTCACCCAGGTCATCACATTCTGGGGGGCTGCAGTCACCTTTGCATGCAGATTCTAATGGTGGTGGAAGTAATTCTGTTCGAGGTCCTTATTAGTGTTTAGTTCGAGAAGGAATAATACATCCCAAGTTACTCGTTGGTGTGACAACTTCTATTACGGAGCCCCTCCTTTTGTGGACACTAAAGTATAGGAAAGTCGAGCATTCTTCTAGTTAAGCACAAACATGTTGATCGGTATTTTACGCTCCCGTATAATATATTGATGAAGCCATTGCTTTGTGTTTGCAACATTTCATTGCATCATATTACTGTCCTTCTCATCTTTAACCTCTCCTTAAGCTGATGATTATTAGAGGAAGAGATGAAGAGAAAGACAAAAGTTTTTTATTTAATGGCTTGACATATTATTAACTACTTAGCAATTTTTTAACACTTTCATTTACTTTTAATATCAAACACTATAAGAAATAAACTCTTTAAATTTTCAACTTAACAAAAAAAGAAAAAAGAAAAAAAAAACTCTCTAAAATTTCTCGACGCACGATCTTTAATTAATAAAGCATTCTTAAACTGGAGAACTAATATCTGCAATTTGTTTTTTTTTGCTCGGCTCCAAGTAATTTCTTAAGCAAAAACAAAAATAGAAAGGAGTTCTGTTGATCTGCTCTACTGTAGCTGTCAAATTTTGCAAGAAATGGCCTTTTCGCCCATCCTTTTCAGAGTTTCAATCTTTGAATTTTGATTGGATCACTTTTCAGTGGCTAGACATTGAAAATGTTTTGACTCCCCTCAAATTTGAAGGCTATGCATCTTTTTCAATATTATATTGTTTGACTCCTTATTGTATTCTTTTATCAATTATGGGATTGTTGCTTTATATAAACACAGTAAACAATTCATATGAATAAATTACACTCAAATTTTTATAATAATTATAATTTAATTAAACTCATTACATAAATATACATTTCAAAATACATATTAAGAAAAAGCCTCGTAAAGTAAACATATCTTTCAAATAACTAAGAAGCTATGTAGAAATTTGCTTGTGTGTAGAGTATTTTTTATCCCTTTATACTCTGAAAGTTTCATGTTTTTCTTAAGAAAATTATTTACCTGAAAAATTAGTTTGGCTCACATTTTTTACTTTATCCACCACTAGGATATAAATCTCTTTTCGCCCCATCTCACTGATCAGTAGACTCCAATGCAATCAAGACCCAAGTCTCTTATAACATAGCATAATTCTTGCTTTCGGATAATAGGATAAACAAACATATACCAAAAACTTCCCAACAACAAATTTATGCGAGCTACTTGAACTAGCCTCTTAAGAACATCTAACTTCCACTCCCTAACTCTTCAAAAGCTGTCTTACCAGAGTAGTACATCACAAGCTCACTGTTTACCCAAAGTTGTACAATCATTTTCGCCACCGGTCACCACGCATGTCCACACCTCTGGTGCCGCCAGCCCACCTCTCAGCCGCAGGAGGTGGAGCACCGCCCGCACCCTCAGCAGCAGTTGCTGCCTGCCTTTTGTGCCTAGGCACATACTTCCCAGGTGCTGGTGCAGCAGCTGCTGCTGCGGGAGCCGCTGCTGCTGCCTCTACCGGACGTGCCATGGCAGGAGGCTCGGTCCTTGACGGCAATGCAGCTCGACCCAGTAACTCCTCTCTCCACTGCCTCTCCTTTTCTTCCAACTCCCTCTTTCGTTCTCTGCTTTTCCGCAATCTCATCCAGCTTTGCTTTTCTCTCAGCATCTTCTTTCTTCCGTCTCTCCATCTCTGAAAATTTTAGCAGTCCAAACCAAGCATTACATCACATACCATAAAGCGAATGCCAGCAGGGGCACGCCATTAGGATATACATAAAACAAAAGGATGGTGACACAGTGGAGGCCGTCCGTCAATACCAGTATCAATGCAATGAAACAACAACATATAACGAGGGTCCAAGATGTATACCTTCAAGCTTCTTTGCTTCCTCTTCTTCACGTAATCTTTTTTGCCTGTCATCCTCTGATCGCAAGAAGTATATCATTTTCCTGTTAGCATCCCTTTCCAGTTTCCGTGAGTGGATGATTTGGCTGATCCTCTCTATCCTCTCCGCTTGAAGCCGGTCATGTTCAGATCTCCTATGACTAACTGCTCTTTCTTCAAATGCTTTCTGCATAAACATCCATACCACAAGTAGGCCAATATTTATAGCTCCAAGCACACATAAATGATATAAGATTTGCGAACACATTGGAGTCAGTATAGTACAATCCAGTAAATCAACTGAAACCTCTATGAATTAAATTACTCGTTCAATCCATGCCAAAAATAAAGTCATGAACCAAGTGACAAATGCAGCCTCAACTTATTTAAACCGCACAGATCAAATGGCATACAAGATCAGAGAAGCAATCATCAGAAACTCTTTAAACAATGATCTCACAGCCAGTGAATTAATTTATGCAGAATTCTTTCCAACTTTATCAAGACCTAGTTGGGTCACTAATCCTATCAAACAGAGAGATGAAACGGAGACTAGATGCGAGAAGCTCTTCCCTTCTTAATGCATTTATCCAAGCTCAAAAATCAACACATCGTTTGAAGCTGCCCGTGTAAAACTAGAAAAGTCTACCTATGGTTGACAGGTAACAGAACAATATACATCAGAGGCAAGTGCTGTAGAACTATTCTTACTTCATGAAATGTTTAGCCCATACCACCCCCCCCCCCCCCCCCAACTCAAATCAGTAAGTGTCACAAAACTAAAAAGACTGTTAACTCTAGTATGATGATGAATTAACAGACAGACCTTGTTTTCCAACATTCGCCAGAGCCTCTTTTTTTCCTCTGGGTCTCCAGCATGCCTTTGCCTGCTTGTATCAATCTCTTGCTGGATAAAGAGAGAGAACATATTTGTACATAAATCCAATGAATTAAAAAGCTGCAACTCGTTTTAAACCTAGTATAGAACAACTGCATGCAGAACAGCTTTGCTCTGGCCTCTAGTTAAGGAAATGGTAAGTGCAAAACTCAAGCCCCAAGCACATTATTTATTCAAACCTGCTGCTCAAGTGCATGTAGAGCCTCTTCTTCAGCTAAACGATGTTGAAATGCCGCTTCAATAAGTGGATTAGCCTCTTCTCGTTATGCCCTCCCGAAGTAATCCATCGTCTTAACCAGCTTTTGCAGTTTCTTTTCCATTTCTTGTTTTTCTCTGAGTTGCTCACTACGAGCGAGGTCCACCAAAGTCTGCTTAGTTATCTTCTCCTGAACCCAGCAATTCATAATGAGCACCTTAAATAAATTTAAGGAAAAAAACTAAAATTTACGCATAAGTATCTACTCACCCCCTCTAAAACAGGCTTCTTCCCTTTCTTCTTACTTCGTTTCTCAGCTTCCTGTAGCAAAGCTTGCGCTTCTTCTAGCTCACGTTCCTCTATTTCCCTGAGAATTCTCTGGTTCTTCATTTGCTCAAACTCAGAGGCAAGCCTCTTCTGTTCTGCTTCTTCAGTTATTTTTTGTAATTTAATCCTTTTTGCCGCCTCCTCTCGTTCCTTTAAGAATTCATAAGCCAGCGGTGCAAGATTTAATACATGAGTTCTTTTAAACAAAAGGTACTCAAAAATAAACTTGAACCCATCATTCTGTTGAAGCAAAAGAAAGATGTACCATCTCTAAAAGTTGACGTTCTTGGTCCTCTTTACGTTTTTCAATTATTGACTTGCGTGCAAGAAGCCTTCTGTGTTCTTTTTCAACCACTTCTACCAAGTCCGAAAGTGTTTCTCCTGATTTCGGAGTTCTCTTTACATGTGGGCAAATCATGAACCTTGCTTTGCTCAGGGATGCTGCAAATACAGAAAGGTGATCCCATAGGCCTTCTGACTCAAGAGACTGACAGAAAACAATTCATAAAATAAATTAGACCATGTAATAAGTTATCCAATAGGAGAGAAAAAAATGAATTTACGAAGGATGACAGATTCACAAAATGGATAAATAACATCAATTAACTCAATACACCTCTCCGTATAAAGGGTTGCGCAAGTTGACAAACTATTAAGGGTCAAAGGCCAACATTCGCAGGAAAAAGATAGGTTCAAAGTGGTAGCGAACGGCGACTGCGCGAACGGCGAGGTGTATTGAGTGGATAGGTTCAAAGTTTCTTAGCAACGATTATATTCAATTATTCGCGATTACTCATCCGTTAACGTGGTCTTCTTCTCATCTTCTTTTGTTTATATAAAGGTAAAGCGTTCTTTGTTGTTGTTTTTTGTATTCGCTTGTGGTCTAATATATGGCGTTACTGTTTTTTTTTTTTTTCATATTACTTTATATGCGTTTTCAGATTTGGGCACAACTGGAGATTTTGGTATTGTGATTGATTTCTCATAGCAAGGTAATGACTGTATTTTTTTAATTGACGCATTCCTATTAAAATAACTAGATTTCGAGTGACATGGTTGGTATTCGAGCTTACCCGTTAATTTGTTGAATATGTACACATTATGGCATGTTGTTGCTTGTTCGTCACTCTCGATGGTGGAGTTGTGAATTCTGTCAAAGTTCAGACTTTCGATAATGTTTATCTTTGAATGTTATTTTAATTTATGTATTAATATGTAGCAATTCATCAGTGTTTAGTTCTCTATTTGTGGACTAATTATATTTTGCTGATTCATACATTGAAATGATTACAATCAAATATTGATTACAAGAACATAATATTATCATTTAATGATTGGAACAGAGACTTGGAGTTTTGAAATTCTACAGATTATATAATGAAATATATCTATATACTTCCTTTATCATTTATATGATCATGTTGTTTGCTATTTAATCTGTTACTATAATTCAATTCTATGGTCCATGTTATCTGTATTGTAGATAAAGTAACGGATTTCTCGGGGAGTAGCATGCGAAACAATGTTGATACACCACCAATTGTCGACGTGAAACGTAAATATTGGACTCGGCAAGAGGAAGATGCCTTGGTAGCACAAGCTTATAATTGACGGTTGGCAATCTGGAAGTGGTTGGAGGCCGAGGTTTAATAACCAAGTTGCAAAAAAAATTATGGTTATACTACCTAATGGTGATATTAGGGGAGATCCGCATGTTGTGTCAAAAATGGCTTCGTGGGGAAGAGATTATCGTGCATTGTCTAAATTGTTTAAGAGGAGCGTCAACAACGCAATTGCCATAGATGCAAATGATTACACAATAACAATAGTCGACACTGAAATATGGGATGCGGCTTTGAAGGTTAGGTATTTATGAACTTGTTGGATTTTTAATAATATTAACAATCTTATATATGTGTTATAAAAAGGCATGACCGTTTAACATTTTTGGCTATAAGTTAACCCAGACTTATTAAAAATGAAGAACCGATCGTATCCTTACTACGATGATTGGGAGCCTTTTTTTTGAAACACTCGTGGGACTAGCGACCATGTCGTGGAATTCGGTGACGCGTGCCGTCGAGTACAAAGTAAAAATACTAATGTTCCCGCACCAATTCCAGTTGAAAATCCAACCAGACTCGAAGATATTACGGTTGAAACTGGTGATGCCGCATTTGCTATTCCACATGAGGATGGTAATGGCCCATGGAAACCTTCGGGAATAAAAAAAAAAAAAAGAGAAAGGAACGTGGCTCAGGAGGAGACGACGAGGTTGTTAGTGATATTAGAGAGACCTTAGTAGAAGCTAAATTAGCAATCTCCGAACTTTCAGGTGCTATTCGATCCCTCAAAGATGTTGATCCTGCGGTTACCAAGGTTTACGCAGCCCTTCAAGAACTGTCTGAATTCTCAATGACTAAGTGCATTCGCTCGGCCAAGAGAATTGTTTCATCACAGACCTCTGTGGCGTTGTTTTTCAATATGGATGAGGAGGGAAATAAAGAATACGTCCGTAGCATTTTAGCGGAAAGAAAGAAAACAATGGCCTCAATTAAAGGAAGTCTCATGATTCATATGATATACTACAAATCCAGATTCTATTTTCACTTAGTTCTCTACAACAGTATGTACGACGATTCTATTCATTTTAAATTATTGTATAAAACATTTTTTCGTCTTTTGTGAATTGTTAAAAAAGATGTTAGCTAACCAAACAAATTATAACTTTTTGGAACACTAACTAGTTTTTTTTTCATTCGACATTTAAGATATAGGTTTGTGTTATATTTAATTTGAATATCATAGTTCCAGATTATTAAAGTTATTTAATTAGATTATTTTTAAATTAAAACTAAATTCTTTCTTTTTCATAATCTTTGTCTATGTTTCAAAATTCATTTAGAAAATGTGCTACAAATATACTTTTCATTATTTATGTTTTAATTCATTTTAAGATAAAAACAAGTTGTTTAAATATTATATTATTCATCATCCAGCAACGTAATCACCATTATTAAGCAAAAAGGCTTTAGTTTAGGAAAATCTTAGCTTTCGATTTAAATCAAGAAATCAACTCGGAGATCTTTGGTGATAGAATCATGCTTAGAATAAATTTTGTTGTCCATAATAAGCTAATGGCGTAGTATTCAATCAAACATTTGAAAGGGGGTGCTCATTTCATGGGTAAAACGGCCATTTGATCCTAAAATGGGTTAAAATGGGTTAAAAAAAGGCCAACCAAACCAAATTAACTTATGAAAGCTACAGTTAAAAGCGGAGGCTTGTGTGGACAACCAAATAAGAGTAAAGCAACCCTAATATGAGATATAGTAATGGGTTATCTGAAATTTGTAAATTTCTCATGTGAAGAACAATCGACAACATAGCCTAGGCAATCTCAAAGTGTTATATACCATTTTTTTTCTCAAAACAAGATGCATATACTTTATTTTTATACTTTTAGTTATCAAACTAATACAAATTAAAATTGAAACTAAGCTCAAAATTTTAAAAATAAATATGTCTATATGTTGATATTACACTTCCACTTACACAAAATATAAAAAAAGGGTGCAACAATAAAATTTGAAATACTCAAAAGAATATAGTATTACACCAAGGTTACTATTGTCAATAATAATGAAAATCACAACATACATCTTTTTAGGATAGTAGTGTGCCGATTTTGAGATCACACTTATCAGAATCAAGAAAAAAAGAAAAAAATAGTGATTAAGATCTAGATGGATCCCTAGATAGCCATTTCATCACGAGGGAATGCCCTATACCGACAACATGTCCAATCGGTCATTACTCATTACCAACTCATTTGCTTCTACCAAGCCGTTACAAAGTTGTTCTGCTAAATCTCCTCAAAGGTCAGCTGACGGAGGAGTGAGAAGAAGTGGCTTCCCTTTCTTATTGACATAACCCGTATCTTTCTAATTTATTTTTAATAGGGATTAATTTGCTAATATAACATAAGACATGGCAATTTATCAAAAATCCTCAAAATCAGTCATGTGTCAGTTATTAATTTAAGAAAAAATGGCAAGTTAGTCCCCATCAATTGGAGCATTTCCAATGTTATACCCATTTTTTAAATTTTTTGAATGTTATACTCAATCTTTGACTTTTAATAATTGTCTCACCTAAACTATATTTTTGGCCAAAAAACGTCATATAGCAGGTGGATGACATATGCAATTATTTTTAAAATTCGAAAACACCCCCCAAAAGTTCAAAAAATACCCATAAACACCAAACTAACTTATCATAATTCGTAAAAACCCTCAAATATATCCAATTTTTTTATAAATACCACAAAACAACACAAAAGCTTTCCCTAATTTGTAAACACACCCAAACACCTTTAAATTCTCCAATATACCCCCAAATAATCTTAAAATTCAATAAAATAGCCACAAACACCTTCAATTTTTTGGAAAACACCCAACTTTGGCTTGAATCTCTCTGTAGTTGTAATAACCACTTCATCTTTTTTTTCTTTTAAACTGTTGAAAATGAAATGCCTTTAGGATTGCTATTTTCATAAGATTGACAATTTCCATCAAGTATGAGTTCTTGGTCCATCTTGCTGTCTAAAGATATAGTGAAACATTTAAAGAAGAAGGTTTGTTTAAAGAGATATTAATCACTATTATTTGATCTGGATACGAGGCAAAGTGTTCTCCAACATACTCAACTCCATTGGCAGAGTATTGTAATTTGACAGATGCCTAGGATTAGAAATCATTTGCTAATGTTGGGTGGGGGATAGGTGCATGTCAAAAAGTAACAGTTGCTCAATTAACTCATATATTGAGTTGCTCAATTAACTCATATGTTGAGTTTGGAGGAGGAACCCGCACGTAAGAAAGAAAATAAAACTAAAACAATTCCTCCACCTCACTCAGGAATCAGGATCAAGTTATAGTCATTCGTCTTCTCAATCTGTAGTATATGATGCTGTGATGGTTTTGTTTTCTAAGGCTTAGTTGCGTCAAGGCTTTCTCCATATTTTCGATAGTAAAACCGTCGTAGACGTGGAGTTTTGAATCTTCTCGCTTAATCCTCATCAATCATTTGGGAGATATGCTTTTATGTGAAAAGAACCCAGACATATCTTCTTGGACTTCCTAATGAAAGATTTCCTCGTCTTCAATTTGACTGTGATTTTGATTTTGAAGACTCATCTTCTTCGTATATACTTTTGTCTAAAGGAATATCCTTAAACTGGTATACTTGAACGAGGTCCTGGTATCTACTTGTTAGAAAGTTCTTCTTGTTGGCGTTCTACTCGCGCTTCCATGGATGGAAGTTGTTCGCCCTCTATTATGCCCTCATCTTTGACCCGATTTGCAACTGCGAGCCTTTTGTTTTGACTAGAATTTACTAGGTCTCCATGATCCCTTCTGGTGAAGCTTCTTCTTCTTTGCTCATAGGGGTGATCTCTATGTTTCTTCTTTTTATGCTTTTGAGGAGTTCCTATGACTGTAGGAATGTCATTATTGTCACAACAAAGACGAATTGGTTTGTTAATTCCTCTTAGAGTGTTTGCAAATGCTTTTAAAAGGAAATTGTGGGCTTTTGTCTATAGAGAAGCCTTAAATTAATGTTTGAATATGGGGCTTTTGCTTCTCTTTGTCTCAAAATAAGCCAAAAAAAAAACACAAGCCCACAAGCTAGGTAGATGGTGCTTTTAAAAGCTCCTTTTAATTATGAGTTATAATAATATTTCTCTCTCCTAATCCTTTTAAAGTGCCTTCTATACCCCAACAATTAAGAAAAAAAAATTCTATAATCTTTTCTCATCTATGTTCAACTATAAAAAATATTCTTTAATCTTTTCTCTTTCAAAGTGCCCTATTACATAAATACTTTGATACTATTATACAAATAATAATATTAATCAAGTATGATTTACATCTCTAAATAAAGTTGATTTTTTTAAGAAGATAGAATATTTGATTCATATTATTATACAAATAATTATGCATTTTAATGTAATAATTATATATATTAATTAAATTTTATCAAAACGGTTAATTTTCATATTTTTTATTTTATTTAACAAAACATATACTTGTCTAAAGTAGGTGCATGTTAATTATTTATATGCTTGATAAATAAGGGTATTTAAGTCTTATTGCATTATAAAAGTTGTTTCTCACTTATTATTGCAAACATTGCAAAATTAATTTAAACAGCTTTAAGCTGCTTTTTGTAAAAGGTTTGCAAACACTCCTTACTTTAAGTCAAAAAGAACTTTTAGTGACTTTAAGTAAAAGCTTGGAAGAAGGAGCTTCTATAAGCTTTTGCAAACACCCACTTAGTCTCTTGTAATTCTTCTGGATTGCTGCATTTTGGCACCACTCACTTAGCTTATCTTTGAGAAATGACATTCGTCGAGCAATAGTGTCCATTACGCTTGGTGTGTATTATCGTAGCAGCATTTTCCTCCATGGGCTTGGTATTTTTGTAAAGAACAAAAGGAGAGCCCTGTCTTCACTGTTTTCATTTGCACTCGGTAACGAGTTTGATGTATAGATCGATGTTACATATATCGTGAAACTCTAAGCTATACAACTCTTGCTCATATCTCTTGGCTCTATCCCGATCGCCTCCTCTAGTCTTGAGGTCAATGAAATATCCTCCTCTTATGAAATAAATTTTGAAAAGTCTAGCCATCCTACCCACGATCTCTTTGAGGGATTCCCTGGCTAGAACGCATTCTCTAACTTCTAGAGCCGCGTGTTCCCAACCAAGTTTAATCAATCCTTTTGGGCTCATGTGTAGCATCATTATGAACCCCTCCTTGTTGAGTTCTAATGTTGATGCCGCAATTCCCATGGTTGATGCCCATTCATTGATTAAAGTCTCTCGGTCTTGAAATCTAATATATCCAAATTGAGCATAAGCCCACAAGGATGTATCAGATCTAACTAAGACCTTCCATATGGAGTTCCATGGATATCTAGTCTTCGAGGTCTTGACCTGGTTTCTGATACTGGAAATACTGATCCAGACAAAAATACACCTTAGTGTAGCATAGGTTTATCTTGGATTGGATTATTGGATCCAAAACTTTCAGTTATCGGCAACAATCCCTGTGGAGGATTTAGTGTCGGAAACCACCGTTCCTTCCATTATCTCGGTAATTACGAGCTTTAATCTCAAAAATGATTTTGCAGATCGATGTAGTTGATTTCGTCAAGATTGATTCTAGACATTCATTCTCAAGAATTTTTGGGTTTTCTCCTTATCAATGTCTCTAGCTTATCATTGCTTGTTAATTCTTGATGGACTTGTACCGCCTTGCCTCTTTGATTTAATAAGGTTTCGCTTCCGAAAGATAGTGATAACCATCCTCCTCTCCCTCTCTTCCTGATTAGGTTGGTTGGGCTTCTAAATTCTTGACACATTGTTGGAAGTCTTGAAGGTTCTGAAGAATTTCCTTATGAAGTTTCTCCATGGTTTTTATCTTGATCTGGATGTTTTGAAGGTACTCGAGTACATGGTATTGGTGATTACTATGTGTTTGAATCGTCTTCGGGATCTCTCTAAGGTCTAAGGATAACTTAGAGCCACCCGTCTCGATTTCGTAAAAATTTGGTCTAAGTATTTTATTATCATTATACTTTTTTTCTTGATTCATGTTTTTCAATTTCTCAAAAAACTTCTTGTTGAGAATATATCTCGAACTTTCGTTCGGATTCATATTTGAAATTTACTTCTGTCTCTAGGTAATCATATATTATTATAATAAATAAATTTCTACTTTTAAATAAATAAACCCTATGCTCTGATACCACACAAACACCACCACCACACCTGTTTCTTTTTATCTTCTGGGAGTTCCGACTTGTTGTACGTGATTTTGATTTGGTTAACAGTGAAAAATTTATTTGGGGATGTGTGTGGGCATGTGTGGAGGACGACAGGCTTTATCGGGAAACGAGTGTGGAGGACAGCGAGCTTTATCAGGGCTATGTGTGAAGGACAACATGGTCTATAGGTGCAGTGTGTGGAGGACGGCGAGGTCGAGGGTGGGAGGGGGTTGCGGTGTTGAGGGCTAGAAAAATGATACTTATTTCTTATATTTAATTTGAATTACAAAATAATTTGTTTATAATTTTCTTTTATGTTTGTGTGTTTATGAGTATTATGATAAGAGCCCAAATGATAATTATAATTCCAGACCCAAGCTTCCTACAAGGCTTCCAATATGGATACCTGATTTTAGTATGCACAAAGTATGTATCTATCTAATTATCTGTACTATTATATAAATGAAGCCATGGTGAAGTCATGTTGGCACCAATATTTTGATTTCTTTATTAACCCTTAGACATACTATTAAATGTTGTCATTAGTTATGATATAGTTGTGTTTTATGTTAGTTTAATTATTATTTAAATTTTTTTATTAAAAGAAACAATTATTACATAATTCTCCCTTAAATAAAAAGAAGGTCATGATAGAGAGCTGATCCAGAGCAAAATCTTCATTGTTCCCAATTTTACCCTTTTTAAATCAATAAGCAAATCACATTTCTTAAATCCCTTAATTTACTCATTATGAATAACAAAGATTATGTTTCTTGTTTCAGAAAATATAAAGAAGATTAACATCTATATATAAATGCCAAAGAATAATGATTTATAAGGTTCATGCTTTAATATAAGTATTTGGTCTATGTAAAATCTGGAGTCATTCTTTTTTTTAAAATTCATGTTTTTGACTAGCTCATTCGTTGTTTCCATGTTAATTCGTTGGAATATACTATATATATATATATATATATATATGTGTGTGTGTGTGTGTGTGTGTGTATATATAATCAAATCAAAATTAAGTATTAAGATTAGGCAAAAAAAATACATGTGGGGTCTTCCTTTGTCTTAATTAAGCCTTATTTAGATTTTCAGCAATTTTAAAGTAATAATTAAATCATTATATGTAATGAAAATTCATGTATATATCCACGAAAGAAGAATCGAGGAAATGCCGCAAAACGAGATCACTTTCTCGACGAAAGATATACGCAAGTTGACCGCCCGAGCCATATAGACAGGATATCTGAAACCGTTGGTGATAACGGTGGACATAGCCAGCTTCGACGTGACGAAGGTGTTGGTGGATCAAGGCAGCTTCGTCAACGTCCTAATGAGGTCAGCTTGGGAAAAAATGGGACTGGATGATGAGAGATTGCAACCAGTCCGAACCTCGTTTCACGGTTTCGGAGGACCAGAGATTGTCCCCCGAGGAATGGTTTCACTCCCCACTTTGTTGGGAACTGCACCTCGAAGAAGAACACTGATGGCTGAGTATGCCGTAATCGACATGAACTTCCCATACAATGCCATACTAGGAAGACCCGCACTGAATGCGTTCCGAGCATTGTCATCAACTTATCACCAAATGGTGAAATTCCCAACTCCTGCTAGAACCGATGAAGTTATTGCAAACCACATTGAGGGCTGGAAATGCTATGTCGCGTTGCTTCGATCGCGACCACATGAGGAGAGATAAGTGATGGAAGCGCTGGGATCCATGGAAATGGAGCACATTGATTGAAGTGTTCTTAATGAAATTTTTTGCAAGTCTTCAGTTTCCCGAATATTTTGAACAATTTTTATTTGTCCCCTATGCCCTGACGAGCATGAGGGGCAAACATGTACTGACTTAAAATAGGGACACCGAAGACTTGAGCCCCGAGAACTGCCTCGGGGAACATATGAGAGCGGGCTTCGAAATCAAGCTCCACCCTATTCTCTTAATATGATTTTGTTTCCAAGAGAAACGCTTTTGACTTATCAATCATATTATTATCTTTGTAAGTGCAAATGTGAAATGCATTATTATGCGGTGACATGCATAATATCAACTTAATTGTAGGACCAAAGAAGGTTCACTCCGACAAAAGAAGGGACGAACACTCTGTTCCAAACGACAAGGTGCCAATCATAAGTCCCAATATGTCGAAAGAGACGAACACTATGTCTAAAGTGACAAGAGACAACCGCAACCCCCAAAATAATGAAAAATGGATGGACACTATGTCCAAAGTGACAAGTGATAAACGCAAATCCCAAGAAAATGAAAAGGGACGGACACTATGTCCAAAGTGACAAGTGATAACCGTAAATCCCAAGAAAATGAAAAGGGACGGACACTATGTCCAAAGCGACAAGTGATAACCGCAAATCCCAGCAAAATGAAAAGGGACGGACACTATGTCCAAAGCGACAAGTGATAACCGCAAATCCCAGAAAATGAAAAGGGATGGACACTATGTCCAAAGCGACAAGTGATAACCGCAAATCCCAGAAAATGAAAAAGGGATGGACACTATGTCCGAGGCGACAAGTGATAACCGTAAATCTCGAAAGATAGAAAACGAAACAAATATTATGTCCGAAATAATAAATGCTAATCCTATGTCCCAAAGAGAAGATACAGTGGGTAGCCATCTAATCTAGAGAAACGGATGACAACTATACGGCCACAAGAGAAGCAAGGGTTCCACAACGGACATAATCCTATAAAATATCCAACGAAGGAGCGGGAAGATATAATGACCATGCAAAACGATTGACTAAAGAGAAAACATACAACCCTCCAGTAATGGGAAATGGCGTTCGAGTTGTCAAAATAAAGTAAAATGCAACAACAACATTTGAAAGAAAAGGCCATGGATACGATCCAAACAAGTAAACAAACCATCGCAAGATCCCATGAATAACGTGCGACAGCAAGGTAATTATTCAAATTGTTTAACATAAAATGGCGATGCAACGCCAAAACATATTAAAAATTATTCAGAAAAACAGAAAGTAAAACCGAAGCCTTTAGGGTTCGACGTCGTCCTCATCCTCGGAGGAAGGATAAACAGGGGGCATAGGGAGAGGTGGAGAAATTCCCCGAAAAACGAGGTTCGCACTCTCAAGTAGCACGACAAATTCATCCGGAGAAGCTTGTTGATCATTCACGGCGGGCGGCATAATTTCTCTATTAGGCCCCAACGAAAGATCGAGCCAACCGGGTTGAAACGCCAACGGACATATTTTGTGCTGTAAAATTGTTGCACATTGAGCACCTGTGCCCTCTGGGCTCTCGAGCACCCCTCCGAGCACTGATCTCTCGAAAGGTATTGCTCCGGAGAAACTCCTTGGCAATCTCTACCCGTTGTTACGCCGAAGGAACCTGCTAAATGACAAAATGAGATTAACAAGGAAGAATAAGAGAATACCGACTTAAAGTTGTGTAAAAATATTTTACCTTGCTGAGGCTGCGAGTATATCCAATCTCCTCGGCCCGCTCATTCTTCTCTTTTTTGGCCGCCAGCCCCTTCTCGAATTCAGCAACTCGTTTCTCCAGCACATCCTTATTGGACGAAAGATTGGTGACTTGCAATTGGAGCCGCTCAACGGCCTCCCCTGCAAGCTTCACCGCTTCCCTGTCATTGGCGACTCGAGTGGCGTAATCCCTCACTGGCTGCATAGCCTTCTCATTCTCCGCCAATGCAGATCTCAAAGCATCGAGATCACTATCCCGGAATTCAGCCCTCAAGGCCTGCAGCCCACTTATTCTTTCCTAATGAGCCTGGACTAACCCTGCGAACATGGCATCCACTACCCCGCCGCCCTAAAAGGAAAAACATCAAGGGGTTACAAGATAATATACGATGAAACACATATGTGATACAATATGGCCGGAATATAAAATTACCGCGCTAATAAGGTGAAGAGCATTCTGCTCCACCATTTTTCTTTCCTCAGCGGAAACAGGATGAGGAACCGCAAGATTTGGAAGGAGGACTTTTAAGGAATTTGTTAATGGGTTTTGAATTATTCCCTATTTAACGGAAGATATTTATTTGGGTTGGAACACCTTTGCCCGTGGTTCAGAAACTAAATGCTATGCTTAATAAGAGGGAAGAATTGACAAGAACTTCTCTTCATTTTTTCAATATATCATATGCTCTCTTCTCCCAATTGCCTTCGTATCTCCGAGTCTTTTTCACGAGTTCGTCCTCCTCTTCTTAGTTCAGTTGATACCTCCCTTTATATAGATTTTGATAAGGGCAAGTGTCATTATGCATGCTTTTACAGGTGTCGTTATGCATGTGGTGGTATTTACAGGTGTTACAATGTTTATTCAGCCAATAAGATAACGTGTTTGTTTAGAATGCTGACTATATCTTTCCTTCTTCCGAGGGCATTAGTTTTCTTTATGATAAGGTGTAGACTGTCTTCTTCGCTTCCGAGGGCTCAGTGCTCCGAATGGTGGCTCGAGGGCTGAGTCTGAGTATTCTCTTAGTGATAGTACTTCTCCGAGAGGTGTGTATTTTGGAGTGTTTGTTTCAGGATATTTTCCGAGAGGTTTTTAGCTATCGTGAGTAGGTGTTTTCTTTCTCCGAGTGGTTTTTGGCTATCGTGAATAGGTGTTTCCTTTCTTCGAGTGCCTGGAGAGTGTTGTTCTGCGATTGTTACGTCATTGTGAAGTGCTGACCTACGGGCTGGTCGACGTAGTGTTCCGAGAGCTTTTGTATTGGAAGTGCATAACAAGGAAGTGTTTTTGTCAGGGTTCTGGGACTCGGGAGTCCATTGGGGCCCTGCTCGGTGTCGTGATGGATATCTGAATCAGGTGGATTCATCTGGGTTTGCTTTTTATCCAATGCCACCCTGATATCTAGTTTTGAGTCATCGTGAATTTCCGAGGGACGCTTAGGTGCCCTCGTCGGATGGCCAGTCATACCGCTTTGAGTTAGTAACTGAGCGATATTGGTCACACCCGATGGGCCTCCTCGTTGGGAGTGGGTACAACTCAGCGGAAGTACTCGTGACAATAGTATTGTCCATTTATCAATCCTTTTGATTTAGGACTAATATTTTCTTTAATCTCGTATTTTTATTTTATACGGTTAACACTAGCCCCCCCCAAATTTCGATCGCTCTCGTAGAGACGAGGGAAATTTTATTTCGTGGCCTCCGTGAGGTAAGGGGATTTATGTTTTATTTTTTGGCAATTTTTGCGAGGGATATTATATGCAAACAAATATATGTTTGTAAGATCATGAGAAAATTACCTTTTTGCCGTTGATTTATTATCTTTAATATTTCTTAAAATAATGGAAAGGTTTGCTGAGTAAGTTAATAATTAAGGGTGAGGTGTCATTTGGTATGTAGCCCATTTTTCTTTAAGTAAGAAAATCATGGGACACGTGTATCCCATTAACTAGTTTAGACAGCTCCAGCTTTTCACTTTTTTTCTAAGGTGGTATAAGTAGCTTGCTCAGTAATTCTCTCAGAATTACAAAGTTTTTACCGTTTAAGGCTTGTCATATTGAAAAGCAAAATTCCCTTTTGAAATTAAGTAAACCAAGTCAACTACCTACCTTGTCAAAATGATGCCCCCGTTTTTTAAGCAGGATGATCCTTCTTCGCCCCGTCATTCTATTCGGAATTCTGTTAGGACTCCTTCCTTATCGTTAGGAGTGCGCCATACGACCTCGGAGAACTCGGTCCAGGGGAGCAGGCATAATGAGCGCAGGGTTCGAGGGGGGAGAAGAAATTCCGTGAGGACCGTATCTATATCTCAGGAAGAATCTTTCTTCCGTATTAACCACATACGCCAAGTGTTCACGAGTCGTGATCCTTACCCCCTGGTAGACGAGTCGTCGGTGTTTACAAGGCTCGTGTTGGAGCCTGAGCGGATGGTGGGGCCAGGGCATGTCGGTACTCGCTGTTGGGAGTGAGCATGGTGCTTCTGTTTCGGCACTTTTTGCCCAATATAACTTGGACATTGATGAATATGACATAATAATACCGCATCTTGAACAGAGGGCTTATGATCCTCCGTCGGGCTATCTTACCGTTTTCCGGGAGCAAATGCGGTGTGGGTTACGGGTGTTTTTTCACCCTTTTCTTAAGACTTTGTTTCACTACTGGCAAGTATGCCCGAGTCAGCTAACTCCGAATTCTTATCGTTACCTGGTGGGATATATTTTATGTTCTGAGTTATTAAAGTTGCAACTGTCTCCCTCTCGGGCGGGGCTATATTCAACCTCCGCCCATGCTTGGGCGGTCTTCCTTTCTTCAGTCTGGCCCATCGGGACAAGAGGAAGGCCTTTCTGGACGTGTCCCATTTCCGTAATAATAGGACGGATTGGAAAAGGGGGTTCTTCTTTGTCCATCCGAGGGGCTTGTCGGCCAGGTCATGGGGAGTACCCGCTTCAATGGGGGCTGGGCTATATTACCCCTGCTGAATCGATTTTGAGAAGAGAGTGGGACATCATATCCGATAGCGGGATGTTTTCTGGGATGTACGATATCAGTGGCATACTGGAGTTCCCAGAAACATTGATTATGGTCGGCTTATAGCAGGGGGTGGAGCTCTTCAATCTTACACAGCAGCCTCTCTATAGCAATTTCTTTTTTCGTTAGTTTCTTTTCTTTTATAACTTTCTCTTATGATATTTTAATGCTCATGTTGTCACGTTATTTATTTTCCTGTTTTGACAGGGGCGGAGATGGGGGCTTTTGCCATTGAACCTTTCAGTGAAACTTTCTTAGGGAAGGTAATGGATAGTGGATATAATACTTTGGACCATGATTTGTCCGAAAGCTTTAGCTTGGGTGAGGCGGCTGGTCCCTCGGGGGTAGGGGACTCACTCGCGACAGCCCCCCTAGTGAATTCCGTGGCTCTTGAATATGATCTGATAGCTGCGCTTGCGCAGGCGGATATTCCCTTACCTCCGTTGGTACCATATTCTTCCTCTTGGGGGAATACGAGGGTTGTGCATGCTGTTGAGGAGGGTTCTTTGTCTCCAGTTGTGGGAGCCCATACGTCGCCCGGAGATGGTTTCGACCACGTCTCGGGGCTGCCCTTAGAAGGAAATCCTTCTGCTATTCGGTCGGAGCCACTCGGAGGCGGTGTTCTGTCTCCCTCTATTATGGGGACGATTAGCTTTTGCCGCAACTACCTGAGCGGTCTTTTGAACGCTACTGATTGCGAGCATATGAAGTCGCTACCCTTATCGGGTCTTCAAGATTTAGTTTGCAAAGATTTATGTGAGGTAGTATATTCCTATCTTATGCGATACTAACCTTTACGAGTTTCCTGCAATTTATGCACTCATTCGTTCGCAGATCTATATGGTGTTGAGCGCCATCGGGTCTCGTGGTGGGTCATCCTCAGATACCGAGTTGGTGTACCGCCGTAGGGATGAGCTAGAGCAAGGTTTGTTGGATGCTCGAGAAGAGGTGGATCAGCTGCGGAATGATCGGGAGAATTCCGATGAGGCTCATGCTATCCTTTTGCAGGCAGAGCGGAACAGATCATGGGACTTGGAGCATCTTTTGACGATGGAGAAAGCTCGTGTAACAAGTCTAGAGGACAGGCTAGATGATTTCCGAAAGCAAGTTCATTATGTCGATGAGCAACTGTTGCGGGTTACCGGGGAAAGAGATGCAGCGAACTTACGGGTGTTGGAGTTAACTCGAGCCCATGAAGTAGTGTTAGTGCTGGCCTGGGTTCAAGCGGTTTTGGGTGTTGTGGGGCCTCCTGTCCTCCGCGAGTCTCTTGCGCAGGAGATGCGTGATCTAGTTTGCATGGGGTATTACTTGTGCTGGGATGCCACATAAGCTTTGCCTGGATTCCCTTCGGACATGGTGATTCCTGAGTTGGATATTCATAAGGTGTTCCCGGAGGCTCCTTCTTCGCAGGGACCAATCACGTCTACGGGAGATCCGGGTCATATGTCCACGGAGGACCGCCGCCGCCTAATTAGGGAAGGAAAGCGTCCGATAGAGGATGCTTAGGGTTCTTTGTTTTTTGAGTGTTTGATGGGTGTAAGGACTCTTGTATGGCCCGATTTACTTTTTGTGCGGGATCTTGCGTTTCACTCTTGATCCCTCGGGTCAGGTTGCTAGTGTAACTCATAGATAAGGAGTTATTATTTTGTTGGGCAACCTTATTTCCCGTGTATTGTATAGGCGTTATTTGTAAACAACTTTATTTAGGTACAAAGATGTTTTATTACATTACGCATAGTATTTCCTAAGGTTAAAGGCGTTCCAAGAATTGCTAAGGATTGCGTTCTCGGAGTTGGCGAGGAGATATGTCATAGGTCCGATAATCCTCGCTATCTTGTATGGTCCCTCCCATCGTGGCTCGAGTTTGCCTACGTTTTTGGAGGCTCCGACCCGTTTCATCACTAGGTCCCCGACTTGAAAAGTCCTGGGTTTCACCTTTAAGTTGTAGTACCGGGACATCCGGCCCTTGTATTCTTCATTTCGGGCCGCGGCTCGCATTCTTTTTTCTTCAAGGAGGTCGAGGGCAAGGGCCAAGTTAGAACTGTTAGCCACTTTCTCGTATTCTCTAACTCGCCAGCTCTCTATAGAGACTTCGGTGGGTACAACGGCTTCGCAGCCATAGGCTAAGCTGAAGGGGGTTTCGCCCGTGGCCGCGCTTTGCGTGGTCCGATAGGCCCATAGTATGCCAGGAATTTCCTCCACCCACCTAGCTTTGTGCCAGTCGAGTCGGGCCTTCATATTTTTCAAGAGAGTTCGGTTAGTCCTCTCTACTTGGCCGTTGGCTTGAGGGTATCCCACCGAAGCGAAGCGGTGCTTAATTTCCCAATGGTCGCATCACTTTTCTAACCCCTGGTCCGTAAATTGTAAGCCATTATCACTTACTAAGTCCCGAGGGACCCCAAAACGGCACAAAATGCTCCTCCATAAGAAGTTGATGACCGTGCCCGCGGTTATACGGGCCATTGGCTCCGCTTCTACCCACTTGGTGAAGTAATCTATTGCTAGAAACTTCTTTTGCCCGGCATCGGGTATAAGAGGTCCCCCTATGTATATGCCCCATTTAGAGAACGGGCAGGGGGTTGTGTGCGGTTCCCATGGGGCAGCGGGCTGATGAGCCCGAGGGGCATAAACTTGGCACGGTTTGCACCTTTCGGCGTGGTCTTTGCAATCCTTGGCCATTGTGGGCTAATAGTAGCCTTGGCGAATCAGGCGCCCGACCATACTTTCTCCGCCCGTATGACTACCGCATGTTCCCTCGTGGGTTTCCGCCATAGCCAGTTGAGCTTCTTCCTCATTTAGGCATCGAGCATGGGGGCATGAGTATGTTCTGCGGAATAATATTCCATCTTTGAGGAAATACCTGATAGTTTTCCTGGCCAGAAGTCGTTGCGTGGTTTTATTCGTGGAATAGCTTTCCGGATCCTGTAGGTAGACTTTGATTGGGGTCACCCAGCTAGTCGGGGGGTCTATAGTGGCATTCACCTCCTGGCTTTCGGCCTTCTCGGACTCGGTAACTTGAAGCAGGGTGATCTTCCGAGTGCGAATAACGGCCGCTTGGGTGGCCATTTTGGACAGGGCGTCCGCCTCTTGATTTTCCTTCCGTGAGATTTGGACTACTTTGCACTCGTCAAACCATCCCTTTCTGCGGTGAACCGTTTGAAGGTAGGTTTGCATCCTTTCTTCCTTAGCTTCATACGAGCCATTGACTTGCTGCACAATTAGTTGCGAGTCACTGTGGATAACTATTTTTCTGATAGCCCCTTCTCGGGCGAGCCTCATTCCTATGAGAAGAGACTCGTACTCGGCTTCGTTATTCGACAAGGGGTAGTCGATTCTGACCGCGAAGTGGAGTATTTCCTCATCAACTTCTTGGTTTGCTAGAACTATCCCTGCCCCCCTATGTGTGCTCACAGAGGAGCCATCCACATAAATGTGCCATAGGGGTGTCTTTCTTCATTTCCTATGCCCGTCATTTTCGTGACAAAATCTGCTAGGACTTGAGCTTTGACAGAGGGTCTCGGGGCATAGGAAATGTCATATTCGGTGAGCTCCACAACCCACTTTATCAATCTCCCCGAGGTCTCGGGCTTGTTAAGAATCGCTCGTAACGGGTGTTTGGTTAACACGGTCACGGGATGGGATAGAAAGTAGGGACGAAGCTTCCGAGCCGTTGTAACTAAAGTTAAGACAAGTTTTTCGGTTTGAGTATACCTGGTTTCGGCCCCGAGAAGAGTCTTACTTACATAGTACACGGGGTGGTGCTCCTTGTTTTGATCTTTAACTAGCACCGCGCTTATGGCTTCTTCTCCGACGGATAAATACACAAAAAGTTCTTCATTTGATGTAGGCTTTACTAATAAAGGAGGTTTCACCATGTAACTCTTCAATTGTTGGAGAGCTTCTTCACACTGCGGGGTCCATTGAAACTCTTTGATATTACGTAATACCTTAAAAAATGGAAGTCCTTTTTTCGCCGATTTGGAAACAAACCGGCTCAAGGAGGCCATTCGACCCGTAAGTTTTTGCACATCTTTGATTGTCTTTGGGGTAGATAACCCTAGGATGGCTTCAGCCTTTTCGGGGTTCACTTCTATTCCCCTTTCCGTAACCATGTATCCGAGGAACTTGCCCCCTCTGATGCCAAAGGAACATTTCTTAGGGTTAACTTTCATTCCGAACCGGTCCATAATGGCTAGGGCTTTTCGTAGGTCCTCGGGATGGTCATAAGCGGAACGGCTTTTAACTACTGTATCATCCACATAGACCTCCACTGTATCTCCGATATATCCTGCAAACATTAAGCTTACCAGTCGCTGATAGGTAGCCCCAGCATTCTTGAGCCCGAAGGGCATCACCAGGTAGCAAAAGGTGCCCGCGTCAGTGATAAAACTAGTCTTGTCTTGATCCATAACGGCCATCGGGATTTGATTGTATCCCTGGTTCCCGTCCAGGGTGGACAAGAGGGCGCAGCGTGCCGTTGAGTCTACCAGTTGGTCAATACTTGGGAGGGGATAGCAATCCTTAGGGCACGCGTCATTGAGATTTGTGAAATCCACGCACATTCGCCATTTGCCCCCACGCTTCAGGACTAAGACCACGTTGGCCAGCCACTCAGGATAAATGACTTCTCTGATTTGCCGTAGGCTGAGGAGGCGTTGAATTTCCGCCCGGATGATTTTGTTGCGTTCTGGTCCCATCTTTCTCTTTTTCTGTTGGACCGGCTTGGCTCCAGGTTTCACATTAAGGAAATGTTGACATACCTTATTGCTGATTTGTCCTGGCGGGCCATCTTCCCACGCGAAAATATGGTGGAACTTTTTTAAGATGGGAATTAGTTGAGCTTCCACCTCAGGCTCCATTTGGGTACCTACTTTGACAACTTTCTCCGGGCGTCCCTCTACGAGTGCCACTAATTTTAGCTCCTCTACGGGTTGTACTCGTACTTCCTCTGCTTTTCGCTTTTTGCCATTTCCGAGGATGGGTCCGTCCTCTTTCAGAGGGAGGGCATTCATACGGCACTCCCGAGTCCTGGTCTGGCTTCCTCGGACCTCTCCGATACCTGACAAGGTTGGGAACTTTACCTTGAGATGGAGGGTTGAAGGGATTGCTTCGAAGGCCCGAATGGAGGGTCGCCCGCATATTGCGTTGTACGTTCTTGACGAAGCTTCTACCACCCAAAATTTTGTGGGCTCCGTTCTTCGAAGAGCTCCCTCTCCCCATGACATTGGGAGCGTCACAGTTCCTAGCGTGTTGGAGGTTTCTCCTGAGAAACCTATTAACGGAACTTCGGCTACTTCTAATCGTTCTTTCTTTAATCCCATGGCCAGATACGTGGGAAGAAACAAGACATCTACGGAACTACCAGTATCAACCAGTATTCTTTGGACGTCAATCCCGTATATCACAGCTTCTATTACCAGGGGATCTTCGTGGGGATAAATTATTCCTTTTAAATCCGCGGGTCCAAAGGAGATGCTAGGAGGTTTTGCAACTTGGATAGACCCCACGAATAACCCGTGTTCAGCCCTCCTAGCCTCTTTCAAATATTGCTTCCTTTTCCCTTGCGATGTCACTGAGAGATCTCCGCCTTCTATCATACTAATAGTACGCCCCGAGGGCGCGTTATTTTTGTATGTTTCCGGGGGAGGGGGTGGGGTTTGCTGCCTCGCCGTTTTCTCTCGTGGCTTCCGATGGGAAGTCTCGTGATCTTTTTCTTCTTCTTCCTGTCGGGGTCTTTTGTAGGTATAACGAGGGGGATGCTCGGGGTTGTTTACCTTGAGGTAGTTTTTAAGGTATCCAGCCTCTAAGAGGCGGAGTACCTCCCTTTGCAGGGTGGTACACTCTTCGGTGGTATGTCCATAAGTCTTGTGGTATTTACAATACTTACCCGTATCTCTGTTTCTGTCGGGGAACCGCGCTTCCCTTGGCCATCGCAATTCGGTGCTGCCTCGCATCACGTTGAGTACCTCTACGGGGGCAATGGTCATTGAGGGCAAAGGTACTGGTTTAAGGAATTTCTTGATTGGACCACTCTCGTCTCTATGCTGGGGATGTTTTCCTTCCCGGTTTCTTTCCTTGGCTTTTACCTCCCGTTCGGTGGGTTCACGATGTTCATTGTCATTGCTCTCTAGGCGTCTCTTCGTGCCTTCAGCCTCTTCCATTAAAATATAAGTCTCCGCTTGCTGCATTAGCTCATTCATATCAGTGATATGATTTCCTGTAAGGTAACGGAATAATTCACCCGCCCGGAGCCCTTGTGTGAGTATGTCCGCCAAAATGGTGGTACTAACGTTCGGAATATCCAGCGTTGCATCCGTAAAGCGCTTTATGTACTCTCGTAAGGGTTCATTCTTTTTTTGTTTAACGGTGAAGAGGTGCGTGGCGGATTTAGGGTACCGCCGGTTGCAAGCAAAATGCCTGACAAATAGATGGGCTAGTCGATCAAAGTTGTCGACGGACCCAGGTGCAAGTTGAGTAAACCATGACTGTTCTCGTCCTCCTAGGGTTACGGGGAACACGCGGCAGAGCACGTGGTCTGGGGCGGAGTTGAGGTCCATCCCTACCAAGTATTGGTGTATATGATCATGTGGATCCTTTCCATCTGCATCCCCTGTATATAGAGGGCCATTTACAGGCCGCATCCCCGCGGGGATAGAGGCCAAGGCTATCTCGGGGGTAAAAGGGGATGTTTTAAAGGTAAGTTCTTCCTTGGGTCCCATTGTTTTTTTAATATCACCTACCTCTTTCCTAAGACCATCGAGAATTCCCCATATAGTTTGATCCTCACCTGGAGAGGGGAAGGGTACATGAAGTTCTGGAAGCATTCTTCTATGCTCTTGTTGGCCGACTCGGCGTGCTTCGCGATAGTCATAATGTGCTTGACCATTCTGCGGGGTTTCATAGCCCCGGTGTTCGGAGGCAGGGCTCCACCTAGATTGAGCCCGACCTTCCTCGGTCCAGGGATGTTGGTGGCGAGAGGATCGAGGGGATGAATCGTGAGGATCCACATATCCAAGCGGGGTTCTTCGGGCTCTAGTCTCTATAAGTCTTTCAAAGATGGAATGAGGGATATTAATGAAGTCCCTTTCTTCGCATCTACGATTGGATAGAGCTTCTTCCGAAAATTGAGATTGCTGAGGACGACTCCCGCTATAGAATAAATTCTCCATGATAGGCATTGTTCTTGAACGCTCTCAAAGACAAATTTTATGGCGTTCCCACAGACGACGCCACTTTGTTAATGGGTTTTGAATTATTCCCTATTTAACGGAAGATATTTATTTGGGTTGGAACACCTTTGTCCGTGGTTCAGAAACTAAATGCTATGCTTAATAAGAGGGAAGAATTGACAAGAATTTCTCTTCCTTTTTTCAATATATCATATGCTCTCTTCTCCCAATTGCCTTCGTATCTCCGAGTCTTTTTCACGAGTTCGTCCTCCTCTTCTTAGTTTAGTTGATACCTCCCTTTATATAGATTTTGATAAGGGCAGGTGTCATTATGCATGCTTTTACATGTGTCGTTATGCATGTGGTGGTATTTACACGTGTTACAATGTTTATTCAGCCAATAAGATAACGTGTTTGTTTAGAATGCTGACTGTATCTTTCCTTCTTCCGAGGGCATTAGTTTTCTTTATGATAAGGTGTAGACTGTCTTCTTCGCTTCTGAGGGCTCAGTGCTCCGAATGGTGGCTCGAGGGCTGAGTCTGAGTATTCTCTTAGTGATAGTACTTCTCCGAGAGGTGTGTATTTTGGAGTGTTTGTTTCAGGATATTTTCCGAGAGGTTTTTAGCTATCGTGAGTAGGTGTTTTCTTTCTCCGAGTGGTTTTTGGCTATCGTGAATAGGTGTTTCCTTTCTTCGAGTGCCTGGAGAGTGTTGTTCTGCGATTGTTACGTCATTGTGAAGTGCTGACCTACGGGCTGGTCGACGTAGTGTTCCGAGAGCTTTTGTATTGGGAGTGCATAGCAAGGAAGTGTTTTTGTCAGGGTTCTGGGACTCGGGAGTCCATTGGGGCCTTGCTCGGTGTCGTGATGGATATCTGAATCAAGTGGATTCATCTGGGTTTGCTTTTTATCCGATGCCACCCTGATATCTAGGTTTGAGTCATCGTGAATTTTCGAGGGACGCTTAGGTGCCCTCGTCGGATGGCCAGTCATACCGCTTTGAGTTAGTAACTGAGCGATATTGGTCACACCCGATGGGCCTCCTCGTTGGGAGTGGGTACAACTCAGCGGAAGTACTCGTGACAATAGTATTGTCCATTTATCAATCCTTTTGATTTAGGACTAATATTTTCTTTAATCTCGTATTTTTATTTTATACAGTTAACAGAATTGATTGCCTCTTCCTCGGTAATCTCGTATCCCCCAACGTGGGCCCGTAGACAATGGCTTGACGCGCTCTAACACTCGTCTCCTCTTCCGCAGCAGAACCGTCGGCAGTCGCCAGACCAGCCGTACGCGGCGCTGGAGGGATAACACCCCTCAGCTGCTGCCTTTTTACCCTTGTCCTTCCTCTTCCTTGGGGGTGGTAGTGGGGGAACAACGATAGTTTGAAAACCTTTGTTCTCAACGGCAATGGCTCGATTGATTCGGGCATGACGGTTCATGATGAATTTGCCTGAAAGGAAAAACACATATTAGTACCATCATAAGGGTGAAAATGAAGCACGAGGTCGACTAAAGACGCAGAATCTATACCAAGCGTAAATCTCCCATTATAGCGAACTGGCGACAACCCAGCTAAAGATAACACACGATTCTCTACTAGTCTTTTAACATTAAACTGGTGATCGCGAACTAAGTTCGGGACAAAAGTACAGTCCCATGAAGGTAGGTATACACCCGGTGGTATTGTAACTCTACCGTCAAACCAATCACGGCGATACGTCTCGAATTTGCCCTCATAGCTCTCCTCAACGTAAAAGTGACGTTTTTTTCCAATCCTTTCCGTAACTAGTGGCCCCGCCACTCAGAAACTTGCGATTCCTCAACACCTTAACATGATAGAAACCTACCTCCCTCCTACAAACTTTGAAAAGGGCCCAAAACTCATTGGGACCCTGAGGTTCGCCTAAAGCCTTCATCAAGATGATAAAACTGATAATTTGGCCGATCGAGTTCGGTGTCAGCTGACTTGGCACAATCCCAATGGACCTTAGAATGAGTTTAACCTCAACAGGTATGGGAAATCGTAACCCGTTGGCCAGCTGACCCACAAAAACTGTGAGGTGGATCAGGTGGGGGAGAATCCATGCGCTCGTCCCAACTAGGAATAACTAATTTATACTTATTATCTATATTAAACATTTAACGCAAGGAAGGGCGACTATGCTGCAAGCGCGATTGGGACCGCCACATAGTCATCAATCTCCCTATTGATGGCTTCAATATCTTCACCTGCTTCACTGGGAGCACGCTTATCCTCAGTAGAAAATGATTGTGAATCATCGTCCCCACCTCGCGAGGACGACTGATCATCGTTACCCCATGGATGATCATCCCTAGGCGAGTCGACAGAATCGATATCAATTAACTCATTATCGTCTCCTCGGGGTATGTTCGAACCCGCATGAGCACTTGCAGGGCCCACCACAGAGTTGATTGAACTGGAGCTTGAGCTGTTACTAGACTCACTCCCTGATGTCGACTCAGAACTCACCATCTTGATCGACACAAACTAAAAATAAATAAAAAAAGAAAAAGAGCTGACTACGCGTGAATACGTCACTCTCAGCACTTACGACAGCTACGCGATATGTTTAAATAACCATTTACTATGCAAAAATAAAATGACCCACAAAGTAAGCGCATAATCATTTACCTTGATTATAGCTGGGAAATCAACAAACGATTGCAAAACAAATTGCGTGAAAAAGGAAAAACAATATTAAAAGAAGTTAGAGGCAAAACCTACACATTCAGCAAAACACAGACAATTTTTTTTTCTAAAGGCATTAGATCGAATGATCTACGTTCGATACATACATCAACAAATAACCAACATTCGACGTAGGCTGTATCGAACAACGCCCTTTTGATATTATTTTTATCTTTCTTGAATGGAAAGTAAAGGTCAATATGATTCTAGAGCCGTATGCAATACTTACTTCTGAGCCTGAGTTTTGCGGAAGGATAAATGAGCTCTTCAACCATCTTCCCCCTTTATATAGACCTGGAAAAAGTCGAGTAGGCCCATCAAAGCAAGCGTCGAATCGGGCCAATTCGACATATATACATTTAAACATCGAACGCCACCGATTCAATCTAAGAGTGAGAATTAGCAAAACATCCATCGAACAACTGCCATTCGATGCAGACACCAAGATTGAACAAAACTCATTCGATCGCATCACAATTATTAAAAAAGGATACACATTAATTATCTGTCATAACAAACGCACATAAAATGAGAGGTTTCGAACATGATTTAAGGTATGCTTGGGATCCATGTCTTTCGAGACCGCCTCCCAATCGGGGGCATAATTTTCAACGAAAAGAAATTAGGTCTTCAAAGCTTGGGACCCTTATCTCTATTTGAGACGATCTCCCAATCGGGGGCATGATTTTCAACGAAAAGAAATCAGGTCTTCAAAGCTTGGAACCCGATCTCTATTCGAGACCGCCTCCTAATCGGGGGCATGATTTTCAACGAAAAGAAATCAGGTCTTCAAAGCTTGGAACCCGATCTCTGTTCGAGACCGCCTCCCAATCGGGGGCATGATTTTCAACGTAAAGAGTTCAGGTGTTCAAAGCTTGGAACCCGATCTCTGTTCGAGACAGCCTCCCAATCGGGAGCATGATTTTCAGCATTATCCAAATCGCATACATAAAGCGACAAGTGAAAGAGAAAATTTTATAAGTTTGGCACCCGCTCTCTGATCGACACCGTCTCCCAAACTGGGGGACTATATGATGGGGGTATTTTAGGAATGACCCAATACAAATATTGGGCCGGCCCAAAAATAAAGGCCCACTGAAATTTTACATCGAATTGAAGAAATTCGATACTAGACGAGCATCGAACGAACTCGATTCGATCTAAGAGGTCGATCGAATCAAGATGCACTTTCTCTAGCTACCACTGGGACCCACGGGATGAGGGTTATAAATACCTCGTTCTCTGATATTCTTAGGACGCATTCAAGACTAACTCCAACCTACTCAACATCGAATCCGTAGCATTTGATACAACACTCGATTCAACCTAAGATCGAAGCAAGCCGATTCGATATGCAGTAACCAAACACATACTTACATCGAATGACCTGAATTCGATGCACTCTTAGATCGAAGGACCCCATTTCGATATTGGATCATTTAGCTCACTCAATATCGAACATACTTGATTCGATACTGCCTAGATCGAACTCGCGTAATTCGATACACTATTGACACTTTGTAATTTTACTTATTTTGCCTAGTCAGCTTGTAATAGGTGTTCCGAACCAAGCTAGTCCGAATTCTAATTGATTGGCATTATTTTGGCAATTGTTAAGCCCTTTGTAACGTTTTATGGTGTTTTGTTACCCGGATGAAATAAGACTAAAATAATATGCATACTGGTTTCTAATTATGTTGTTTGTACTAGTTATCGATACTTCTATTAATATTATTAAGTTCTATCAAATTTAGATTTGTGATACATAAAAATAATGGTAAGTATTGACTCTTACAAATTGAGAATTTATTAACTTCTTTTAAGTATTTTAATGAATTTTATTTCTTATTTTTTGTAGTATTATTATTGAAATGGTTCCTAAACATTTCCAATATTTAACCTACCAAAATGTAACACGAAATCGAAACTTTAATTCTGCTATGTTATCAAGAAATTTGTTCTGTATATATCATTTACCCATATTTAAGTTATAATATTTGTAACACATATTAATTATATTATAGTTAAAATAAATATTAATCACTGTGTAGTTATATAAAATAATAAATGTGTAGTATTAGTTGTTGGATAATAATAATATCAGCGGATGTGAGCAGTTATGTAAATCCCTTAATTATAGGAGGAGTTATCCGAATTGGGCGGTTATCCCATTTGTAGCGGTTTAAGAATATAAAATTATAGGCATATTGTTTTATGGAAACTAGCAACAAAGTGCACGCGAAACGTATCCTTTGATATAACGAATGATATTATATAACATATTTTTACATAAAAAATGATATAACGAATGATATTATATAATATATTTTTACATAAAAAATGATATATGCACAACAGACATGGGAGAAGATCGGTTGTAATATTGAACGTAAGAAATAACGTTGTAATGTTGAACGTAAGAAATAACGTTTACGTAGCAATATACCAAAAACAAATAAAAGTCATACGCTAAACTAATTGTACATGTTCCAAACACTTATTTACTTTAAAAATATAATAAAAATTTAATTGATTAAAAAAAATTACCATGGCACCTATAATGTGGAATAAAGCGGTGCTTAACAATTGAAAGTATCCAATATAACTAATTTTTGTTTTAAAAAATATAACTAATTTCCTGCATGTTTCTTCATTCAACCATACCCACTCAACCGGCACAATCCCACAAAACTCTTAATTCACCTTGAAGCACTTTATGAAACTGTTTCTTTTTGTATTAACACTGCATATTGAGAGAAACAAAAACAAACATCAATTAATTACGAATCCCACAACTAAATATCCTAAAGAATAACAAAATGAATACAATTATTACCAATCAACAACATTAATTAACTTATAGAACATAAAATTAAGGAAAATATATATGTTTGGTTCTCAAATCGGAAAGGAAAGATTGAAAAAAATATTCCGGAATAAAAACAAACTAACACGTGTAAAAAAACAATAGTGTTCGTAACTAACAAAGTAAAACCAACTATTCAGGTGCATACTTTGATAGATACACTTGCAGATATGAGATAAACCATAGAAGATTTTACTAACAAAAAAAAAATCATAGAAGATTAGATAGAAACAAATAATATAAAATCTTATCTTTGCTGAAACAAAACCTGCAAAAACCAATATAAACCATATAAGATTTTAGATAGAAACAAATATTTAAACAAACCCAAAGGACAAACCAAAAGAGGAAGAAAAATAATGAGTAAAAATCAAATTAGAACCAATATGCAATTACCTCCTTCGAATTGACCAAATTTCTTGCTCCTATTTTAACATGATTAGCAATTTAAAATACTGCACCAACCAAAACGATTAAGACGTAGCGAGACAAAAACACATATAAATAGGAAAGGGAGGCCTTTAAATGTGGAGTGGCGCAATTAGTGGGGAGTTACAATGAGCGGACTAAAAAGGAAGAGGTTAGGAAGTAAGAAATGCAGAATTTTCGTAGATTTTGAATTCAAAATTAACATAAAATTTATATAATTAACTTCTACTTATGTGAGAGATAAAAAAATAAATTTATAGTTAACTTCTACCATGTGAGAGAGAGAAAAAAGAGAAGTTAGAAATTTAAGGAAGTAACCGTGTAGAGGATATAACTTGATTAATATAGACATTTAAGGATAGTCTTGATTTTAAAATTTAAATTTTATCCAAAACTTTCATCCGATAGCAATTGGCAAAGTGGAAGACGTGGGATTGTGGAGAGAGAGCGCACTCAAATTTTGAATTGGAGGGATTCAAAATTTTGGAACTGTAATTTGGTCTTTTGGTGTAAGAATTGATTGGTCTACACTACATTTCTAAATTTACCCTTAAAGTAACAAATAGCATCCTTTTTGGTAAAAAGTAGTAGGAATAATTTAGTAAAAAAGGCAAAAAAAACCTCCATTTTGTGACACAGAACGCCTTTACTTATATTAGTAATAGATAGATATGAAGTTTGTCGTCATATTCTCTGATTTTAAGTTTTATCCCATCCCCATGCCTTCAAGAGATTTGCTCTTATCTCAAATTAGAACTATAATTTAAACCATACCATATTACTAATTCCGTAAACAACTTAGCAAACTTGATGAAATATAAAAAATAAACATTAGCCAAAAATATATCAACTTTTAAGAATTAGTTAACTTAATCTTCAGAAATATAGATTTCAATCACATATAATAAAATCTCTGTTCTCAGCCCCTTTGTTTTTTTTTTTTTTTCAATTACTGTTTTTCCCTTCGGTTGTTCAATAAAACAAAATTCAGAAAATTCAGAAATTCAGTGCCCGACCTCACGATTGGAAGAAAGAAAAGAAGGGGAAAAATAAAAACCCTAAGTCGCGGCTGCTCTCTTCACCGCGCGTAACCTGCTTCACCGCCGCGCCGCCGCGCCGACGGAACTGCTGCTGCTGCTGCCGTACTACAGCCGCGCCGAAGCTTCTCATCCAGTAAGTCGCGGGCTCGCGGCTGCCCTCTTCACTTGTCTCTCTCTTTTTTTTTTTTTTTAATCGATTCCTAAGAAATAAGAATTAAATTAACATGTGTTCTATACTTGAATATGAATACTTCTATGGTTTCTTTGCAGCCTATTGTAACGAGTGTTCGTTGATTCCGGCTCTAATACCCTCCAATTGCTCAATCTACCTAAGTAAGGATTAATATGTATTTTTTTAATTATGTTAAATTGGTAATGATTAATGAGTTTATTAATTGTAGTCTGTTAATTTTTTACTAAAAGTAGCGAAATAATTATTAGATTTGTATTTTTGTGATGGATTACGTGATTGGTTTAGTTGATGGATTGCGTGATTGGTTTAGTTAGTACTTTAGTTGATGAATTAGTTAACTTAAATACTTAATAAATGTTGGTTTTGTTTGAGATTTGAACATTATATTACTTTTTGGCTTTTTGGTTAATTGGTTTAGTTTGTGATTTGAGTCTTTGATGTAATTATTTGATTCTTACTTTGTTATTTGTGTTTTTTTGGCTTGGTAAAACTTTGAATTTGGAATCATGCGTTGCAGTTTCTTAGTTGTGGACTATTTAACTATTTTGTATTTTTATTTGTTACTTTCTTATTTTGGTACAATGAATTCAGAGTTTGGGATTTGGATTTGAAGTTGTTTAATGTTTTATTTGCTTATATAATGATTATTATATTTAAGTGTGAACTAATTAGGGAACCAAATTGATGAAAATATCAAATTAATGGACCAAACAACAAATTGGGTTTTTTATATAAGTTTTTTCCCATTTCACAATACTCTCATCTGCCGGCTCTAAATTATTGTTGTAGAGATGACACACCAGTTCATTGCGAACTCATTTGTGTTGCAATACTATGGATTGCTTCTGGAACACCCTGAATGTATGAACAAATTTTATCATGAATCAAGCATATTGGCATGGCCAGGACCCGGAGGGGTTGTAACAACTTTGGAGGTAAGTATTTGCTTGAAACTTGCAATTTAGAATACTTTAGAATACTGGAAAACAAGGTTTCCTCAAGGTAATTTGTTTTTGCTTTTGGTTGCAGAGAATTAAGGCCAAGATTCTGTCTTCGGATTTAAAAGGTTGGGAAATTGAGTTTATTACTAAAAATTTTTTAGAATCTCCAAAAGGAGCTCCTAAAGGAGGGTTGATGCTTCTTGTAACGGGTCGTCTAAAAAAGGACAAAGAATCGAAGAATTTTTGTCAAATCTTCTTTTTGGCTTCACAAGGGAGGGGGTTCTATATCTTATTTGACGTTCTCGAGTTTTGTACTCATACTCTAGGTATTTTCTTTCTCAAATCGAACTTCTAAATCTTTAGGATTCTAGGTTATATAATTGGAGGATCTGCTTACTTGTCGTTGCAGAAAGAAGTGTATATATAGGAAAAATACCTCGGGGTACGACTGAACAAGACATCGTGGAGGCTGTTAAAGAATTTGGGGAAGTTGCGAAAGTAGAAACTCGCAGAGATAATGAGGTATGTTTGGATTTTTGTATTTATGTTTTGGACAATATGTCATGTTAGCGTGCTTATGTAGATCGTTATTTTTGAAGCATTCTTATGGATTGGTAGAGTTTAAATCTGAGGATGCCGCACGCCGTGCATTGACGGTACCTATTGTTTACGATTATATTATCTCACCTTATGATAATTGAGATTAGGGTGTGGATATCTGAAATTGTGTTTCCTTTTTCTCTTCTTTTTAGGCTTGTAAGGTACCGTCTTGGGGTGAATCCTATATCCGCCGTCGAAAGGCTAACAAGAGGTCCTCAGGCTAGGTAAGGTTATACGAGTGCTTTGCTTGGATTTAAGAACTTATTTTTCCGGCACGTATGGGGTTGGCATATTGTGCTAAGAGGATGCGTGTATGCTCAAACATCAATCTTATTTCTGTAATTCTTCCATTCTTCCTTTCACTGTTGAAGCTTCTTCATTCTCAACTTTTCTTATTCTGGAATATTTAAGGTTGTTTTTTTAAGACATTTTGTTTGAAACTTTATGACCTAGTGTTGTCTTTTGTCTTCTAAAATGATTATTAGGTGTTTTTGTGTATGCATACAGATATTACAATGTTTTTCTCCTCATACTTGTACTACTTAAATTTTTCGTAATCTGAATTTGGTTCTTACAATAGTTGTATCATTGTCTTTAGGTGCTATAATTTGTTTTTAGGTGTTATTTCATTGTAATTTATGGTCCAATTATTGCTGATTGTAGGTGCAATTTCCACTATTTTTAGGTGTTTCACGTAGCTATTTATGTTTGATGTTTTGTTTTCGTTTTTCTCCCTGTTTTTGGTTGTAGTTTCCACTGGTTTGGGAGCTGTATTTAACAAGTTTCAGCTGTTTTGCTGTTTTAGATGCGATTTTTTGCTGTTTTTTTAATGCTATAAGTTTATATGGGGAAGCTTCTAAAAATATTAGTTATTTTTTAATATTGTTTGTGCAGGTAATAATAGAGGAAGGTCTCCAACAAGAGTTGCATGAGGAATGGCCAATCTCTGAGTTTTTTTACCAATTCATGATTAACAAAACACTTGTTGCGTTGCAAACTTGGCACTTGTTGATGCTGATATACGTTATAATAGCATGTCACGGTACTTCATGATCATCTAATGCTCTTACCCGTTGTTGAATTATATTTCATTTGAAAGTTTTCACCATATATTGATTCATAATCATGTTAACTATTTCGGTATGGTAGAAGATATGTTCGTTCGTGCATAGTGAAAAAGAACGTCGAGTGTGTTTGGGGCATCTAGTTAAAGGAGCTCTAGATATACAAATCACTTCAATATGTAGTTTAACTTTTAGTATCCGAAAAAGTTTCAAGAAAGAATAAACCAGGATCAATCATAGTTTTTAGTAGGAAAAATATAAATAATGCTTATGACCGATTGTACACTTCTACGATTCACAGTTTCACCCTCAACAATTGATGTTGTGCTGAAACTTATTCTTAATAAGCTTGGTCAATTATTACAGATAATACAATAGTCAGGTCTGATTTCTGCTCAGGTTATTGGTTTAATATGAATAACTAAATCGGAGGTTTTTTTTTAATTTGAGTATTTCAAACTTAAAGAGTCGTGATCAAAGACACGATTGCATGCATTAGAATCTTAGTTACCGGCGAATCTTAATATTATAAAGTAATGCAGATTACATGTCCAGAAGAGATAATTACGATCACAAAAAAGGAAAAAAAAAAAAAACCATGCCAAGAAATATAGGTTCATTGAATTTCCATCTAAGCCAGCAACCAAAACAAATGTAATCTCAACACAACCCTTAACTCAAAAGCGAACAAAGAAAAACTCTGCCACGACTCACTTCCGACAAAACCGATAAGCCAGGCAATGTCTTTCCTAGAGTTAAGATATGCTTGACAAGAACATTCGGACTTTACACCTCAATCTATTTCACTGGATGCGCAAAACTAATGAATGAATGCAATTTAGTGAAAAGCAACTGAAACTAAGAACGACCAAATAAATTTTATTTTTCTGCCACATCATGAAAATTTATTGCTTTGGTTTTTGTTTTTTCAACGTATATTGCCATTTGAATGTCTAGTGTGTGTCTGCTGTAATGACTGCAGTTGCAAGTGCTGCTGCTGCATGTTGAGTCCAGTTAGCTGCTGGTGGCGTAACTGGTTCATCTGGGGTTTGATTGACAGTTGCTGAAACTTTGAGGTATCCCCGCTTAGTTCATAGTCGAATGCTTCAAGCATTGCAATGCATCATCCAGTGCTGCCATGATAAAAATGTATAAGCAAAAAGCCAAATGGACCTCCAATTGTGATACATAATGAGCAAGAAAGTAAACTCTCAATACATTATCGCGCATACTGATATCTCAAGTAAATCTCAACTTTGACTCCTGAGCAGCTATAAGGAAGACAATTCTTCCATTCTAAAAATATAGACAGAATAAGCGACGATGAATATGAAATATATTGAAGTGAATGTGTGTTGCATCATGATGCCTTTTGGAAGCAGTCTAATTCCTCAGATGGAATTCACAGGGGAAGTAAATATGGTTTACATGCTTTTATTGTTGCTTCGGTAGCACTTTAGTTTTAAAAGTGTTCTTGTTATTGCATATACTTCAACATGACTTGGTCTTCCGACATATGAAACATGACTTTTAGTACAAATGGCTGCAGAAGACAAAACAACTTCCAACTTGAGAGACTATATCCAAATCCCGAGTGAAAAACCTGCAACTCTTAAATATTTATAACACATAACCATCTTCAGTAGAATAACCACTCAAAAGATGCAAAATAAATCAATTTTTTTTTTCAGTAGAAATAAATGCAGAGCAACATAACCAGCAAAGCGGAAAAGCACAAATCATACCATCTCGTATTTGAGCCTGTTATTCCATGGCTTGCAAGCAAAATTTCAGCTCATTGTTCTGGCTAGACAGTCCAAAAATTCTCGCTGAATAATATAGCAAACCAGAAATAATGGATATATACAACAGAAAACAACAACAAAGGACTGCAATCAACAAACAAATAAAAAATCTTCAGCTAGTTCTCACTTGAAGCAGAGTAATTAGCAGATAATGTTGCGGTTTCAGTCTGTAAAATCAGGAACTTGTGCTCTTAACTCCGCAATGTATCTCATCTTTCTGTCTTTTGATCGAGCAGCAGACTGAGGATTAGCTAAGATCCTGGAGTAAAACATATCGATAATTCAATAACAGTCGCGCCCATAATAGAAAGGACAAGACCTTAAAACATAGGTTGGACACTTGGACTAATAAGCAATGTTACCTTTTGGCACGTTTGGATCGTCCTCTATCTCAGCAAGTTTCTCATTCCCCATAAAATTCTTGAGTCCATCTCGCCATATTTTGTGATTTCCTAAACAATTTGTGCAGTTAACAACCAAATCAAAGTTTCATACTTATCATTGATTTTAGCCAATATTTTTATGTACATAAGGAATTCGTAATTTATGGATCTTGCGTTGCTCTTATAGTTTGACCTAACATCAGAATGAATCATCATAACATATCCATATATACATAAGGAGAACCCTTCAGGTTCAGGAAGATGCACCATAAGGATTCCAGAAAAAGACATCAAATGACTTTACCTTAGGTAGTTTATTCTGCTCAGCGTGGTGCTCCATATGGAGTCTCACATTTGATGCAGCAGGAATCCAGAAACTGCGATCAACATCAGCATATGTATATGCAACGATGTCAAACAATGTTTTGGCGCCACATTGTATGGCTTGCAAGATAGTCGATTCTCTATTTCTGCGGCAATGGCCATTGCACCTCAAAGTTTTGGGTGTTGCGATTGCTCTTTAAAAATCATTAATGATGGAAAAACCCTCCTGTTAAGCAACTAATTTGCATATGCAAGCAACTCCAACTGAATATTGAATCAAAAACGAGGCCGCACAACTTAAATGAGTTGGAAGCATCAAGAAAAGAAATATTAATAGTAAAAGACTGACTATTGAGAGAATCATGCTTAAAATACTAAAATATGGTGGGGTGCAGCTTCGAGGCTAATGACTGCGATGAACTTTGAGTATGGGAAAACTTACAGTCATATTTCCTCCTGAAGTTATATCCAAAATTGCACTTCCTTGGCTGAAATAATATGGATTCATCAGTTCAATGAGTCTCAACAAATTCAGAGATGTGGCATTGGAGCTATAGTAGATAATCAACCATGATTCACTTGATACAAACTGATAGTGTTCTCAAAGAAATCTTTATCACATAAGCCATCAATATTCGAAATAACATTGTGATAACATACAGCCATCAACCATTTTTCTGTGATGTAAGCTTATAAGTCTCTACTACACCAATATTTCAAATTTCTAAAATTTTACATTGATCAGTGATAGAGAAATCAAATATCTGAGCCCCCACCGCCCTATGTTTCTGTGCTTGTTTTTATCAATGAACATTTCATAATGATAGAAAGTTCCTTGCTAGTTTTATAGTGTAACTTACCCCACACAATGATTCCCAACTATCAAAGTGTTAGAAGTGACATGAAGAAGTGCCATGTGGCCATCCGTGTGTCCCTGTTACAATTTTATCGTTACGCAGAATATCATAGTAAGTTGATGGGGAAAAAAGAATTGCAAAAACATAACGCCAAAAAAATAAAAATGAACAACGTAATTTTAAGGAGCAACACACAAAGAATTTACTCGGGATAAAAAATAATAGATACTGAAACAATCAAAACCATTGCAAAAGTAGTATATCACATAGCTTCATCACTGCTCTTTACAAGTTCCCCTTTCAAGCACTATTGAATAATTTTACAGATGAAAGGTTTCACTGATAAAGACAGCCGGAAAATGGAAAATTGTATGAGTAAGACCATGTAATTTTGACGTAACGTTTGGACAGGGCATAATGGACAGTATCATAGAGCAGCAACTGGGGTTTTGCATCCATAGAAGCAGAAATTCAATCACGAATCAACAGAATAAATATAGGACCACTTACCCAATATCCCTACAATTCCATAATAGTTAATTTTTATGAGTAAAGCAGGACTTCTCAATCAGTAAAGCCTCTCTCTTGGGAAATAAATAATTGACCACAGATGAATATAGAAGTTCAGAAGTAGACAATGAGTAACTTCTTCTGTATGACACTTCGTGCGATGATTATAATTTATTGCTAAACTAAACGAAAAAGAAAGGCAACTATCACAGCCCAGCAGTATTAGTGATGCTCGATTCGCGGTAGATCTAGTTTGTAATAATTTGGAAGAAAGTACACCCCATCTGGAAATAATCACTAAGAAATGATGATAAAAGGCACTATTATTGAACTCACTGGAGCTGAAATGAGTCTCAACCGCTGTCCACCAATTATTATTTCTTCAGATCCCTGAATTGGCAGATATCCTAGAGACCAGTCATCTGTATCCAAAGAATTACTTAATATATTAGAAGCAGTTCCATTTGTTTGATACCAAAATATAACTCCTTCATTGTTAATATGACAATCCCAATATTCCACAGAAAGAAGTAAATATCATCTCATGTCCATTATTAACCAAATGAAAGTACAGCCATTTCATGGACACGAAGGTTTTCTCCCTCCTTTGCATGTCACACCAAACAACTTGAAGCAGTCCTATAATTCCAGTAGTAAAGTGTGTTCATTCAATTCTTTTTTCCTCCCCATTGAACAAAGCATAGCCTGTCTGCTATATAAAATTCACAAATTAACTAGCAGCCATCTTACCTTTCCGAATTCGGCGAAAGGTGTTTTCATGAGCTAAGAGAGTAGCATCGGGATTGCACTTCTGCACAACTGAGAGACCTGAGAGAACAACAAGGCTACTGAACAGTCATATACCTTGAAAGGAACAGCCAGTTACGGCAGAAATATTAGAAACTTCCCTTTACAACTTTGACAAAAGGATATCATTGCAAGCAAAACAGGGAAAATGAACATAAAGTTCAAACAAAGGGTAAGTTCTCAAAAGTTCTTTGATATGGGAAAAGGAGTTTGGAATTAAAATAATGGTATATTACTCCTCTAAACCACAAATGTACACCAATCCAAGATGACGAAAAAGAGGAGGAATTAAATACTTCACAGATCAGGCCTTGTGATAAATCAGTCTCGTAATACCTTACAACAAATACTTGATATGACTACTACAACTGAAGGCTGATTATACTGCAAGAATTACTTAAAACATCTAACAGAAAACTGGAGATCTTAATGCAACACAAAGCATAAGTTTTATACGAAGGCTAAATTGCCTAAAATGCTTATCATCAACGTGATCATGATGATGATGGGTCACAAACACAACCAACTTTTGCGGCAGAGCGGTAACGATTTGTTGGAGCTGATAATGCAAGGTGCAGCTAATTAGGATGACATAAAAGCAAGAAAAACAGACGGTGGATCGAACAACAAATGTATATAGAGAGAAAAAGGATTTCCTACCAATGATAGGAAGTAACATAGAAATTTAAATGCATACCAACAGAACCTGCAAAGCATCTATGAAAGATAATAAATTCCTTTATATTGATCAGGACTACTTAGATTCTAAAATCTATCAACAACCATTAAAAGAACTGAAAGGGGCAGTAAAATAGGTTTCAAATATAATTGGACCCCGAATTGGTTACACAGAAATCTTATAAATGAGTCCATCTAAAGTCAATTTGTAAACTGCAATCTATTCCACAATGAAGATGGGCTTTGGTCCTGTCATACTCCGTAAGTATTCAGAATACCTAGTCAATACACTAAATAGAACTACTCAGTATTCTCCTCCTCCAATCTCAAACCCCACTGCCCATCCACAGAAGATTCAGTAGACTTATAATTGCATCATAATCAATTATGATATATTTCTAAATAGTAAGACCAGACTAAATGATAATAAACCCAAAGGAGTATGAGAAAAGACATTGCCTACTTTTTACTTCTTTTTCTCTTTTCTGTGTAAAGTGGTAAGAAACTGTACCTCTTTGGGCATAGTAGAGGAGCATCCCGGATCTACAATGAGTGCATCTCCACTTGCAAGCACATTGTGACCATCAGAGTCATCACAACTAGTTTGAGGCACAAACACAACCAAGTTTGTTGTCTGGAAAGGCTTTCCTGTTCGGCTTCTCATGGGAAAAAGTTTGACACCAGGAGGATATTCCTGTAGAAAAGGAAAGATCACTCTAGGAAAAGAATCAACTAACAGTATACAGAGGAAAGCTAGATGACCAAGATGGATAAAGTACTATATCTTCCAGATTATCAATCATACAGGCGTACAACTTTCTTTCAACCTAGTTTCTGATATCCAATTTACAAATAATTTGAAATTCATAAAACTTATACAACCATATAATAATTAGATTCAAAGTTTCAACCTAGAGCTGATTAAGAAAACATAGTCTTTTTAACAGATATTTAGCATGGTCCTGGTTAAGAAATGTGTGCATCAAATTACAAAGAAAAAAAGAGAGGCAGAAATGAAAACGAAAAGCAAGTTCTAACTAAGGCAGATTATTCATACAGAACATCAACCACAAACAAACAGATCTGACATCTCAAGACGGGAGGGATATCCAAGTTACTACATTGCATTGAATCCTCCAGAAGACTGATAAAAACTAATGGCCCAATACGAGAATTATTTGGCTTCACTTCCAGAAGCAGATCTGCACAATCTTTGGTGCTCATCCACTTACAGAGATCTATAAGTAACAGAATAAATCATATTAAGACTTTTAGAAAATAGCTTGTTATTCAGTTATTCTTATAAAAATTGAGAAATTAAAGAGCACGTGTTGAATGTATATAATACAATTGCGCAGATTAAAATATGGACGGTGCAATGCTCATTCATCATGTTTTATGTACAAAGCAAGAAACTAAGTAGAAGTATAATAATTTCACAGCATTATGGGCGTTGTGAAAGAGAAAGCACAAGAAATTATTATCCTTGTAACCCAAAATATATATTTCACAAGCGTAGAGTCTTCTACGATTAATGAACCCTTTGAGGAAATACTACTTGTTACAGAAAAGAACGTACCTAAGTTTGTATAACGATGTTCGAGTTCTCCGATAACATATATAGTCTTTACTGGCAGTCCAGGTCCAAAATCAGGTTCCTCTATGATCTTTGAGAATTTCCACTTTGCTGTAGTGGCTGCGGGTTTCTCCAATGCCACTTGTACAAGAACCCACAAGCATAAACTCGAATCAAAACGACATTTGGAATATGTAAAACTTGTGACTTTGAGGTTGTTAACATTCATTTTGACAAGTCAAGTACCCACAAAATGCTAATTAGTAAGCCCATGGTGACTAAGCTAATTTAAAGGAATGAACAACAAAAAGCATATTATTACCTGATTAAGCGCGGAAGTAAGATCAAACCCATTTAACAAGGAATTGTCGTCCTCCACATCATCAGCTTCAATTTGAAGTTGAGAATTAACAGCTCTACTACTACTACTGGCATCCAACTGTACGGACGGCAAATCCCAAAGCTCGGAATCTTGGTACGAATCATACTCGCCATCGTTGAATTTTGGTGGTGGGTTTTGTTTAGTGAGGAGAAATTCGGCGTCGTTTAAAGGGTTCTTGAAGATCACTGCCACCTTCACTACTTCTTGAGCGGCCATTTTCCGATGAATTATAATAAAACAAATAATCAGTTATACACATATTTATAATATTTCCTCCTTTTTATTTATAAGATAAGGCAGATCCATTTATTGTATCGGCCCTGTCCAATAGACCGGTGGTCATCGAAGGTGGCAAGAAAGCTTTGATTGGAGTTTATGATGTAACTGTAGACTGTAGTGAAGTTGAAAAGGGGGATACACGTACCCGACAGTAGAACAAATCTTTCATTTGACAAGTCCAGGAGGGCGTTTGCTAGAAGCCGCCTCTCTGCATCTATCATAGTTGCTCTTCCCCAATGAACCGACTGTAACAAAATATAATAACCCATAAATTGTGTTAGTTGATCCTGCAAAAAAAAAAAATGAAGTGTCAAATGATAGTTCATTCACATGTTTTATGGCGCACAATGAGTGCACATTTTCTTACCTTGCTAGGTATCCGACGCTTGTAGAATACGGATGATTTAGGGAACCTATAGTTGAACTTTGGTGAAGCATGGACATATATTGAGTACAAACCTTCATGTCCTCTAAAGAACATCTCCCAAATTGGTGAAAGAGGCAATTTTCCCTTTGTTATGAACAAGAAATCAACTTTTGGTGTCCTATTAAATGGATACTCAACGATACGAGGAACCAACGACGCTCGCCACAGCAATTCTGCATCACTCATTGAATGCCAAAGATCGTCAGTGAAAGTCGATGTCAAGTTAGTAACCGTGCTTGAACGGTTGCATGTATTCTGTAGTGATATTGAGACAGAATACAGAGGAGGAAAAGCGTTGAGGTTGGAAAAATATAAATCTTCATAGAGGACTAACTTTTTGAAACACTCGTTGATAATCAATCCTAGGCCTAGGACAAGAAAGGCAAGTGATATGGAAAAGACTATAGTAGTAGCGAATTGGAATTTTCCATCATTGACCATTTGACCTCATGCCGGATGCGTATGTAGTGTCCTTCGCCAAGCATTGTCATTTATCCACTTCTTTCCTCTCTGAAGGAAAATATCCTTCTTAATATGATCAGGGAAATGAAAGATCCTTTTTGTGTGATAAGGAGGGTTGCTCCTACATACCCACATGGGAAGTATCATAAGGATAACATGAACGGTGTTTTTTCCCTGCTTTGGGGTTGGCAGACAGCAACATATGTTGTGTTAGCCAACATAAATAGGACATTGCATGTTATTTAACATATCTCTCATGTGTTGTGTTAGCCAAAATTGCATGTTAGATAGACATTGCATAAGGAGCCACGTGAAGGGAGAGATGGCTGCAAACACGACTTTTCGGAAGATCGGAAGATAAAAATAAACCAGGTTATTTCTGCCTCCTCCTCAGATAAACCATATGTTACTGTTGCCTGAACATGCTAAATTTCAGCAATAAAAAAGAGTTTCACGATTAAAGATAGGGAGGGAAAATTCAGAATGAAGTAATGCCCCCACCTGTAGAAGCAATACATAAAGATTATGGGCTCACAACACACAAATTAAAAGATAATATTCTAGATGCTAGCTGACTTAGCTCCACTGCGCAACCCTACAAATGTTTTTCCCTTCTCGCCTTGTAGTTCGTCCAGGAGAACATAGGTTTACATTGTGTGATAAACTGGTCCTCTAATATAAATATTCAAACTCTCTTATTTACTTTTTCATTTCATAAAAGAAAGATTCATGGGACCACTTTCACATTATATGAAGATACAAATAGTGAGCATACAACCTATAAAATGGTGAACATACTCCAAGTAACTTATAATTTCATATATACATTTTACAAATGTTTCTTCGAACTAAATATCTCCCGAACAGTGAATAGAACGGCAACGGCAGCCACTGTCCCTGCACCCAAAACTTTACCTATCTGTAGCCAATGACCCTTTAGAGAGAGAGTACCACATAGATATGCCCATGTCAATCGTAAAATGAAATTTATACGGCAAGTTGATTGAAATCTTTGCATCGAGAACTCCTGCGCATTTCAATGCAAAATACTGGTCAGCAAGAGACACAAAAACAAAAGGGCGCATAAATCAGTTTTAAGAAGTAAATGGAAGAGTTCTTTCTGCAACTATTTATGATGGTAAGGTAGTCGAACCTAATAAGATAGTGTTTGCAAACGTCATAAAACTGTAGCTTCTCTTTGTTTGTTCTCACAATCTACCCACACTTCCCATAAACTCAGCCACACTGCGATTGAAATTGTCTAAAGAAAAATCCTGCACATTTCAGAATCAAGTTTTGGGGTTCACATCCATGTCATTCCAGGGAATGTGATGATTTGACGTTATGTGTGATATCATTATCATAATAAAGCATAAGCAATACAACAGAAGTAACATAGTAGCTTGTTTGACTATATATCCACCTCGAAGAGGATAAAAACCAAGCTTAGATTCTTCGAAATTGAATATTTACAGGGTCAAAGTTATTGATTTTCGTGAGTTTTTCTCCACTATACAAGACTGTGCAAGAAGTTGGATTAGTAATATATCTACTCCTTAGCTAAAATTTATTCCTTGTGTCAAAGAGGAAATTTATGTCAGGCCACATAATGTTACGCATTACCAGAAACATAAGGCATACAATATACATAAGGGAATTGTAATAATAATGTCAGCATTGTTCAGAGGGTTTTCCGCACACCCCCCTTTATTTTGGTAAACAGGCATATTCCCACATCTGAAACCTAGGCAGATCCCCTTTATTATCAAAAACAGCAATTTACTGTTATATGAAAAGATAAAAAAAATAGGCAAATTATTCCATTTGTACTTTTATACTTTGGAAAATACCCCCTTTAATAGATAAGTGTAGGGAAGTAGTGTCCAACTTTATAAAAGCACTGTGTGTAATTTGTCTTCTTTTTTTATTATCCATACATACAGACTAATGTGCTTGCCTCATTTGATAATGGTGCCAATTTCACATAACAAAGGGTAAAATGTCATTAGCTTTGTTTTTTAATGATAACATTTCTTCACCATAAGGAAATTACAAAAACGTTTCTAAGAACTAATGAAAATCGGGAAAAAGAGAACACCGTTCACGTTTCTTTGTTCAAGTGTTGAATAATAATTCTCCAAAGAAACTGAGGTAAGAAATAATATTATATTTTTGGTCATCGAATTTTGAGGTACTTGTGGAAATAGTGCAGATACTTTTGTTGTCATGCATATAAAGCCCTTTAATCTTCACTCGGTCAACAATTACATCTTTTTGCGATTTTACTCCTTAATTTATATAGATAAAAATATGGTCCTTTTTTCTTCATATGGTTTGCAACTTACATCATACTTTTCAATTTTACTTCTTGGATTGTCATAAAATAATTTAACCACTTGAAAATTATCAAGAATTTCTTTATAGAAATCCTTATTTGACAACTAAAATCTAATAAATAAATTGTAAGGACTACAGCATCTGTGAATGTAATTTCAAGTGAAGTGTAAGGACTAGAGTTCCTGATAAAGGATGTAAACTGTTGACTAATTGAAGATAAAGGGATATATTTACATGTTATAAGAAATTAAGTATGTTTATTCCAACCACTCAAAAGCTGAAGGACCACTTATGAGATTCGCCAAATTTGGTAATTTCCTATACATTGTATGCAATTAACAACCAAAGTTTCATAGTTATCATTGATTTTAACAAATATTTTTTTACGTACTTCGTAATTTATGGATCATGTGTTGCTCTTATAGTTTTGCCTAACATTAGAATGAATCATCATATCCATATATACATAAGGAGAACCCTTCAGGTTCAGGAAGATGCACCATAAGTATTCCAGAAAAAAAACATCAAATGAATTTACCTTAGGTAATTTATTCTGCTCGGCAAGATGCTCCACATGGAGTCTCACATTTGATGCAGCAGGAATCCAGAAACTGCGATCAACATCAGCATATGTATATGCAACAATGTCAAACAATGTTTTCGCTCCACCTTGTATGGCTTGCAAGATAGTCGATTCTCTATTTCTGCGGTTTCTGAGAATTCAACAGAGAATCAACAAGATTTGGTTAAAAAATTCAACATTACAGTTTACACCTAGCTTCCTGTGGAGTTATGGATTTTTAGAAATTATCTCTTACTTGAGATACCCACAGAGCATGTGCTTTGGCCACATATTAACTCTACCATGCATCGGAATCAGTACATGCGGGGAGAGTTCCATAAACTTGTATGTCGTTTAAAAATAATCCTATAAAACAAAAGGAAAATTTATAAACCATAAGGATTACAAGTAAATAAAAACTACAAAATATTCACGTAGGTTGGCCAAAGAAAGAGCATTGGTGATAGGATTTACGATTATACATGACTGTCATCCCTCCAGTGCAATTAAACAAATATCAATTTATTGCACATGGAGATTCACATCATTTTGGATCAAGTCCGGGAAGTGGATTAGACCGTGTCACCGCGATGCTAGTAAGTTGATATATCATGAATAAGATAAGAAGGTATGGAAGCAGTATTGAATAGCTCGCCAGTATCCAACTTCTATAAATAGAAGTCTTAGTGCAATGAAATGTACACGTTTTCTTCTTATTATCCAACTACTACAAGATGTTTGCATGTGAAAATCGCGCGCTTTTCATATATCTTACTTTAATAAGCACATAACTCCGGAAACTTGAAATGCAGAGTGTTTTTTCCCGTTACTAGAACTATCCTACATGGTGCAGATTGCCTAAAAATCTCGGAATGAAACCAACTCCTATACCTTTCAGTTTGATAATTATTCGCATGTGGTATCTTTATCCTTATATTAATAATTACAAATGTTTTCACAGGGGCATTTTTCCCTTAGATTCTTTCAAAATATCCAATAATCTCTAATATTCAATTCACATATTAGCAGAAACACCCATTGCACCTCAAAGTTTTGGGTGTTATGATTGCTCTTTAAAAATCATTAATGATGGAAAAGCCCTCCTGTTAAGCAACTAATTTGCAAATGCAAGCAACTCCAATTGAATATTGAATCAAAAACGAGGTCGCACTACTTAAATGAGTTGGAAGCTTCAAGAACAGAAATATTAATAGTAAAAGACGTAATATTGAGAGAATCATGCTTAAAATACTAAACTATGACGGGGTGCAGCTTCGAGGCTAATGACTGCAATGAACTTTGTTTATGGAAAACTTACAGTCATATTTCCTCCTGAAGTTATATCCAAAATTGCACTTCCTTGGCTGAAATAATACAGATTCATCAGTTCAATGAGTCTCAAGAAATTCAGAGATGTGGCATTGGAGCTATAGTAGATAATCAACCATGATTCACTTGATACAAACTGATAGTGTTCTCAAAGAAATCTTTATCACATAAGCCATCAATATTCGAAATAACATTGTGATAACATACAGCCATCAACCATTTTTCTGTGATGTAAGCTTATAAGTCTCTACTACACCAACTATTTGAAACTTCTAAACTTTTACATTAATCAGTGATCGAGAAATCAAATTATATCTGAGCCCTCACCCCCTTATGATTCTGTGCCTGTTTTTATCAATGAACATGTCATAATGATCTAAAGTTTGTTGCTAGTTTTATATTGTAACTTACCCCACACAATGATCCCCAACTATCAGAGTGTTAGAAGTGGTATGAAGCAGTGCCATGTGGCCATCCGTGTGTCCCTGTTACAGTTTTATCATTATGCAGAATACCACAGTAGGTTGATAGGGAAAAATGAATTGAAAAAAAATAACGCAAACAAAAATAAGGGAATAGCGTAGTTTTAAGGAGCAACAGACAAAGAATTTACTCAGGAGAGTGCTGATAAAAAATAATAGATACTGAAACAATCAAAACCATTCAAAAATAGTATATCACATAGCTTTATCACTGTCCTTTCTATGTTCACCTTTGAAGCACTAGTGAACAATTTTACAGATGAAAGGTTTCACTGATAAGAAAGCCGGCAAATGGGTAACTGTATGAGTAAGGCCATGTAATTTTGAACTAACGTTTAAAAAGGGCATAATAGACAGTATCATAGAGCTGCAATTGAGGTTTTGCATCCATAGAAGCAGAAATTCAATCAAGAATCAACAGAATAGATATAGGACCACTTACCCAAGAATCCCTTCACTCTCAAGATTCCATAATAGTTATTTTTTATGAGTAAAGCAGGACTTCTCAATCAGCCAAGCCTCGCTCGTGGGAAATACACAATTGACCACAGATGAATATAGAAGTTCAAAAGTAGACAATGAGTACCATCTTCTGTATGACAACTTCGACAATTATGGTGGTGATTATAATTTATTACTAAACTAAATGAAAAAAGAAAGGCAACTATCACAGACCAGCAGTATTAGTGATGCTCGACTCGTGTGAATCTAGTTTGTAAACTTTGGAGAAGAGTACAACCCATCTGGAAATAATCACTAAGAAATGATGATAAAAGGCACTACTATTGAACTTACTGGAGCTGAAATAAGTCTCAATCGCTGTCCACCAATTGATATTTCTTCAGATCCCAGAAATGGCTGATATCCTAGAGACCAGTCGTCTGTATCGAAAGAATTACTCAATACATTAGAAGCATTTCCGTTTGTTTGATAACAAAATATAACTCCTTCATTGTTAATATGATAATCCCAATATGCCACAGAAAGAAGTAAATTCATCTAAGGCCCATTATTAAACAAATGAAAGTAAATCCATTTCATGGAAATGAAGGTTTTCTCCCTCCTTCCCATGTCACACCAAACAACTTGAAGCAGTCCTATAATTCCAGTAGTAAAGTGTGTTCATTCAATTCCAGTAGTAAAGGGAGTTGAGAAGACAAATGACGTTGATGTTGGAGTGCCTACGACAAATAGATGCGCTATGGATGGGATATCGTATTGATAACCCCGTAACAATCTACCACCCTTTTAATTCTCAAATGAAAGTAATCTCATAAAATTGCCAGGGGGCGGGGGTCTACGACTTCCAAAGGAATTTTAGGGAACTTGTGCGCATACATGCGCCATCCGTAGTATTTTTGTTAGAGACGAGGGTGAGTGAAAATCAAGCGAATTTGATTCTCCCACGATTGGGGTACTCCAAATATGTGAAAGAACCTACGAATGGAATGGATGGGGGAATTTGGATGTTATGGAACGAGGCGGATACGAAGGTAGAAATTAAAGGCATTGGAAATCAAATTATTCATGCACTTATTTGCCCGAACTCATCGGAAACGTGGAAGGTCTCGGGAATTTATGCGCAACCGAGGAGAGTTGATAAAATAAAAGCCTTTGAAAGGCTTATTGAGCTCGCCGAGGAAGATGATCTTTTGTGGCTCGTGACGAGAGATTTTAATGAAGTTGGCTTTGCACATGAAAAAGAGGGGGACGCACGGTAGCTCTAAGCCGCCTTCAATTTTTTCAAAACTATATGAATCGGTGTGGACTCATTGATCTTGGATTTGAAAGTCCGACTTTCACGTGGACGAATAAAGATGAGAGCGGTACTATCATTAGGGAGCGTATTGATAGGGCCCTTGCAAATCAAAGGTTGATCGACTTGTTCCCAGAGAGTCGAGTTGTTCATTTACCACGGACAAAATCAGACCATCACCCCATCATCACCCACTATTTTGGCCTCTAGAGAATAACAGGAGACCGGCCGTTTCGGTTTGAAGCCGCATGGCTAAGACACCCGGATTGCGAGGAACTAATTCGCAATATATGGAGCCATAATTTGCAGATCCTCGAGGCGATAACGGAAGTACCAAAAGTCCTTATATCGTGGAACTTGAACGTATTTGGAAATATATTTCAAAGGAAAATGAAGGTGCTAGCGCGGATCACTGGAATTCAGCGCACAAACAACCATGGTAGACATCAAAACCTCAACACGTTGGAAGCGGATTTGATTCGGGAGTACAACAAAATATTTAAGCAAGAAGAAGTGTTTTGGCGATAGAAATCGAGAGTCAAATGGATCCGCGAGGGTGAGAGGAATACCAAATTCTTTCACCAATCGACCATGGCGAGGAGACGCAAAAATTAAATTCACACTCTGAAAAGTGATGATGTGTGGGAGGATGATGACTCACGGCTTTAGGCCCATGTCCGCGAATATTTTTTTGTCCCTCTTCAGCTCGAATGGTGTAAATAACGAGCGAGGTGCAACACTTAAGCTCGTGGTCTCCCCTTACCAGGCGACGCTTTCGGCCGAAGAAAAAAATGAGCTATGCCGAGAGATTGATATGGAGGAATTGAAAGAGTAGTGTGGGCGACACATCCTCTAAAAGCCCCAGGCCTGGATGGTCTTCAAGTTATATTTTTTCAAGAATATTGGGAGTGCGTAAAAGAGTCACTTTTAGCTTTCGCTTTGGAGGTCTTCAAGAAAAAGCGTGTTGATCTGAGTATATATGAAGCCCACGTGTGTCTTATACCGAAAATCACAAATCCGGTAATAATTTCGCAATTCCGCCCTATATCGTTGTGTAATGTTATTTATAAATTCATTACGAAATGCATAACGACGAGATTGAGAAGTTTAACGCCGAATATAATCACCCCAACTTAGTCTAGTTTTATTCAGGGGAGAAGCACACATGACAACATATTTTTGCTTTAAGAAATACTTCATTCCCTTCGACCGAAAAAGAAAAATAAAATAGGGGACATGATAATGAAGTTGGATCTTGAAAAAGCCTACGACAAAGTTAACTGAGACTACTTGGAGGAGACTCTTGGCTTCTTTAATTTCCCGGAGGAGTTGACGAGCCTTATAATGTTTTGTGTTCGTAGTGCGGCGACAAGAGTTCTATGGAACGAATCACCAATGGCTCTGTTTGCCCACACGTGTGGCCTTCGTCAGGGAGACTCGTTATCCCCGTATCTCTTCGTTTTATATGTGGAGAGGTTGTCATATTTGATCCAAGAGAGAGTGGACGAGAAAAAGTGAAAACCGATCACACCTTGTCGAGGGGGACCGAGGATTTCACATTTATTCTTCGCCGATGATCTAATCTTGATGGGGAGGGCGACGAAAGAAATAGCGAGAGCAATTGAAAATGTGATGGACAAGTTTTGTGGCGCGTCGGGTTTGAAAATCAGTCTACAAAAATCCAAGGTTATTTCTCGAAAAGTTTGGGGGCGAGTTTGAAGATGAGGATTAGTGAAATACTTGGATTTGAACAAACGTGTAACCTCGGCAAATATTTAGGGGTACAACTCAGTCATGGCCAAGTTACTCGTGAAAAGTATGCAGAAGTTATGGACCGAGTGTTGCAACGGTTTAGCGGGTGGAAAATGAGCCTTCTTTCAATTGCGGGTAGAGCCACTCTAAGACAATCGATATCAACAATGATGCCCATCTATCATATGCAATCTTCATGGCTTCCGGAGAACATTTGCGACCAATTGGATAAATTAAATAGAGACTTCTTGTGGTCGACGTATATATTAAAGAAAAAAAATCCATTTGGTAGGGTGGAATCAAGTGACGCAAACAAAGAAGGATATAGGATTGGGAATTCGTACGAGTCGAACGAGCAGCGAGGCACTACTTTCAAAGTTAGCTTGGAAGATCCTTCGGGAAGAGAGAACGGTGTGGAGTGATTTGATCAAAGCAAAATATTTGAGGAACGATTCGATACTTGATCACAATCCAAAGGCGGGAGCGAGTTCGATTTGGAAGGGAATTATGAAGTGCATGAACCTTATGAAGAAATTCTTGGGATGGAAAATAGGAGATGGTCAAAGTATATCATTTTGGTACGATATGTGGATAGGGAACACTAGGTTGTGCGACGCCGTCGGAAGCATTGAGCGAGAGGAGGCAACGCCGAAGCTATGTGATATGGTGACGGATTCTGGTGATTGGAGACTTGAGGAATTGCAAACTCAAATCCCGAGAACTGTGAAGGAGGAGGTTAGGAAAAGATTTATTATGCTTAATAGCGAGAGAGACAAGGTGATTTGGAGTGAGACGGGAAATGGAGAATTTACGTGTCAATCCGCTTATAAAGCATTCCAAAAAATATACGGCATGTGAAATTGTGGATCGGGTTGATACGTTGTTGATGTTAACTTAACACTGAAGTTCTAACAACGGTTTGTGTTCGCTGTTAGTTCGACGATGTTACTTTAACAGCAGACCAGAGTAACATTTTGCAGCGGAATAAACAAACACGAATTTAAGAAGTGAATATAGGATTATATTAACTTCCGAGCCGTAGGCAAAATACCACAAGGGTTTAACAAAGGCGTTCTCACAACTCTCAAGCTCCTCACTCTCGAATTGTTCAAACTAAGCAAAGCACACAAGAGTTGCTTCGACTATCTCTAAAAGCTCCTCACTCTTAGATCTATTCTAACAACTTAAAAACTTTGCTAAAGCAAGACAAACACTCAACAACTGTAGATTAATCTCTCGGATTGATTAGCTCTTGTCTCGTTGTTTTTCTTGATGTACTTCACACCTATATATATAGGTTCTTGATCTTCGACTTCAAGGTGTGTTGTACACGGTTGGTAATTCTCTTTGTTTCCTTCTCGAACTCCTCTTCCTTGTTCTCGCAGTCCTTCTTGAATAAAAGTTCCTTCTCCAGTGATCTAGCTAAGGAAAGACTCCTTCTTCAATTCAGGACTTTCCCTTGGAAGCTTTCCTAGTCGCACTAGACTTTTTCTTTCCTTTTATAAGCCGTTTGCTTTAATTAAGGAAACTTCTCATCTTGGAAACTTTGAGCGTCCAACCTAATGCAAGTTTGTTTCCTGAATAATAATCAAAGACAACTACAACTGTGGAACTCAGTTAGTTAAGTGAATAAGGCAAAACAATAATAATAATAATAATAACTAGATTGTAAAACAGTTTCTGTACATGCAATGTTACTCTAACATTGAAAATCTCAATGTTATCCTAACATCCAGAAAACTTGCACTTTCAATCTCCCCCTTTTTGCCTTAATCACAAAACCTAAGAAACAGTTCTTATCAGATCAAATTATTCAGAAAAACTTCATTATATCATAACAATGAAAAACTAAGTACTCTCCCCCTGAATATCAGAAGGGACTAATCCAATGTTATTCTAACACTGATACTCTCGATGTTATAACATCCAGCTTTATCAATGTTGGTTTAACATCAGAAAGTTAACACCTGCAAAACAGAGTTAGTACCAGTAATCACAGTTCAATAATAGCATAAGCAGAAACACTAAGTACCCAAAATTAAAAAGTACTTAATTACAGTCCATACTAGCAGCAAGGAACAGACTCCTTGATCAGAATAAAAAGAAAACAATTGTTCAAAAGGCATTAGAAACAGAAACTAAAAAACTTGCAGGAAATTTTGAAATTATCTACTCTCCCCCTTTTTGTGAGGAAGGCAGATCCTTCAAGTGTTTCCTCAAGCTGTCCAGTTCCTGCAGTCTGACTTGCTTGTCAGCTATTTCCCTCTGGGTGTCCTTGTACTCCCTATCCAGCCAGACCAAGGTTTCCTCAACAAAATCATCTGCAATCACTGAGCAGCTGTCACCACTGCTCACTGGAACTGAAGAAGCAGCAAACTTGTGTGTCTTCTTCTTCTTCTTCCTGCTGGGACCAGCTTCTCCTTGAGGGTTCCAAGGCAAATCCTGGATCCTCACATTAGTGAAGTAGCTCCTGGTGATTGACATTACAGCCTTGTTGCTGATCCATCCTTCAGTCTTCTTGGTTTTGAAGCCTTGCTTCACCAATAGGCATGAGATCAGAGAGGGATAGGGAAGGATTCCTTTGGGCTTTGTAGTGACTTCCTTCATGTGTCTCAACACTTTTTCACCAATGTTTACACTCAGTCCATTCTTCAGCTTGTACACCAACTTTGCTGACTCTTTTGTCATCACAGTAGTGTTGGAAGAAGGAAGCCAATTGTAAGTGCTGATTTTGTGAAGGATGGCACTAAGAGAAGTCAGCCTGGTTGTGGGAAAGCTCTCTCTCCATTGCCTAGTGAGACCACCTGTAAGATCAGTGATGATCTCCTCCATAGTAGGATCCTCAGACTCTTCAGGATCAGGAAGCCCCCAAGCCTCATTGATCATGGCAGGAGTGATGTCATAGATCTTCTTCCTAACCCAAGCCTTCCCATACTTAGGAGAATCCAGGTTGATCACCCACTCAGAGAGATTCATGTAGAACTCTCTCACTACATCAGGAACATATGCAGACAGATTCTGCACAGAGCCCAAGACTCCTCTAGCCTCAAGCAACTCAAACACCCTGTTTTCTTTGAAAATACCCTCCTCAATAGCCCTTTCCTTATGGATTACCCTGGCTTGGTATGCCTCACATTGCTCCTCAGCATCAGGAGACACATAGAAGTCAGAGTAAGCTTCATGTGGATACTCTTTCATCATCAGATCAGTAAACTGATCATCATCTGATGTTAGAGTAACATCAGCTTCCTCTGGCTCATCAGCCACAAGCTCTTCTTCCTCAACTTCCTCTTCCTCTTCCTCCTCAATCTCTTCTTCTTCTTTTTCTTCTTCTGACTCATCCTCAGAAGACTCAGCCATCACCTCCTTACCTTTCCTCTTCCTGGCAGCATTTGCAAGGGCAGCCAAGGAAAGGTTTTCATCCTCATCCTCTTCTTCTCCTTCAACCTCAGCTGGTTGATCACTCACAACAGCTTGGTTACCTTCAGTAGTAACCCCATTATTTACACCAAGATTGCCATCAGCAGCAATCTCCTCAGACAAATCCTCATCATGCTCACCAGTAGCATGTCCACTCTCCTCATCAGCAGTAAGCTCATCATCATTAGCCTCATTAGGCTCAACAGAACTAGCCACAGTTGGCTCCACCACTTCCTCAACCACATTACCCAACCCAATCACAGGGGCCTCATTCTCCCCCTCAATACCAACATCGACATCAGCAGGTATACTCGGAGTAGGGTTAGCCATTGTTACCTCGATTTCAGGATTGGTGGGAGCAGGGGCTTGCTCGACAGCATCTGATGTTGAACCAACATCTTTCTTTGAAATCTTTTTGCCCTTGCGCCGTTGAGTGGTAGCTTTCCTCTTTGGAGAGGCGGCGACTGTGGTTTCAGCGGCGATGCGTCTGGTACTGCGTCGTGGCGCTCGCTCGACTTGCGTAGCTGCTTCTGCAAGAGCATCAATATTGGACTTGCGTGCCATTGTTAGAGTAACTTTGAGATAAAAGATTGAAGATTTTGAAAATTTAGAGAGTAATTTGCTTTGCACAGTTGTTAGCGTTAGAATGAAGAAGAAATTAGGGCAAATTATATATATGATTCAGATGAAGAGCATGGAATAGTGGTGTTGTAACATGTTACCATAATAATCTGACCACTATCACACGTCCCCTACATGTTATTCTTACCACGTGTCAATGTTAGGTTAACACGTAACCAGAGCAGTCTTCATTCCTGAAAACTTATAAGTTACAATGTTACAATGTTGGACTAACATTGGCAAGTTAACATCAGGGAGGGAAGTTGGAGGTGCAGGGCTTCATCCAAAGTAGCATCATCTTGTGAGAGCGTGAGATATTCCTGTACTAATCCGAAGCTTCAACCAAGTACACAGGTACAATGACACAGCTTAAGATCATCAGTATAAGCAAGTGACAAATCAAACAGAGAAAAACACAGAGGATATACTTATCCAGGGAAAAGATTTTCCCACAGCAAGAAGATCACAAAACATAGTGCTTTTACCTGTAGCTGGTCACCCAAGAAGTATGCCTCAACACAAGATACTTAACTACCCCCCCTAAGCCCAAACCGACAAAAGGAAATATGCAGAACTAGAATGAATGCAACCATGTTAGATTAACATTTGAGAGATGGTAACCACATACAAGCCGCCTTGGTAACTGGGATCAGGACATATCAATTTATCTTTAACTTTCACTATTTTTAGAAACTCTTTTGAATAAAAAACTGATGAATGTTAAAGGACAGTCTCATCACTGAATGTGGGCAGCACAGGACTCCACACACCCCAGCAACTTAACTATCAGCTACAGATCAGGCAAGTACAAAGAAATTGAATGAAGACAACACTTTTATCAAATATTTCTCCACCCCAACTCCTCATGCATACTTGTTTACTAACCTGTTTATCAAGGAAATACTAAGTAATCAATGCTACTGAATGCACACAGTCTAAACTTGATACACCCCAGTAGGAAAGATCACTATCATGTAAAAACCTTGGCCATAGACAAAAATATGAAAATAAGCACAACTGAATGACAATGAGGCCTTCAACATCATGTACCCCAGCTTCTCTTCATACCTTGTCAAACCTAACATGGATAAGTCACAACTGAATAGCATCAGAGTAGTGAGCTCTGTGTATCCCAGCTTCTCCCATGATGTTAGGTTAACATTCACAGACTAACATCAGAGTTATTTCTTTCCAAAACTCTTGATATGTACCTGTTCACCAATCACCTTAGCTATTCATACAGATTAACCACACAACCAACAGTTTCTCTAACAAAGATGTAATATGCAAGAAAGAAGAATGCAAAAAAGGAACATAAAAGAATTACAGCTACACCACAACCAATAACCAATGCTAGACAGTGGTGTTATGTCAACACTGGTGAACTAACATCTCTAAACAATGCACATGCCAAGAGAGTTCCTCAGACTGAAGAACCTCTCAGTATCTAATGGTTTAGTGAACATATCAGCAAGCTGATTGTTAGTTTCTATATGTTCAATGTCAATAAGCTTGTCTTCTACCATGTTTCTCAGAAAGTGATGCCTAATGTCTATATGTTTTGTCCTAGAATGCTGAACAGGATTCTTAGAGATGCTTATAGCACTAAGGTTATCACAAAACATAAGTAAGGTATCACTGTCCAACCCATAGTCCAGTAGCATATGTTTGAGCCATACCAACTGGGTGACACAACTACCTGCTGCAATGTATTCAGCCTCAGCAGTGGATAGTGACACACAGTTTTGCTTTCTACTGTACCATGAGACCAAGTTGTTCCCCAGATAAAAACATCCTCCACTTGTAGACTTCCTGTCATCAGTATCACCTGCCCAATCTGAGTCACTGAAACCTACAAGATTTGTGTTAGTATCATAAGAGTACCATATGCCAAGGGCCAAAGTGCCAGATATGTATCTAAGTATTCTCTTCACAGCAATCAGATGTGACTGCTTTGGACATGCCTGGTACCTTGCACATACACACACAGAGAACATAATATCAGGTCTTGAAGCAGACAAGTATAACAAGCTTCCTATCATTGAACGGTACAATGTTGGATCAACATTGACACCAGTATCATCCCTGGCCATATTCACTGCAGATGCCATGGGAGTCTTACAAGGCTTTGAATCTGCTAATTCAAACATTTTTACCAAATTCTTTGCATACTTTTCCTGACAAAGGAATATGCCAGTACCTGTTTGTTTCACTTGAAGACCAAGGAAGAAATTCAATTCTCCCATCATACTCATTTCAAACTGCCCTGTCATTGATTCAACAAACTTTTCTAACATAGAATTGTTAGTTGAGCCAAACACAATATCATCAACATAGATTTGAGCAATACAGATATGAGAATCTTTCTTTAAAACAAACAGAGTTCTATCTCCTCCACCTCTAACAAAACCAAGACTTAATAGAAATTCTGTAAGCCTTTCATACCATGCTCTAGGTGCTTGTTTAAGACCATAAAGGGCTTTTTCAAGCTTGTACACATGGTTTGGATACTTAGGATCTGTGAATCCCTTAGGCTGTTCAACATATACTTCCTTATCAATCAGCCCATTAAGAAAAGCACCCTTAACATCCATTTGGTATAGTTTTATCTTAAGACAGCATGCAATGGCTAAGAGTAATCTAATAGATTCTATCCTAGCAACTGGAGCAAAAGTCTCATCAAAATCTACACCTTCAACCTGAGTGTATCCCTGAGCAACCAGTCTAGCTTTGTTCCTAACTATGACTCCTTCCTCATTACTTTTGTTTTTAAAGATCCATTTAGTTCCTATTACATTTACACTAGGTGGTCTAGGTACCAACTTCCAAACACAGTTCTTAGTAAACTGTAATAGTTCATCCTGCATGGCATTAATCCAAAAGTTATCAAGAAGGGCTTCAGTCACATTCTTAGGTTCAATAGAGGAAACAAAACATGAGGCATTGTCAACAGTACAAGTGAAATTCATGCAGACACACATCTTGACCATATCACTATAGTCAATTCTTTCTTTGTTGCGTGTCCTTACCCGTTCAGTGATCTCACCTATTACCTGTGATGCTGGATGGTCTTTCTGAATCCTAGCTGGAGGGTCCCTTCTAGATCCAGTGACAGCTTCAACTTCAGAGTCAGAATCTTCTGCTGTTAGTCTAACATCAGATCTAGCTGGTGTTAGTCTAACATTGGGTTCTGTCTCCTGTTCTGCATTTCCAGCTTCATGGTCCAATGTTGGAGTACCATTGGAAGGAGTAACATCATCAATCTCCACTGTTGGTTCAACATTGGAGACATTAATATTACCAGTACCTGTATCAAGTATGAAATCATCAAACACAACATTCACTGATTCCTGAATTGTCTTCAATCTAGGATTGTAGACTCTAAAGGAAGTACTATTGGCAGAGTATCCTACAAAGATGCATTTTTCACTTTTTGGATCAAATTTATTAAGATAATCCCTGTCATTTAGCAGATAACAGTCACATCCAAATTCATGAAAATGTGCAATATTTGGTTTCACACCCTTCAAGAGTTCATATGGAGTCATGTTAGTTCCAGGTCTGAGGTACACCCGGTTACTAATATGACAAGCAGTGTTTAAAGCTTCAGCCCAGAGTCTCTTGGATATATTTTTGGCATTCAACATGACTCTGGCCATCTCTTGAAGTGTCCTGTTCTTCCTTTCAGCAATCCCATTCTGCTGAGGTGTCTTAGGTGCTGAGTATTCATGGAAAATTCCTTTAACATTGCAATAGTTATCAAAACTAGCATTCTCAAATTCTTTACCATGGCCAGACCTAATTTTAGTCACAGAAGAGCCATATAAGTTTTTAATACTAGCACAAAGAATTTTGAACTGATCAAAAGCTTCTGACTTTTCTTTAAGAAACTTTACCCAAGTATATCTAGAGAAGTCATCTACAATAACAAAGGCATATTTCTTACCATTCAGACTACTCACCTCAATGGGACCCATCAAGTCCATATGTAACAGTTCAAAGCACCTACTAGATCTAGGATTAGCATTCTGTACCTGTAGGGGGGCATGAACTGCTCTAGTTTGTTTACCCTTGAGACAATCACCACAGACAAGCTTACCAGGGCAAGATAGCTTAGGTAAGCCTCTTACATCATCAACTTTTTGCAATTTCTCAAGGTTCCTGTAGTGAACATGTCCAAGTTTCCTATGCCATATAGATGCTTCATCTATTTTAGCATGGAAACACTCTACTTCCTCTTGAGCTAGGTAGCAGTTGTCCTTGGACCGAGTACCTGTCATAACAAGTACATTATCACTATCATAAACATCACAAGATGAACTGTCAAATGTAACCAGCAAGTCATCATCACATAGTTGACTGATGCTGATTAAATTTGCATGTAGCCCATCAACCAACAACACATCCTTCAGGGGTGGAAATCCATCAACATTCAGTGTCCCCTTTCCAATGATTTTCCCTTTTGTACCACCACCATAGGTCACAGTGCCAGTACTCAAGGAAACCATATTCACAAGATTGTCAATGTTGCCTGTCATGTGTCTTGAGCATCCACTGTCGAAGTACCACTTACCTGAAAGGTTAGAATACACAGCAGAGAAAACAACATTGCAAACAACTTTAATCTTAGGGGTCTTAACTTTTTCTACCCAAGTTCTACCTTTCTGTCCTGAACCTAATGTTGGTCTAACATCAGAAACTGCTGTTGTTTTAACATTGGGTTCAGTAACTGTTTTCTTACCACATTCTCTTATAAATTTTCTACAGAATGGTTTTATGTGGCCTGGTTGGTAACAGTATTGACAGATAAAAGTAGGTTTACTTCTCACAGTGTTGATGGTACCTAAACTCTTAGAATCAGATTCTTTAACAAAGCTAGAAGATAGATAGGCAGAATTTACAATAGAAGAGGAAGGTTTCTCAACAAATCCCAGACCACATGAACCTGAATTTCCCATGCTTAGTACGTCATCAAGTTTGGAAGTACCTGCATTCCATTTAGCTATGATCTGTGTGTCTTTCTTGAGTTTATCCTTTACCTCTTTCAACTCAGCTTCAGCTTTGTCAAGATCTCTTTCATAGAGTTTCAACATGTTTTTCAGACACTCGATGTCATGAGTCAGTGCTTTGTTCTTCTTTATGAGTTTCACATTCTCTCTCTCAAGCCTGAGGAATGTTGTGTGCAGATCATCAAGAATCTCCTCCTGGGATAATTCTTCTTCTTGGGAGTACTCTTCTTCTATATCAACTGTACCATGAAAACAGTGAAAGTTAGTATCATCACAATCAGAGAGTTCATCAGAGATAACCTGGGAATCATTGCTGTTCCAGTCTCCAAAAAAGATTTCCTGCTTTGCTGTTGGTTCACCAATGTTAGAGTAACATTGTGATCCTAGGCAATTTCTGGAGTCTTCATTGGTCCAGGTGATCCTTGTGCATAGCGCAGCAGTTTTGATTTCCTCTGAGTGTTCTTCGATACTTGTTCCAGATTCAAAATCATCTTCATTGAAGTCATCTACACAAACCCAATGAGAATTCCCTCTTGTTCTGAGGGTGTTAGCACATTCATGTTTATAGTGACCATACCCCTTACATTCATAGCACTGAACATCCTTTAATTTTTCTACATCTTGAGGTGTGCTCTTAGATGCCATGTACTTAACAAATTTAGGGGGCAATTTCTTGTAACCGGGGCCATCATTACCAGTTAGTTTTTCTTTCTGTTTACCTTTGAAACCTAATTTACTAAACTTTTTGGTAATATTGCCATAGTTAGAAGAGATCAACTCATATTCATCCTCATCACTACCTGCAGAATCTGAACTAGTTCCAAGAAGGGCTAAAGCAAATTGCTTGCTAGACTTTCCTAGGAATTCTAATTCAAATTCTTTCATAGTGTTCATCAAGGTCTGGAAACTCATGTTGGCAAGATCTTTAGACTCATTCATAGCAATTCTTTTGACTGTAAACTTAGAAGATAGTGTTCTAAAGGCTTTATACACCATGGTCTGATTAGGAATCACAAAACCTAAGTTCTGACATTGATTAGATATATCAAGAAGTTTCTCAAAATAACTATCAATAGTTTCCTCTTCTTCCATCTCAATCTTCTCAAAGTCTCTCAAAAGTTTCCTATACTTAGAATCCCTCACAGCCACATCACCCTCACAATGTAACTCAAGTGTTTCCCATGCAGCTTTAGCAGTATCACAAGTTTGAACAAGTTTAAACATATGATTACCTATCCAGCTAAAAATAGCATTGAGAGCCTTTTCATTGTAGTTGTAGAGAGCAATTTCAGCGGCTGTCCATTGTCCCCTTGGCTTTGGCACCAGGTCAGCATCTCCATCTCTTGGCAGATAAGGGATGGTATAGCCTTCTAGTACAGCTTCCCAAGCTTTGAGGTCGATGGATTTGATGTGGACTCTGAGTCTGATCTTCCAGTAGGCATAGTTGTTGGGACCTTCCAATACTGGCAACCTGCTGGTATTGGGGTTGTAGCTGTCCATCTTGTCGTATCAACGCCAAACACCGGTGAAGTTGGTGCTTGGCTCTGATACCAATTGAAATTGTGGATCGGGTTGATACGTTGTTGATGTTAACTTAACACTGAAGTTCTAACAGCAGTTTGTGTTCGCTGTTAGTTCGACGATGTTACTTTAACAGCAGACCAGAGTAACATTTTGCAGCGGAATAAACAAACACGAATTTAAGAAGTGAATATAGGATTATATTAACTTCCGAGCCGTAGGCAAAATACCACAAGGGTTTAACAAAGGCGTTCTCACAACTCTCAAGCTCCTCACTCTCGAATTGTTCAAACTAAGCAAAGCACACAAGAGTTGCTTCGACTATCTCTAAAAGCTCCTCACTCTTAGATCTATTCTAACAACTTAAAAACTTTGCTAAAGCAAGACAAACACTCAACAACTGTAGATTAATCTCTCGGATTAATTAGCTCTTGTCTCGTTGTTTTTCTTGATGTACTTCACACCTATATATATAGGTTCTTGATCTTCGACTTCAAGGTGTGTTGTACACGGTTGGTAATTCTCTTTGTTTCCTTCTCGAACTCCTCTTCCTTGTTCTCGCAGTCCTTCTTGAATAAAAGTTCCTTCGCCAGTGATCTAGATAAGGAAAGACTCCTTCTTCAATTCAGGACTTTCCCTTGGAAGCTTTCCTAGTCGCACTAGACTTCTTCTTTCCTTTTATAAGCCGTTTGCTTTAATTAAGGAAACTTCTCATCTTGGAAACTTTGAGCGTCCAACCTAATGCAAGTTTGTTTCCTGAATAATAATCAAAGACAACTACAACCGTGGAACTCAGTTAGTTAAGTGAATAAGGCAAAACAATAATAATAATAATAATAACTAGATTGTAAAACAGTTTCTGTACGTGCAATGTTACTCTAACATTGAAAATCTCAATGTTATCCTAACATCCAGAAAACTTGCACTTTCAGCATGGACGAAGGAAGGAGGCCAAATTGCAACTGGGTTTGGGGAACGACTCTTAGCTATAAGATTCAGCATTTTTTGTGGTTATCGTCCTATAATCGTTTAGCCACATATAAACTCAGGAGAACACGCAAATTGACAAACTCGGCGGAGTGTAGCCGTTGTTCGGAACCTGAGGAAACAGTCCTTCACATCCCGATGAGCTGTCCGCATGCCCGCAAAGTCTGGAGCAAGCTATTGGATGGTAACGACCTCACTCAATTCGATCAGATTGAGGACGGTCGTTGGCTACGTCAAAATCTGCAACGGAGAAAGTTCAAATGCAATCTTATGCCCGGGGTGAGTTGGAAACACATTTTTGCTGCAGCGATTTGGCACTTGTGGAAGGCGAGGAACATACACGTTTTTCAGGGGAAGGTCGAAAATATTGGTAGCACCATACATCAAATTAAAGTGCTGGGAGAGGAAAATAACACGTCCATGAGGAGAAAGCCGAAAGGCAATATACGGGGATCCAAATGGAGTAAACCGAAAGTGGGGTGGACAAAGCTGAACGTTGATGGGAGTTGCCGAAGCACGAAAAATAGGGGCGCAGTAGGCGGCGTCTTAAGGTCGGATAAAGGAAAGTGGATTTGGGTGTACACGGTGAACCTTGTTTCACCAACCGTTGAAGATACGAATCTCGAAGCGCTAAGGTATGGGCTGCAACTAGCTTGGGAGAAAAAGATGTCAAACATTGAGGTTGAGATGGATTCCGAAACTTGCTACAAGTTGGTCATGAGTCTAAGATCCGGAGAGGAAGACACGACTTTGATTGGAAGGTGTCAAAGCCTACTTCATAAACCTTGGAGGATTGAATTACATAGCATATCTAGGAAAGCCAACGAGGTGGCGGACCATATGGCGAAGCTAGACATCGGTGCTAGGGGAGGTCGTATTCATGGATACACCGCCTCCAAGTGTTATAAATTTGTTGGATCTAGAGTCTACATAGTAGATTGTTCTATCTCTTGTTTACCAAAAGAATAAAAAAAATAAAATCAGTACTGAAATGAAATCGCCATTTAGTTTATACTATAGAAAGCAAAAAATAAGCATCCATGATCTCTATTCTCTTGCATTATTTGTTTCTTTCTTTAAGAGTCATAAATAAGATCGATCCTACAATATACCTTCTTTTAATATTTTTTAAATCCCTTTTGACTTTCTCATTTCTTTTTTTTTTTTTATAACCAAAAGCCATTTATCCTAATAATAATTTGGTGATGAGCTGGTTTTAAACATGACCAAATTTGTTTTGGGCTTTTGGGCCTCTCTCGATCTTGGACAGGGCAATGTGAAACTTCTCTGTCACTTTTTCAATTATACTAGTGCTCACGGGTATAACCACGTTATACAATCAGGGGCTTGCTTTTGGTGGGCCTGTAACTATGATTTATGGCTGGCCAATTGTGGGCCTATTTACCCTATATGTGGGCCAATCATTAGCTGAGATCTTCTCCGCCTACCCAACAGCGGGTGGGCTCTACTTCTGGAGGGCCAAGCTCTGCGGAAATCATTGGGGCCTATTTGTGTCTTATATATCAGGGGCTTGCTTTTGGTGGGCCTGTAACTATGGTTTGTGGCTGCCCTATGTGTGGGCCTACCATTGGCAGAGATCTGCTCGGCCTACCCAACATCTGGTGGGCTTTACTTCTGGAGCGCCAAGCTCTGCGAAAATCATTGGGCCCCATTTGCGTCTTATATAACAGGCTGGTTGGTTTTCTCAACTCAAACTTTTTTTTTTTTTTTACCATTCACGTTGATATTTATATATTCACGGAGATTCAAAATAACTTGATTAATAAATTCATTGATAACTGATAAGTATTATTTTCTTAGTTCTATCTATATATTCTCAAAATGTTGACTGGCTTTTTGTACTACTCATATTTAGAACTGTTAAATAGAATGATTTTCATTGGCCATGACGCTTAGGGGCTGTTTGGTTGCAGAGACAGTTATATATGTAGATTAACTATTACTCAATTAAAATAGTCTTTTATTTCATATGCGTAACAGTAACCGTGTTTGGTTGGAGAGTTGAATAAAGTTACTATTTTATCTTAATTTACAAAACGTGTTTGGTTCATGTTATGTGCAACGGCTATTTCTGGATAATGCAAGTAATTACCTTATTGCCCCCATTTTATTAAGAAAATATACACCAAAAATATTTTCGAAAAATATCACGTTCACCTCCCAAGCAATATTCACAATTAATTATGTCCTTAACTAATTTGAAGTAAAACAATTTTTTTTAATTACATTTTTTAATTACATTTTTAATTACATTTTTTAATTACATTTTTTAATTACATTTTTTATTAAATTTTTTTAATTACGTTTTTAATTACATTTTTTAATTATATTTTTTAATTACATTTTTTAATTACATTTTTTTATGAAATTTTTTTAATTACGTTTTTTAATTACATTTTTAATTATATTTTTTAATTACATTTTTTAATTACATTTTTTATTACATTTTTAATTACATTTTGTTAATTACATTTTTTAATTACATTTTTTTAATTATATTTTTTAATTACATTTTTTTAATTACATTTTTTAATTACATTTTTAATTGCATTTTTTAATTACATTTTTTAATTAAATTTTCTAATTACATTTTTTTACTTTCATTTTTTAATTAGATTTTTTAATTAAATTTTTTTAATTACGTTTTTAATTACATTTTTTAATTATATTTTTTAATTACATTTTTTTTAATTGCATTTTTTAATTACATGTTTTATTACATTTTTTAATTACATTTTGTTTATTACATTTTTTAATTACATTTTTTTAATTAATTTTTTTAATTAATTTTTTAATTACATTTTTTAATTACATTTTTTTAATTACATTTTTTTATTACATTTTTTAATTATGCCTTGTTGCTGCATAAAAAGATTAAAATTGAAGAAACATGGGTAAATAAGTCATTTCGTCGGGTGAGCTGGATGACTAAAAAGTGAGATAAAATAATAACAGGGGGGGAGTAGATATTATTTAAGTTGAGAAAGTGAGTTGTGGAGCGGGCCTCAGCTATTAAATCAAAAAGCCCATTTGAATAATCATTCAAACCAAACTGGTTTTAAGTGAGATGAGGGCAGTCATCTATCCTCATCTCAGCAACCAAACACCCCCTTACTTCATTAATTTATCTCTCACATTCTCATTTCGGGAAATGACAAATGGCTCATGCTCTTTATGCCTCGGAGCTTGATGTGTACAATAACGTATACTTGCTCAGATATTTGTTATTGTTATGTAATCGGGCGGATATGCACATTTTAGTCAAACTCTAGACTAAATTTTCCAACCCTAGTTCACTAAGGTCGTTGATACTAATTTTTGTGGGGTGCAAAGCGTTAAATAATAATCAAGACACAGTAACTTATTATCGTTCGGCTAAGGTCACCTCACTAGAATTTGGATTTACAGATATTTAAACCAGCAACTCTCTTTTCAGGATCCTACACTAAGCATATTAAGCTTTTTCGTTTCGCATGTGGATCAATTTTACAATGAACTCTCTTTTCAGGATCCTACACTAAGCTTATTAAGCTTTTACATTTCGTTTCGCATGTGGATCAATTTTACAATGTCGGAAGGACCTATTGTACAAATCAATGAGACCTATTGTACAAATCAATGAGACGAAGGTCACTGATAATGAATGAGTTGTTGGAAAAACTGGTAAATGAAATGGATTTGTAGCTGATTTCGGGTCAGATTTTGAGCGGGTCCCACTTGTCATTTTGACTAGTTCAAGAAATGGACGTGCTCTCCTATGTGAGGGCTTAGAAACGGGATATTACACGCTCAAAATGGTACATGGTGAATGAGAAATTGATGTTCAAGTAGCTACACAATGGGAATCATTCATAGCATTGTAAGAATGTGTTGGCTAGTGTCTCCTCCCTCTCCTAGGCGCGCACAGGGGGGACTGTTAATCTTGGGTCAAAATTCATCGAATTAGTGCGATCCAGGCTCGCGCACACGACGACGTAAACGTCGAATATCGACCTGTTGGGCTTCTGATTTATATATATATAGAAAATTTGTAAAAATTACCTTACTGAAAACGTGTCTAAGTTCATTCGAGATCGTTATAACTCGTTTTCTTGATGCCCAAGTCGAGTTCGCCGGAACTATTTTACTCGTGCTAATAATACAGTTCGAAGGTTGTTTTATCATGGGAGGTGGTAGTCCAACGTTCTCAACACGTAGAGAATGACTAATCTGCTTTAAGATGATTGAAAAATTATCGACCCTCTTCACGTTCGATTCACTACGGTTAAGGTTACAATCTCTAGTTTCTTTTTGTTACAATATTTATGTTTGTTTATTTATTCGTCATATATTATATTTGTTCTTTATCGTGCATTGCTACTAACAAGAGTTTTACCTCTCCCATATTGGACTCCGATACTATGGAAATAATTGAAAAAACTATCATTTCCAAGCAAAGTTGGAGATTGTTACACAAAATCTAACAGTACCCTTAATTAGTAGCTCAAATTGCTCAACTTAATAAGGCTTTTGCTAATATATGTCCCTAATTGTTATACTACAATTCCTAAAAAAGATTAATTATTTTTATGCATAGGATTTACTTTTGGTTCAGTAAGATTTTTTGTTTTGTTTTTTGTGTTTACATTGGGACTTATAAACTTGGTACATTAATAAATTGGTTGTGCAGATACCAAAAGTTGAATGAGTAAACTAACTAATGTGAATCAATAAATGAAACATGAAATGTTTCTATCTAATTATGTTCATATTCATGCTTACATGATATATAAAGTTACTAGAGTCGGATATAACTCTAAACCGATAATTTTACTAGTTACAAAAGTATTGATTGCATAGAGAGAACTAATTGGTTGATCCAATAAATGAATGCAATATCAAATGCTATATATTTGTTAGGATCAAATATGCAGAAGAAAACTCATATGTTAAATTGGTTCGAGTGTCAGTCGGATCTGATTATGAAACAATGAACGATGTGATAACAATACCATTACGAATCTGACAAATAATCTTATAATTGCTTGTATTGCATCTCTTTTTCATTATAGTAATGGTACATATAATCAAACTTGACTTTCAGTATAATTTAAATTCCCGATTGTCTGCAATATATTTGTCGATTTAGCTCTCTAAAGTCTTCGCTCGTATGAAATTTGAAGAAGGTATTAGCAAAGATAATAACGTAAATGAATAATTTTCTTCACAACTAACTACCTTGATAATGACAATGCAAATAAATCAATTTAAATGCCAGAATTACTTTCTGCAATTCTTATGTTCTTTTATTTCTTTCACAGTTCACACTATCATTAGTAGAATGATGCTAGTAGACAGAGATTTATATTCAGTTTACATTTCAATTAATAGTTTTAATGTTGTTGATTTCGTCAACTATTAAAGTCATCCGATGGCACCTAATTTCCATTCAAATAATCGAAAGTTTGCCTTTTCAGATAAAGATATTTGTTTTGCGGAAAAGAAATAGGTACAAGAAACAGTTTGGTGGGAGTGGGACCTTTATTTGTTTAGTAGCATTATCATTTCAACCGAATCTTAATTTTAGACGTTGAGGCACCACTGTTAGCATATACACGTTTTTCCTAAAACGCGGTTTATATAGTCTCCTTCTTTAGTTTGGAGTTATAGCATATTAGCCTCTTTTCTTTCCTTATTTCCACTTGTAGCCCTAGTATATACAGGGTAGTGTAAATAGTCTTGTACAATTATTCATTATTTTGTAATACATAGAGATGAGTGAAACCCTAATTCCTTCACCTTCTTCAAAACCAACTCTCTGTAAATTCGAATACGTTCCCCTTAATTCAAGTTTTTCATCACTTTACATGGTATCAGACGTACAGTTTGATCGCGATCCTTCTTCCGCTGCACCTTCTCTATTTACCGATCCTCTTTTCCCCAATTTTTGGTTTCGCTGAAACCCTAATTTGGCGATTCTCTCTTTTCTCTCTCGATCTCCCCTCAGATCTATTTTCTAACCGTTCCGATGACTAATCCGTCAACAAATTCTGCCTCAGTGTCTCAATCTTCCAGATCCACTACCGCCGACGCTTCGACTGTTCCGCCACTTGTTCCCCTGAAGAATCTGAGCGACGATGTTTATTTGCTTTACTTTTTGGGCGCACATGATGTGCACGATTCATCCATTGTTGGTGATCTACTCACTAGTGATAACTACGTCTCTTTGATCCGTGCGATTCGTTTGCCGCTTAGCATTATGAACAAAAGACGGTTCATTGATGGTTCGCTTCTTTGTCCGGAGGATGACATCACTCTGCGTCTCTGTTAGACTAGGGCTGACAACCTGGTGGTGACATGGTTAATGAACTCGGTCTCTAAGGAGTTGCATCAAAGTTTGTTGTTCTAGAACACGGCACTGGAGATCTGGATAGAGCTTGAAACAAGGTATAATCGGACCGACGACTCGCGTGTGTTTCAATTGCAGAAATCGTTGTACACGATTTTTCAGGGTAACTTTTATGTGACTCAATACTATAACTATTTCCGCTCTGTTTGGGATGAAATATGTTACTCAAAGGCCTATTACTAAGGCATTAAGACTTTAAGATCTGACAATGGCACTGAGTTTCTTATGACTAGTTTCTTTGCCTCCTCAGGCATTATACATCAGAGTTGTGTTGAAACTCCTGAACAGAATGGGTTGGTTGAAAAAAAACACCAACACCTTCTTCAAGTTGCTAGATCTTTACTATTTTAGTCACATTTACCTCTCATTTTTTGGAGTTATTGCATTTCTACTGCTGCATTCTTGATTAATAGACTGCCTTCCAGAGTTTTACATCATAAATCTCCTTATGAAATGCTTTACAACAAACTCCCTGATTTTTCTTTGTTAAAATGCTTTGGTTGTCTCTGTTTTGCATCCACTCTCACTGCCCATAGGAAGAAGTTTGATGCTAGGTCAGCCAAATGCATTTTTCTTGGATATCCTCTTGGCACTAAGGGCTATTTACTTCTTAACCTGAATACTCATCAAACTTTCACTTCCATAAATGTGATTTTTATGAAAGGGTTTTTCCTTATACTTCTGTTACTAACAATACAGGGCATGACACTAATCCTGCATGCACCAGCCCTTTTATTACTTTGCAGGTTACTCCTCAGACACCAGAAGCTGTTGTTCCTTCCTCATTTGGTGTTGATCTTGTGCCTGCTCCAGACTGCTTCACTGTGCAACCACCATCTTTGACTAAGGATCTCTCATTTGCTGAACCTGCCTCACCTTCTGTCACTGCAGATGATCCACCATCTGCTGCTTTGCAGCAGTCCAATAACATTCCATATCTTTCTTCTCCTACTCCTTGTATATTACATCATGTTAGAAGATCTACTAGGTCATATGTGCCCCCTGTTTATTTGAATATGTATGAGTATGAGCTCCCAGAGTCTTTACATAAGAGCAATCCTAGTATATCTCATTTTCCTGTTAAGTACCCCATTGAGTCTCATATGTGCACTACCAATATTGGCCCATCTGATAAAGCATTCACCATTGCTGTCTCTTACATTGTTGAACCTAAGACATATAAACAGGCTTGTAAGCACCCTGAGTGGCAACATGCCATGCAATCTGAGATTCAGGCCTTAGAGGCCACTAATACATAGGTTCTAATTGAATTACCTGCTGGTCAACACTGCATAGGTTGTAGGTGGGTGTATAAGGTTAAACTTGGGTATGATGGTTCCATATAAAGATATAAGGCTAGGCTTGTAGCCAAGGGGTATACCCAAGAGGAAGGTTTGGACTATTTTGATACCTTTTCCCCTATTGCTAAACTTACTACTTTTAGAGTCCTTCTTGCTTTAATTGTATCTCATAATTGGCACTTGCATTAGTTAGATGTGAATAATGTTTTTTTGCATGGGGATCTAGATGAAGTTATTTATATGACCCCCCCCCCCCCCCGCGGCTATTGCTCTAGAAAAAATCAAGTTTGCTTACTCAAAAAGAGTCTATATGACCTAAAACAAGCTGTCTATAAACAATGGTATTGCAAACTGACATCCTGTTTAATTGCTTGTGGCTACTCTCAAACTATTTCTGACAGCTATTTATTCATTAAGAATGTTGGTTCCTCTTTTACTATTTTGTGTGTTTATGTAGATGACATCATTTTGACTAGTAATGATGTCTTAGAAATTTCTGCTTTAAAACAACATTTACATTCTACTTTCACTATTAAAGACCTTGGTCCTTCAAAATACATTCTTGGTATTGAAGTAGCTAGGAGTACTAAGGGTATTTCTTTATGTCAAAGAAAGTATGCTCTTGATATTTTGTCTGATTCTGGTTATTTGGGTGCTAAACCATGCCTAGTCCCTATGAACTCGAATGCTAAATTTCAGTTAAATGATTCTTCTCCTCTCACTGATGCTACTATGTACATTAGATTAGTTGGGAGGCTCATTTATCTCACTATCACCAGGCTAGACTTGAGTTATAGCATCCATTGCTTAACTGGTTCATGGCTAAACCTACTGCTGGTTATCTTGCAGCAGCCCATAAAGTGTTGCGCTATATCAAAGGCAGCCCATGAAAAGGCTTATTTTATCCATCTTCAAATGAATCTCACTTAAAGTTTTTTGTGACATTGATTGGGCAGCTTGTGTGGACTCAAGGCGCAGCATCACTGGACTAGTTGTCTACATTGGTGACTCCCTGGTATCCTGGAAAGCGAAGAAGCAAGCTACGGTCAGCCGTTCCTCCACTGAAGCTAAGTACCGAGCTTTGGATGCTGCTACCTGTGAGGTCCTGCGGCTTATTCAACTTATGAAGGACTTACACATTAAAGAATCTCGACCACCATTCCTCTTTATTGACAGCAAAAGCGCCTCTTGCATTGCTCTCAATCCGATTCAGCACGAAAGGACAAAACATATCCAGATCGACTGTCACTTTGTTCGCGAAAAGGTCCATCAAGGCATCCTCAAAGTCCAACACATCTCCAATGAACACCAGCTCGCCGACATTTTTACAAAACCTCTTGGCGTTCAACCCTTCTACAAGATAATGTCCAAGACATCCATGCCCCTCTTGAGGGGGGGGGGGGGGGGGAGGGGGTGTTAGCATATACACGTTTTTCCTAAAACGCATTTTATATAGTCTCCTTCTTTAGTTAGGAGTTATAGCATATTAGCCTCTTTTCTTTCCTTATTTCCGCTTGTAGCCGTAGTATATAAAGGGTAGTGTAAATAGTCTTGTATAATTATTCATTATTTTGGAATACACAGAGATGAGTGAAACCCTAGTTCCCTCATCTTCTCCAAAACCAACTCTCTGTAAATTCGAATACGTTCCCCTTAATTCAAGCTTTTCGTCAGTTTACAACCACTTTGTGATTTTATAATACTACACATAAGCAAAAAGAAGGTTGGTCAAAAGGCCTACTTTTCTTTGGCATCCATACAGTTAGCACATTTGGTTTGACCAATTGAATTAAACATTAGGAAATTAAAACGTGTTATGTGCTCGTAACGAACTCAATTGCATCACATAAAATAACTACTTTTAGCTTAGACTTCAGAACAAATCAAATTAAAGTACCTGTTTCTTTCGATGTTTAAAGGATAAGTTTACTCTTCTTTATTTTATGTATCCTTATGTTTTAATCAATTGACAAAGTTTTATCTATTTGTGACTGCAAATCTTTAATTCATGATTTCGCATTCTATTTGACTAGTTTAATAATCTTAGCAGAAATATATTGAGTGGTGTGAATTAAAAAGTTTGCATAATGTGAGCCAGAGATTGTGACGTTTCCTATTTTAGTTTAATAATCTTAGCGGACAAGGATTGTTATCATTAATCTATTTTTTTTTATCTCTATCATTAATCTAATTAGCGGGAGTTAAAAGGACCTAATTAGTAAATACCGAAAGGTCTCTGTCCCAATCAAATCAAATTAGTATTTGTATTTGTATATTTTAGGAATGAAGATCCCGATTCCTCCCGCAAACTTAGTTTGACCAAATTCTCCAATTCCTATGGTGACAAAAAACCAATAAAAGCCATTGCTGACATGTGGGATTATTTAAATACTGTTAATAATAATAATAAAGGATTAGTTACATATTGTTAATAATAAGTTGAACCACATTCTTTTCTTTCAGTCATCAATATATATTTTAGGACGAAATATTAAAACTGCCCTATAACTTTTTTCAAAATTAAAAATGCCCGTTTTTTTCGGCCCTTGCAAAAAATGCCCCGTAAGTCTTGAAAAATCTTGTAAAAATGCTCGATTCCCTTATTTGGGCCAAAATTGCCTACGTGACGACACAGTCAACGCCACATCATAAAATAGCTCCACCACGTCATATTTTCAGCCAATAATAATAAATATATATAAATAATATAAATAATAATAATAAATATATATATAAATAATAAAGATATATATATATATATATATATATATATATATATATATATAAAGTAATAAACATATATATCAATCATAATAATAAACATAAGTTTTTGAAACATGCTTATTATTATTATTTATAAGTTTTATATATATACCATAATATATACACTTTGTTTTATATGTTATTTATGGTATATATACAATAATATATGCTTATTATGAGTTTTATGGTATATAAATAAAAACTTATGGTATATATATGTTATTTATGGTATATAAATAAAAATAAAACTTATAAATAAATAAAAAATAATAAACATATATATATATATATAAATAAAACAAATAACAATAAAACACAAAAAAAAACCTACCCGCACCCCCCATCCCCCCCCGCCACCCAACGACTGCGATTTGCAGTGGTGGTGGCGTCGATTTGACGCCACCACCACTGCAAATCGCAGCGGTGGTGGTGGCGTGGCGGGGCGGGGAGGGGGGTGGGGGGGGGGGATTTGCAGCGGGGGGTGGGGGGGGGGGGTTGGGGGGGACCCGCGAGGATGGATTTTTTTAATTTTTTTTTTGTTTTTTATTTATTTTATATAATGTTAAAATATTTATTATTTTATAAATAGTATAAATAATAATATATGTTGATATTATTATTTATATATAATATATGTTTTACTTTTACAAATGATTATATATATATATGTTTATTAGTTATATATATATATATATATATATAATTTGGGGGGCAAAGTGCAATTTATTTTGGGGTGCAAATATAATATTTAAAGTTACAAGGGTTTTGGTGTGCAAATACAACTTGTTGACGTGGCAGCCACTGTGTCGCCACGTAGGCAATTTTGGCCCAAATAAGAGAATTGGGCATTTTTACAAGATTTTTCAAGAATTACGGGGCATATTTGCAAGGCTCGAAAAAAACAGACATTTTTAATTTTGAAAAAAAGTTATAGGGCAGTTTTAATATTTCGTCCTATATTTTATAATTATATTTCCTAATAAAGCTGCACCACATTCAGTGAAGAAGAATCTTCTTCTTGTTGTCTGTGCAATGAGTAATGAGTTCTTCTCTCAAGTAAAAGAAAAAATATCTAATCCCAATAAAAGAGGAAGATAGAGCTTATCATCCATTTTCCTTCTCTCTCTCTCTCTCTCTCTCTCTTTTTCACACACTCTCTCTGAAAAACAGTTATGGTTTGGCAACGTGGAGGAGCAAAGAGTCAGAATATTCTTCCATCAACAACAGCAACAACAACACATGTTGACCATGTTGTTGTTGATTCTTCTTCCGACACAGGGCATGCACGTTTGAATGAGCTTGGCTACAAACAAGAACTCAAGCGTGATCTCTCGTAATTATATATTTTTATCTTCTTTTCATTTTTTATATATATATATGTGTGTGATATGTAATACTTTCTTTCTTTCTTTTCTTATTTGGATTGGCAAACAACTTTGTTGTGTTGTTGAAAACAGGGTGTTGTCGAATTTTGCGTTTTCGTTTTCGGTAATATCAGTACTGACTGGTGTCACCACACTTTACAACACCGGGTTGACTTTTGGCGGGCCAGTCTCCATTGTGTATGGATGGCTCATTGCTGGTTGTTTCAGCATGGCCGTCGGTTTGTCAATGGCTGAGATTTGCTCTTCGTATCCGACTTCAGGTGGACTCTATTACTGGAGTGCAAAGCTTGCTGGCCCTTCTTGGGCTCCCTTTGCCTCCTGGATTACTGGCTGGTATATAATTCATTCAATTACTACTACTAAATATTATATTGCCTTCTTATCTATCTATCTTCTTTCTAACAAGCTTATTAGAGCGTTGTTGGTATGCTGCTAGTGGTTACAGTTAGTTCACATTATTAGATTGCAAGGTAAGTGTGTCTAGGTGAGAGGCGTTAAATAAGTTAGGTAGAGGTGTTACGAGAAAGATGGTATCGAGTGAGGGGTTGTTATGTATTAAGTAGTTCGCCATTATCCTACTTATATAGATAGATACCTCGTTATAATGGGAAAGACAATCAATTCCCGTACTCTCCTACTTTGTGCATGAATATGATACCTTAGTTGTCCACTAGCAGATTGTATGTAGTTCACGGCCCATTTGCAGTATACTGCAATTAGCCCTTTTTTTTTTCCTTGAAATTGGCTTTGTTAGTCGGACTCCTGTCTGCCGCTGTTCTGATGCATATCATTCGATCTTTTCTTTTCGAACAGCGTTTTACTTTTTGTGCCTCTACCAAGTGCAGTTTGTGCACTGTTGAGTTTTGCTTCTGCGCTGTTCTTCGTTTCAGCTGGTTGCCTCCATCCTCTTTGTGTTTGTCAAAAGCTCAGTCCCTTTAATAATTCTGAACGCTTTTTTATCATTCTGTTATCGGAGTTAGTTCTTTCTCATAATTGCCCAGTGAGCAACTTAATTTTCAGGGTTCACCTAATGGGTTTACTCGATCAGATTTGGTTTGAGTTACAGAGTTAACCCCGTGGGTTGACTTGAATTTATGTGGTTTACAGTTTTAAGTTACCAAGTTAATCCTGTGAGTTCGCCTGTGGTGAAAATTATATGTAGTGTTTAGCTTAGAGTCTCTCGTGAAGTTTAAGTATGTACTTTGTGTGAGCAGGAGTAAGTTTGTTGCTCGGCGGAGATTTGGAGAAGTTTGTAATTGTATGTTCATTTTATTTTTGGTCATTTTTTATTTGTAACAAACTTAGGGCATAGTAGGCTCTAGTTTTATGGAGAGTATTAGAGTTGTTAGACGAGATAGTATTGGGTCAGAAACTGTTGGGTGAGGAAGTATTTTTCTTATGGAAGTTACACATTCTTTTCTTCTATTTTGTAAGCTTATTCGTTGCATCACTATATCCTTCAGATAACAACGGAGAGCTACTTCTCTGGTACTTTCTTTGCATTTATCGAGTGTAATAGTGGGCCTGATACTGCTTTATCCTGCTCAATGTTGCTTATCAACATAAGCCAAAGCCGGGGTTCACGTAAAGAAAAAACGGCCAAGCCTGTAATTTTAGTTGATTGGGGTACCTCACAGGAGCTAAATAAAACATATTTATTTGGTCATTTGGCGATCATAACATTTTGTATGACCTCCATTGGAGTTTTCATCGACAACCTCATATTCTATATGTTGGCCAGAATCTAGAGCTTCAGCTCGTCGTTCAACCTTACAGAACCAAGTTATCTTAAACGATCTTCTCGTGCATTTCATTGGTGGGTGCTATATCTATCTTCTGTGCACACATTTTGATTTCTCTGCGGATCTCTTCTTGTGTAACCGCATATCCAACCGAACATGCGCACTTCAGGACACTCATCATTTGAGTGTAATATCGTTTAAAGCCTAACATATAAAGTTATATTGGAATGTCTGAAACTGAAATAGACATGGTTATGAGATGTGGAATTCGTATGATCAATGGACTGTGTATATGGTTTCGTAGCAACTCAGTTTGACATTTTGATTTTATCTGATTCCCTCTTCATCTCACAACTTCCGACTAACAATCATGATAAGTTAAGACTTGAGAGATGTCATCCCCTCAGATCGCAGAACCAAGCACTGACAGTAAATTGATACAATTCTCAAGATTTAAGTTTCATTTCCAGTCTTACAGGTGTACTGGTTATACTTGTTGTTCCTTATTTTATTTTATGCAATCGATAAGAAAACAAAAAGTCGCCCGTATAAGTAATTAAGTTCGGAATATTTAGGATACGGAAGTTTCTGTTTTCTGTGATATGATTTAGGATCTGATTTTCAGACCTTTGTGTGCATACTCATGTATTCATTCTGATAAAGAAGATGATGAAAATATTTTTCTTGCAAATCAGAGATGTAGTAATGCGCATATTTCTATCATTATGCTATTAGAATTTGAATGGCAGCAATCATTATTATAGCTCTTACTACGTCTTTGATGCCTTCTTAATGAGAGGATATTGTAAAGAATTCTATTGTCTAGATATCGCTAACTTATTTGCACCTTCCTGTTAGCAGGTTCAATATTGTTGGCCAGGTACTTTAAGCCCTCCTTTTTGCATCTCAAAGTTTTTCAAGGACATTTTATTCCTGAAATGCCTTCATTATTAAGCACTAGTTACTTTATTAAATGCTTTCTAATGCAGTGGGCTGTTACAACGAGCGTGGATTATTCATTAGCACAGTTGATTACGGTGATCATTCTCCTCAGCACTGGTGGGAAGAATGGAGGAGGATATGAGGCCTCTAAATATGTAGTTATAGCAATCCATGGCGGAATTCTACTGCTACATGCTATCCTAAACAGTCTTCCTATTTCATATTTGTCCTTCATTGGACAGCTCTCTGCTGCATGGAATGTACTAGGTAACTTGGGAAGTTTCCTACTTATTAATACAATTTGGCAGTATCATACTTAGGGGTTCTGAATGGTGTCACACGTTCCAGGCGTTTTCGTTCTTATGATCCTTGTTCCCAGTGTTGCAACTGAGAGAGCCAGTGCCGAGTTTGTTTTTACTCACTTCAACACAGATAATGGGGAAGGGGTTAACAGTAACCTGTATATATTTGTTTTAGGACTTCTTATGAGTCAATATACGCTAACAGGATATGACGCGTCTGCGCACATGGTGAGTTTTATTGCTAGCATATTCAAAAATAATTTATATGCTTCTATGTTTCTTTATATCAATATCCATATCTCTACCTATCTCTGCACACAATCAGACTTGTCTTCTATTTTGGAGTCTAATAATGTAACGTATTGTATAATTTTCTGCAATATAAGTACCATTATTCATCCTTTGGTGGAGTGCTTACGTGCTTCTTGGTTTTGCGGCCTCTTGGAACAAATGAATTGAAATTTCTCGTTCTGCTTCCAGACAGAGGAGACCAAGAATGCAGATGTGAATGGACCAAAGGGTATAATTAGCTCTATTGGCATATCTATCATAGTCGGTTAGGGCTATATATTAGGTATCACCTTTGCTGTAATAGACATCCCACGCCTTTTGAGTCCCAATAATGCTTCCGGTGGTTACGCCATTGCCGAGGTATTTTATCAAGCTTTTAAGAGTAGGTACGGAAATGTTGTTGGTGGAATTATTTGCCTGGGTATAGTAGCTGTTGCCATCTTTTTCTGTGGCATGAGTTCAATCACTAGCAACTCCAGGTAAAATTTCAAAATCTTCTTGAATTCATTGCTTGTGTTCTATAAATAAAGGACTAATAAATATGACAAATTTTAGGATGGCGTATGCTTTTTCAAGGGACGGTGCCATGCCATTCTCCACAGCTTGGCATAAAGTTAATGGACAAGAGGTCCCCTTAAATGCAGTCTGGTTTTCAGCTCTTATAGCATTTTGTATGGCGTTGACGGTATGCCAACATCTTTTATACGCAATTTCATGACTAAGCTTTCATTAGTGAGGGGTTATACTCTATCTCTGAAGGCGAACAGGGAATAAAATATCAATAGAATTTAGCAGTCAGGAACCCTTTTTTGTTGTCGTCGAGTTATACGTTGTTTGCACCTCACACATTCTCGTGGCATACTTTAACTTTTTGGTTTATATTTGCAGTCACTAGGAAGCATAGTGGCATTTCAAGCAATGGTTTCAATAGCAACCATAGGGCTCTACATCGCCTATGCGCTGCCAATATTTTTTAGGGTGACTTTAGCTCGAAAATCTTTTACTCCTGGACCTTTCAATCTGGGGCGATATGGGGTCCTTGTTGGTTGGGACGTTGGGTTGCAGTCCTTTGGGTGGCAACAATATCTGTTCTCTTCTCTTTGCCAGTTGCCTATCCTGTTACCCAGCAAACGCTGAATTATACTCCAGTTGCAGTTGGAGGTCTGCTCATTCTCACAGTTTCTTTTTGGATCGTAAGTGCCAGGCACTGGTTTAGGGGCCCCATGACGAACATAAATAGCTAACTGGATCAATTAATGTAGAACTTACTGTATTCATTTACATTGAAGTATCTGATGTAAATGGGAACTTGGTGTAAAATGTGATTTTTATTGATAGTTTTTGATTTTATGAGCCAGCTTCAACAATTCCATCTGGGAATATTCAGTTCCATGGCTATGATTTAATATCTGAAACTTCTGTTGTCTAGTAATTATTTTAGACATGTAGCTAGTAATGCAGTCAAAGGTAATCAGTTTCTTGCTCGCTAAAATATTTCGTTGTCTAAATTAATCTCGAAGAAATACTGTGTTTCCAAAGGGCAGAAGGCTATACATTGTTCTGGTAAAAACTTCCTCGCAACAGAAATTATGAAAAGTTTTATTATGGAATACTTGTTATAGGTCTTGTTTAATGATCAACTTAGATTTTACTTTCTGCTGTTATTTGAGCATACAAGTGTGAGAAGCTTGTACTTAATTAAGCTGCAGTGAAAATAGTCTGCAGTACTTCTCTTTCTATTAAAACCCCAGGAATATTGGTCATTTGGTTGTCTCCTGAAGAGAATATCGCACGGGTAACATATGGAGCGTAAGACAATGCTGTCACAAATTCAATTTTTATACGACAAAAGAGTTTACAGTAGTATGGTCGTATTCAACTCATCAATGTTAACTGGTGAATATTACGTTAATATCTGTGATTATTGTAATTTGTAAATCTCTGATAATGTGGTTTTATCTAAGATGTGAAACTAGCCTAGTGATAACAGACAACTTAGACTTTGCTCAATGTGAGTTACTCAGTGGACGAGAAGATCAAGCTTATTGATGGTTTGTATCACTTCTAGTCACTTGAACTCTGTGCTCCGCTGGATCCTTAGGATTAGGACTGATTCACATTAGTCAACCCCTGTGCGAACATCCTCTCATTAAGTGAAACTTCAGAAGCATTTGGCGCTTTTTTAATATCCTTTGCTTGAAGTAGCTTCAAGATCGAGGCAGGAAAGTTCCTTGAATCTGTATATGTTTGTAATCCATCAAACTTCAGAGGTGGTTTAGCTCTTAAATCTGTGATCACTTTACCAGAGGAGGAAGTAAAACTGCTACTGTTGAGAACATTATTTACCCCATCGCTGCCTTTATGGCAGAGGCTGTCGTGTTCTTTAGTGAGTGTGCCCAAACTCTCAACCCTGAGTGGGAATGAAGAGTTATAAATGGATGATCTTCTGAACAACATTTCTCGGGTGAGCTCAGTAGTTGGTGATTGAACTCTGCAGTTCTGTATCAAAAAGCAGCATAGATCAACCAAATGAAATTGATGTGGGAATACTAACTCGTAAATACTTTAGATGTGCTTTGAAACTCATTAAAAAGTTTTAACGCTTATGAGAACAATTATAAGTCAATCTAACTTCTTTTATGGTTTCAGTGAAAGCTATCCCTGGAATGATCATGATATTAATTTCTGTGAGTACTAATGAATGTGCGCCCATACCAATCGACATAAACCAGCATTCTTTGCCAGTTTATTTGATATCTATTTCCTCGTTAATAAACTTCACCTTCTAATGAAATATGTAAACCTGAAACATTAGGTACCTTGATTAACTTTATGAAAGATAACACTTGACACAGACCTGGATTTTGACTTGTGGGTTGAAATTGCCACCTCTAATTTTGAGTCAAATTAGACATTTTAATTTTCTGTAGTGCTCTTTCGTTGTCTGCTTCTGAATCGAGGGAACCCACTGAATAAAAAACAGCAAAGACTAAATTGAGTGAAATTCTGCAAAGATATTCTGGATAGTGATAACAGATACATACCTCTCTCTCCTGCTGCCCTGTGGACCTCATTGAAGTTAAAGTGCGGACTCATGCAGGTCTTCTTTTCGTAGCTGAAGACTTCCTTACCTTCCATTTTTGTCCTATTCCCTACGATGATTCTGGAATTCACCCGTTATGAGTAATGAGTGAATGTGATTGGTCTTTGATCACCATTCACCACCCTCATCCCTTGCTCTTTTTCTTTTGAGGTCTCCTGGTCCATTGCACTCTATTGAATTAGTCCTTGCTTTCTTTCCATCTGCATTATCGTCGGCAAGATCATTCGTAATTTGGTCATTGTCGCTGCCGACATGTTCATTTTCTGGTCCTTGTATATCTATGATTTCCAAAACGTCCTTCACTCCTATTTGGGACCCTTCAGATTTAACTTTTTGATCAGCAGCATTACTCTTAGTTTTCACCTTCGCATTCTTATGATTCCTCGTTCTGTATATTTGTTGCCATATATTCGCTAGAATCTTCGTTGAAAGTGGGTTCTTGAGAAAGAAAGATGCCCCCTTTGTCATGGCGTCCTCGATCATATCCTTCTCTAGTTGTGTTGACATCACTGAATAGAATTTCTTATTAGATCAAAAACGCAAAGACCAGTATAGAAACTATATCAGCAAATAGTGTAGTTCTTACATATGACAGGAAAGTCATTGAGAAACCTACACTTTTGATGAACTTGAGGCATCCCATTTCTAGCGTGTTGACATCTGCTATGACTAGATCAAAACTATCCATGCGCTCTTGAAGAATGTACAACGCAACTGAAGCTAGTTCAGTTGTTGTAACTGTAAGAAATCAGAAAAGAAAAAAACAATGTTTAAGGATCACTCTTAACATATAAACGAAATCTACGACCGGTTGTTATATTCTTTAGAGAAAAGAAGTCTATTCAACAGAAGGGTATTGGTAAGTATTGCCAATTGCGGATAAGAATGCCGTATCATACAATAATATTGTGCAAGTTTTTGTGCATTTAACTACCTAGATCTATGGTTGGCAATCAGAAAGTCGTTGGGATGCAACTACTCCACTTTAGACCAAATTCTCGTCAATGTGGTAAATTGCAAACTAGATTCGATATGTTTAGGAACTTCTTACACTCAAAGGTAACTCGTGGGATGATCTTTGGCGACGAATGACGATTACTACGAGTTTCCTTTAGTTTCCCCCCACTAGCTGGATCTAGATATCGAAGTGGCAATGTGAACGAAGATACTCCGTCTAGGATTATGATTAATTACTGGTGGATTCTCTTTTTTATTAGATTCCATATTAATAGACTAGTTGTCTTGAAATGTTAATCTATTTTTTTCCTTAAAATAACTAACCCGGATACGTAGTATATATGTGCGGGTTATAGTTGATTCTTGTGTTTTTTTTTTTAAAATAAAGAGAAAGCATAAGAATTACATCATATCCCTAGTAACTAAACTAGTAATGCACGGGGTAGGAGCTTTGTCCCAAAAGACGTTACTCTCACCTAAATAACTAACACTTCTAGCTAAAGCATCGGCTACTTTATTCGTCGTTCTTGGAATCCAGTTAAACGAAACATCTCGTGGCATCCGTAAAAGTATTCGGCATTCCTCCACCATCGTAACATTATTTGTCGTGGGAGTTAATTGGCCTGATATCAGCTTGAACACCGTTTGAGAATCAACTTCAATGGCAATACGTTGCATGCGCCTGTTCCATGCAATGTCAAGTCCCTTTTGCAATGCTACCAATTCAGCTTCCTCCACTGTTGGAGATTGCACTGCCTGCATGAAACCCCAAATCCAATTACCTCATTCTTCTCGAAGAACGCTAGCGGCTGCACAGCAAGAAGAACACAGCCATCGGTGTTCACCTTCAGCCAACCAGTTGCAGGTTTTGTCCAACCAATGATTTGTCTGTGCTTCCTGCGAGTATTGCTGCCTTCATATAATTCATAGCTTAGTTGTTTAATCTGGAAAATGCGTCCTATGACAGTAGTTTCCTGTCTATGGAAGACTCTTGAGTTCCTATGTCTCCAACAAATCCACAAAGTGAACATGAAAATCCACTTCCAGCTAATATATGTTGTTCCTGATGTGTAACCTTTCCAAGTTATATCTAAGCCAAATGTCATCACTGATGAAATCAAACAACTGAGGTCCTCCTGGACAATAATTTTCTGCCACAACTTTCTTGCAACTGAGCAGTGCATGAAGATGTGCAGGCCTGATTCCTCAGGAGCAGCACAGAATGTGCACATAGCAGTGAGGGAGAGTTGTCTCCTGAATCTTAACAGATTGGTTGCTAGCCTGTCTTGTGAAAGTAGCCAAAGAATATGCAAGAATTTGTTACTGAAATCTAGCTTCCAAACCCAAGCATACTTGCTGAAATCTCTGTTAGTTAATCTCCTTCCCATGTTGAATAATTTGTAGGCTGATTGGCAGGTGAACTGGCCATTGGAGTTACCATTCCAAATGACATGATCCTCATGATCAAACAGCAGTATATGGTTGTTTAGTATATCACATGTGATCTCTTGAGGTAGGACTGACTCAATTATATCCAGGTTCCATTTACCAGTAGGCCTCAAGTAGGCCTCAACACATCTTTGAGTGTTAACTGCAGATCATAAGGGGCAATGATAATATTTTCTTCAGACAGGCTCCCTGATCCTCTCCAGTTATCAAACCAGGAGGACATATGATCACCCTTCCCTACTTTCCACCTCAAATAAGGTTTCATCCGTTCATGGCAGTGTAAGATACCCTTCCAGACTGGGCTATCAGTAACTCTACTGATGTAGGTAGATAATTTATTGCCCTTCAAATACTTAGCCTGAATGAATGAACACCAAAGAGATTGCTCTTTAGTTAAGATCTTCCAAACAAGTTTTGACAGTAAGGATTCATTACTTGTTCTGGAGGATCTTATGCAAAGAACCCCCTCTTTCTTTGGTAACATGACTTGATTCAGTTAACCAGATGAAGTCTCTTCTTAGAAATATCAGAAGACCATAAGAAGCTTCGATTAAGGCTGTCTAACTTATCATAGACATGTTGAGGGAGCCATGAGTTCTGCATTAAGTACACTGGCATTGAAGAGGACACTGAAGATATCAAAGTATTTATTCCAGTAAGAGAAAGTAATTTGCTATTCCAAGTGCTGAATCTGCTCATGATTTTGTCAAAAGTGCTAGAGTGAGTATCCCTGGTGACTCTCCCATGAACTAAAGACATGCCAAGATACTTCCCCAAGTTCAAAGTTTGACCAAATCCCAAAATCTAACAGAGGTGTCTTTTGAAGGTGGAGCCACTGGATTTGGAGAAATAGACCTTGGATTTACTGTGGTTCAGCTTCAAACCAGACCTCTGACATAAGTTGTCCAAAATTTCCTTAATGTGCTTAGTGGTGGATTTAGTGGCTTTCCCCATCAGTATAATATCATCTGCAAATAGCAGATGTGAGAGTTGGGGGCCACCTCTACATGGCATGATTGGTTGCCATTTTCCCCTACTAATTGCCTCCTGAATTAAATAGGATAGTCTCTCCACACACAGGACAAGTAGGTAGGGAGAGAGGGGGTTACCTTATCTTAAACCACATTGGTGATCAAAGGCTTTGAGAGGGCTTCCATTCCAAAGGACCCTGGTGGAAGCACTGGTAACACATAACAAGATTAGCTCCCTCAGAGGTTTTGGAAAGTTAAATGCAGAAAGAGTCTCACCATGGAAAGCCCAACTCACCTTGTCATAAGCTTTTTCCAGGCCTAGTTTAATTATCATACAACCCACCTTATTGTTTTTCTTGGATCTAAGGGAATGTAGTAGTTCCTGAAGCACTATAATGTTGTCCTCAGTGCTTCTTCCCTTTATGAAACTAGCATGTGTGGGAGCAATTATCTTAGGCATGATATCTCTCAATCTAGAAGTAATGCACTTAGTAATTATTTTGTAAAGGACATTACATGGTGCAATATGTCTAAATTGGTTAATACTTATTGCCTCCTGGACTTTAGGAATCAGGCAGATATAGGCTTCAACAAGGTTTTTGTCAAAACTTCTGTCTTGGAATGTCTTCAGCACAAAATTAGTTACTGAGTTGCCTAGCCACTCCCAGCCCTTCTGATAGAAGAGGGCTTGAAGTCCATTAGGCCCAGGGGTTTTAAGAGAAGCCATGGCAAAGACAGCAGAGTGAACCTCCTCTAGGCTCATAAAGGAATTCAAGAATGAATAATCCTCTTCATCCAAAGTAAACTGAAGCTCTGATATAACTGATGAAGGATTATTATGTTGGGAAGAGGAGCTAACAGAGAATAAACTCAAGTAGTCTTTCCGAGTGTGAGCTTGCATAACTTCATCATCTTTCACCCAGAATCCCTCCACCTTAAGCTAGTGATTTGGTTCCTCTTTCTTCTTGACATTGTGGATCTGTGGAAGAATTTGGTATTTCTCTCACCCTCCCTTATCCACTTGATTCTTGATTTCTGATACCAGAACAACTCTTTCAGTTTGAGAATATCATTGTACTCCCTCATGAGTTGGTCTTGAAGCTGACTGAGAAAGGAGTTGTGATGGTGTTCCATTGACTTCTGGATTCCTCCCAGCCTTGCTTGCAGCTTCCTCTTCTTTTTAAAGATATTACCAAACTTGTGCTGATTCCAAGGCTTCATCACCTTGGGGACTTCTCTAATGGCCTCTAAAAGTCCAGGCCTAGTAGCCCATATCTGTTGCAGAAGGACTTGACACTCCTCATTGGAGAACCATATAGCCTTAAATCTGAATGGTTTTTCTCTAGTTTGAACTCCTCTTCCCTCTATCTTGATAATGATAGGATTATGACCAGAGTGAGTTTTGGGGAGAGTTTCAACTTCATAGTCAGGGAATCTGTCTAACCACTCTTGATTTGTCAGTGCCCTATCCAATCTTTCCTAGATTAGATCTCCATTTTGCCTTTTGTTGGACCAGGTAAACTTGGGAGCAGAGTATCCCAAGTCAACAAGGTGGGAATCCTCTATAAACTTATTGAAGAATTGCAGCCTTCTAATTGTTCTGGTGGTCTCTCCTCTTTTCTCATGGTTGAGACTAACCTCATTGAAGTCTCTTGTGATCAGCCAGGGCATTGGATCCTGGTGTGCTCTTTGGCTTATACTATCAAAAGCTTGAATCGTAGCTGCTTTCCTAGGTTGTGCATAGATTCCAGTTAATCTCCATCTATCAGCAGAGCTAGGCTTAATGATTGCACGGACTGCATGGATATCAGTGTGAGTAATCTCCACTTCAACCTCATAATCATTCCATAGCATCCATATCCCCCCCCATCATTCCTTCAGTAGGTGCAATATGATAAGAGTTGAATCCAAGGAAGGGAGCAATGTCCCATGTCTGTGTTGGACCCACTCTAGTTTCAAGCACAAAAACAACAGATGGTTGATGAACTCTTACCAATTCCCTAAGTTTCTTCTGAAATCTTCATCACCTGCTCCCTGACAATTCTAAGAAATAACTCTCATGCTGGACCTATAGAGCTGAGAGGGGTGCATAGGATTCTCAACTGAGAGTTTCCAACAGGAGGGACCTCTGTCTGTTCCTCTCCCAGGGTGTGTGATTGAACCTATGCCACCACCAATGATTGGCATCCCCTTGGTCTATCCTATGCACTGCCACTTGGATTTCCCAGTGAATGGCAGGTATATTTACCACTCTTATCAATCGGTCCTAAGTTTCTGTCAACGGAACTAGAGGGGGCTCTTGGAAGTTGTTGATTACTGTTTTGAAGTTCCATGCTTCCATCAGCATGTGATCCAACTCCTAGTCCCATGCATCGAGATTGTTGTTGGCCATGATGAGGATTTGGAGGGGTTGTTGTATAGAATTCAGATAGTTCACCATTGTTGAGACGATCTAGAATTGCAAAAGGATTCTGAGAACCAACTTCAGACTCTTGAGTAACTTTAACTGCAGTCGAGACCTTTGGATTTTTTTTGATATTAGTAACTGTTTTTCGAACTGTCTTAGACACGTTCATTCTTAATGCAGGATTGAGAGAAGCAGGGAGAACATGTGTCCCTCTTGTTCCTTCATTTTCCATCAACAATGTAGGTTCTTTTTCAATAATATTTTCCTTACCCTTACTCCTGTCAGATTTGAGAATCCCGATAGGATTAGCATCCTTCAAATGAGTTGGACTTTTGGGTTTCTGTGGCTTCTTCATCTTCTGGATAAGCATCCAGTCACCAAACACTTTATCCTTAGCTTCGTTGATCAACCACTCATCTTTCTTAAGGGCATTAGTAGAAGTCACTTCCTGAACATTGAGGGGGGAAGTATCCATTTCACTCCTTGTGTTCCTTGTGAAGGTGCATTTGTCCTTTGAGTGTCCTATTCGTCCACACTTATAGCATAAACTGGAGATATTCTCGTATATCACTTGATAGATCTTATTATCAATGCACAAGCCTAGTTTTAGGGGCTGATCAGTTATGATCTGGATACAGAACCAAGCAAAAGTTCCTCTAGTTGCAGAGAATGTGTTCCCATCAATTTTAATAGGATCACCAATGCAGGAAGCAAGAGTTTGAATGACTGCTTCCCTAAGGTATTCGATAGGGAGATTCATCACTCGCACCTATGTTATAGTGCTCTCCACGGTATATGTCTCAGCATGAAAACTCGGAGTCCATTTCCAGATAGACAAAAAGTTCCCTGCCAATTACCAAGGACCTTGAGTGAGAATCATATCCCTCTTGGCTTCGGACAAACCTTTCATGCAATAACAACCTTTTTCAATATCAACTAAATTGAACTCGCCATGTAGTTTCCACATCACGTCTAGTCGGGATTGTAAAGCAGTGAAATACCATGACCTGCCTAGGATCCTAATGATAATCGTATTTTCCCATTGTTAACGCATGCGGTCTCTAGAAGTTCCTGTTTAATTCGAATTTGTTTGAAGGGAATGCAGTCATCCGCTTCAAGGATTTCGATCAGTTCTCTTTCTTCAGCATTCTTGGACTGATCCATGCGGACGTCCTCTTTCCGATTCCCCAACATGATCATATTAGGATATGATACCTTTGTAACCCTTAATTTACATGACTTTAAATCGTTGAACACAATGATCATCACAAATAGATTCGTAAATAGATATGAAAGAAGATACCTCTTTTATCGTGTCGTGAAGAGTCTTTGATCCGCTTGAACACGATCCACCAACGAACAACTTTAGTTGGAGTTTTTGGATTTCTCTCTTTCTACCTATACACCTTCATTATGTGTTTCTTAAGTATTTCTTAAGTATGTTTTATGATGGCCTAAAGACATAATATATATAGGAAAAGCGAGGACCAAATTCCAGTTAGGGTCTAATTAGAACTTAATCTCGACCGTCCATCACGGAACAACTTTAATAGGAAAACAACTCTAATTAGGTAACTAGAATTATAAAATTAACATGTTTTTTAGAAAACAAGAATTCCTATTAAACCACAATTAGGAGAAATATTATTACCATAATTAATTATCTTACAGTCTCCCACTTGGTCGTTAGGAATACTCATTGATGTTTTCACCAAGAATCATAAGGCATGCATAAAATGTTAAAACGTTTCTTTAACTAGTTTTCATAAGTTCCTTGATTAATCAAGTAGTTAATAGGAGTCATGGCGGGCACATTATTTTGCAACATGATTCCTTCCATGTACCACAATATCAATCACTATCATAATTAGGCCATTAGTAAAAGTTTTCATAATGGTCTCATAATGTCTTGAACAAAGACAAGTTCTGTTATAATGCATCCAAGAATAATATGTGTACACAATGGAAAAACAGAATATAATAGATGTAGAATTACATTAAGATATCAATGACAATTCTTTCTCCTAACATCTTGTTCCAGTAATCAATATTTAAGGTTCATGTGTTTTGATCCATTAAATATTATGTCATAAAAGGAGAATTTGATTGCGACTTTATTGTCAAATTATGCAATCATACTTTCTAAATATATCCTCAAAATATGTCACAGATTAAGCTTTAATAGTAAATGTGTAGAGCAACACATGATTTATTGATTTTCCAAGATGTTACATCTCTAATCATGAGATGAACCTAGCCAAGAGTGCAGTCTTTAAGTTTCAACATCTACCTAAGTCTGAATCTTAAATCCAACCATCTGTGGATATGTTGATTTTCTATAAGTGAGCATGTGATTTCTTAATATCTCAATACTTTATCTATGTTCCAATTCATTAGTCGGGTGTAGATTAAGACTAAGCTTATCTTCTTTATGCAACGAAACAACATTAGAAAAGCATGTTATAATGTCAAGTATTTATAAACTTTATAAGTATGTGCTTGATAAGGCATTTCTAAAATTTAAAGTGATATATCATGAAATAGCTTTATTTCAATCACACATGATGCATAATCACATCTTTCTAAAAGCTCACATAAACGATTCTTAGTCTAATGTAAAAGATCAAGATCGCTATTGGCGAATATAATGTCATGCATAAGAAAAAATTATGAACGGACTCCCACTGATCTTGAGGTATATACATGAACCAACAATACTTTATTTAGAACCAAAATACATAATGGTTCCTCTAATGTGAAGTTGGGTTTCGTGAGAAGTGGGATATTCGACATAAATGATGACAAAACAACAATGATGTTATTGAGATATAACATTATTTAAGGCATTGAAAGAACATAAACAACACATAACAGAGAATATACATGACAAGAAAATATAGAGCTCATGTGGGTAGTCACCATAAATTCAACAATTAATACCATTAGAAGTCGTAATATTCAACGAGCATAATTCAAGTAATATATATACTTTACATAAACGCATAAGAAATTTATTTCCATAAGAATAAGTATTGCCTCAAATGTGATTCCATCATACAAACAAGAGCAATCAATTCTCAGAATTCATAAATAAGCATGTGCCGCTTCTTAAAATCAAATAATAAGCTTCAATTATAATAAATTCAAGACACATACTACAGTAGGTGATAGAAATTGAAGCTCATCATTCTCCACTTAAAAGACCTTGTTAAGTGGAGGGAAAACTTCTCTTTATTAACATTAATCCAAGACCATCTACAAGCGATGTGGGATAATATATTCTCAACACGCCCCCTCACGTGTGACCCGATAATTATCTTCGGTGCCATCACGTGGGTAGGTCGCGGAGCCCAACATACGTCTTGGGTTGGCTCTGATACCATGATAGAAATTGAAGCCCATCATTCTCCACTTAAAATACCTTGTTAAGTGGAGGGGGAAACTTCTCTTTATTAACATTAATCCAAGACCATCTACAAGCGACGTGGGATAATATATTCTCAACAGTGACGCGCATAGAATTAATTTGATATAAATCAATTACTAGTTGTTTCAAATAAATTAGACATTGTTCCGTAATGATCTTATTCTTATTGTCGTAAAGAAAATCTCAAAAGGCTTAAGTTTCAAGGACTTTTAATAACGCTAAACAATCACGCATACATATGAAAAAATAAACCCGAAACTTTCATATATGAACCTTACGGAATAATTTCATACGGTTGCTCCATCATAATTTTAATCTATTTATTTGAAGGACAATCATGTGTTTATAACCTAAGCTCTGATACCACATGTAATCCTTAATTTACATGACTTTAAATCGTTGAACACAATGATCATCACAAATAGATTCGTAAATAGATATGAAAAAAGAATACCTCTTTTATCGTGTCGTGAATAATCTTTGATCCGCTTGAACACGATCCACCAACGAACAACTTTAGTTGGAGTTTTTGGATTTCTCTCTTTCTACCTATACACCTTCATTATGTGTTTCTTAAGGATTTCTTAAGTACATTTTATGATGGCCTAAAGACATAATATATATAGGAGAAGAGATGACCAAATTCCAGTTAGGGTTTAACTAGGACTTAATCTCGACCGTCCATCACGGAAGAGCTTTAATAGGAAAACAACTCTAATTAGGTAACTAGAATTATAAAATTAACATGTTTTTTAGAAAACAAGAATTCCTATTAGACCACAATTAGGAGAAATATTATTACCATAATTAATTATCTTACAACCTTAGACGAAGAAATAACAGTTTATGGAGAAAACTGTGGACACAGATTCAGATCAGACAGTCCATCCGACTGTCGTGATCGTTTTTGATTCCTTGTTTCCGAGGAATGGTGTGCTACAATTCGTTAAGCATTGAACACCGGAAAGTGGATGTCCGACGGTTGCGGCGGCACCTGGTCGGAGGCGGCTTCCATCACAGAAGTTTGAATTCAAAAAATTAAAAACGGTTATTTTCTTTTGGTGCTAGAGAGAAAAAACGGTTGAAAAAATTTCCCGACTCTCATTCCCAGTTATTTAAACATTGAGAGAGCTTAAAATTGAATGGAATTGTGAATGATTCTTGTGTGTTAATTCCTCGTTCATAAACATAACTTTTGCGGTTATAACATTTGATAGTCTTTTGCAATCTTTAATTGCGGATTTTGCCTATTAAAAAAGATTCCAACCGATCGTGCTTTGGTTACAATTGTAAACACCGCTGGTTATAATAAGAAATAAAATATAGATAGAAATAATCTTAAGGAGAAAATAAAATTCTTTTAAACAGCAAAGAGATTATTCTTAGTAGGAATATTTATGAAATGAGATATGGATTAAGCATGTAAACATTAGAGGGTACAACGAAACATACCATAAATAACTGGCCTTCGATTTTATTAGAAAAAGTGATGTGATATAATATATCATGTAAAGAAGAAGCTACGTTGGCACGAAATTAACCGGTAAGTGTCGAGAAGACTTAGAGGTAAAGCTACCTTAGCCGTATTTCAATTACCATTATATCTATATAGCTAATTAGACATTGAGTAATATGTCATTGTAAAGCCACATGAGTCTAGGTTGCAACGCAACAAGCGGAATGCGATTCGGAGGTCCAGAGAGAAAGTTATGCACAGAATAGTAAAGTTGCGCAGATCAGTGTAAAATGACCTTTTAGCCCTCGAATCATGCCTATATATACCCCCTCACTCTTCACAGAAGAGGGAGAAGAAGGGACGGACGGACGAAGATGCCACGCATCGAACCATGACAATTCGATGCACCCCAATTCGATGCGCCCTAATTGGATGTGCCCTATTCGATGCGCCCCTATTCGATGCACCCCTATTCGATGCGCCCCTATTCGATGCGCCCCAATTCGATGCGCCCCTATTCGATATGCCCCAATAATGTTGAACCAAGTGAACCAAACAGCCCTATCAAGGGTCGGCCTAAAAGAGGCAACTCAAAAGAGACAAATGAACTACGTTCGACTTGATTCCCTTAATGGGATACGTAGGCAGCTTGGCAAGTTTCCAAGTTCAGTCCGATATCATAAGTATCTAATGCCCGCAATACAACAATCAAAGAGCGTCGAATCTCTCATGTTCGACTGTTCCCTCAACTTGGTCATTTAGGGCTTATTTCCTGTCATCTTATATTTCCTTATGTGTAATAGGTGTTCCGGACCAAGCTAGTCCATTCATTGTAATAGGATAGCATTATTTTGGTTAAGTCGGGCTCCACTGTATCGATTACTCGGTGTATTGTAACCTAGACGAAATAAGGCCAAAATATTGGTGCCGTCTGTGGGAACACCATTTCGCTTACGCTTAAGAGTCTATTTAGGTAAAATGGCCAAGAAAGGGAATGGACCAAAGGGAAAAGAACCGCGAAGAGTCCCAGTAGCTATATCGAGATCGGGAAACAACTACGGAGTTGACAATATGGAACTCGGTCCCAAGGAAATAAGGAGTGATGCTAAGAGCAGTAATCAAATCCGCGATTCAACCAAGAAAACTAACATTATCAGAGAGAGATTAGGGATTCTTCAATCCCAATCCTACACAGATAAACGACTACACTCCAAATAGTGTCATGATTTGTCTTACCCTAATGTGATATCGAAGAATTTCACCCTTATGTGGTATCGAAGGTCGGATTGCATTGATTATCAGACCAAGCAGGAACCAGCAGCGCCACCACCACATGGATACTACATACAGATTGATTTGCCACCAGTTATGGAGAAGGGGTGGGGATTCACCACTTATCTCCATATCGCAGAGAATTCGAGTTTTCCATTAATCCGAATTACATAGTGACCAACAATGAGGCCGAGTATGAAGCGGTTATAGCAGGAATTACATTGGCGTTGGGGCTAAATGTTGAACATTTGGACAATGGCGCGCAATTCATTGTCGAATGGACAAATGGAATCTACCAACAAGACATTGAAAAATTATCTCGAGAGGAGGATGAAAGAAACAGGAAAAACCTGGTCAGAGGAGCTTCAAGAAATATTATGGGCGTATAGGAAAACTACAAGAAGATCGACGGGTGAAACTTCTTTCATTATTGTTTACGACACTGAGGCTATACTGCCTGCCGAAATAGGAATGCCAACATACAAGATTCATGACTATGATCCCGAATAATCAGTTCGTTTACGTCAAATGGACCTGGATATAACAGGCATAACAAGAGAAGATGCATACTTTTCCAAATTATTAAATGTATCTATCTACGTGAACGACGCAGGTGGAGGCTTATAGAAATGATGCTAAAAACCCCAAATGAGGAACCAAGGAGTTCAGCAACAAGACAAACACGAGCGTCATGAGTATGGGATAAGAGGCCGACGAGGTCCAACCTCTCATGCACGACGAAAACGTCATGAGTATGGGATAAGAGGCCGACAAGGTCCAACCTCTCATGCACGACGGAAGCGTCATGAGTATAGGATAAGAGGCTGATGAGGTCCAACCTCTCATGCAAGACGAAAGCATCATGAGTATGGGATAAGAGGCCGACGAGGTCCAACCTCTCATGCGCGACACAAATATCATGACGGCGGTATCAACAGCCCAAAGTGGTCAAATCCCTTATGCACGACTCAAATGTCATGACGGAGGTCCATCCACCCAAAGTAGTCAACAGCAAAATGTACACCTCATGCACAGATCAAACGTAATGACAGAGGTCCATCGACCCGAGGAGGTCAAAAACAAAATTCATCCGTCATGCATGACATAAGCGTAAAGAACCGTTACAGCAATGATGTCATGCCATAAAATCAGTTTCATAAAGAACCGTTACAGCAATGACAAGCAAGAACGTCAATAAACAAATTATCCTAATATCATCAAAATGGTATCCAAGTATTTTTACTCGACAAATGACTGGGGGGACTCAGAACGAAGGACCAGACTCATCGAACGACTGAAATTGGCACAATTTCCCTGAATCTGATTCTCTGTAAGCGCATGTTCATCCGCTTGTGCCAAACATTCGAACAATGCAATTTCATTTCCCCCCGATACAAAATTAATGACCCAAATCGTCAACCCCAAGCAGTACGTCAAACGTATCGAGAGTGTCACCGAGAACGTCCACACAAAGCGGCACGCTGCAAACCTACCCGAAACGGTACGAAGCGAACTTGTCCAGAGCGACACCAAAAGCATCAGCCCGACAAAATAAACGTAACCCTAAAATCTCAAAAATAAAATATCGGCCCGGAGCGGCCAGATGAAGAATGAAATAATGGTCTGAAGTGTTCAGATAAATATATGGAATATATCAAAAATGGACATCAACCCATCATGGTTAGAAACAAATTAGAAATCACAAAGGATAGATGTCCTCTAGTAGAAGCATGATGCAAGCAACATACCCATATGCTTGAAAGGCTGAATATGGCAATAGACGTCACGTGGCAAATCAGTTACATCTGTCCAACATGGAACGATGTTTGTCTGCCCAGATGAGTACATATTTAAACTAATATAGAAGGCTTATCACCTCAACAAGTACGAATACCCAAATGCCAAATTAACTGTCACCGTCGATGAGTAATAACATGTAAAAGCACAAAATACGGGAAACAAAACGTGAACGGTCATCAAATATGATTGCAACAAAGTATCCGAACAAAGGCGACACAATATTCAATTAGACAAAGATCTCTACAAAGCATAACTGCGAGATCAATGCACACTAGATCGATTTAGATCCATCACTTATATATCATTTCTATAATAGTCGAAGGTCTCCATTCAGACGATCTCTCGCTCGATCGAGGCGCTTAGCAACATAACCTACGTGTTATCTAAGTTGTCTATCTCTCAAAGACAACAACGATTAACTCAAAATGTAATTGCAGAACCGTATTGGGCACATAAACGTCACACCTTCACACGATCCAACAACACTAATGCAGCAACTAGGACGCGCCAATCAAAAATATCAAAAACCTATACACGAGTGAGGCCATAATCCTCAAAATGCAAATCATACAAGGTTAGCAACGATGGCAGCACTGTCTCACAAATGCAGCAAGAGCAGAACCACACATTGTGAAGTTATTCACATGAAAATAACGTCGTTCGTGATCTAAAGGGAACCCGCGATGAGAAGGAAACGAGATGGACACTCTGCCCCAAAGCGGCAAGTGCTACCCGTAAATCCATAAAGACGAAGAAAAGGGACGGATACTCTGTCTAAAACGACACGAGATATCGCAGCTCCCTAAATAATTAAAAATGGACGGAGACTCTGTCTAAAAAGACACGTGATACCGCAAATTCCTAAACACCTAACAACAACGAAAACTTTCCGTGATTATGGAAGAATGCTCGAGTTGTCAAAATAAAGTAAAAAGCAACGATAGTAATTGAAAGAAAAGGCAACGATTACGAGCCTTCGATCAAAAAAGCAAATGAAATAGTCATGAATGACAACCGTGCCATTAATAAAAAGGCGACGCAGCGCCACAAAAGTAGTAAATTAGAAATTATTCATTGCAGAGCAAAGTAAATATGAGCATCGAACCACTTAATTGATTCGATATAGCCCAATTCGATATACCATGTATCAAATCCACCCGATTAGATCGTCGTTAGACTCGAGCTATCGTGGGCATTTAGTCAAAATAATACATCGAGGTAAGTGCAAACTAGATCACTACCCTTGTCGCGACGTTCATAAAGCATATTAATAGCACGCAAGTGCGCGCATCGCATGAAGCGTGCATCGCATCAAGTTCGATAAAAGTTATTTGGCAACCGATCCTCCATATCGTGACTCCCAAATAAGAGGCGTATTTTCAATTCATGCGAGATTTTTATAATTTGGCACCCGCTCTTGAATCAAGACCGCATTCCAAATGGGGGGACTATATGATGTGGGCTTATTCAGTAAAGCTGACACTTGTGCATAATGACGTTAATCACCCCAAAGATGAGGCGAAAACGACTCTAGCACTTCATTATAATTTGAAGTATGCTTATGTTCCAAAATCACACTCCAAACTGGGGGACTAAATGATGTGATATAATATATCATGTAAAGAAGAAGCCACGTTGGCACGAAATTAACCGGTAAGTGTCGAGAAGGCTTAGAGGTAAAGCTACCTTAGCCGTATTTCGATTACCATTATATATATATAGCTAATTAGAAATTTTATAATATGTCATTGGAAAGCCACATGAGTCTAGGTTGCAACGCAGCAAGCGGAATGCGATTTGGAGGTCCAAAGAGAAAGTTATGCCCAGAATAGTAAAGCTGCGCAGATCAGTGTAAAATGACCTTTTAGCCCTCGAATCATGCCTATATATACCCCCTCACTCTTCAGAGAAGAGGGAGAAGAACGGATGGTCGGACGGAGATGCCACGCATCGAACCATGGCAATTCGATGCGCGCCAATTTGATGCGCCCCAATTCGATGCGCTCTAATTCGATGCGCCCCAACTCGATGTGCCATAATTCGATGCGCCCCTATTCAATGCGCCCAATTCGATGTGCCCCTATTCGATATGCCCCAATAATGCTGAACTAAGTGAACCAAACAGCCCTATCAAAGGTCGACCTAAAAGAAGCAACTCAAAAGAGACAAATGAACTACGTTTGGCTTGATTCCCTTAATGGGATACGTAGGCAGCTTGGCAAGTTTCCAAGTTCAGTCCGATATCATAAGTATCTAACGCCCGCAATACAACAATCAAAGAGCGTCGAATCTCTCATGTTCGACTGTTCCCTCAACTTGGCCATTTAGGGATTATTTCATGTCATCTTATATTTTCTTATGTGTAATAGGTGTTCCGGACCAAGCTAGTCCATTCATTGTAATATGATAGCATTATTTTGGTTAAGTCGGGCCCCACTGTATCGATTACTCGGTGTACCTAGACGAAATAAGACCAAAATAAAAGGCTAGCGCTATATTTCAATTATAGTTACGTTCATGCTCACAGAAGAAAAATTTACATCCCCAAGGCGACTATATATAGTTTGTTATGGCTCTTAAAATCAATAACGAACAAAAGCCAACAATGGCAAGCTAGCCTTGATAGATATCTATACTATTATATAAAGGAAGCCATGTTGAGACTAAACTTTTGATTTTCCTCTTTACCTCTTAATACACTATGAAAGTTTATTATTAGTAGGATATAACTGTAATTTACTTTACCTTAATTATTATTTAAATCTTTTTATTAAAGGAAAGAATTATTAAATAATCTCTTACATAAAAAAAAGTTAGGATATGTGGATTTTCTATCCAAATTTAAATTAAAATCTTAACCATATTCACTTAAAAATTAAAAAAAAGTGATTAGTTGCGGGGAGACTGCCAACGTTTCTAGTAGCTCATTAAGAAAAGTAAAATTAAAAAGTAAGAGGAATATTAGGAGTTTACATACAACCAAAGTTACAAGAAGTTTTAATTAACACCTTAAAAATTAAACACATTTTTTTCCCTACTGTTAAGTAATTATAGTGGCAAAATCTAAATATCAGGGTATCCAACCAAAATATTATAACAAAATGCTTTTGCATATGATTATGTGAGATGTTTTCTTATGAAAAATTAAAACAAACAATTAAGAAGCTGAAGTGTTACGGAAATATACTAATGAGACACAAAGATGAAAAAAGATGCAATTAATAACATGTACTGTTTTTGTCTTATTTCGTTAATGTAACAGAACACGGTACAATAATACAATCTGAATATAAATGACCAAAACAATGCTAATCCAATAAAATGAACGGACTAAATTTGTCCGGAACACCTATTACAAGCCTACTAGGTTTAAATGTAAAATTACAAGATGATCGAAGCGTATCGAATTCTAGGCATTCGACACTGACGTGTCGAATAGCCTTTGTTCGATGCAGAATGTATAGCTAAGGTTCAGTCTCGAATTCACGTATATCGAATCTGAGAGATTCGATGTCACCTTCTGTATCGAATTCGATGTTCTCTACTTTGTATCAAATATATTGAATTCGGTAATGGTACGTGTCGAATCGAGTTAGTTCGATTTAGCATGCCTCGAATGAACAGTGATTCGATGCTAACTATGCCAAAGTGACTCTCCAATCAGAACATACACGAACTACAAGGGGACGGGCTATATATAGCAACCGTCCCGTGGGTCCCAATGACAGATGCGGAAAGCGCATCGAATCATATAAATTTGATGCGTAATTCGATGCCCGCATCGAACATTAGTTGTTCGATGATGTTATGGGCCGGCCCAATATGCAAGTGTTGAGCCAACCTTAAAACATACCCATCATATAGTGCCCCCAGTTTGGGAGACGATGTTGATTAGATATCGGCTTTCATACTTTAAAAAATAAATTGTAGATTGTTTGAACGGTCGACATTGTACCACCTTTATAAGGCTTTTAACATGCTACCAATGGTTTGTCACTGGTTTGGAATATTTTTAATCATATGTTACTGCAGAGCGGATTGTAATTGTTCGCAATCGTTGTCTGACAATTAAAGACGCGCATCGAACTCCGTGTGTTTGATGCATTATGTACGTCGCATCGAACGAAATGCATTTGATGCGTATTGTATGTCGCATCGAACGAGACGCATTTGATGCGCTCTCTTGTATGGGCCTGGTGGGCCGTCCGCTGCCTATATAAAGGCAGGGAGTGCTGGGGGGAGCTCATTCTGCTCCTTGCGCACTTTGTCTCTCAGGTAAAGCACATCGAACAGGTCCCGTTCAAGGTGAAGCACATCGAACAACATCGATTCGATGCTCTTGGCATCGAACCGTGAGTGTTCGCTTAGTCTTTTTAAGCTGATGTAGCCTCATACTTTAATGTTTATGGTTGCGTTTTTTATATGCGCCATTCATTTACTTTTATCAGATTAATTAATCAAGCCAAAGTTGTTATTTCCGGAAATTCAATCAAGGTAAATAACATGCCTTCTTTTGTTAGATTTTTATCTTTTTAATAAGTTACCTTTTATGCATGTTGGGAGATTTGTGAGAGCCGATAGTGTCGTGTTCGCCCGTAGTCAGCTCTCATTTTCTTTAATTTATTTCAGTTATTTCGCGTCAAAGATGGTAAATACTGAGTCAAGATCTGGGAGTGAGTCGAGTAGTGGCTCGAGCTCCAATTCGATAAACTCTGTGATGGGCCCACCTAATGTTCATGCGGATTTGAATACACCTGTTGTAGATGAAGTTGAGTTAATAGATATAGTAACCGTTGATTCACCTTCGGGTCACAATCCCGATGCAAACGCTGATGAAGCAACACCTCAAGCCGAAAGCGATAATTCGCAAGCGTCATCGACCTGGGATAATCGTGCCCCCAGCGAGGCTGGTGAAGACGTAGATTACATCAACAGGGAGTTTGATGATCACGTTGAGGTTCCAGGGATGGTGTATGACATGTACGTTTCCCGCCTCCAACATAGTCGTAAGGGACTCCGTGAGAAATTCGCATACCTAATAAGTATAAAATCGTTCTCCCCGGGCCAAATGATCGGATGCACACCCCACCGCCCGGGCATATGACTGTGTTTGTTGGTCAGCTCCTCAATGGTCTTCGCTTTTCAATTTCCTTTGAACTAAGATGGCTTCTGAGGAAGATTAATCTCGTGCCAGCCCAACTCACCCCAAACTCTTATGGGAATTTGATTGGTTTCATTATTGTCATGAAAGTGTTGCGCCAACCTCAAAGTCCCAACGAGTTCTACGCGATGTTCAAGATTGCGAGGCGAGAAGAAGGATTATATCACATTAAAGCGCAAACGCATTGCAAATTCTTGAATGGCGGAGCGACGAGATACGGGAAAGATTGGAAGAGAATGTATTTTTATATTGAGGAGAGCTATGAGGGCGAATTTAGGCAATACTGCCGCGATTGGTTTAACGGTGCAAGGTTGATGATACCTCCTGACATTTCTACGACTTCATGGGATTGCGAGTTCATCCCTAATTTAATTCGACATCATCAATTTGATGTCAAAAAATTAGTAGAACGATGATTCCTTTCGTTAGCTGGTTTATCCCCTGTTAAATATAACGGGAGGTTTACACTTGGTATAACTTTGCATCTTATTCTGATATTTTTGATTTGTGTCAAATAAGTATTTTAATGATGTCATTTTCTTGCAGTCGATTATTTTATGGATCGCCATGCCCGTATGAACCGAGTAGTTGCTGCTGATCAAGCTAGCTCGCAGACGAATATTGTCGCTGACATTCCTCCCCCAAGGAATAGAAAGAATAAGGGCAAGAAAAACCTTGCCGATCCTTTCGAGGATATCTTATGGAACAATCGTGGCGTTGCGCGAGCTGCTGCTGAGGCTTCGGAGAACATGGCAGCTGGTCTAGGAGACAATTCCGAAGGTGTCGCCCAGACCAAGAAAAGAAAAGTTCATCAAACCCGGTCGCAAACCGGAGGAGCTATTCCACCTGCCGCTCAACCAGGTGGGCCAAGTGCTGCTAATGTCCCTACCCACGCAACTGGGCCGAGTGCATGGATTGGGTCTAGTCATGGCCCACATGCTCGGGCTGGTGGATACGAGATTTTAGAGGCTTAGGCTATTGATCACCGGAAGTCTCTTCTGCCTGGTCTTGTCGTTCATCTTTCGGTCTCTGTCGAAGAGAAGAGGATGGTGGAGCGCAATACGCTTCATCTGTTGATGGCGCTAATAATATCTTCTTTCTGAATTATTTATTTTTTGACTTGAATTTTAAATGTTGATTTGCTTGCGCATTAATTGTTAGGCTGGCGGATTCGTGGACACTATGTTTGCGACGCTGATGCAAGTTCGGGAAATGGCCACTGGCGGAGATGTTGCTGCCTTAAAAACTGCCCTCGATGATAAAGAGAAGGCCTTGCAAAAGGTCAAAGATTATGCCACCAGGGCTCATGCTGATAGGGAGGCAACAAAACAAGCTCGAGAGGAGGCTGATCAGCTTAAGGAAGAGCTGACCAAAGAAATCACTGAACTCAAGATGGAGGTGGCGGCGGAGAGGGGAAAAGCTTACAATGCTGACAATGCTGGATATATGCGCGGCCTTGGCGAGGTAAAGAATCCAAACTCTTAGCATTTGTATTCCTTTTGTATTTTATCTTATTAATCTTTTTTGTCCCTATAGGTTTCTTCACAGCAAAAGGTGGAGATTGTCGAAGAATTCCTTCGGAGCAACACCTTTCGAGAGATTAGTACTCATAGAGGCGATCTCGAAGCTCGTAAGGCTCAGGTTCTGACCGTCTGCCAATTTTATGCGACGAAGTACGTCCGCGGTGGCTTTAAGCCAGATTGGTTGAGCCTTTCTTTGGGGCCTAATCGAGAATCTCTGCCGCCTCGATCGACTTCTCAGCCTGATGATCCTGACGAGTTTGCCTCGCTGCTCGAGAATGAAAATCTCTTCCTCCGGAGACTCTCACCGCCGCCTCCAATGCCTGAGCCGTATCCCTCTTCTGAAGACGAGGAAGAAATTTAAGGCTGCAACCCTATGGCTTTTCTATTTGTTTTTTATGTTTATGAACAATTTTTAATTTAGTTTTATTTGTAGCGCTGCGTTGCCTTTATTTGTTTGAACAATTTGATGACTGGCAGTTTCACGTTTCTGAATACTCGTATTGATTTGCTTAATTTTCTAAGCTCATATTTGTTGTCTTTTCTTTCAATTTTCTATACTGGTTCTTTACTTTATTTTGGCAACTTGCGGGTTCTTCAATATTCATGAAAAAGTTTCCATTTTGCGACAAAGCATTAAATTGTGCTTACTTTAACAAGTCACTATCGTCCTGTTTGATGTTATTCTTCATAAGGATAGATTTTGCTTGTCATTTTAGACATATTACTTTTCTTTGTTGTATTTTCGTTCAGTCGTTATTATTCACATTTTGTGAGTTTCGCTCTTGTTTTTCTGAACTACGGGTTTTGAATAGCACTTACAGTTTATATGTAGCGTCTGTCCCTTTCTTCTTTTTCAAGCAGTCGTGGTAATAGTTGGCACTTCAGAAAGAACTTTTTGTCCCTCCTCGTTATTTGTATGAGATTCTGAGTGTCTTGTGTTAATGCTACGTTGTGTACGTTCTGTATTTTTTAAATTACAAGACATATATCACATTTGAGATTTTCTTTGCACTCTTAAGTTGCTGCTACATTTTGTGTCTCCTTTTTGAGTTGATTCCGTATAATGTTGCTAACTTTAGTTGGATTGATGCTTAGCAGGGTGTGCGGTGAGTTGACTTGTTCCTTGAAGCTTTGGAGTCTTCTTCTGGATGACTTGTAAGATAAATATTTCATCTCTTTTCCCAGCATCTCCTCGAGCGTAACAGAATATATGTATGATACTGCCCTGGGCTTGCTGTTGTCTTTTAACTTAATTTTTTTTCCCCTGTCTATTGGCGAATGAAGGAAACACTAACCTTTGATCCATGTTAAATGGATCACAAAGTTGCTCCCATGAACGTTTAATAACCCGGTTCGATTCCATGACTTCTTCTCCCTTATTTGTGCTCCAATTTAGTCGAATTCCAATCACAAACGGAAAGGAATTATAGCCACAACCCAAGAGCCAAGTTGCAAGCGTTAAAATGTGAAAAGGATGATCAAAAAATGGCTTTTCCATTTTCTCCTTATTTTTCCTACGAAAATAGGTCTTTGTTTTTGTATTTTCTGCATTGTTTTCTTCATAAGAAAACTGATATTTAATGGGGAGAGAGGAGGGAAACTTTGGTGGTTTCTCTAATTCAAAATTTAGGAAAGAAACCACTCTCCCTCTCTTTATTTGAATTTAAATTCACGGGTCGGGTTTAGCCCGCATGGGCGACCCATTTAATTACTTCCAACAGCGAATTTGGACAAGTTAACTGAAAACTTTCTGTGCCTATGCTTTCATGCCGTTTTTACTTCTATAGCAGCGGTCTTAGATACTGCAACTTAATCCCTCCCAACCCCCACCTTGGTTGGAGTTAGTTTTGAAAATTGAAGTAGACTCAGAACTGATCATGTCATTTAATATAATGGTTGTTAAAATATGAAATAAAGTTACCTGTAGATTGTTCCCGTTATGGAACTCAGAACAAATGCGCAAATTTCTGAGCGATTGATTCATAAATCCATTAGCATAAAGGCGCAAAATTTAGTTTTTTCTAGAGAGATAATTACTTACATTAACTAACTGTTTAGTGAACAATTACAGGGAACCGAACATACACACTGTATACATGAGATAGCAAACTGTTGAGAGCCATTATAATGAAAAGTAAAACTGGAGATTTCTTTTATCTTTTCTGGAGATTTTTTGTTCTTTTCTGGAGATACAGTCTGGCTGTTGTGCCTGTAATTCCGAGTGTGAAATCTAAAACATTATAGGTGATTACTATTTGAATATCTGACTTTTCGTTGAGTCATAATGGTGTGTCCCAAACTCAAAGTGAATGAGCAGGCGGGCCATTGCAATAAGAGGATGATTTGCACTCTACGCTTGAAATAGGGGTCAACAGATTAGCACGTTTGTAGATTGTACACGTTCGAAATACCATTCTCTTGACACGTTTCACCCTTAGCCATGAGATTAGTGAGATGGTTGACACATTCATCTACGAGAATTGTAGTAATCTACATGTTGCAGGTCCTGATTTGTGGATTTGTTGTATAAGGTAACAAGAAGGCCTCACACTTGTATTACACCGCTTAGGTAAACTGTATCAGTAGAAGAGGTTTGATCAAATTATTCGTAACACCCTTAATGTTTGAGTAACATTTGGAACACCATCTCATTGAGCAGTCTTGTTAAATAATTATATCCTCAACCACTTGCATTATTCCTCCAAGATAAATTCTAGCGCCTATATATTGTAGGATATAACAACATCATCATCCTTAAGTCAAGACAAAGTTTGATGCTCAATAAGTGCCCACGAAAGTTTACAACTTCTGATTAATGAGTTAAAGGCTAAAATTTAGACAAATATTGTGAAAAAAATTGTTTATTAACGATGCACACAAAGTTTTCTTTAGTCGTCATGCCACAATCCAACATAAAAACTATTTGCATAAGAATGTAAGTACTTATATTTCACTACTTTAGTTGATGCCAAAAGATTTTCTCATCTAATTATGGTGGTGTAGCGCATCTACGAATTAATTAATTTATTATGCGAACTATAAATATTGACTGAATTTAATCCACTAAACTCAAAACTCAATCCTTTTACGTAGACGTATATGTTGAACACTGAGCCTCATAATTTCAGGATCAACGATATTCTTAAATCCAATTTAAACTATAATATTAATATTTATTATTGCCCTAGCCCATTAAACTACCTTCGATAAATTATAAGAAAAAGTATTTGAATGGATCAATGCAACACTCGAATTTTGTTGAAGTAAGAAATTCCACTCGTCTCAATCTAATTACTATTTGTATTCAGAACACAAAATCTAACAAAACCACGTTGTAACACATTATTGTAGAAGAAATAATAATATAAGCACTATATACACCAACATACACTTATATATATGATGCTTTCGGAATTTTAATTTAGGGAAAATATTTAAAACAGGAGATAGACCGATGAATATCATACGAAACAAGATGGTCATAAAATACCTAAATAAAAATGTTTTACGTAACATATAAAGTAATAATTTAAATTTGTTCTTATAGCCGTTGCTTAACATGATGATTTTCCTTTGATTCGTGCAAACGACTTTTAAGTTGATTATTAATTTTAACCAAATGTTGATAAATCTTACCTTGACTTTTACAAATTGGCGGCGGAAAGTCACAAGTCACGGCCACCCTCCGACTTACGCAACTAGTAAATTCCCCGGAAAAAAATCACGTTTGGTACCTTAATTTGGCATATATTTCCTTTTGGTACTTTAATTTGTCACACCAATTTTTGGTACTATATGTTTGCAAATTTAATTACGATTGGTACCTCCCTAGCGGCGTCCCCCAAATTAACCACCCAAATGTCTACGTGGCTCATCGTTAACTCGTCCAAGCTCAATTTTGACCAAATTAAACCCACGCTAAACCCACGCGGACATGCTGACTGGATTAAAAAAAATAAAAAAATCATTTCTCCCTCCTAATAAATTATCATTTTTAGTTTTTATATTTCTTTATAATTAATTTTATTATATAAACTTTAAAAACTTATTATATAATTCTGTTTTAAAAAAAATCATAACTAATGAATTTTAAAGAAAAATAAAAAAAAAAGTTAAACAAAATAAATTTAAAAAAAAAGTTTAAAAAATATAATAATCTTCAACAGCCACCCCCTACTCCCCTCCCCCCCCCCCCCCCCCCCCCCCCCCGGTCCACCGCCACCCATCACCCCCTACCAGCCATCACCGCCACCCAACACTCGCCCACCCACCCCCACCACCACCATCAATTCATCATCCTAAACAACCCTTCCCCTCACCTGCCGCCGCCCCCGCTCACAGCCACCCACCACCACCATCAATTCATCATCTCCAACAAAAACAAGAAACATTATATAAAGATCGAAGCTTTACAAAATATTATTCAAATTATAAATAATTGGAAAAAGAAAGATAAAGTATAAGAGGATATGAGTCATGGTGAAACAACGCCGTCGTCGCCGGAGCCGAGGAAGAGAATCTAGAGAGAAAAAGTGATGGGGGTGGGTGGGGGTGAGCAGGGGCGGCGACGGGTGGGGGGTGGGTGGGGGTGATGAATTGGTGGTGGGGAGTGGGGGTGGCGGTGATGGCTGGTGGTGGGTTGGGGGGAGGGGGGATGTTGAAGAAGATGATGAATTGTTATATTTTTTTTAACTTTTTTTTGTTTTAATTTATTTTGTTTTACTTTTTTTGTTATTCTTTAAAATTCATTAGCTATAATGTTTTTTAAACAAAATAATATAATAAGTTTTTAAAATTTATATAATAAAATTAGTTATAAAGAAATATAAAAACTAGAAATAATAATTTATTAGGAGGGAGAAATGATTTTTTTAAATTTTTTTTTAATCCAGCCAGCATGTCCAAATAGACTTAATTTGGTCGAAATTGAGGCTTTACGGGTCAACAACGAGCCACGTAGACATTAGGGTGGTGAATTTGGGGACGCCGCCGCGTGGGTACCAATCGTGATTAAATTTGCAAACATAAGGTACCAAAAAGTTGGTGTGACAAATTAAGGTACCAAAAGAAAACAAAGGCCAAATTAAGGTACCAAACATGATTTTTTTCCCAACTTCCCCATACTTAGGGTTAATCCTGTGCATTACGTGGCAAGTTCCCATTGGCTTTATCCGGGAACTATTTGGATCAGTGGTCGTACTGTCACATACGGAAAAAAAAAACTTACACGGACCGGGTGCATATGTAAACATATGCACCGTGTGGCTGTGGGTTTTTCTGTAATTATTAATTTATTAAATTGAGTGTTTTTCTCCTCGTTTTCTGAACCAAGTGTTGCTGTAGCAAAAATTATTTTAAGACTTTAAGTTTCTTTTCTTAGTATATATATATATATATATAAATGTTTCCATTCATTAATTTTTATTTTTTTAAAAGCATGCATATTAACGTTAACTCAAATCTCAAATTAGAGTCACTTTAAACTAATTTATATATAAAATAACTGCTAAAATTCGTTTTACTTCACAAATAACAAAATCCTATATAAAGTTAGTTTTTAGTTGGACTACATTATTTTTTATCTTAAGTTGTATTTTGCTTAAATCCTTATTTAATGATGTATAATTAGATCATTTAGACCGACTTTTGCTCATATCAAACACAATTATATATAAGACAATCAACATCAACAGTAGTTAATGAACTCATACATTATATGTATGCCAATTCTAGAATTTTATAAGTTAACATAAATTGCAAAATAACACATTTAAGTAATACTGTAACCGAATTAATCTTGTGCTTTTAAGTCCCAAAATTTTCTGTACAACTTTCTTCAAGCTATTTAATATCTATACATTAATTAGTTTGTAAGCTTGTAATTTAAGTTTGTAATATTGTTAAATTAAGAGAAAAGAAAAGTAATGAATGTAATCTATTATTTTAGATGAAGAACCGAGACCTTTAGAAGATTCAAACTTATTTGATATAGAACTATTAGAAAAAGAAAAAGAAAAAAAAACATTTGTTGTAATCTGTGCTAGTGGCAGTATGCTTTTATATATATATATATATATATATATATATATATATATATATATATATATTAGTCTTAAAACAATTTTTGCTACAGCAGCATTTGGTTCAGAAAACGAGGAGAAAAACACTTAATTTAATAAATTAATAATTACAGAAAAACCCACAACCACACGGTGCATATGCACCCGGTCCGTGTAAGTTTTTTTCCGTCACATTCATGAGGATAACTCTCACTGGCCCAACCTCCACATAGGATCTCAAACCTATTATTTCACACGTCAGCAAAAAAGTGCATCCTAAAAGATAGAGAGAGAAGGTAGATAACATGTTTAATGGCAAACAATTAAACTCAAAACCGAACAAATCTTTTGGTATGTTTTGTAAGAACACCAAACTCATAACAGAAAAAAAGTACCTTCTAAAATCTTGTCTCATTTTTCCACTTTTTGCTCTTTTGTGTAACTTTATCTGAACCTTTTATTACTACAAAAAGGTAAATCCTAAATAGCGCTAGGCGTCTACTCTTCAAGAAAAGCTGACTGTTGGGAACACGATCATGGGTTAGTTACCTTTTAGTAATTTCTCTTTTTTATGTATTGATTCCTACTTTTGGAATATAAACATTTTCTTCTTCTTCTTACAATTCAAATATATATTTAGTAGTACAAATTTCAATGAGAAGTTTTTGAATTGGAGTTGCAATAGAAGACTGTTTTATTACCAGTTACTAATATATGTTACAAATTCCCATTTTTAGGAATTATAGTTTACCGTTGGATAGCTTTCATGATACTAAAACTCAAGTGATTGGTGACAAAATTTTATACTAAGTGAATAACCTTTTTGTTTTAGTAGTTTAGTAATGAAATAACTTTACTGAGGTGTAGATCAATTGGTTTGAAGTAACTAATCATGTAATTCATGTTCATTTAAAGTTGATTTAACTTTTCATTTTTCTTGTTTTCAGATCTTGGTTGAAGCTCAAGCCAACAACAATAATCATATCTTTTGTGAAATAAATAACCATTTCTTGGTCTGGATCTTGATATACATATATACTGAGAAATAAAATTTTGTGGAAATATTTTAAATATACTTGGAACATACTGGAGTGAAGATAATGGAGAATATTTGTGAATTTTGCCGCGCCTTAAGCCCGATAATATACTGCAAGGCAGATGCAGCACACCTCTGCCTCTCATGTGATGCCAAAGTTCATTCAGCTAATGATCTTTCTTACCGTCATCCTCGTGCCCTTGCCTGTGAGTCTTGCAAATACGAACCTGCATATGTTCGTTGCCACGACCATCATATGTTCCTATGCCAAAACTGTGATACTATCCATCACGTCTCTTTTCCGCACCAAAGAAAGGTTGTCAGCTGGTATGTGGGATCCCCTTCTGCCAAAGAATTAGCAGCATTATGGGGATTGGACAGTATGATTTCCGCAGTTTGTACAGAATCCTGAGAGGAGGCCAACAGTCGAGGAACAAAGGTAGATTGATTTAAGTATTTTGATTAAGTTTATTGTGTACTTTGTTTATGTGTTCATATTTTCCTTTTCCTAAATTTGTCGTACCTTGGCTTATTGACATGATCAATGTCGATTATAGGTGGAACATTCGTCGATTTATTTTTTGTGTTCCTTTTTTTGTTATGGTTTGTAAGAATGTAATATTCTGTGTGTTCTTCTCATTAATCAAAAGAGTATATATACAAATTACAATGCGTAGGATAAGGTAATATCTACCTATACAATATCTCTAAGGATATGATAACTATGGAATCTAAATACGATAACTAAGGTAACTAGATACACTAGAATACAATAATATCTAATACACCCCCGCAGTCGAAACGGGAGGAGGACGGACGTTGAGACTGGAACGAAAATCTTCAAAAAGAACACGTGGAAGGCCCTTCGTGAATATATCGGCAATTTGATACCGAGATGGGACGTGAAGAACTCGAATAATGCCACGAGCAACCTTCTCACGAACAAAGTGAATATCCATCTCAATGTGCTTGGTTCGTTGGTGTTGAACCGGATTCCCTGATAAATAGACAGCGCTGATGTTGTCACAATAGACCAAGGTTGCCTTTGTAATAGGATGGTGAAGCTCAAGAAGCAAGTTTCTAAGCCAACAAGCTTCGGAAACAACGTTGGCAACTCCACGGTATTCGGCCTCAGCACTGGAACGGGAGAGAGTGGGTTGTCTTTTGGCCGACCAAGAGATAAGGTTGTCCCCAAAATACACACAATAACCCGAGGTAGAACGCCTAGTATCCGGGCAACCACCCCAATCAGCATCGGAGTAGGCAACAAGGCTAGAAACGGTGGATCGAGATAGGGATAAGCCATGATCCATAGTGCCTTGAAGATAACGGATAATGCGTTTCAGTGCTTGCATGTGAGATTTCCGAGGATCATGCATAAAGAGGCAAATTTGCTGAACAGCATAAGATATATCCGGGCGAGTGAAAGTGAGGTACTGAAGTGCACCCGCAAGACTCCGAAATAGAGTAGAGTCGGAGACATGAGGGTTGGCCGTCGCACTCCCTGTCTTCGAGGACGTGTCGACTGGAGTCGCACACGGTTTGCAAGAACTCATACCAGCACGTTCAATAATACTCTCAGCATATTTCTTCTGTGATAAGAAGAGTCCACCTGAAACTCTAGAAACAGCAATGCCCAAAAAATAGCTAAGGAGTCCCAAATCCTTCATAGCAAACTCAGTACCAAGGAGAGACATAATAGAACGTCGCAGTGTAGGAGAAGATGCAGTAAGAATAATGTCATCCACATATAACAAAAGATAAGCAGTATCACCCCCACGACGATAAATAAACAGTGAATGATCCGAGGTGCTATGAGTGAAACCAATAGTAGCCACATAGTCAGCAAAGCGTTGATACCAAGCCCGAGGGGCTTGCTTAAGACCATAAAGAGATTTCTTGAGTAAGCAAACATGATTGGGAAAGCGAGAGTCACGAAAGCCCATAGGTTGATGCATATAAACGGTTTCATTGAGTTTACCGTGTAAGAAGGCATTCTTGACATCGAGCTAGTGGATGTCCCAAGAGTGAGATAGAGCAATACTCAAGACAGTCTGAATGGTGGCTGGTTTGACCACTGGGCTGAAAGTTTCATCACAGTCCACTCCAACCTGTTGAGACCTGCCATCACCAACAAGACGGGCTTTATGCCGCTCAAAAGAACCGTCAGAGTTAAATTTATGTCTAAAAATCCACATAGAACGAATGACATTAACACTAGACGGACGAGGAACGAGCTCCCACGTATCATTATTAATGAGAGCATTGTATTCATCAAGCATGGCAACTTTCCAATTGTGGTCGGATAGAGCGACCAAGGGAGATCGGGGAAGAGGGGAGGGGGCGGTGGTGGCATGCAAGTTAAATATTTGCTTAGGTTTAAATATGCCAAGACGGCTGCGTGTTACCATTTGATGAGATGGGCCAGTAGTGGGTGGTGGTGATGGTGGAGGAGGGGAGGCCGTGGGTAATGGAGATGGTGGAGGTGTTCTTGCCGCGGCGTCGTCGGGTAGAGGAGGAGGCGGTGATGGTGGTGAAGCACGAGGACCATTATGCGCGTGAGGCGCGGACTGCATATGTTGGAGAACTAAAGGAGAGATATCCGAGTCAAGAAAATTATAAGATGGAGGGGGAGTTATGTGGCGGTAAGGAAAAGTATTTTCATCAAAAACGACATGACGACATACAATAATATTTTTTGTTTTTATGTCTAGACATTTGTAGCCACGTTGGTTTGATGGATACCCCAAAAATATGCAAGGCGTAGAACGTGCTTGTAATTTATGAATAGTTAAGGAAGGAAAAAGGGGAAAACATAAACACCCAAAAATGCGTAAGTGAGTGTAATAGGGAGTTTTATTGTAAAGTGTTTGTAAGGGGGAAGAGAAATTAAGCACTTTAGTTGGGAGAATATTTAATAAATATGTAGCCATTTGTAAGGCGTGAGGCCAAAAAGTAGGGGGAAGAGAGGCGTGAGAAAGAAGAGTACGTATTATATTATTTATGGTGCGGATTTTTCTTTCTGATTTTCCATTTTGAGAGGAAGTATATGGACAAGAAAATCTAGAAGTCATCCCATTTTTAGCACAAAAGTCATGAAAAAGAGCATTATTATATTCTTTTCCATTATCACATTGAAAACTCTTTATTTCACGTTCAAATTGAGTTTTTATAAGGGCGCGAAACGCTAAAAATGTCGAAAAAACTTGTGACTTGTGAGCAATAGGAAAAGTCCATAAAAAATTAGAAAAATCGTCCAAAAATAAAACAGAATAACGATGGCCCGAAGGTCCCAAAACGGGAGAAGTCCAGAGGTCACTGTGAACAATGTCAAAAGGAAATAAAGTACGTGAAGTAGAAGACAAAAAAGGTAACCTAACATGCTTTCCTAAAGGACATGACTGACAAAAGGATGACGGCGCCGACGAGCAAGATATGTGGTTGGCTTGGCGGAGAGAGGCAAGGATGGCTGGACCGGGATGACCGAGACGAGCGTGCCAATGGTCAGTAGAGAGGGCAGCAAAGGATGAGGGGCGTGAGTTGGTGGGCGGCTTGGGTAAAGTGTATAGGTCCCCGCTACTGTTGCATCTCATAAGGTGTTTGCGCGTCTGTAGATCCTTCACAGAAAAACCCCAAGGATCAAATTCAATAGACACAGAATTATCAATGGTGAATTTACGCACAGAAATAAGGTTTTTCACAATATTCGGTGCATGCAATATATGAGAGAGAATAAAAGGAGGTAAAGGTGGGGGAAGGGACGCGTTACCCGTACCAACAACAGGAATAGAGTTGCCATTGCCTACAGTAATACCATTAGAGTTGCTCAAATTAAAATAAGACGTAAGAGTGCCATTAGTCGCCGTCATGTGTGAAGTGGCACCCGAATCCATGATCCATTGGTCATCGGGTGGATTGAGAGACATAGTGCTGAAGGCGGAGTCAAACTCCGTGGGAGCATAACCGGTGGTGGGGGCGGCCGCATGGTAGGCGTGATTGGGGCGAGGGCCGAGAATGCCTTGCTGCCGGGCCGCGGGCGGAGGAGTGGGTCGTGGGCTGTATGGGGCCGTGGGGTAAGGCGATGGTGGGTTGACCCACGGTTGCTGCGGACCGTAAGCGGCCCATGGGTTCGGCCAGGCCCATGGAGGTGGTCCGCGCCCTAGACCGCGGCCGCCACGCCCGCGATGGGCTGAACCACGTCCGCGGCCCGCGTAGCCGCGACCGCGACCGCGAGGAGCGGATGACCGCTGCTGTGGATGAGCGGTGGTTGCACTGTCCGGTCCGGGCGGTGGAGCTTGTGACACAAGGGCGGATTCGGCTTGACGGGCGGCTCTTTTGTTGATTTCCTCCAACCCGAGCATCGACCGAGCTTTAGAGAAAAGAGGCAGGGGGTCACTTTGTTGGATGAGAGTGGCGACCCCACTGAAATTATCATTCAAACCCGCGACTAGTTGCAACACCAAACGTTGGTTGGACACAGGAGCACCAACGTTGGCAAGTTGGTCCGCGATCATCTTCAGTTTCTGACAGTAGGCGCCAACAGTAGGGAACTCATCGAGGGTTGTGTGTGAGAATTGATGTTCAAGGTGAACCGCTCGGGAGTTCTTGTTGTCCTGATAGATGTCGGCCAAACGATTCCATGCACCCATCGCTGTGAAATCGGGTTCAATGATCGTATGGAGGAGATCATTGGATATGGTGCCATAGATCCACTGGAGGACGATGGCATCGAGGCGGTCCCAAATTTCGGCGTCAGAGTCGGCAAGAGGGGGAGAAACGCCACTTTTAGGGGAAATAATGTGGTCGAGGACTTGATAGGCTCGAGCATGGATTTTGAAGAGTTCCGACCAAGAGTTGTATTGGCCGTTCTCAATATTGAGAGTGATGGGGATAAAGTTTTTAATATTGGTGACCGTGAGGGCCGGGAAGATTTTGGTGGTGGTCATTGGTGGCTGTGGGGCGGCGGTGGAGGCGGAAGAGGGGGAGGTGGCGGCCGACTCTAGGGTAGGATCGTTAGGGTTGGTCATTTGGGAAAGAGAGGAGAGAAAAAGAGAAGGCTTGATACCATGTAAGAATGTAATATTCTGTGTGTTCTTCTCATTAATCAAGAGAGTATATATACAAATTACAATGCGTAGGATAAGGTAATATCTACCTATACAATATCTCTAAGGATATGATAACTATGGAATCTAAATACGATAACTAAGGAAACTAGATACACTAGAATACAATAATATCTAATATGGTTTCAAGAAACTGTTCTCTTTTTCCTCTTTTGGCTAAATTACTCATTCCCTTTGTTCTAGTTTTTGAAATATGTCTCATGGTGGTTTTGTGTTTGTAGATAGTCAAAGATTATAACAGGGAAACAAATACTAGCTTGATTCTGCAACAAATCCTAAATTTGGAAAAGCTTCAGATTTCTCAGAGCATAGGCAGTTCATGTTCGATACACATCAAAGAACAAACAAACGGTTTATCATTAGAGAACGACATAACGTGGAAAATGCATAAAACTCTTAATTGTCAAATGGATCGTTTTGATCAGAATACTGGTTTTCAGCATATGGGAAGTCCTCGTGAGGAGACGATTGATGAACCTTTCTCATCAGCATTTTCCCATCTTGAAAACTTGACAAGTAACGGAAATTCCCTGCATGGAGACTCATTTTGGCAATGCAAAAGTCCTGCTCACAATAATGAGGTTTTTTCTTATTCATCCTTTAAACTCTTTTGCATTATTCGATTCCCTTGTGACATCTTTTTTATAAGTACGCATTATGTTAATAATAGTATCAAAACAAATTCTGCAGATTTGGCTTCACAGTATGCAAGATCTTGGAGTTTGTGATGAAGAGCAATTTCTCAATGATGTTACTATACCTGATGTTGATCTAACATTCCAAAACTTTGACGAAATTTTCGGATGTGAGCACGAGCAAAATCGAGCAGTGGTTGACGACAAGAATATATGTCCTTTTTCTGAGAAGCATTCACCAATTGGTAAAATAGATAAAGGTTGTGCGACCACAACTGAGGTTTGGAATTCTACCTCTATCTTTATGTACTCTACCGTATTTCTAGAAACTTTCTGTTAAAAAGAAACAAAACAAATCGTCGTTTTAAAACCTTGATCGGAGTTTTTCATCACTTCAAGGGCTGTTTCGCTTGTAAATGTTGCTCCAACACAACATGACATAACAAAAACTTTTCTCACGTGCCTTTATACAGCAACGTAACGAGGACAAGAGAATCCATGCTTCCAGCCAAGTTGATTTGGTGCACTATCGTATGCTAACTTGGCATCTGATGAAACACTCGGCATGATGATTTCAGACTGAAGGTGCCAAGCTGCCTACGTACCCCTTTAAGAGAATCAAGCCGAACGTAGTTCATTTATCTCTATGTATTCATGATAGGTCGAATATGTGTTGTTCGAACCATGATAGGTCGAATCTGTATTGTTCGATCCTTGATAGGTCGAATATGTATTGTTCCATCCTTGATAGGTCGAATCTGATGAGTGTCGAACGGTGAGGGTTCGATACTAGTGATAGGTCGAATCGCTGATGTGTCGAACCGACTGGTTCGATGCAGAGAAGGCCGGTCGAACAACCGATGTGTCGAATGCTACCAGCTCGATGTACCTGAATATCGAATGGAGTTAGTTCGATGCTAACTGAAGAGAGGTAGATCAATGTCGAACGGTGGTTGAATGTCGAACGATAAAGTATATAGAACTGAGTTGGTTCGATGTGTAAGAGTGTGGTGCGTGTAAAAAGTAAATCATGAGAAGATCAAGAGACAGGGTATTTATAGACCCCGTCCCGCGGGACCCTCCATCTGCTGGAGGATAAGCATTGAACAAGGGCAGTTAGATGAGCAAGCCGCATTGAACCTCCTATGTTAGATGCGCTCGTTTCAGTGGGCCTTTCCTCTCTAGGCCGGCCCAATATCGAATTTGGGCCCTTCCTAAATCACCCCTATCATATAGTCCCCCCAGTTTGGGAGGCGGTGTCGATTAGAGAGCGGGTTCTAAACTTAAGAAATTGTGCGTTTTGCTGTTATATTTTTGAAAACCATGCCCCCGATTGGGAGGCGATCTCGAGAAGACATTGGGCTCCAATCTGAAGTACTTTATAGCTTTTCGCTAAAATTATGCCCCCAACTGGGAGGCGGTCTCGAATGGAGATCGGGTTCCAATTATGGAAGCTTGAATGCTTGTCGTTGAAAATCATGCCCCCTATTGGGAGGCGGTCTCGTCGGACGTGCATCTTGGTATATCGTACCTGAACCTTTTTAATTAATGTAGGTGTCGTCGATTGAACGTTCGTTGCTCGACCTCATGGTGGTTTGCTTGCTTGTTTGGCTCGTTTCACTGCCTTTTTTTTCAATTGTTGTTATCGCATTTTACTTTATTTTGACAATTCGAACGTTGTTCCACATTTGTGGAGGGTTGTAAGCTTTCCTTTTAGTTAATCACTTTGCGCGGTCACTATGTCATCCCAGCGTATGCTGAAATAATATTTGTCGTTGTGGACTTGGTATTTGTTCCTATTTTCATTTTTCGGGATTTGTGGATATCACTTGCCACTTCGGACAGAGTGTCTGTCCCTTTTGTGCTCTATGGCTATTGCATTGAGCTGAATTCCCGCATACGAGTACTTGTTTTATCATCCTCACTTGCGCAAAACGAACATGTGTAGTGCGCTTGTATCCCTTTGTTTGTCTCTTGAACGATGTGAAATCTCAAGATGTGTACCTCTCGTCAATTATTATTGTTTCTCGACGATGGAGTAACTGTATTTTAGTATTTTACTCGACTTGGTCGCTCAGAAGCTTATTCGCTTTGATTTACGTATACGGGCATTGCCTGCACAATTCTTTTATCACTCCAATGCATCTTGTCCTTCCTATATCATATTCTTTTGCCACTAGCAGGATTACTCTCGTTTTATGAAGATCATGTTAGGGTTGCAAATTATAACAGCTCACCTGGTTACCTTCCCGACTTCGGGGATTTGGCAATTGTTAAGTCTGTGAAATGATTCCATAAGTTGCTAGTCTATAAAGACCATCGAGCATTCTATTCATAATGAGCTTGCCATTGAGGTTCCGACAAAATAGCTTTGTATTCTGCCTCGTTACAGGTCATAATGATCTTCGTCCTTGGGTGCACTAGCCAATTGTTATATGTGATTTTATAGAGTTTTTTACCCTTAAAATTTGTTGTTATCTCTGTTTCGACAAAGTTGTTGATAACAGGGCGACAAGCAATATGAACTCTTGACTTGGGAGTTCTTAGCCTTGATGTTGTGCACTGAATTTGTAGTTAGGTTTGGTTTAGATATTTATCTATTTTCATGAGATTTTATGGCTTGCATTGCTTTCACTGAGAGTGAATGTGGCGATAATCAAAGAGGAGGCGCTGCCTCTAGCCGCTCAGAGCAGATTGCTTTTGAAGTGATATACGAGTATAAGGAAGACGTGAATCCCGCGGTTCGAGTATATGTATGTATCGTGCACTTCCAATTTTTCTCTATTTGGACATTGTATCGCTCCAGTTTGGATATTTTGTTGCATCCTTGCTCAATGATTGCTCGCGTTTTGCTTATGGCACTTTTTTGCCGTTACATGTTATTGCTCTTCAGCGTTGATGGCCATTTTGGCGAATGGATATATGCACCTTATGAGGTGATAAGCCTTCTATAGTAGTTTAAATATGCACTCATCTGGGCAGATAGTCATCGTGCCACGTGAAGTTTATTGCCATATCCAGCCTTTCAGGCATATGGATATGTTGCTTGCATCATGCTTCTACAAGCGGATGTCTATCCTTTGTGGTGTTTAATTTGTTTCTGACCACGATGGGCTGATGTCCATTTTCGATATATTTCATATATTCATCTAACCGCTTCGGGCCATTATTTTATTTTTCATCTGGCCGCTTTGGGTCAATATCTCATTTTTAGATTTTAGGTGTACATTTATCTTGTCGGGATGATGCTTTTGGTGTCGCTTTGGACAAGTTTGCTTCGTACCGTTTCAGGTAGGTTTGCACCGTGCCGCTTTGTGTGGACGTTCTCAGTGCCACTCTGGATACGTTTGACGTACCGCTTGGGATAGACGATTTCGTGTGGTTAGTTTTGTATCGGAGGGAAATGAAATTTCATTGTTCGAATGTTGAGCGCAAGCGGATGAACTTGTGCTTACAGAGGATCAGATTCAGGGAAATTGTGCCAATTTCACTCGTTCGATGAGTCTGGTCCTTCGTTTCGAGTCCCCTCAGTCGTTTGCCGAGTAGCAATACTTGGATACCACTTTGATGATATTAGGACATTTGGTTTATTGACATTCTTACTTGTCACTTCTGTAACGGTTCTTTATGAAACCGATTTTGTGGCCTGACATCATAGTTTTTGATCTATACAAATTCGTATATGTACCTCTGTCATGACACTTATGTCGTATATGATGGGTGAATTTTGCTTTTGACCTCTTTGGGTCGATGAACCTTCGTCATTACGTTTGAGCCGTGGTCGATGGACCTCCGTCATGACGTTTGAGCCGTGCATGATGAGTATATTTTGTTGTTGACCACTTTGTGTCGATGGACCTCCGTCATGACGTTTGAGCCGTGCATGAGGATTACATTTTGCTGATTGACCACTTCGGGTCGATGGACCTCCATCATGACATTTGAGCCGTGCATGAGGAGTACATTTTGCTGATTTGGGATTCACGGTATCTCGCACTACTTTGGACAGAGTCTCCATCCCCATTCATGTAAGATTCTTCGATATCTCATACGGGTAAGATTCTTTGACAGCGTCTATGGGTAATATTATTCGATATCTCATACGGGTAATATTTTTTGATACCTCATACGGGTATGATTCTTCGATACCTCATACGGGTAAGATTCTTTGATACCTCATACGAGTAAATTCTTTGATACCTCATACGGTTAAAATTCTTCGATACCTCATACGGGTAAGATTCTTCGATACCTCATACGGGTAAGATTCTTTGATATCTCATACGGCTAAGATTCTTCGATACCTCATACGGCTAAGATTCTTTGATACCTCATACAGGTAAGATTCTTTGATACCTCATACGGGTAAGATTCTTCGATACCTTATACGGGTAAGATTCTTTGATACCTCATACGGGTAAGATTATTTGATACCTCATACAGGTAAGATTCTTCGATACCTCATACGGGTAAGATTCTTTGATACCTCATACGAGTAATATTTTTTGATACCTCATACGCGTAAGATTCTTCAATACCTCATACGGGAAAGATTCTTTGATACCTCATACGAGTAAGATTTCTTGATACCTCATGCCGGTAAGATTCTTCGATACCTCATACAGGTAAGATTCTTCAATACCTCATACGGGTAACGGTTGAGAACCAGGTGAATCCTTGTTGGCCTATGTATCACGCGATAAAAGAATAAGACCTGTGTGGTTCTTCCTGTTTCAGTTATCTTGATTGGCGGAGCGGAGTCCAAACTTGATATGCTCCAAGGTTTTGATGAGTCTGAGCCAACCCAGAGTCGTAAGGATGAACATAGCAAGCATAGGTCCAATAGAGCTATAACTTGCTATTGTTCTTGATGAACTCGATCGAACTTTACGGTAGTGTGCTTGTTTTCAAGTACATTCTAGTGTGTTCCCACAGACGACGCCAATGATTTGGTGCATTATCGTATGCTGACTTGGCATGCTGACGAAACACTCCACATCATGTTGGTCCTAGGCTGTGCTGGAACCAGCTTTGTCCTTGGCACACATGTACTCCAAGCGACGTGGGGAGAGGACGGATGGATCTTTGATGATTTCAGACTAAACTTGGGATCGTGCCAAGCTGCCTATGTATCCCCTGAGAGAATCAAGCCGAATGTAGTTCATTTATCTCTATGTATTTATGATGAGTCGAATATGTGTTGTCCAAACCATGATAGGTCGAATCTGTATTGTTCGATCCTTGATAGGTCGAATCTAATGAGTGTCGAACGGTGCGGGTTTGATACTAGTGATAGGTCAAATTGCTGATGTGTCGAACCGACGGGTTCGATGCAGAGAAGGCCGGTCGAACAGCCGACGTGTCGAACGTTATCGGTTCGATGTACCTGAATGTCGAATGGAGTTGGTTCGATGCTAACTGAACAGAGGTAGATCAATGTCGAACGGTGGTTGAATGTCGAACGATAAAGTATATCGAACTCGGTCGGTTCGATGTGTAAGAGTGTGGTGCATGTAAAAAGTGAATCCTGAGAAGATCAAGAGACAGGGTATTTATAGACCCCGTCCCGCGGGACCCTCCATCTGCTGGAGGATAAGCATCGAACAAGGGCAGTTCGATGTGCAACTCGCATCGAACCTCCTCTGTTCGATGCGCTCGTTTCAGTGGGCCTTTCGTCTCTGGGTTGGCCCAATATCGAATTTGGGCCCCTCCTAAATCACCCCTATCACAAGTCAGGCAGTTGGTGCCTATTCAGCATCATCTTTCTCAATCTCAAGGATCACCGGTGAAAGCAGTGGCTCTGAATATAAAGACGATGCACTTTCTCCAACTTCTATATATTAACCAGAAACTAACATACTGTTCATGTGATTCAGAGAATACACGAACCGATGACAAAAGGAAATTCCGTAAGGAGATACAAGGAGAAGAAGGTATTAAGGTGTGTCTTTAACCCTTGGGATGTGATGCTGACGAAATAGAAAACTACGACTATCCATTGTAATATTTTGATAAGGTCAAAAGTCTTATCATAGTTTTGTAAAATGGTTTGCGATAACAAGTATAGGATCGCTTTATCATGTTTGGGATTTACCTTGTCCTGTGATTTAATGGACATATTGAGACCTTAAGACTGCTAATGAATCTTTGCCCTCTTGGTCTGTCGAAATGAGTAAATGCTCGACTCAACGTGATTCTGATTTTTGGCCATGTCGCCGTTGCCAATTTGATGCATGATGAGTTTCCATACTCAAAAAAATAAAAAAGATGGGTTGTTTATGTGAGTGGGTAATTGTACCATAAGTTATGTGAGTGGGTAATTGTTACAGACGAATAAGTTATGTGAGTGGGTAACTGTACACGGGTGTACATTAGACAAATTTATTCGTCTGTAACATAACTTAACTTCAGTATTCAGGTGATGAAAGTCATTTATTTTGGATAATTATCGCCAAATCGAGGCACTTGACAAAAGAAAAAAGAAAAAAAAATATATCCTCCAGCCCCAGGTCCCACGCTATTATACCAAAACAATCATATTGTACATGTATGAGTCGTAAATAATCCGTCAGACTCAGTTTGGTTTCTCGAAGATAAAGGATACATAAAAGAAAATAAGATTTTATAGGAACTTTTTGTACATTAATTTTTTGCGTACAATGTGTGCGTTTTGCAGTTACTTTACTAGCTTGCCAAAGAGTTTGTGACCTTAATATTAATTTCAATTTTGTAATATTGCTATTACATTTTAGACTTCAAAGCATGTGGTAGAAACAACTTCTCCAAAAAAACATTCCTATACCCGCTACGTCTATTTCATGATTGGTCGATATATATTTTTTAATTTCTCTTATTTAGAATCTGTGACTGTTGGAGAAAAACAGAATTCTAATCACAAATTTTCGATATATCTATTATGAGCTCTCGACTAGCTTATCCTATTTTCCTTTATTTATTTATCTTTTTCTGGTAAAGGAGAGAACTGCACACAGAACAGATAGTATACGAAATTCTTTTGTACAATATCTATCTTAGGGCAAAAAAAAAAAGCCCCTTTCAAATTAAGCTCAAAGCCTAAAGTACCAGAAAAAGGAGTCAAAACAGCCTACAAAATCTGGAACCAATCTACCATATGCGGGAATTACAACAAAAAACAAAAAGTAGAAAAGAATCCACAAGATAAAGGTCCGTTATTGAAATGGGCCCAGCCCATGAACATCTCGATCCGGGCCGAGCGGCCCCCGGCAAAGTGGGCATGTGAGCCAGCCATCGAAACAGACCTTGTGGAACATGTGCTGGTGCTGGCACGCCAATTTCCGCATGTTGTCCCCCTCACTCAGCCGGTTCAGACACACCACGCAATCCGAACCGAACCGGAGACCCTCGCCCTTGGTCCGGTTCCGGTACGACCCGAGCCGGTTCAGATTCAATTGCTCGCAAAGAAGAAGAAAATCGGCTAGCCGTGGCGAGTCTGAGTCCTCCTCCGGTTCGATCTGGCAGGTGAAGAGGCCTACCTTGCGCATGATAGCGAAAAGCAAGCACCGGAGATAACGTGCGCACGGCGATGAGCACCACCAAGGAAATTATGTGGGATTCGGATGACACGTCGGACAGCTGGTGCTGTAGACCCATTTATAATGAAATAGAAACAAAAATTTATCTGTTAGTAATTATGTGTGTTAGAGAGTAGGTAGTTATAAATATACATGTATGTGTATTAAGTTGGAGCAGTTATAAGTTATAAATGTACATGGAAAGTAGCTATGTGGGGTGTGGAGGAGTAGGAAAGGGAGCAGGGTAGTATTTGTGTTTGCAATGGTGATTTGAGTTTAAGGAGCATTATTTATTGTTTTGTATGATATGAATAGGAAGGATCTGATATTCTGAGAGCAGAGTTGGAAGATTTTGAAGGAGTATATATATGAAGGGATGTGGTGTGACGTTGTTGATTATAATAAATCGACTATATCTTGAGAACTTCTGGTGTGCATCACGGACCACAATTTTCCCCATTCACAGAGAGGTTGACGTCAATAAGTTTTGATCCAGACATATTAACAGAAGAATGTATTCTTAGCGCCGGGGGTTTATCGTCGGCGTTCATTGAAAAAGAACAAGACTTGAGTAGATGTCTGCTTTTTGCCCTTGTATCTTTTGACTCTTATATTGTTAAACACTAATATTTATTTTCCTCTTGTAGGTAGATTGTTGATGAATAAGTTTGCAAGGTTCAACCAAGTTATGAGGAAGAAATAAGATCGCTCAAACCATGATGCTCGTGCTAGGGATGATGATCGTTGTTCCAATAAGAGAAATGCTAGGGGATGCCCATCGTTCCACTGCTAGGGATGATGATTGCCGTTCTAGTGCCTAGGGATGATAACCATCGTTTCAGTGAAACAAGAGGACAAAGCTATAATCAAGGATCTCCTGTTGGTGGTAGCCAACACTTGAGGCGTCGTCGCAAGGTGGGGGCGATGTCAGCATGGCATCGGTGATCCTCTTAGATGGGTCATCAAGTGGTGTCGCTCAAAAGAAGATTGTAACTAATGCTGAAACAGGAGCTCGTGTTGGGACATATAGGACTTCTACTCAAAAGAAGACTACATCAAATAGTGAGGTTGAAGACCGTGCTGGGATAAATAAGACACTTGTTCAAAAGAGACTTGCATCACGTGCTAAGATGGAAGACCTTGCTTGTGGAAAAAGGCCCATGATTTTTTATGTCAATATCCATCATGTTCCGTTGTCGCTTCCAAGATCGTCTTGCGGACTTCGTAGTATTGAACTTGGAAAGGTGTCACTGAGCTTGTTTGACAGTGAGCTTACTGATTCAGATGCAATGTTTTCAACGATGAATGCGTGGCAATCCTTGAGTCGTGATAAGGTAATATGAAGGTGGAGAGTTGCGGACATCTGTCGTGAGGTAGCTTTGCACGATACATCGGTAAATTTTTTTTTCATTACCCTTTTTTACATCTATATATATATACACATATATGCAGCATTTGCGTATTCAACCATCAAGTCTTGTTTCTTGGGATATATGCGATGATATTGAAGGAGTGTCTGTTGATGCTTGACTGGGATGCTGAGGCGACCAAAATTCAGACTGGTGAATGATTGTCTTATGTGAAAAGGGGGCATCATGAGCTTGATGCGAGCCGCGAAGATCTCAAAAGACAACTGAAGGATGCGTCGTCTGAGGTGTATACTGTGAGACAATCTTGGGTCTCCACAAATCAAGAACTTGAGGTGGAGAGAAACAAGGTTGTTGATTTGGTGCCACTGAAGCGGTGTGATTTCGTCCTGTTGACTAAGCATTGCCCGTCAGACTAACTCAAACTCTATGTTGGTGCTAAGTTAGCTTTGAGTTCGAGAAACCTGCACTGAGAAACAAAAAAAAAAGTGAACTAGCCGGAGGCCCCAATGAAGGCACTCTGACGCTCAAGTCAGAAAGAATCTAGACTTTTGAAATCTAAAAAGAGAAAGCTACGACTTAGAGAGAGAAAGTAAAATACGAATTGTGTGTCTCTGGTGTACTTATAGGTACCTCATGGGCCAGTTGATGGGCCTGGCCCATGCATCACTGATGGACTTGTGTTGAATCTGAGAAAGCGACGACCTGAGGAGGTGGCGTCCCGAGAAAGCAATGGCCTGAGGAGATGGTGACCCGAGAAGGCGACGACCTAAGGAGGTGGCGTTCCGAGAAGGCGACGACCTACGAAGGTGATGGCCTGAAGAGGTGGCGTACTGAGTAGGCGACGACCTGAGGAGGTGGCGCCCCGAGGAGGCGACTACCTGCGAAGGCGATGACCTGAGGAGGTGGCGTTCCGAGAAGGCGATGACATGAGGAGATGGGGATCCGAAAAGACGACGACCTTAGGAGGTGGCATCCCGAGAAGGCAGCAATTATTGGTACATTTTGTGGTGTGACACGTGGTCGAGTGAACGATTGCCAAATATTAATCCTCAAAATATGGCACACCAATCTCCCTAGATTAATATAATTTTAAACAAAAGTAATAAAAAATGGTTTATAAATTATTGCAAACACTTTAAAACTGTAAACTACATATACATCATTAAGCATTTGTGTTAGAATTGCAATTTTTTTTAGTTCTTCTTTGTGTGGAAATGATGTAAATGAAAAAATCATTTGTAGCTACGTTGGCCTTGTATTTAATGTGTATATAAAGTAGATTTTAATCTAATGCACGTTTAGAAGCTAAAAAAAAATAAAAAATCATTTCTTGATTTTTTTTTGAATCAAAAGAAAGCCTTTATATCATCAAGTAAACCCACCTCCAGTTGCAAGGTGTCCAAAACTCTCCTCAACAATAACGCTAAAACATCAAACGATAAACCACATTAAAGCTTAAAAAACGAAACAAAAACTATCCACTCTCCTAATGATAATTCTCAAATCCGTCCGCATCATTAATCGCATTCCTAGCAAGAGCATGTACCACCGAATTCGATTCTCTCCCCACCAATCGAACAAAAAACCCCGAATGCATGCGAATCAATTCCTGGATGTCGCTCAACACATTTACCACATTGATGTCGTTCATTGTGTTATGTATCACGTCATGCACCACATTTAGGCAATCCCCTTCAAAGAGTACGTCTCGCCATCCCTTTTCCACCGCCCATCGAACCGCTTCCAAGGCCGTTGATGCTTCAAAACTCGTCGAGTCCATATGAGACATTAGACATCGTTGTCGCCATGCTACCATACGACTATCTTTGTCGTGCGCAACCATTCCTAGACCAATAGCCTCTTCATCGCTAAATTGCACGCCGTCAAAGTTAACTTTGATCACCTCCCGCGTTGGAGCTTGCCATCCCACGTCACGGATCAGACCCCCTCATTTCCTTCCGTTATACATAGCCCAAGTTGACACATAAGTGCGCACAAACGTAACCACCTCATCCACTCGTCGCGCCCTTTCGCCCGCTAATACACTATTCCAGTTTCCCCACAATGCCCAACAAGTCGTGACTATAGTGCTGATCATCTGCCCCAAATTTGCCCTGAACATCTAACTCAACCAATCACACAACACTTCGGCCTCCCCCATCCACGCACTCACGGGTATGTGTGAGAGCGCCCAAACTTGACTAGCAAACGGGCACTCAAATAAACAATGGCGAATCGTCTCAACACTCGTATTACACACGACACACTGTGTTTCCACGCAAATACGTCTCCTTGTTAACTTCCACCGCGTTGGTAATATATCCATACAACACCGCCAAGTAAACAATTTGATCTTGTTCGCGCAATCCATCTTCCACAATTTCACCCAAGATTCGTGCGCCGTTGAACTCGAGCCCGACTCTCTCGCGTTCTTAACTAAGCCCCGTTCCATCACAACGTGATATGCATTTCGAACCGAAAAAACTCCATTCTTCTCATAGTGCCAAACCAACCGATCCTCATTGCTCCCATTTCCCAACATTATCGTCAAAACCACCTCAACATCCACCTCCCACAAATACTCACGCATGACGTCAATATCCCACCACCCCGTCGTGTTATTAATTAACGCACTAACCTTAAGGAAAGGCTCCTCCATGCAAACAGCCGTGATAGGACGAAAGGAGATCGGTCGGGGAAGCCATGTGAGCTATATTGTAAAGATTCATGTAGTAGATTACTTTCATTAGTAATATGGTAGTGACTATTAACCTCAGAAACTATATAAGCCCCAAACTAGAAGAACTTATTTCGTGCAAACATTTATACTAAGAGGTGGCCCAATAAGGCTTTGTTACCAATATGGAGAAGTGATGAGTGTATAAAGTGGTTATCTTTTATAATTTTAAATTTTTTGTTGATCTGAATCGTGGTCCCCCCGAACCACGTTCTCAATCAACCGTTGTATAAAATATTTTATTCTCAAAATTATAGAGTTTTGCCCTAAGGCCAAATTAATAAATAAAAAACTTTGACATGTTTCCAAATTGAGGTTGATCGACGATGCATGGGGAAGTTTCTGTAGATTGAAGGTATATGAAAATTTTACTTTGTGATAGTTTGTAAAATAATAAATAGTTTGGATGGTGTAAATGTAATAATCTTATATTTATATTACAACGTCACTAACTTATTAAAAAAAAAAAAACTGATAAGAAACCTAAGTAGATATGCCACTTTGATGTCAAAAGCTGATGTCGAAGTAGTTAAGAGTGTTGAGTTCGAATTTAACTAACATACTTTCATATTACAGCCTTAGTTGCGTTTGTTTTTTTGAATCCACAGTCTTTTGTTTAGAATTTAGAATTTAGATGAATGGTAGATAGGTCATGGATGATTATAGTTTTAAGAAAATAAATACGGAATACAGACATTATGGCACCAAATTGTTTTCCAAAATAAAGCATGTACTCTATAATAATTCACAAAACTAATACGCTTGGTTTGTTGATAAGCCCTAGTCAAATTTTAAACAAAATATAAATCATAGTTATCGTGAAGCAATTTGATAAAGTGTGACCACAAAAGGATCTCTCTGTGTTGTTGAATATCTTTTTTACCTCAATCCTAAAAATATAAACTATAAAATTAAGTTAATTATGTTTTCACTTTTTTGTTTTACTTTGATCTTATTTTACCAACTTTATCAATATCATAATAAGAAAATACCATTTATGATATTGTAAATGTATTTTACAAAATAGGATATTAGAGATCTTGACCCTCCCATTTTTAGTCCACGCTTTAAAAGTTTCTCTCGCGCACACACAGTTTCTTTCTTCTATTCATACAATTCTTCTCTCTTGTTGATGCAAACAAAGCAATAATAATAAAAAATAAAAAAAATGAAAATTAGGGTTTTGTGGATCGTCGCTCTGCTCTTCATCTCCGCATCCTTTTTGCAAGGTAAGCATCTCAGATCTAGATCCATGTCCTTTTTCATCTTTATCGCTCGCCTTTTCCACTAATTTTGAGGAGAATGTTTCAATAATAATTGTTAGATTCCGACCATTGCATGTGAATCCACGAAGCTTAATCAGCTAGATTCTTTTTATTATTTTTGTTATAACGAGTTGGATTTGTTTTGCTTTATAGATCTATACCATTTATGTTTAATTGATGTGAGTTTAATCGACGTTTTAATTATTATATTTATGGAGAATTAGGGGGTTTTATTTCAAATTATGATTATTGACTGTGTAAAGTCAAAGCAAATTGTAACTATTGAGGATGAGATTAGTTGTCTGCTTAATGATTATACTGCGGAGCTTACGTGAATTTGAAATGTTGTTATGGATTGTTTAGAGTTTGACATATTTAGCACAATATTTGAACTCGATCTCTTTGTGCTTATTATTTTTGTTCTGGATGATAGTTGCAAGATGTGAGCCGGATCCTGATGCTGATGTTGTTGCTGATGTCATGAAGTCGGCCGAAGAAGCAGAGGAAGTCCAGGATTTTGGTGGGAGTTTCAGTCCTGCTGCTGGCGTGGAAACCGTTTGTGTTTTCCCGAAGAATCCCTCTAAGTGTTAGTGGTTACTGTGGGAAATTGTTGTCTCTTTTTTTCGCTAAGTTGAATCACTATTGTTCTCGAATTTGGTCTATTCTCGTTGGAGTTTGTCTCACTTAATCTCGTAAACTTTTTCAGTTATAGTGGCTGGAGAAGAAAGTGAGCTTCTTGTTGGAATTAAAAATGATGGTAATGCTTTTGTTGTTTTCTTGTGTCAAGGTTCTATTTTCTTCTTTTCTGTTTTCAAGCATGATGTATGATCATAGTCTTTTGTTTTTGCCTGTAGCAGAATTCTGCACTAAATTAAGGTTTATAGGTCTTTACTGGTTCTTATGCCAACACTGAACTGTGCTTGTCACATTTATTTGATTATAACAGGGGAATCAAGTATCAATGTCATCGCCATCCAGGCCAGAGTTTATCTCCCTTTTGACCACCAATATTTGGTTCAGAATCTTTCTGCCCTGGTAAACGCTTGTTATTTTCACATGGCGCTTTACGGTATTACCATTGGACTAAGATATTTTAATCCTTGGGATGTGGTCTATGTGGTAGAAATAGCTGGAATTTTCTGTTGAACTGATCTGGCTTCTAGTATGTGGACAACTATAATGAGACTCTTCTTTATGTTACCAAGTAATGTTACGCTTGTAATGTCTGGAAGCCCACAATCTCACAGTCATGTACCCTAAAAATTATGCAAGAAGTAAAGTAATTGTGTTAAATATTGCATGCGGTCTAGTTTAGAATATGGCATTTGTTCTAGTTGGTTTCTGTTTTTCCTATCTTGTTGGATATTTAGATATGTACCCTGAACTTGATAAGGGTAAATAGAATAATGTCTCGTGTGTGCTTGTTTTGTGTTAGAGACTTCTATTGCTCATGTGTCAACTTTATTTCACAGGCCTTTAACAATGCATCAGTCCCTCCATCAGCTCAGGCAGCTTTCCCGTATGTTTTTGGAGTGAGCAAGTTCTTACAGGTAAGATTGTAGAAATGTTGTGTGTGTACATGTCAAAATTCCTGTTGCGTTTTGGCGCCTAGATTCACATTAATTGCCTGCTTCCTTATTCATCTTCCAGCCTGGTGCATTTGATCTTGTGGGTGTCATCGTTTATGAGATTGACCAACACCCGTACCAGAGCACCTTCTACAATGGGACAATTGAAGTTGTAGAGGCTGGTGGCCTGTTCAGTGTTGAGTCAGTGTTTTTGTTTTGCCTGGGAGTAGCCCTTGTCGGTCTTCTTGGATTTTGGATACATGGCAGAATTCAGCAATTCTCCAAGGTGATTTGGGATCTTGAGCATTTATTTCCATTCTGTAATTGAAATTTCTCATTGTGTTATAGTTTCTGGTAAGACTCTAAAAAGCTGAATTACTACCACTTACAAGGATATGGTTTGTTTTGCAATATATTGTGTTATCATTTTCAAGCAATTTAACTCTGTTTTCCTCTCTCTGATGTATAGAAAACAAAGAGGGCTCCGAAGGTGGAAGTTGGTACTAAGACAACAGATGCCTCTATGGACGAGTGGTTGCAGGTTTGTGCAATGGCACCCGTATATGAATTTGCTATTTATGACATCTTTATTTTACTGTTTCCTGGTTTTGAATAAAATTTACATTTTTTTATGTCTACTATACCTAGCACAATTTTTAACATAATTTATTTTGAAGTTTGCTTGATGAGGCAATGTCTAATTTGTATGTATATGTGCAGGGAACCGCGTATACTCAGGCCAGCAAATCAAAGAAAAAGAAGTAGATGACTGTGCTTTAACAGTTGAATGCGAGCAGCAGCTGATTCTTGTAACAGAGCTTAGGGTTTGAGACATCATGCGAGTTTCGAAGGATTTAGTCCGGCTGGATCTGCCTCAATGTTGTAGCATGAGGAGGAAACTTCTTTTACATTACTCCCCTTTTTCCTATGTTTAAACTTTTGACAATAGATAGTTTTCTTATAACTTAACAAGGAGCAAATTTTTATTCGTTACAGCTTTAGTTTACTTGATTTATGTTTGGTCAATAAATAGGGCTGATAGCAAATAACCCCCTTGTGTTACCTGAAAGTGGCAGAAAACCCCCTCGTGATTCTAAAAGAGGCAAGAAACCCCCTTGTGTTCTTTAACTCATAGCACACTGCTCCCTTGCAGGTAGCTTAATTAGATTTCAGTCCCTGAGTAAGATGATAATTATATTTTTGACTTATAAAATTTAAACTTTGACCCCTAAAGTTTTATAATCATCCATTTCGAAACCTTAAACCTGGGAATAGTCCATCACGACCATATCAGGCCCAACATGCTTTCGACCAAATAAATAAACAGACCGAATTAAAATAGTACCTCCTTTTGACCAAATTGTCGTCGGGTTTTCCACCAGTTTTTACAGTCTCCTCGACTAACCACACGATCGCAATCGATGGTTACTGCAATGGCTCCTTCAACGGCAACTAGCACAGCCCTGGTTCGTTTCCTACTCCGGGCGTAAAAGATACTGTTTGTGGTACAAGCTGAATATTTAAACGGGAAATATGCTCAAGCAATTGCCATAATTTTATTTATAGAATGGAAACTTATTTATTACAATATCATAACCCTTATAGAGAAGAGTTACTTGTTTAGCTACTCATGGTAGCCTTGTTTCCCTCACATGCACTCGTATTTAAAACAGAACTATGAAACTATTACACACTTGTATTTTAAATCATCTCGAAAAAAGATAAAGAGTCAAAAAAGCGGTGATTCAAATCTACTCTGGTAATCTATGTAACCCGCCAAAAATAGAAGCAAAAAAATACCAAAGCAGTCTTGTATCAGACTACCTGTCGTTTTGTAGTTGGATCTCCAAGTTTTTGGAATGCGCCAAATTCTACTTGAGCATCCAAATCTGGGTCAATACCAGCAAAAACATCTCTGAAAGTGGAAATAAAACACTTAACTATTACAAGCTATTGAGAAGCTCACTTATTATTTTTTGTAAGAAAACAGAGGGGAATTGTCGATGCCTTCTGCTTCCTTCAGCTTGGGTTTATATAGAGGCTAATCCGGACGTCAAATGCGGATTTCATCTCTTCTTGATAGTGGAATCGTCATGGCTTACATCTTATTCCACCTAGCTTGCGGTCCCTCCATTATTTTAACAGATAATGGTGCGGTTGTTCAGGCTTTCTTGTCGTGGCCCCTTTTTCTTTGACGTTTTCGAAAGTGGGGTGGTCCGGGTTGTTATCCTGTCATGCTCAATCACATGGCCCCTTTTCCTTTGTCAGAGAATTTTGTCTTTTTCCCGGCATAAGGCATCTTTCCGGGCCTGGTAGAGCTTTCCTCGTCATATTCCCATTTGTCTTTTTTAATTGGGAATCTTTTGCCGAAAAGAGGCTCCTTTTGCTCGGGGCATTTTAGACAAATGCGATCTTTCCATCTTCCGATATGCATCATATTGCACGCTTTTCGTTTAGTCTCTGCCGTCGACGGAATCTCGTTTCTCCACAATTTTTGCCTTTTATCTTCGAATGCTGTTTCGGCAAATTGAGTGGTGGTGCTTGTCATGGAGTTGAGCATTAGTGATCCGTTTTCCGCGTTCTGAAACGTTTTAAACGAATATTTGACTTTGTCCATCTCTGTTAGACAGACCCAAAGTCCCCAAGCCCTCCTCGTCGTGATATCGTCTTCTGATATCGGAGTAACTAGCAGTTGCTCTTCTGGTGGTGGCTTTATAAAGTCTAAAGCCCTCATGTATGGTCTCTGTAGCTTTATGAAATGAAAGCTGGGAAGAAAACCTTTTCCATTAATCTCTGGTGCGGCTGAAATGAATTTCAGCTCCAGAGTTTCACCTCGTCCGAGTGTGTGGTTATTTTTCCACGAGCCATACACTCCCTCGTATAACCATCCTGGTAATTTCGAAATTTCCGGGAATCCTGGTGCTGTAGTGAAGACTGAGGCTAAACAGCCAAAGTCGAACCACTCTCGTACACTCTCCGGGTTTGCACCTGGTAGAGTTCAAACTCGTGGGTATTTTCCTGACCAGTCGGCCAAGGATTTACCTGGGACAAGTCCCATTCTCGTGTATAACCTTTCCCATGTCCTTTGGTATACCATCAATGGGGGTGGTTTCATGTTATCTCTTGGGACCTTAGATTTTCCAATCCTTGGTCTAAGATTAAGCTCGTTGATTTCAGTTTCTAGTTTTTCGGATTCTTCAGATGTTTCTATCTTAGAATCTCTCTCGTTGATCTCAGTCTCTAATTTTTTAGACTGGTCGGATTTCTCAGATGTCTCCATCTTAGAACCCTTCTTGTCTTCAGAATCCTTTTCATCATCGTAAGGATCCTTTCCTGTGTTTGGGAAGATAGTGCTTGACTCACAAATTTTTACATCTTGCACTTGTACTTCAGAGATAAATTTTGATTCTGAAGCGTCTCGCATAAGGGGACCATAAAGGCTATCCCATAACATGGTGCCATGAAGCCTTGCGGCTTTCATTTCAGTTTGGACCTTGTTAAGGTCCTTTTCCTGTACATGTCCAGAAGCCTTTGCATTAATTGCTAGGCTGTCTATTGCCTTGTTTAGTTCTTCAAGGCTGTCGCCAAGATGCCTCCACCTTGTAAGAATGTTGTTGGCTTCACCGGGCTCCATCTCGTGTTAAGAAATCTGCAAGAACATTTTCATGAGATTTAATAATAACAACGTCAAAATCGTAATATTGACACTCGGCTTGCCATCTTAAGAGTCTGGCTTTCTCGGGTTTACTTTCTATTTTATTCTTTAAGAAAGCTTTAACACTTGTATTATCGATTTTTAAAGTAAATTTCTTTGCAAGTAGGAACAGAGGCCATTTCTTAAATGCACTGCGAACAGCAAAAAACTCCTTCTCGTTAATGTGCCATCTGGCTGCATTATTGTCAGCGAATAGACCACTGCAATATCTGCATGGGACTTCTCTTGTTGGTTCGACCTTCATTAGAACTGCCGCCCACCAATGATCACTAGCATCAGTATATAGTACCAAATCGTCTTCATCATTTGGTATGGCAAGTTTCGGAAGGTTTTGACACAACTTCTTTAGTTGTTGTACCGCCCCTGTATGTTCATCAGTCCATTTGAATTCAGCATCCTTTTTAAGTAAGGGACTGAATATCTTCCTGTAGCTTGCAAGATTGTTAATAAACATTCCTGCAAAATTAACTAACCCTAAAAAGCTTTGGAGCTGTTTAACTGTTTTGAGATTATCCGGGCAATCACGTACCTTTTCAACCAAATGAGTTTGGAGGATGATACCTGATTCGTCAATCTCGATGCCAAGGAATTCAATTTTCCTTGTTAGGATTACTGCTTTCTTTTGAGATAACACTAATCCGTTCTTGAAGCAGATGTCTGAGAAAATCTCTAGATGTTTGAGATGTTCTTTGACTGTTTTGGATGCAATGAGGATATCATCCACATACACAAACATGAAACTGAAGTAATCTTTAAAAATATTATCCATTTTCCTTTGGTATATTTGGGGTGCGTTGGCCAGTCCCATTGGCAGCACATTCCAAATGTAATGTCCTTGTGGCGTGGAGAAGGCAGTAAACTTCTTGCTTTCCTCCTGCATTTTAATTTGATAGAAACCAGATTTGCAATCAAATTTAGAGAATACCTTTGCGTTTTTGACACAATTGATTAGGTGCTCTCGACTTGGAATGTAGTAGCCATCAAATTCTAGGATCTTATTGATTCCTTGATAGTTGATGACAAGTCTCGGTTTTCCTCTTTTAATTTCGCCATGGTTCCTTACCAGAAAGCCAGGACTGCTGTAAGGTGAGACCCCTGGTGATATTAGCTTAAGGTCAAGGTGTTCCTTAAGGATCATTTGCATATCCTCACGATCTCTTTGATTCATCAGGATTGGCTTGTATCGAACGAACTCATGCTCCTTTCCCTTTTGAAGCTTTAGGGAAGCTTGAAGTTCATTCTTGTTCCACCATGCCAAAGGATCTTCGTTGAAATTCCTTTGAATCTTGCTTTTGATATCTTCAAGTGATATTTGTTCCTCACTCGTGATATCTGTTTGCGATACTCCTTCCATACTGACCTTGAGAAGCTTGATTGTTGTCTCTTTGATCCTCTCAGTATCTGGATCATCTTCTCCTATTAGGTCTGCTCTCAACTGGAGTATTGCTTCTCCATACTTACGTTGATCCCTCATTTTTGGGTGTCAAAGTTGTCCTTCATCACCACGCTTGCTGCGAAAATTGAAAGGCATTTTGCGGTAAAATGCTTCCCTTAATCGTTGAATGAGAATCTTATGGTCACAAAGCGTTGTGAGAATAAGTCTTCTCGTCTCATTGTCCTGTGTAACCCTTTTAAAGGCTTGCAGGAAATTGTTGCCTAGGAGAATATCTGCTCCTGTGTCATAGAAATAGATAGGTGGCGTTTTGACCTTGTACCAAGGGCTTCCTCCTGCGCCTCCTATGAGTATTTCTGCTTGTTTAATTCCTCTCTTAAAGGTGATAATCCTTTTAGAGAAGTCTCTTCCTGCAACCGCTGGTAATTCTTCTTCGAGGTTGGAAGGAAACACGTTCTTTTTTGCTGTACATATCCCCGCTCCGGAATCGATGTATGCTGCAAAGTATTCTGCCCTGTAATCTTCATATAGCATCCCTACTGAGATGTATATGGAGAATGGACTAGTGGTCATCGGATTCGATATCTTTTTCCTTCCACTGTAAATTCCATTCCATCTTGTATCCTTTCCCAAGGCTTGTGGGCTTCGAGGAATTCGAGTCCGAGTATTAGATTCTCGGTTAGTCTTCCCGCCACTCCTTGTATTGTGAAGTCCATACCTCCCAGTTTTAGACGTCCTTGATATCTTCCTGGTAAAGGCTGTTGGAGATAATACAAGGCATTGCTTGGAAAGGTATTATCCTTCTGAGTAATATCGAAAATTACTTCGATTATACTCCATCCTGCTGGACACTGAAGCTCTCCTTCGGTAATGAACTAGCCTGGTCCCGTGATCGCTTCAAGAATAGGTCTTTTTCCCATTCTTTGACTTGTCCTTTGGCTTATCATCCGGTTTTCACTGAACGAAGCTCGCCTTTGCTCAAACCTGTGACTAGCTATCTGGTTTAGCACTGGCTGATCTTTTATGATCATGTCCATCTCTTGGATATGGGGTAGATCAGAAATCTCTGGTTTGACCGCTTGGGCAACTTTCTCGAAAATCTCTGGGATCTCAACGAACTCTTTTCTCTGAAATACCTCCGAATGATGGGTATTAGAGAGGGCGTATGAGATGCTATATGTAATAGAGTATGGTCTATTCCCTTCTTTCATCAGATCTTTATTTTTGAAGTCTTGATGAAGGGTCAACGCTCTATTGAAGTCTCGATCCTCCAGGTTATAGGCAATCTTTGGATAGATAAACATTGCCACCTTTCCCGCGAATAAATTGCCGGAGATTCCTCCTAGACATGCATCTCTCAGATTTTGAATCCTTCTATCGAAGACTGCAATGTCTATTGGGGAATTGACGCCTTCTTTGAAAGTTGCTTTAAGTAGGATTCTTATGGCTCCGATATGGATCCATGACATCTTCCAGGCAACCTCCCTGTTGAGTCTGTTTAGTTCCTCATTGATCTCCATCATGGGAACCAGCTGCATCTCTATCACATTACTGGTCAGCTCCATTGGGATTGCAAGCTCTCCCGTCGTGACTTTGTAAATGATATGATGCTTCCTTTGCCTTAGACTTACCTCTGTCAAGGCTCTTTCCATTTTGCCGACTGCGAAGCCGTCATAAATGCGGAGTTTCGGATCATCTTTCATAATTCTCATCAGAGCTTTATGAGATATGCTCATATGTGAGAAAAACCCCGAGATATCCTCTTGCGTCTCCTGATGGAAGATCTCTTCTTCCTCAGTCTGATTCTGATTCAGAAGACTCATCGTTGTATTCTTCTTCTTCATATATGCTTTCGTCTGAGGGGATATCCTCAAACCGATATACTTGAATCAGATCCTGGTAGTAAACGGCTTCCTCGATTTCTGGAGTTGCCTCGAACCGTTTAACTCCTTGGCTTTGATTTTGCGGACAATCAGTAGAGATGTGGCCTCGGGCACCGCAAGTCCAACAATTGCAATCTTTAAAACTTTCATTGGTCCTGGTATGGGCTCTTCTGAAAGTTCTCTTGGTGGAGATCCTGTTGGATCTATCTCGTCCTGTGGCTGGGCGTCCTCTGCTTGGCCCCGATCTGTGTCCCGATTTATAGCTTCGGGCCTTTTGTTTGGACCAGAATCTCCTGGGCTTCCATGAAGATCTCTCATTGCCACGCCTTTCTTCTCGGGCATAAGGATACTTCTTTCTTTTCTTATGCTCTCTGGTACCTCCGACAACTGTTGGGATGTCGTTGTTTTCGCAACAAAGAGTAACATTCTTGTTGACTCTTCGCAGCCTCTTGTAATTTTTAAGCTCAGCTGCCTTTTGGCACCATTCAACAAGTTTGCTCTTGAGGAAAGACATACGTCTTGCCACGGTATCGATACCTTGGGGAAGTTCGTATTCTTTTATCAGCATTTCCCTCCATGGACTTGGGATTTTGGAGAAGAACAGTGGGATGGCCGTGTCATCACTCACCTTCGACTTCCACTTGTACTCGGTGAAGAGTTTTATGTATAAGTCTATGTTACATATGTCGTGTAACTCAAGACTATACAACGCTCTTTCATACCTCCTGGCTTGCTCTCGGCCTCCTCCAAAGTTTCCTTCTGAGTTCTGGAAGTAGCCAATTCCTATAAAAAGTATCTTGAATACTTTTGCCATTTTATCTACGATATTTTTCATAGATTCTCCTGCCGCAACTTCCTCTTTGGTTCCCTGGTCTGTTTGTTCCCAGGCAATCTTGACTGACCCTTCCAGGCTCATATTAAGCAGCAATATGAATGCTTCTTTGTTGAGATCAAGGGTTCCTGCTGCAATCCTCATTGCTGAGGCCCAATCGTCAATCAAGAGCTCCCTGTTTTTGAAATCAAGGGTATCAAGATTGAGCATTAACCCATACGGGTGTATCGGGTCGAGTTGGGACTTGACATATGGTGTTTCCCTTATGTCTGGTCTCCTTCGAGAACTCGTAATGCCGGGCCTTATAAAATCTGGATGTAGATTTCCTCCGGGAACAAAGTCTCCTTGGTGCGGCATGTGCTCATCTTGTTGTGGATTGCTCACTCCGCTACTTTCCGGTACAGCTGGTGGAGCCTGACTGGAAGACTCTGCATGTTGAGTTATCTGATGAGTTTTGAGATCCACCAAATTTAATCCGTTGAATGATTCTGCAAGGTCATGTAGATCTTGCAGATTTCCGAAGTTGACTTCGTCAAGATGGATACGTTCGGTCATGGTCTTTTCTGAGGAACTGATTCTCCTCTTAATAGAGCTCTCATCTTTTCTTCTCCAGTCAACTCTCGTTTTACTTCTACGGTCTTGCCTTTCTGGTGTAGAAGTGGCTCTGTTCCATAAGATGGAGGTAACCATCCGCCTCGCTTTCTTCCTGAAGAATTGGGTTGTGATTCCAAATTCTTCATTCTCTGCTGAACGTCCAGTAGATTTTCCCAGACCTCCTTTTGCCGCCTTGACATGGTTTCCAGCTTGTCTTGGAGTTCTTGAAGTTGCTCGGGCATGTGGTAAAGACGGTTACCGTATGTCTAGACTGTCTTCTGGATTTCTCTGAGATCTTGGGATAGCTTGGATCCGTCTGTTTGGAGTTCGTGGAAATCTGGCAAAACTAGATTACTCATGAAGAACGGTTATTACGTTCAGTGATTAATCTATTAATTCTTGCGATATCTGCCATGATACCATTAACCCTAACAAATTTTGCTCCAATGGCATGGATACTGGCTGGTCTGTAACTAGCTAGTTCATCTAGCTTAGTTATCAAGAGTTGGAGTTCTCGTTCAAGTGTAATACCAGGCATATTATAGACTTAGTATTGAACTTTGTTTCTTGGCTTTTTCTAGGCTAATATTTAAAAGCTTGACACTTTCTAGCCTTTCTTCTTTGATAGAACACGTATATCCTATCTGTTCTAAGTCGCAACAAAGAACATCGTGGTATTTAATTTCCATTTCCTGGAAATTACGGTATCTGGTTAAAGCGATAATTCGCCTTTTAATACTTGTACATGCATTACCCTTCATAGGGAACTTGATTGGGGAGTCCCAAATATCATCCATAACTGGATTACTCATGTTTGTAAAATACTCTTCTCTTAAAGTAAATTATAATTTTGTAATAAAAGTTTCCATTAAATAAATAAATACTGGCTCTGATACCATTTTTATGATTTCGAAATGGATCTGTCAAAATAAAACTCTATCGGGTCATAAATGTAATTTTTAAAAGTTAAAGATAAAAGTATCAAATTGCTTTTTAAAAGGTAGTGGTCAAAAAGGAATCCCACACTCATCTTTTGGCAAGTGCATCTCACTCTCGCAAGGAGGGGGTGTTTTTGCTATGTTTTTCAAAACACAGGGGTTGTTTTTGCCCCTTTTCATTTCACATGGGGTTTTTTTGCCCCTTTCATAGAACACATGGGGGCTGCCTGCCAAAAACCTCAATAAATATTATTGTTATACGTGGTTGACTTTAGAGTATTTCATGGTTAAAGTGAAACGGGACCAGTTATCTCCTTTCACCCTCGGGTGATACAAAGTATTTCGTGATGATGTGTTGAACCAACAACTAAAGTGATATATTTTGTTTAATTGTGTGTGTACTTAGGTCATCTCGCAAGTCATAACTATCTCTAGTTCTTTTACTACACAAAGTTTAATCCTATGCACAACACACTCGTCCTGCAGTTGCACGAAATAACTTTCTGAGGCAGTATTGCCTGCATATATATACTTGTGCATTCTGGTGTTTGACTTCGAAAGCTCTGAAAACTATGCCCAATTTCATGTAATATACATTATAATATAAATTTGTTAGTGGCTACATAAACATGTTATCTTTTCTACAACACAGAGAACTACAGATAGATTCTGATACACTCCAAATTAATAAAGTGAATCAAATATTGTCCAAATTCGAGATAGGATTTTCTCCTAGAATTTAGAGAATAGAAATTCTGAGAATATATTTTCATAAAACTGTCGTTCAAACATTCTACAACATAAATACTTAATTACATAACTGCATAACTGCCACGAAGGTCTTCCACTACTAATATTTAAATTACAGCCAAGGAAATAATTACTAATAAACACAAATTATATTATAAAGTCTTGCAACCACTTGGGCTTAGAAGCCACACGTTTAGCCCTTGCTAATGAAGTTGGCCGAAGTGAAGGGAGGCCCGTATCAATACCTCCCCCAGAAGAACTGACCGGGTCCACACGGTCCAAAAGGTGCGGCCCAGAATGGGCTGAACTTGCATCATCAGCCTTTGATTTGAGCAACAGATCTAAGCCATCCAGTGTAGGGTGCTCCTCATATAAAATACTATCATCCACCCATTCACCTTCTTCAGCACCAAACCCTACCTAAGAAACCAAACTTTGCGCCACCCTTTTTCCATTTCTCCACACAACCCGAGGATCCAAAACCCGATCCGGCACGACCACGACATTACCTTCCGTAGTAGAAGGAGCAAGTGACGACGGAGCCGATGGCGGCGAACCCACGAACTCTCGGAGCTGCGAAACGTGAAAGACGTTATGGATCTTGGCTGATGGTGGGAGATCTAGTGCATACGCGACTGAACCAACACGGTGCAGAATCTGAAACGGGCCGTAGAACCGACGGCTCAACTTATTCATCGCGCCTTGACGGAGGCTGACTTGGCGATATGCTCGGAGTTTTACGTATACCCACGCACCGACGGTAAACTCCTTATCTAGTCGACTTTTATTCGCTGTCTGCACCATACGATTCTGAGCCCGTTGCATATTGGCCTTAATATCTGCCAAAATTTGTTCTCTTGTTGCTAAAGTCGAGTCGATGCATGCGTTGTTTGTTGAGCCTGGTATATAAGTAGGCATAGTGTGTGGGGTGCGACCAAACAGAGCCTGGAATTGGGTAGTTTGAATCGTATTGTGATATGTGGAATTGTACCAGTGTTGAGCGAGTGGTAAATAACGTACCCACTGTTTTGGTTGATCCATTGTAAAACATCTCAAATAGCACTCCAAGCTTCTATTCACCACTTCCGTTTGTCCATCGGTTTGCGGGTGATAAGCTGTGCTGAAATGTAATTTGGTACCCAAGGTTTTAAAAAGCTCCTTCCAAAATGAACTCAAAAATATAGAATCTCGGTCAGAAACTATAGATTTGGGTAAGCCATAAACACAATAAATTTCTGTGAGAAAAATATTGGCGAGAGAAGTTGCTGAATATTTAGGAGGTAGAGCCACAAAATGTGCAAATTTGCTCAAACGATCAACAAGTACCCAAATATCAGATTTACCCCCAGATTTAGGTAAATGCGTGATAAAGTCCATGGTAATGTCTGTCCAAACTTGCGTAGGAATGGGAAAGGGTTGAGCAAACCGTACTTTTTGCATGTTAAGTACTTTTGTTGTTGACACACATTACATGCTTTTATGAACTCTTGAATCTCATGTTTCATGTGTGGCCAAAAAAACACAACATAAATACGAGCTAAGGTACCTTTATTTCTAGAATGTCCCCCTACGGGTGAAGCATGAAATTCTTGTAAAATAGCTTGTTTCATATCTGCATTGTCTGGTACATATAGCCTGTTATTATAATAGAGCAGCCCATTTTGAGTATGATAATGTGGTGAAGCCTTATTATCTTTGCATTGCTGAATAGGTTCCAAAACTTCTTGCGAGGTACCACTGATCTGTTGGAGTTCTGATAATAGGGAAGATGAGGCAGCTGAGAAAGTCAAGCAAGACGGCCACTCCACGCGAGATAAAGCATCTGCTACCCTGTTTTCTTTACCAGGTTTGTAACGAACCTCAAAATCAAACCCAAATAATTTGATCAACCACTTCTGTTGTTCTGGGGTATTTAGAGACTGTGTAAGCAAATGACGAAGAGACTGTTGATCTGTAAAGATCACAAATTTACGCCCTAAAAGATAATGTCGCCATTTCTTAACTGCCTCTGTTAACCCGTAAAGTTCTTGTCGCTATTTCTTAACTGCCTCTGTTAACCCGTAAAGTTCCTTGTTGTATGCTGATTCAGTGCTCATCCGGGAAGACATATTCCTACTAAAGAAGGCAATGGGATGCTGATTCTGAGACAAGACTGCACCAATGGCAACAGAAGATGCATATGTGGTCAACTCGAAGGGATCATTAAAGTTTGGCAGAATTAGTGTAGGGAGTTTTATCATTTGTTTTTTTAATTCGTCAAAGGCCTGATGTGCCAATGTATCCCATGTAAAACTGCTATCCTTTAATAAAGATGTGAGGGGAGCGACGACGGTAGCGTACTGGCGAACAAATCGCCTATAGTATCCCGTTAACCCCAAAAACCCCCGTAGGGCCGTCTGAGTGTTAGGCACAGGCCATTCTACAATGGCTGCAATCTTATCTGGATCAACACTCACACCAGCCGCACTAATCACATGTCCCAAATAATTCACTGAACTAACACCAAAAACACACTTCAGTAGCTTAGCAAAATACTGATTCTGAGATAACAATGATAAAACAATCGCCAAATGTTTTAAATGTTCATCCTCCGAACGACTGTAAATCAGAAGATCGTCAAAAAAACCAGCACAAAATCACGCAAGTGTGAACGAAGCAGATTATTCATAGCTGCCTGGAAAGTTGATGGTGCGTTTGTCAGACCAAAAGGCATGACGACAAACTCATAATGACCATCACAAGTACGGAATGCAGTCTTGTGAATGTCTTTTGCAGCAACACGGATTTGGTGATATCCAACCCTTAAATCCAGCTTCGTACATATAGACGCTTCATGCAATTCATCTAATAATTCATCCACTGTAGGAATGGGAAATTTATCCTTAACAGTAATTGCATTTAAGGCTCTATAATCAGCACAAAACGCCAAGTTCCATCCTTCTTTTTAACCAATAAAACTTGGGATGAAAAAAGGGCTAGTGCTTTGTCGAATCAGGCCTGTTTTCAACATTTTCGCAATCATCTGGGTCATAATAGGTTTTTGGTAATGTGGGTATCGGTATGGCTTAATGTTGACAGGTTTACTGTCTGGGGTCAAGTGTATGTGGTGGTCATGTAGTCGATGTGGTGGCAATTCTTTTGGTTCTGTAAAAACAGATGCATATTGCTGCACCAAAAGTTCGATTTTTGGAGTTGTGTGCTGAAACTCGGTTGGGGTAAGAGAAAACAAACTGGGGACATATGAAACAGAAACGGAATGCATAGTTCTAACTGATTTGTTTTGAACCATTCGTTTCAGTTGAGCTGATGTCGAAGTTCCGATACTCGATTCCCCAATCAATGTCACCTCTTCATTACCCACGTAAAAACTGATTCAGGGTATATTATAGTTCGCTGAATAGTCACCTAACATGCATAACCATTGCACACCAAAAACTACATCTGCCCCATGAATTGGTAGAACCAACATAGATAGTGAAAATTGTGCATTTTGAACAGATACCGTTGATTTACACAATCCATTGCATTGAAGGTTCTCACCATTACCTACCATAACCTGAACCACGTCTTGGGCTAAGATTGGTAGCTTCAATTCTTCTGCCACACGTGTTTGTATTATATTGTGTGTGCTGCCCGAATCTACCAAGACTGTGACTTTCTTCCCATTGATCAAACAGTCACTCTTAGTGTTTGTGGCATAAAAATCCCCATATAAGCCGCCATTGAAAGGTGAAACTCCCCTGTGTTGGATGCAATATTCTGAGAGAGCAATCCATTAGGAGGAACAGTGTCGAGGCTAATGCCCTCTTCTGAATTAGCAGTCTCTTCCATAAGTTCGACATTCTCCTCAATGTCGTCATCGGAAATAAGTGTTAAAAATTGTGGGGTTTTACACTTATGACCATAGACATACTTTTCATCGCAATTATAGCAAAGCCCCTTTGCCCTTCGTTCCTGCATTTCTGATTGAGTCAAACGGCGGATTGGATATGATTGTTGTTGACGAACAACTGGAACAGTTGGTTTTGGAGCGGCCAAAATTGGGTCAGATTTCAATGCTATAGGTGGTTTTGTGTAGGCTGAGCGGTAACGAGATTCCTTGATCTTGGCTCAACTAACTTAGCCAAATCAATTGCATGATGAACATCAACAGGTTTTAAAATAGCCAACTCGGCCTTAATATCGGGCTTTAAACCTGAAATGAAACAATTCATAATTGCTTCTTCAGGTAATCCTGTCACGAAATTTGCAATTCTTTCAAACTCCTCATAAAACTCATCGACAGTTCCAACTTGTCGCAATTTGAACAATGAGGCTTGATGATTTTCAAAAGTGGATGGACCAAAACGCCTTATCAAATCCCGTGAAAACTGCTCCCAGTCGTTAACTTTATTGTTATTAGACATCCATGTAAACCAATTCGAAGCACGCCCTTGCATATAAAATGAAACAAGTCCTAGACGATCTTCCCGTGGAATGTGATATAATTTGAAATAACGCTCAACATGTGTAACCCAGTCCATAGCATTTGTGCCATCAAAAGAGTTAAGAGTTACCTGGGGTGGTTTCGGCACGGTAGAGGAACTGCTGCCACCACTGTACAATGGATTCATTGTGTTTGAATGCCCTGGACTGCCAACGTTCTCAACTGCAGGCGGTTTCTTCAGCAACGTGGCCATGTAAACACGCAGATCATCATCTGTTCACGTATCCGTGTGAACTGCTCCATCGACTCAGCCCGCTGTAAGGCTGAATCTGCTCGTAGTTGTTCATTATTTGCACGAACTTCTGCTAATTCATGTTGAACATGCAACAATGAATCTGCCACTGTAGCCTCATTTGCAGATGTTTGTGATTGATCTTTCCGAGCCATAGTCAATGAAAGCACCAAATGATACACTCCAAATTAATAAAGTGAATCAAATATTGTCCAAATTCGAGATGGACTTTCTCCTAGAATTTTAGAGAGTGAAAAGAGAAATTCTGAGAATATATTTTCATAAAACTGCCGTTCAAACATTCTACAACATAAATACTTAATTACATAACTGCATAACTGCCACGAATGTCTTCCACTACTAATATTTAAATTACAGCCAAGGAAATAATTACTAATAAACACAAATTATATTATAAAGTCTTGCAACCACTTGGGCTTAGAAGCCACACGTTTAGCCCTTGCTGATGAAGTGGGCCGAAGTGAAGGGAGGCCCGTATCAGATTCAGATTATCTTTGTACCTTTCATTCATGTTGTGCACAAAAAACGTATATAATTATTATATATTAACAATAATCTTAGTAGGTTTGGTTAAATGTAGCGGTGATGCCAAACTGATTGATTACTGGTGTATAATATGAACTATTGAAATGAGATTCTACTTTTGTAGTCTGTAGATGTATTATTATTACATAATGATTTTGAATTCGAAAAATAACAGGTTGTAAAATTATTATTTTTTCTTAGTGAGCTATTAGAATAGGTCTTGACTGAATTCAGTTTTTAGCCCCATTATTATTTTTTCTTAGTGAGCTATTAGAATAGGTCTTGACTGGATTCAGTTTTTAGCCCAATTCAGCAGTAAGCCCAAAACTTGAACTAGCCACGTGTTCAATGACAAAACGAGTACTGCTTAACTAATAAAAAATCGTCTTTTCCAAAAACAAATAAAAAAAAGGAAAAAGAAAAAAGGAACTGAATAACTGATCAAAAATCTTCCACACAGTCAGAGAGAGAGAGAGAGAGAGAGAGAGAGATCTGAAGCAGCAGCATTAGCAGCAACAATGTCTTCAACCTTCAGCGGCGATGAAACTGCTCCTTTCTTCGGCTTCCTCGGCGCCGCTGCCGCTCTAGTCTTCTCATGTAAAATCCCTAAATCTCAATTTCCAGATTCAAAATTCACCTGATTTCAACATTAATGTGTTAAATTCTTTCCTTCACAGGCATGGGAGCGGCCTACGGCACGGCCAAGAGTGGCGTCGGCGTGGCTTCGATGGGTGTGATGCGTCCCGAACTCGTGATGAAGTCGATTGTGCCCGTTGTTATGGCTGGTGTGTTGGGTATTTACGGTTTGATTATCGCTGTCATCATCAGCACTGGGATTAACCCTAAGGCTAAATCGTATTACCTTTTCGATGGCTACGCGCATCTCTCGTCTGGTCTGTCGTGTGGTCTGGCTGGGCTCGCTGCCGGTATGGCCATCGGGATTGTCGGAGATGCTGGTGTCAGGTATAATTGGTTGATTTTGTTTGTTGGATCTGTTTGCTGATTAGATGTGTTGTGATTGGGATTTGAAATGTGCGGTTGGGGTTGTTAATTGCGAATCAGGGTTGGATTGGATTGGATTGATCATTCATCGGTATTCTCTTTCGTTTAGTATGAGTGTTTATTAGTGTGGATCAAGGTTTAGCTTTAGCTAGGTATAGTGTTGAACATGAATTTGGATTTCAACAGTAGTGTTTCTTCTTAGATATGCATTGATTTTAGTATGAGGAGTCGAGCGCTAACACTTATGGATGTCTCCGATTAAATTTATACAAGAAAGTGGATATGTGCTTAGTTTTATGAGTGAATTCTACCTTCGTTGCTTGTACGTTTTCTTCTGGCGACGGGACTTGTTGCAGTTTAACCATATATTGTTTTTGCTATTATCTCGAATGTTTTCGATTGTATTCAAGTTTGGATCATAAATTAGGATTTCCAACATTGGTGTTTCTTCTTAGATGTGTATTGATTTAGTATGACGGGTTGACCACTATTAAGTATATAGAAGGAATCAGATACGTGCTTAGTTTTATGAGTGAATTCTATTTTCTGCACTTCTATGTTTTCTTATGATGACGGGACTTATTGCAGTCTGACCATATATTGGTATTGCTATTACCTCAAATGTTGTCGACTGTATTTGAGTTTTGATCTGAACAAAGGGGGTCAATCTGAAAAACAATATGCGGCTTGTTGACCTTTCTCCGAATTTTGGGCAACAAAGGGAAGTATAAGGAAACTTACCATATGATTCCTTGTTCTTTGAGAAACATTTCCCAACCTTTTAAATGGTATAATTAAAGGTAAAAATGACCTAAGATAGTGACACATGATGATATTACTTTGTTTGCTATCCTAAGAAAAGATTTGATTTTTAATGTGCAGATTTATGTTGAGCAACTTTTTTCTGATTGATGTAAGTTAGCTTTTATTTTATATATACAATCGGACAACTGATGCTACTTAAAGGTGACTAATTATTATAAAAATAAAAATAAAAATAAAAATTAGCGAAAGAAAGATTTTGTTTTCTGCCTACGCAAATAACTGTTCATGCAACAAAAAGGAAATGAGATTAGCTACTGATCAGGGGAATCTCATGTAAGTTATAGGTAGAGTCTTCTTCGCTGCTGGAGTATACTATTTTTACTCTGCTAAGTGCATTTTTTTTCTGTATCCATCAGTGTTTGTTGATTTCTGAAAGCCTGAGAGGTCTCTTTTGTTCAAACTTGACCATAATCTACAATGAATAGGCTGTTGTATAAGCTACTGTATGATTTGGGCAATGTGGATGATGTGGTCCAGTGATAGGTTCTGAGTTTCAGGCATGGAGTGAAAGCATAGGTTTGAGGACGCACATAGTTTAGAAGACAACACATTTATTTTGTGGGTATGGTTGGGACCGTAGATCTAATTCTAGATATGCAAATATATATTCAAGACCAATTTCTAGTTTTCTACTTTCGTGATGAGGATTAGTTTGTATACTTCTGCAAAGGAACCAACCTGGAGATTAGTCTCATAAGTCATGATCGGTGTCCATCCATCAATAGGCTTTTTGTACATGCATTTACGCATTTAGCTTGTTTTCACCTTCTGGGGTGCACTTGACCCCCCACCGCCTTCCCTGTGGTATTGTACACTTTGATTGCAGTGATTTAGTTACTTAGTGTGCATTGTAACTTTGCAGGGCTAATGCACAGCAGCCTAAGCTTTTTGTTGGCATGATTCTTATTCTCATTTTCGCTGAAGCTTTGGCGCTTTACGGTCTTATCGTTGGAATTATATTGTCTTCACGAGCTGGCCAATCTAGAGCTGAGTAGAAGACAAATCTTTCATTGTATTTCACTACCGAAATCAATGGTATAACAAAGGAAAAAGAGGGGAGAAATTTGAGCTCTCTCAGCTCTGAGTGTCTATTCTGTTCTTCCATAAACCATTATAATTATTTATATTTGTCACTTTTATTCCTTGGTACCCTGGATACATTTGTATTATTAAATTATCTGATGAATAAGGTCTTGGTTACTCCATTTTGTACAATGCAATTACAGAACGATGTGGAAACCTTGAATACTGTGATATTGATGTTCTTCTCATGTATGTTTTCATCCTCAAATCTGTGAACAAATATTGTGTCTGAAATTATTCAAATTTAGGAGGTAAGAACATCTGGTTCTTACCATATTTGGCCCCCAATAAGTGATGTTAAGTACGTCATACATCATACAATTGTTGATTCGTGACATTATTTTGGATATAGTTCAAATAAAAAAAAATTATATGTTAGAACTTCCCATAGAATAATTGATAGCTTTGAGGCTTACTAAGTTACTGTGGTCAATGAGTCGTGTCTTGAGAATTTATGTGACTTTGATTTGCTTATCCTTGTTTTAGATAAATTGGAACAAAAAAACACGAAAAATGTGTCCGTTGTCTGTGTCAGTGTGACGACGGACACGAGTATTTTCACATACTCTAGTTCTTCTTTTTTTGATAAATAAACGTACATTCTAGTTCAAGATAGCAATGTCGATGAAGATTCTGCGGCTTACGTTGGAAAACTTTATGATTAAATGATATGAGGGGAATCTGGTTTTGACCTTTGAGAATATGAAAGATTAGATAATTAGCGTTTGTGATTGTGGAAATGGACTGTTAACAGTAAAACGACACTTGCTGATTAGTTTTGTACGGGCGACCAATTTTGTTTTTTGCCCTTTAGTAGCTTCAGAACGTTGTGCAAGGCCAATGTTCTTGCAGTTCGATTGGTCTTATTAGTTAAAAGATACTTTATTCATGAAGCTTTCAAGATGGATGTTTATGAATTAGAGCCGTAGTTATCGCTTAAACGTCGTTATTTACTGCAGCAATAGTAACTCCGTTATTCTATATTTCTATCTGCTTCTGGAACGACCGAATGTCATTTTATTTTTAATCTCTTTAGCACAAGAGCTTGTGCGCCAGTGGCAGTGGTTGTATGGCAATTTGTCCCTTTGCAAATAATAGATATTAATTCCTATGTCTTATTTACATGTTGCAAACTGCAATAATTTCTTATTCCACTTGCAATCTGAGATATTGTATAAACTTTAACATCGAAAATGGTTTTATAGCGCTTTCATTCTAGTTATCCTAATTATTTTGGTCTTATTTCGTTCGGGTTACAATGCACTTGTTACTGTTACAATGTCCCTGATAGATGCCAAAATAATGCTAATCGAATATAAATCAGACTAGTTTAGTCTGTAACACCTAATACAAACTGACTAGGCAAAACAAGTAAAAATACAGTAAAAGTGTTGTAGATCGAATCACTGAGGTTCGATCGATAGAATGTCGAATTGTTCCTGTTCGAGAGTGGTGTGCGTCGAATCGGGTGAATGTCGAATCAGGTTGCTTCGATGCAGTGTATGTCGAATTGTTGTGTATCGAATTGGGAAGCTTCGATCGAATGAAGATCGAATTGCCGTGTATCGAATCAGGAAGTTCGATATTGGGTAGTTAAAAGCTAGTCTTCAATCCGTCCCGAGAATGTAAGAGGACGGAGATTTATAAGCCCCTTCCCGTGGGGCGTGGGCTCCAGTAGTAGTTGGGGAATGAGTATCGAATTTTGTTGATTCAATCTATCTCTTAGATCGAATCCCGCGCATTCGATCTTCGTTTGACGTCGAATTACTCCTGTTCGATCTACAAGTTTCTGGGCCTCTCTTTGTGGGCCGGCCCAATACTTATATTGGGCATTTCCTAAAATACCCCCATCATATAGTCCCGCCAGTTCGGTCAGAGAGCGGGTGCCAAACTCTAAAATTTTGCGTTGACTGCGTCGCCAAGTATTGCCGATTGTGTCATTGTTGAAAATTATGCACCCAGTTGGGAACCAGGATTCGAAGAACTTGGGGTTCCAAATATTCGTTTTGGATCCCTCGGTGGATCTTAAGAACAGAAGTTCGAATTCGACTTATAAATAAAGTCGAATTCTATGGATTCGATTCTAAAACGTGTCGAATATATATGCATTATACATATATTAGTTGAAATCTTAGGTTTTACTGTCGATCAAATAGAGGCAGATTCGATCTTGGCTATAAATCAAATAACAGATATTCGATCGTAATTTCGTCTTTTTTCTGGCATCGATCGAATCGTGGGCATTCGATTTTCTTTCAATATTGAATGCGCTCGATTCGACATTGTTTTTGATGGGCCTAATGGGCCTTTTTCCACTCTAAATAAAGGGGAGAAGAGGTGGAGGACCTCATTCTTGTCTTTGGAGAACTTCGGCCGACATGTGAGTAGCATCGAACGGGCACGGTTCGATACTCCCTGTATCGAATATATTCGATTCGATCCAGGGTGTATTGAACGTTAGGTCATTCGACCTAATGCCTTTAGATTTTTTTCACAATTTCCTTGAAAATGTAGGATTTTTGTTTCTAACTTCGTTTTCATTTTTCTTTTTGTGCAGAGTTCTTTGCAATCAATTTGGTGATTTTTGCAACTTTAATCAAGGTAGTTAACTGTTTGCTTAAATCTGCCTCTCGTTATACGTATTAGCTTATGTTGTGCTTTTAGCGTATCGCGTAGTTGTCGTAAGTATCGAGAGTGACGTACATGCCCGACGTACATGTGTAGTCAACTTTTCTTTTCTTTTTTCTTTTATTTCAGTTTGTGTCGATGGAGATGGTGAGTTCAGATTCTTAGTCTGGGAGTGAGTCTAGCAGCGCCTCAAGCTCTGATTCCGTTAAGTCAGTTGTGGGCCCTGGGGGTGGTCCTACAGGCCTAGGCATAGCCGAGGGAGATGGTTATGAAACCATTGATATAAAGGTAATCGATTTTGTGAGGGATGATGATCAGGATGAAGATGACGATCATCCCGCACCGCAGGCCGGTGTGAATGATTTTGAATGATTTGCCCCTGCCCCCTGTAGAGGATAATCGTGCTGACAGTGAGGCTCACGAAGATAACAAGGTCATCGACAAGGACTTCGATGACTATGAAGAAGTCCCGGGGATGGCTTACACCGCTTATGTGTCGCGCTTACATCATAGTCGCCCTTTCTTGCGTGAAGCGTACAATATAGGGAATAATTACAAGTTATTAATTCCTGGTCCGAACCAGCGTATGCACACTGCTCCTCCTGGTCACCTCACCTTCTTTGTGGGGCAATTGGCCAACTGGTTACGATTTCCCGTGCCCGTCGAAGTCAGACGTATTCTAAAGTCTATCGGACTGGTGCCAAGCCAACTGACTCTGAATTCGTTTGGGCATATAGTTGGTTTTATCACCGTCATGAAAGGCTTAGGCCCGTCGTGCGGGCCCAATGAGTTTTGGGCGTTGTTCGAGGTGTGTAAAAGGGAGGTAGGCTTCTACCACATAAAAGCACTGAGGCATCATAAATTTTTGAGCGGTGAATTCTCCGATTACGAGAAAGACTAGAAGAAACGATACTTCTATATCGAGGAAAGTTATGCGGATGAGTTCTCCGTGTATCATCGGGACTGGGCAGATGTTCCGAAAGTTGCGATTCCCCAGGGGTGGGTTTTCCTAGGTGGGGTGAACATTTTAGGGTGAACCTAATACATAACCACCAATTGAATCTTAAAAAACTTGTCCAAAATCGCGTGTTGTCACTGGCGGGGTTGTCTCCACTTCGGTATAATGGGAGATACACTCTTGATATAAATTCCACGTTCTTAACTGATAGTGTCTTTTGTTTCAATTTTTATATGTTAATAATGTTATGTTTCTCTTTTTCTCAGGTAATTTCATCATGAATTGCAACGACCTCATTAGTCGAGTACTGGACGCAGAAGCTGAGGGTTCCCAAATAACTGCTCATATTCTCGTGCCACCTCCTAGGAAGAGAGTGGCCAAGGGCAAGAAACCTACGGGTGAAGCTACTGCATCTGCCCATGCCAGCGCACCACGTGATCCCTTTGAGGATCTTATTGGCAGGGGTCGTGAAAACTTGCCTCCCTTCGCTAAGTTTAGTCAGGCGAGAGGTTTTGATGGACCTGCTATGGATGAGAGCGAGACTGTTGAACATACTGAGGTGGCCGCGCCGTCTAAGAGAAGAAGAGTACCCTAGAATCGCTCTCAAACATGAGGTGCTATCCCCATATCCCGCGTACATCCGATCTAGTGCCCGTTGGTGGTTCGGTGTCCGCTATTGAGGTAAGTGTTAGCGCCGCGGCCAGCCAGGGTCCGCAGGTTATCATCATTCTGAGGAGGAGGTGATCAATGTTCTGAAGGTGATTTTTCTGAATCTCGAAGTCCCCGTTGTGGTATCTGCTGAGGAGAGGAAGAAAGCGAAGCGACATGCACTCCATATGATCAACTCGGTAATGTGATCATTCAGTTTGATATAATTTTTGTTTATGCTGCGTTACTTAATGTTGTTTCTTTTTTTGACTGGAGGGGTTGTGGATGAAATGATTGAAGGGTTGAGACAAGCCCACGAGGATAGGGTGAGAGGGTTAGAGTGCTTGAGGGCTGAATTTTGGGATAGTGATCCCGATGCACTGAGGGCAACATTTGTAGAGTAAGACAAGGCCTTGCAGCAAGTGAGGGATTATGCTACCCGGGCTAGCGGAGACAGGGAAGTGGCGAAACTCGTGCATGACACTGTTGATGGGCTCGAGTCGCAGGCCACCAACATGCGGAATAGTAAGACTTCGCTGGAAAAATGAGTCGTAGAGCTTGAGAAGGAGCTCGCCGCTGAAAAGAAAAGGACTGCAGAGACCGAAGAGATTGGATATGCCCGCAGCTTGAGCGACGTACTTGGATGTTTTCTTTGATTTTTTTAATATATATTTTTCTATTCTTCCTTGTTAATCTTGTTTTGTTGATTGATTAGGTTCCTACTGCTCAACAAATGGTGGAATTGCCGAGGAGTTTCTTCGGAGCAACACCTTTCAAGAAATCAGTGCTCGTCGAGGGGCCCGAGATTCGAAGAAAGCCCAAGTGCTCACAATGCAGCAAATCCATAGCACTCGCTACCTGCGTGGTGGGTTAAACCCACAGTGGTTGGACTTATCGTTGGGTCCTAACAGGGACTTCTGTCGTTGGACGTCGAGGATCCGCCTGCCGCTGTGGACGAATTTGCGAGCCTTCTTGAAAGCGAGACCCTCGTTTATCGAGGAACGTCTCTGCCTTCTCCAATGCCTACCACTTATCCCTCTTCAGAGGATGAAGATGACGTCGAAGGCTGAAGGCTTTGATTTTAATTTTCTGTTTTAATGAACAATTTGTTTAAATTTGTTTGGTGCTGCGTCGCTCTTTCTTTTTGAACAATTTGCTGCTTTGAACTCATTTTTCGTATATTTTTGTTTCTTTGTCGCGACCGTTTAATCGCTTATCTATTTGCATTTCTAGCTTGCCTTTTGTTTCAAATGCGATTTACACAATTTACTTCTTATTTTGACAATTAAGATGTCGTATTGTACTGTAGGATGACTTGTGCATTTATTTTAATGCCTTTTTGCAGCATCGAACGTCGTGTTAATTTTTACTCTCGATCGCCCCGAGATTTTCGGTTAGCTCTAGTCACTTTAGAGAGTGTGTCCGTCTCGTTTCCTCGTCTTTAAGGATTTACAGTTAGCATTTGTCGTTTTAGACCAACTATCCATCCCGTTTCTTCGTCTTTTAGGGATTCACGGTTAGCACTTGTCGTTTTAGACAAAGTGTCAGTCTCATTCCCTTGTCTTTTAGGGATTCACGGTTAGGACTTATCATTTTAGACAGAGTGTCCGTCCCGTTTCTTCGTCTTTTAGGGATTCACGGTTAGCACTTGTCGTTTTAAACAGAGTGTCCGTCCCTTTTCTTCATCTCTGAGGGATTTACGGTTAGCACTTGTCGTTTTAGATAGAGTGTTCGTCGATTTTTTTTCATCTTTTAGGGATTCACGGTTAGCACCTGTTGTTTTAGACAGAGTGTCAGCCCCGTTTCCTCGTCCTTGAGGGATTTTTGGTTAGCACTTGTCGTTTTAGACAGAGTGTCTGTCCCTTTTCTTCGTCTCTGAGGGATTTACGGTTAGCACTTGTCATTTTAGACATAATGTCTGTTTCTTTTTCTTCTTCTTGGAGCCTCTTTGGGTCCTGCAATTCATCAATGGTACGTATTCAACCTTGCGATCCTGGATTCTGCATTTTCTGCATTTGTTACGACAATATTCCAACAAATCAGATCAAAAGTATCTCGCGTGGAGATATAATCATATTAGTAATAGGTCCGCGCTTGACCTTTAAGCTCATTCGCCTATGTTTCCCGAGGGTGTCCTCGGGACTCAAGTCTTCGGTGTCCTTGTTTTAGGTTAGTACATGGAAGCCCCTCATACTCATCAAGGTAGAGGGGATGAACAAAAGTTGTTCAACATGGGCGGAAAACCTAAGACATGCAAAAATGAGAAAAAAATGATTCAATCAATTTGCTCCATCTTCATGGGACCGAGAGCTTTCAGTGCTTCGTGTTCCTTCTGCGGCCGCAATCTGAGCGATGCCAAATAACATTGCCAACCGTCCATGTGATCCTCTATAACCTCGCCCGTTCCTGCAGGTGTCGGGAATTTTACCATCTGATCGTAGGTTGATGGAAGTGCTCAAAAAGCGTTCAACGCTGGCCTTCCTAGAATGGCGTTGTACGGGAAGGGCAGATCAATCACGACATAATCTGCCAGCAGTGTTCTTCTTTGGGGTGCAATTCCTAGCGAAGTCGGGAGTGAAACCATACCGAGGGGTACTATTTCTGGACCGCCAAAACCGTGAAGCAAGGTTCTGACCAGCTCTAATCTTTGGTCTCCCAAACCCATTTTTTCCCATGTTGACCTCATCTGTACATTTACGGAGCTGTCCCGGTCTACCAGTATTTTCATTACACCAAAATTTGCTATATCCACCGTTATCACCAAGGGACAGTTCAATTTTCCTGCCTGAATGGCTTGAGCGCTCAACTTGTGCATATCTGCCGTTGAGAAGGTGACCTCTTCCCGTGGCATCTCCTCAATTTTCAAAAGATCCACGAAGCCGACAAAACGGTCCGATTTGATATCCCTTGTGATATTTTTTCTAGCATTTACGGAATCCGCTCCGACCGGACCTCCTAAAATCATATGTATGATTCCTTTTCTAATGTTGCTGTCTGTTATCTAGGGATAATCCAGCAGTTGCGGTCTGTAGACCACCTTTTGTTTGTTTTTTCTCGGAGAACGAGATATATCTTTATCTGTATTGACCTCGTGCTCCTTCAAATTTTGGATATACTCCACGAGTTTGCCATCCTTGATCAATCGCTCGATTTCGTCATTCAGATCCTTGGTCTTATGGCTATTCTGTTTGTGGTATTTACAGTAATGGGTTGACAACCTCGTTCCCTTGAAGTCTCTCATCTGTCTTGTCTCCTTCAGCCAACCTTTCCTTTTTGCCATCCCAAATGCTGTCATGATATCAACATTTAGGGGCGTATACCGTCTCGACGATGTATCCTTGTACCTGTTATTCCTGTTCCTATTGCGATTATGCTCCTCTTTTTCTCTCTTTTTTTCTTTTGGGGGTGCAACAACAACTGCCTTGGTTGCCATCATATCCTCGCGGTACACCACTTGCTGAGCGATCTTGTTTATCTCCTCAATAGTCTTGTGCTGCAACCTGAGCAGATCCTCGCTAAAGGCCACGTTGTTGGTGGCACGGAAGATTATGCTCATGATCATGTCTCCTTTGGGGCAATCTATCCTCAGCAGTTCCGCATTGAAACGGCTCATGAAGTCCTTTAGGCTTTCTCTCGCTCCTTGAGTGATGGAGTAAAGATGAGAGTGGTCCAGTCCCAATCTTGACTGACTTGAGAATTGATTTTAAAACATATTTCTCAGCTTCTTATAAGTTTTGATCGATCCAGGAGCAATTCGGGTGAACTAATCCAGTGCTACCCCGACCAAGGTAGTGGCAAATATTTTGGCATGCACGTTCTCTTTAAACCCGTATAGAGTTAGCGTTGTGTCCAATTAGAAAAGATGATCGCGGGGATTCGTCTTTCCATCGTAAGGTTTCAGTGCGGGTATTTTCTCACCCTGTCCTAAAATTTCCGCCTCTATCTTTTCACAGAACGGAGTACTTGGGAGAAGACTTCCCAGTCGCCTAATTTCGTTCTCTATGACCGTTTTTTCTCTTTCGGGTCTTTCTAACTTCCTCTTTACTTCGGCATGTTCCCTTATAGAGTCGTTGCTAGGACTCTCCTCACGTCTCTTCATATTGTTCTCTTCTCATCTTCTCAGGTAGTCGTGTCGGCTTTCCTCTCTTCCCCTTGCGTCATGGTGCCTCTTCGACTGAACCTCAACCGAATTAGATCTTCCCCTAAGGTCGTCCACCTGGGCTTTGTCTCTGTTTCCTACATCTGGGCCATTGGCCATCGATCGTTGCTCCCGCAAGCCCTCGCTGCCAACTGCGGGCGACGACGTTTTTGCTGGTGGTGCGGGCAGTGCCGCAGCCTCTGCTGATCGGACCATTGCCAAAATCTCATCTCTGAGAGCACTTGGCAGCGATGTTGTCGTAGCTTTCACCCATGATGTACCTGCATCCGGTGTAGGCCAATCTTCTCTTAATGGTCCAGGAAAGTCATGTTTCACAGGCGTAGGCACCACAATGGGTAATGTAGATGGTCCTTCTGCTGTTGGGACAGTCTCGCAGTTGCTCGTTCTATTTCAACATTGTTACTCTCTAGTGCTCTACTCTGTGATCTAGTCCTTCTAGACGCCATGCCTAATAAACTGGGAAATGTGGTGTTCCCACACATAGCGCCACTATTTTGGCCTTATTTCATCTAGGTTACAATACACCTCTTACAATGGGTCTGATAGATGCCAAAATAATGCTAATTGAATATAAATCGGACTAGCTTGGTCTGGAATACCTAATACAAGCTGACTAGGCAAAACAAGTAGAAATACAGTAAGAGCATTGTAGATCGAATCACTGAGGTTCGATCGATAGAATGTTGAATCTTTCCTGTTCGAGGGTGGTGTACGTCGAATCGGGTGAATGTCGAATCAAGTTGCTTCGATACAGTGTATGTTGAATTGTTGTCTATCGAATTGGGAAGCTTCGATCAAATGAAGATCGAATTGTCATGTATCGAATCAGGAAACTTCGATATTGGGTAGTTGAGAGCTAGTCTTCAATCTGTCCCAAGAATGTCAGAGGACGTGATATTTATAGGCCATGTCCCATGTGGCCCACTGGTAGTTGGGGAATGAGTATCAAATTGTGTTGATTCGATCTATCTCTTAGATCGAATCCCGCACATTTGATATTCGTTTAACATCGAATTCCTCCTGTTCGATCCACAAGTTTTTGGGCCTCTCTTTGTGGGCCGACCCAATACTTATATTGGGCCTTTTCTAAAATACCCTATCACTAACTTTTTTGTTTTAACGTATAATTTTTTTTTTGGTAGAAAGGAATTACAAAGTAAACTAAATGCACAAAAACAGTGTGCCAAAAACAGATTACTCTAAATCGCTCTTAAGAAGATCAATAGCTCGGGTTGGCGGCGTATCCCAGAATACACCTCTTTCCCTTTCGTTCGAATCACCCTTTGTTAGAGCATCCGCCACCTGATTTGCAGTCCTCGGGATCCATCTCAATGTGACATTCTACGGTCGACGCAGCAGTCGTCTACATGCGTGTATTAAGTCCGATTCCGTACCATTTGGATCTCTTATACTCGTAAGCAACTTGACGCACGGCTCCGAGTCCATCTCTATCTCAATGTTGTTCTTCCTCTGATCCCACGCATATGTCAAACCACTGTTCAACGCCTCCAATTCGACTTTTTCTATTGTAGGCACGTTTAACGGTTTCCTGAATCCCCAAACAAAATCGTCGATGTTCGATCGCAAAATACCTCCTGCTGCACCACGATTCAGGCGTGAACATACACTCCCATCCACATTTAATTTGGACCAGCCCTCTTAGGTTTCTCCCACCTTTTATTAATCGAATTTCTTTTATTTTTCGGTCGACTCATGTCCAGTTCAACACTCAAGTTTTTTATCATCGCAATCACACTTAACAGGCCTTCACTCGTACCTCTAAAGATTATGTTGTTCCTCACCTTCCACAACATCCATATCGTCGCGAGGAAAGTGAGTGGCCACCTGATTTTTGGAATCAAAACACACTCGAACTGCTTGACTACCAGGTTGTCCCGAAACCATTTGTTGTCATTAATTTGTTCGAATTCCTCCAAATCTGTTACCGACAAGAGTTTCGTTCAGACCTCCTTTGCTCTGTCGCACTCTCACATTATATGGATTGTTGTTTCGTCCGGATCTCCGCAAGTCTCACACGCAGCCGAGTTCGTAATTTCTCGGGTCTTCCTCAAATGGTTCGTCGCAAGTCTGTTTTGTATTCCTAACCACAAAAAATATTTTAATTTATTGCTCACTTGCAATTTCCAGATCCACTTGCTCGCCACACCCCGAGTTTGATCTTCTCCATACCTTCGCTGGAACGCTTTATAAGCGGACTGACAGTTAAAAACTCCGTTGCTCGTTTCACTCCACACCACCGTGTCTTTTTCGCTCGTTAGCTGAATATTTCTTCTCCTGATCTCGGTTTGAATATCCAGCGGAATGTGCGTATTTATCTCGTTAAACCTCCACTCCCCAGAATCGAGAATGATATCTCGCACTTTGAGATTCACATCCCTCGAATCGATGTTCGGAATCAGTTCATAAAGATTTCCTTCTCCCATCCAGTTATCGAACCAAAGCGACGTCGACTTCCCGTCTCCAATTTTCCATCTCAAGAATGGACGCATCAATGCCATGCTTTTCATGATCCCTTTCCACGCCGAGCTTGCACCTAGCTTCAGCCTATAATGAGTAATCGAGTCGCCCTTTAGATATTTTGCTTGGATTAGCCCTTGCCAAACCGTGTCTTCTCCTTTAATTATTTTCCACGCAATTTTCGCAAGGAGAGATTCATTCACTGTACGATATCTTCTAATCCCCAAGCCTCCATCTTTTTTAGGAAGCGTCACCCGATTCCATCCTACTAGATGGAGTCTCTTTTCTTCAATATTCGCCGACCACAAGAAATCCCTATTTAACTTGTCCAACTTGTAATAAACGCTCTCTTGAAGCCATGTGGATTGCATACAATAGATTGGCATCGCCGATGAAACCGCTTGAATAAGTGTCGCCCGCCCCGCGAGCGAAAGTAACAAGCGTTTCCAGCCATTAAACCTTCCAAGCACCCGATCAACCGTCTCCGCGAACGCCTCTCTACTCATTCTACCATGAATTAACTTCACCCCCAAATATTTCCCTAAGTTGGTAGTTTGTGCAAAACCAAGGATATCACAAATTTGCCTCTTGATACTCGCCCCGTCTTGCTTAGAGAAATATATTTTTGATTTAATTGCACTAACCTTGAGTCCGGATTGACTACAAAAGTCCTCAAGTATGCGATTAATGCTGCGCGCCATCTTTGTCGTGGCCTTTCCCATGAGTATGAGATCGTCGACAAAGAAAAGATGAGAGATTTTCGGCCCCCCTCTACATGGGACTACGGGTCTCCATTTTCCTTTCTCCACTTATTCATTAATACTATATGATAGCCGCTCAACACATAGTACGAAAAGATACGGTGACATTGGGTCACCTTGGCGTAGGCCGCAAGAATGCTTGAACGCCTCGATGGGGGACCCGTTCCAAAGAATACGAGTTGTTGCACTTCTTACACAATGCATCATCAATTCGACCAGTGCCTCGGGGAATTTAAACCATCTGAGAGTCTCCTCCAAATAATTCCAACTCACTTTATCATATGCCTTCTCGAGGTCTAACTTCATAATCATCTCCCCCGTCTTATTCTTTTTCTTAGCTCTCAATGAATGTAATATTTCTTGGAGGAGAAATATATTATCCTGGGTGCTACGGCCTTTAATAAAGCTCGACTGAGTAGGGGAGACCAACCTCGGCATAAGCTCCTTGACCATCATCGTAATGCTTTTAGTTATGAATTTATATAGCACATTGCACAACGATATCGGTCGAAATTGGGATATGAGTTCCGGCTTCTGTATCTTCGGAATGAGGCATAAATATGCTTCGCAGAGTTTCGGGTCGAACCATCTATTCTCGAAGACCTCTTGTGTGAACCTTAACAACGACTCCTTCATCCATTCCCAACCCTTTTGGTATACAAGGGCTTGTAGTCCATCAGGCCCCAACGCTTTAAGCGGATTTAAGGCAAAAACCACGGATTTTAACTCCTCCAAATCTATGGTCCTACAAAGCATGTGTTGTTCCTCCTCACTCAGAACACGTTGAAACCTTGAAACAACCGCCATCCGCCCTCGATTATGCTCTCGTCCAGCCCCTCCCGAGTTAAAGAGTTTCCGAAAATACTCTATAGCATGCGTTGTCATCATTCTCCCAAATCCCATCCATCTTAAGGCATAAAATCTTTTTTTTTCCTTCTTGCTAAGGTCGGTTGATGGAAGAATTTGGTGTTCATATCTCCCTCGTGCAGCCATTTAATTCGAGATTTTTGACACCAATAAATTTCATCTTGATGAAGCACCTCATTGTAGTCTTTCAACAGTTCTCTTTCGAGATTTTGGAGGTGAACGTTGCGCTCGTAGCTTTCTGATTTTTGTATCCCATCTAGCCTCGCAACTAGCCTTTTCTTGCGGTGGAATATATTCCCAAACCTCACCTTATTCCATGGTCCCAAAACTGTCGGGACAGCCCTCACCGCGTCAATAACATGCTATTCCTTCCTCCAAATCTCCCGCAAAAGATCCTCGCACTCCGGATTTCTCAGCCATACCGATTCAAATGTGAACGGTCTTCTTCCCGTGCGTGTGATTGTCCCATTGCAGTGCGTAATGATCGGGTGATGATCGGCATGTGTCCTTGGGAGGTGGACAACCATATTGTTTGGAAACTTGTCAATCCATGCTTGGTTCGCGAGTGCTCGGTCCAATCTCCCCATAATGTTTGCTCCATCGTCCCTCTTATTTGTCCATGTATATGGGGATCCATGGAAACCAAGATCAATTAATTTGCATCTATCCAAATAATTTCAAAAAAATCGGAGTCGGCTAAGAGGGACAACATTCCCGCCTTGCCTTTCGTGCGCATAAGTAACCTCGTTGAAATCTCCGGTCACGAGCCATGGTGTGTCACATCTTTCGGACTCCTCTACCAAGTTATTAAACGCCTTGATTTTGTCAACTTTCCTAGGCTGCACATATACACCGGAAAAGCGCCACTCTTCAGCCGATCAGGGTCTAACTCGCGCATGGATTGCTTGATAATTCACATATTGAATCTCCACTTCAATCTCGGCTTCATTCCAAAGCATCCATATACCCCCATTCATCCCAGTAGTTGGCGCCATGACGTGGTTCGTATACCCCAAGCGCCATATAATGTCGCGCGCCACTTCTTGACTTACTCTAGTCTCCAAAATAAATACCATCTTTGGTTGATGAACCCGAACCAATTCCTGAAAGTTTCTACAAAAACGTTCATTCCCCGCACCTTGGCAATTCCACGAAACGATCTTCATTGAAAAATGATTGACATGGTACGGTCTTACGGGGTCCTCAATCGGACTCCCCAAGCATAACTTGGTCAGTTGTCGTAGTGTTTCGAGCATTAACGACATATGTCTCCTCAATTCCCATATGGTCAAACCTGTTCTCTGCCACCATGAGCTCGGCTCTTCTGCCTGTTGGATAAAGAACATCCTTGTTTCGAATTCCTAGACCATTGGCGGAATTGTCATGACGTGAATCACCCGTTCGTTCCTTAAGGTTCGTGATATCCTTGAGAGGCCGAACGGGAGGTGATTCCTTGTGATGAACCTCGGTAACCATGCTGCTATCAATTGTCCGTTGCGGAAAATAATTCTCACATCGTCCATGGTCGTCGATTGGGGTTGTGTTCACGGCTCCCTCTTGTGATTTTTCACTTCTCTTTTCGCTAGAAAGTATAGAAAAGGAGTTGTAATTATTATTTATTGTTAGGGCTGACTTGGGATTTGCCTTTTTTGCCTTTGCAAAACTTCCAGTAGCATTAGGGTTCCTTCCTTGCCCAGTTCCTTTATTTCCTTTCGGAGCTAAAGTTTTTGGTAGCACCCGACCCCTCCCCGCATTATTAACAGGGCTTGTTTGTGGCTGCTCTCTCACGACTTGGTTGCTCGGCCCCACTGTCCCGATCGACAATCCCTTGTTATTTGTATATTTATCCTTGCCTTTGTCGCAGCTATTTGGACCAGCCATGTTGGATTCCCGAGTCATCGGGGTTTTCCCCTTACGGTTTTTAACTTCTGTCCATTCACCGTAATCCTTCTTTTGCCCGATCTCTATCAACCACGTCGACTGATCTCCTCGTCTCTCGACGGGGCATTGTTCATTACTTGCGCCAGGTCCTTTCTCATGCGAACTCACCTCCATCTCTAAATCACAGTTCTAAGTTGTGTCGCTAATTTTGCCGCACTTGTGACGCAGGTTTGGTAAGTTCTCGTAGACCACTTGGTACGCTATCCCCTTAACACAAACACCTTGTTCTAGTGGGATATCTGTACGAACTTGTACACATATTCTGGCGTATCTCCCTCGTGTTACGTTGAAAGTGTTACCGTCTATTTTAATTAGGTCTCCGACGCATTTAGCGAGATCTTTAATCGCCGAGTACGTAGATATCTACATGGAATATTGAGGATTTTAATCCATGTGATCGCACTATTAATCTTATATGTAGTTGCGTCAAACTCCGGCCACCATTTATGGATCGAGAGAAAGCTCCCTGCCAATTGCCATGGCCCCTCCGTCAAAAGTTTTTCACGATTTGCCGAACTCAATCCCCTTAGGCAAAAGCACCCATAGCCAAGGTCCAACAACTCAAATTCATTGTTCAATTTCCACATGATGTCCAGCTTTGTCACCAGTGCCGGATAATACCAACTCTTCCCGAGTACTCGAACGACGATTGCGTCTTTCCACGGCTCGTCCATTAGATTTTCTAGCTCATCCGCGAATGTGATATTTTTATATGGCATTCCTCCCGTTGGCGGTGCAGTATGGATGAGCATATCCTCGTCTGTTGTGTCTGTTTCGTCCACGCGGACGTGTGTGTCCGTTTGAACAGTCCGGCATATGATTGTAGCTTAGAGTTTTCCTTCTCTGTCATATCTTCATCTTTCCTCTGTGCCGTGAACTTAAATTGTTTGTCTCCATCGTTTCGGTGTCGTTTCTGTGATCTTGGGATATCCGGTGGTACGAACTCGGTGGTTCCGGGGCTTAGTTGGTCGGAGAACGACGGGTTATGGATGCCTAGGGTTGGCATGCCGCCGCTGCTCATTTTTGCTTTTGAATTTAATGTTTTAACATATAAATTAGAAAATACTAAATTTAAGGTGGCCTATACATTTTGCGTTATATATTTACACAAAAATAAAAAAACTAAAAAAATTGAGGCTCAGAGAACGAAAGCTCCTCAGGTAATTATTTTCAGGGTAAATCTACGCATTTGAGTTGGGGAGGGGCAGGGGGCTAAATTACATAAAAGAAATATGATTTTAATCCTTGTTGATTCTTAGGAATTTGCACTTTATGATTACTTTTTCTCACCGTTATTAATAAAAATCTTCATGTTATGAGAAGCAAAGTAACTCTTTTAAGAATAATAATAAATTCTTTTCTCGCTCATGATTGAGATCGTAAAACGTATAAATAGAAACACAATTATTTTATATACTGTTGCGTAATTGCTATTCAACTAGAAATTAACAAATTTAAATTAAATTTTAATTTCAATCATATGAAGAACCAAGGTTTCTAATTGCTTTATCAAGAAAGTTGAAAATATCACATATGTAAATTTGAAAGGGGAAAATCTCAGAAATATTAAACTAGTAAATATAAATATCAACCAATTCATATGTTAGATACAAAATGTGTGGATATTTTTTCATAAAACAATGCAACTTGAAAAAATGATAATAATAATTCGAAAGACCTGCTTCAATTCTTGTTTTAATATAAAAAGAGTAAAGTGAATAAGAATTAGAGCTATAGTAAAAGAGAAATCATTACTCCCTTTTTTTAGGTCAAATCATTACTCCCTTTTAATAATACAAAAGAGTACATTAAATTGCTACTTATCCTGTTTTATGGTTTCTTAATAAGATCATTAATATCAAACAAATATTTTCACAATTTCACGCAATCTACCTTAATATTTTCATTAGATGAGTTTATATAATAGTGTGTATATATATAAAAGACATATAAGATGTACAAAATTTCATAATGTTGGGGGTGCTGCCCCTTTACTCGAACACTGATTATTTCTGTTTTTTTTTTTTTTTTTATCAAAAAAATGAACAATATCTATATACTATTATATAAAGAACCCATTGTGACACCAATCTTTTGATTTCCAATTTTAACATTTGAGTTTTAGCTATATTGTAAAAGTATACTATTAAATTCCCAAAATAACCTTACAAATTAAGTTAGACTAATTAATTACACTATTTATTATAATTAATGATTTACTTTTTCTATAATATATTTTTCTTCCATTGTTATACTTTAAATTTATGGCACATGTTATCTAAATAATTTTTCTTCTTTAACCCACATAGAATGACATTAAAAAAATAATTATGCTCGCGGAAATTGCGTGCTCCATTTGCTAGTATTACTGAATAAAATGCAGTTGTGGTGATATGAATATTAATGTGGGTGTTAATTATACGCAATTTGCTCTAACACTTGTATTCATCAATCTCGAAAAAGAAATACTTTAGGATAGATTATTATACACTTTCCTTCTACTTTTTGCAGCATATGGGAATGCTCGAGATTCACTCGAACGCTATTTAATTTCTGAAATTTATTGTAGCGGTAGTCCTGGTGAAGAATCTTGCATGAGCTTTTCGCCATTTTTCCTAGAATCCAAAGCATATCCCATATATATTATTATATAGTGTAAAAATATATAATGTTAAGAAAATCCTTTTTATTATAGTAACAGCAAAGGTCCCACCAAAAAGTAACAAATTCCCACCGGGATGAGCGCTGCATAATTCAACGCTCCAGGAAATTAAAGCGCTTGAGATTGATTAGATTCCCATGATCCCATGATAAGATTATGCTCTCTCATTACAACAAAATGCCTTGTCCTAATGTTCCCTTTCCATTTTTTTCTCTGTTAGATTTTTCCAATCATCAAATTATTTTTTTGTCGTGGAGCGATTTTTTTTTCCTTCTAAAATATGGTATATATCATGAAGTAAGATGCTCTTTTTAGTTACTTAGATAACTTCAGGTTTAAAATCGTCCAATTGTTAACAGAAATCATGAGCTTGATTTGGGACCAAATATGCACAAATAATACGCATTAGCTTGTCGGTTGGTCTTGCTAAGCCTCTTGAGTTAGAATGAGTTGGCTGTTATAGAATAACTAAAACTATTTGGGAATTATAACAATATATTAAAAGAACATAAGAAAAGAAGAGTGTTTGGGAATTATAACAATATATTACTCGTGAAATAGTGTTTTTCTCTTCATCTTGATGGCTCCTTATATAGGCAAGAATTTTCAATATCTTATATTATTTACAACAACTACTATTATTATAAAATATTATTTGTACATAATTTTCAACAACGGCCACAAGGCATATTCTACCAACCATATTTATAACACTCCTCTTTGGCCATTTGAAGATTTTGTTATGTACATGATCTGTCTTCTACACACGTCTTATGCTGCCTCGTTAAAAACTTTATAAGAAAAAACCGAGTGGGATAAAAACATTAATAAGGGAAAAAGAATGCAGCCGTGTGAACTTCCCCTCAAGTTGGCATCTCCAATTCTTCATAAGTCTCGTAGATGACGCATCTCAATACTTTGAGCATGTTTCTTAAAAGTTATAGTAGGGAGTGTCTTTGTAAAAAGATCTGTCATATTCTCACATGATTTAACATATTGGGTATTAATTTTTTTTGTTCTTCTCGAGTTCCTGAGTGTAGGCAAAATATATTGGGGGTATGTGTTTGGTTCGATCACTCTTGATATAGCCTTCTTTCATCTGTGTAATACATCAGAATTGTCTTCGTATAATGTTGTAGGACCCTCTCTAATAGGTAAGCCAGATGTACTTCTTATATGATGTGTCATTGATCGTAGCCATACACATTCCCTGCTTGCTTCATGGAGTGCAATAATCTCAGCATGATTCGATGATGTTGCAACAAGTGTCTGTTTATGAGAATGCTATGAAATAGCAGTGCTTCCATACGTGAATATATATCGTGTTTGAGATCTGTATTTATGTGGGTCTCATAGAAAACCTGCATCTGCATAACCAATCAATTCATGTACCGCATTGTTAGGATAAAATAGACCAAGATCTACAATTCCTTGAAGATAACGGAATAAGTGTTTAATTCATTTCCAGTGCCTTTTTGTGGGTGATGAGCTAAACTTGGCTAATAAATTCACAGTAAATGATATATCAGGTCTAGTACAATTAGCTAGATACATCAAAGCTCCAATATCACTTAAATATGGAACTTCAGAACCAAGAATTTCTTCATTTTCTTCACAATGACGAAATAGATCTTTATCTATAGATAATGATCTTGCAATCATAGGATGGTTCAAAGGTGTTGCTTTATCCATGTTAAAACGTTTCAATATATTTTTAGTATAGTTAGATTGATGCACAAGTATTCCATTTTTAACATACTCAATTTGCAAACCAAGACAATATTTAGTCTTTCCAAGATCTTTCATTTCAAATTCATCCTTTAAATAATTTATTGTTAAATGAATTTCTTTGTTAGTGCCAATGATATTTAAATCATCTACATAAACTGCAATATTTGTAAAACCAGATGATGTTTTCTTAATAAAAATGCTTGGACACAAAGAATTATTTATATATCCTTCTTTTAATAAATATTCACTCAAACGATTGTACCACATGCGACCTGGTTGCTTTAACCCATATAATGATCTTTGCAATTTAATTGAGTACATTTCTCTAGGTTTGGAACTTGATGTTGCGGGTAATTTAACTCCATCAGGGACCTTCATGTAAATATCATTATCAAGTGATCCATAGAGATAAGCACTGACAACATCCATGAGATGCATGTTTAGATTTTCATAGACCGCTAGACTGATCAAGAATCGAAATGTAATTGTATCCATTACAGGAGAATACGTTTCTTCATAATCGATTCCAGGTCTTTGAGAGAAACTTTGTGCGACAAGGCGAGCTTTGTACCTTACAATTTCATTTTTCTCATTTCGTTTGCGAACGAAGACCCATTTGAACCCTACGGGTTTCACACTTTTCGGTGTGTGAACAATGAGTCCAAATACCTCTCGCTTATTAAGCGAATCTAATTCAGCTTGCATAGCATCTTTCCAGTTATCCCAATCATTCCTATTTTGGCATTCAATTACAGATTTGGGTTCAGGATCATCATTTTCATTCACAATTTCATAAGCGACTAAATATGAAAATATTTCATCCATATTTTCCATCTCATTTCGATCCAATACCATTCCTGTATTGATATAATTTATAGAGATTTCAACGTTCTCTTTATTTATAAGATGTGATTGGATAACTTCTTGAGGTATCTCATATGTCATATTTTGCGACTCATGAGGCATAAATTCCTCAATAATAGGATCATTAGGTTTTGATACTCCTTTTCTTTTTCGAGGATTTTTGTCCTTTGAGCTAGTAGGACGCCCACGTTTCTTAGTTATATCAAATATATCATCCTTTGATGTTTCTTTTGGAATTACAATATGAGCAGGAGCATTTGCAACTCGTATATGTGATTTTGTTATCCTGCTTATGTCAGTAAATGCATCGGGTAATTGATTTGCAATAGCTTGTAAATGCAAAATTTTCTTTACTTCCAAATCACATTGCTTTGTTAGCATATCAAAGCTTGTCAAAGATGGATTATACCATGATATATCATTTTCCAACTGCTTCTTTTCTCCCCTTAAGGTTGGAAAATTTGCCTCATTAAAATGACAATTGGCAAAACGTGTCGTAAAGACATCACCTGTTAGAGGCTCAAGATATCTGATTATTGATGGTGAGTCAAATCCAACATATGTTTTCAACCTTCTTTGTGGTCCCATTTTTGTTCGCTTTGGTGGTGCAATTGGAACATAAACCGCCCAACAAAAATCTTTATATGAGAAATATTAGGTTCATGACCAAAAACAAGTTGTAATGAGGAGTATTCATGATACGAGCTTGGTCTAATGCGAATTAGTGATGCAGCATGTAAAATCGCATGACCCCATAGAGAACTTGGCAATTTAGCTTTCATCAACAATGGTATAACAATTAATTGAAGACGTTTAACTAATGAGTCAGCTAAATTATTTTGAGTATGTACATGTGCAACACTATGTTCAACCGTAATTCCAGTTTACATACAATAATCATTGAAAGCTTGAGATGTGAATTCATCAGCATTGTCAATTCTGACTTTCTTGATCGTATAGTCAGGAAATTGAGCTCTTATTTTAATTATTTGAGCTAAAAATCTCGCAAATGCCATATTGCGAGTAGAAAATAGACACACATGTGACCATCGACTTGAGGCATCAATTAATACCATAAAATATTGAAATGGTCCACATGATGGATGAATAGGTCCACATATACCACCTTTAATTCTTTCAAGAAATGTGAGTAATTCTGTCTTAATTTTAACTGGTGAATGTTTTATAATTAGCTTTCCAAGAGAACAAGCTTCACATGGACTATTGATGCTCAGATTGAGTTTGGATTCTTTTAATGAATGTCCATATGTAGTTTTAATTATCCTTCGCATCATTGTTGAACCAGGATGACCTAGTCGATCATGACATAGAGTCAATAATTCTGGATTTTCATTGACTACCATATTTGATTCGATTTCATTAATATATGTATAATGCAACACTGATGAGATATATGGTAGTTTTTCAAGAAAAATGTTTCTTTCCTGGTATATTCTTAGTAATGAAAACATATTTACCCTTATTCACAGTCATTGACTCAGTATCATATCCATGACGATATATATCTTTAGAACTCAATAAATTTCTTCTGGATTTAGGGGCCAATAAGGCATCATCGATGATAAACTTTGTTCCATTTGGTAAAGTAAAAGTAACTGTACCAGATCCTTCAATCAATTTAATAGGACCTCATATTGTAACGACTTGAAATTTTGAGGGTTCTAAATATGTAAAATATTTATTACTTGTGAGAACTGTATGAGTTGTACAACAGTCAAGTAGGCAGAAATCACCAGTATGCTCCATATCACGCCAAATAAACAATATTAAAACAAACATTGCAATAAACAGGGTATATATTTGAAAAGATATTATTTTATTGAAAGCACACAATAGAAATGTAGGAAGTAGATAATACAACTTAAAACATAAATCGCAATAAGCATATTCAGTTAGAAAATCACATACACATATTAAGCCAAACGAACATCATAGCCATCAGTAAAGTCTGCCGCCTCCATAAAGGTGGAATTACCATTTGGATTTTGTTCAACAAGGTTAACTTTCTTTTATTTACCCTTCAAACTTTCTTGGTACATCTTACAAAGATGTTCTGGTGTACGACATGTGTTGGCCCAATGCCCTTTCATTACACATCTAAAACAATAACCTTGAGGGTTTTTAGTATTTTTTTCTTTGTTCTGGTGGTTATTCTTAAAGACAGTGTTGGTATGCGAGGGGTTATGAAAATCCCCTCGACCACGACCATGGCCACGACCACCTCTTTTACCGCGTCCACCTCTATAGCCATATCCTCTTCTATGACTACCTCTACCTTGACCATGACCACGACCAAGACCACGACCACGACCTTGATTGGCATTCTCATAGGAGTTTGAAAAGTTAATGGCATTTGCCTCAGGTAATACATGTGCTCCAGGAGGACGAGATTGATGATTTTTCATCAATAAGTTATTGTAACTTTCTGCCATTAACAACTTTTTTTGCAAGTCGTGATATTTTAAAATATTCATCAATCGGTATTGCTGTTGAACATTTATCATGGACACATGGAAAGTAGAAATTGTTTCCTCTATCATTTCTCTATCAGTAAGCTTTCTTCCACAATAAATTAAATCTGAACGAATCTTCATAAGTGCGGAGTTGTATGCGCTTACAGTTTCAAAATCTTGGAACCTTAAATCGTTCCAATCATCGGTGGCTTTTGGCAACATGGTTTCCTTTTGATGGCCATATCTTTCCTGTAGATTTGTCCATAATTCATGAGGATCGGTAACATCGAGATATTCTCCCTTTAAGGTTTCATCAAGATGTTTTCTCATGTAGATCACAACCTCATATTTTTATGGATCCGTATTTGTATTTACTGCAGCAAGAGTTTCAACGATGCTCTTTGATCTGAGGTACAATTTCGTATCCGATTTCCATTGTCCACAATTCTTGCCAGTGATATTGAGTATACAACTAACTGTACTCATGTGGTTAGACATTTTCCTAGCTAAATATATAACCAAGAAAAATATAATTAGGACCGAGACAATTTATTTAACACATAATCAGCGTAATTATTACAATAATACAATGCAATTATCTCATCTCTAGCCAAATTTTGAACTCGAACATTATTATGATAAAAGGGAGGAATATCATAGGGACAAACATAGGAGTGTCTTCATCTACTAGCATTAAAATAAAAATTGAAAGGTAAATGAGGATCGAGATCGATGTTGTCGTAGAGATCATTTTGCAAGATGAGAGAAATAAGGTGAAGATTTGTGTGGAGTTTGTGTTATGAAGTTTGTGTGTTTATAGAGGAAAAATATCTGTAAGTAGTCGTTTATAGCCGTTAGAAAAACAATCATCTTTTTTTGCATGTTTTATGAACGGTAATGTCTTTAATAATTTAACAACAAAAATTAATTGTAATAACATGTAAAATAATTTTTTCCGCATTAATAATATTTTAACAGACATATGGAATAATATTACGATAAGTAAATACATATATTTTTAGGATAAATGCATCAAACCCCCTGAACTATACACGTTTTTGCGAAATCGTCCTTAAACTAAATAAATAAGCGGTTTGCCGAGAAAGCTTTTCATCACAAGGTCCTACCCTAACTATACCATTCTGTTCGATTTGCCCTCTGGCCGGGTTTTCTGCTATTTTTGGCCATTCTTGGCCGGAATTTTTCCCCTTACCCGACACATATGTGTTGTACTAGATATATTTTAGTAGTTGATGACAAAAAGTTGGCGAAAAAACACCTCGAACGGGACATATTCCGGCTAAAATACACAGAAGAGGAAATCAAATTTTTGCCGGAATATGTCCCGTTCGAGGTGTTTTTTAAAACTCGATTTGTCATCAACTACTAAATACATCTAGTACAACACATATGTGTCGGGTAAGGGGAAAATCTCCGGTCAAGAATGGCCAAAAATAGCCGAAAACCCGGCCAGGGGGAAAATCGAACAGAATGGTATAGTTTAAGGGGCAAACCGCTTATTTATTTAGTTTAAGGACGATTTCGCAAAAACGTGCATAGTTTAGGGGGTTTGATGCATTTATCCCTATATTTTTTCCGCCACATTACTATGTAAAAAATTTCATGGGCTTAAGGAATAATGTAAATAAGTAAAATAATTGCAATGAATTAAGTGCGTAAATAATTTCCGTCACATTACTATGTAAAAGCTTTCATGGGCTTATGGAATAAAATAAGCAATAATAAAATGTTAGTAGTCGTTTCTAGCTTGGGGTTAACTCAAGCATCAACGAAAGTTAAAATTAGTTTTAGTGTTAGAGTTAGATGACAGTAAAATAATCATAGAACTATAGATAGGTGGTAGTCCGCCTTGTCTATAATAATTTAGATAGATGAACACGTAAATATTAAACTTTAACAACAAAATTATAAACACATATTCATCTAATCATAAAATTATAGATTGCCGATAATCCGCATTGTCTATAATAATTTAGATAGATGAACAAGTAAATATAAAACTTTTGTACCTTTTAACATTGAACGTTTTCTCTAACGAATGAACTAAATTCTTTCGGATGGAGCACTATCGTGCTGATAACGTGTTATAGAATAACTAAAACTATTTGGGAATTATAACAATATATTAAAAGAACATAGGAAAAGAAGAGCAAATAAGGAGTATATTACTTGTGAATGAGTGTTTTTCTCTTCATCTTGATGGCTCCTTATATAGGCAAGAATTTCCAATATCTTACATTATGTACAACACCTACTATTTTTATAAAATAATATTTGTACATAATTTTCAACAATGGCCACAATGCATATTCTGCCAACCATATTTATAACAATGGGAAAATTATAAGCATAAGAAAATTTAATTAGAAAGGGAAAAAATGAAACGATGTACTTTTTTAACATCGTAGTTTTGAGTAAATATGTAAATTAAGATGAGCTTGGCCCCTAACTAGCAAGTAGACTGTAGTATGATCGCGCATAATGAGGTGTAGCACAATGTATGATGAAGGTCATGGGCTACGTTATCGATGTATCTTCGATGTCGGGTGAATCATTCTCTTGAATTATAATTCCGCATCATTCATTCTAATAAAGCCACTTAAGAGCAAATAAGAAAATAGTTGAATTTAACATGGTTTCACAATCTATCTAGTTTAATGATGGGCTTGCCAACTCTCTAAACTATGTAACAAGATTCGATGGTTATTCTGAAGTTCTTGAATTCTATCCTACATAATTTAATTTGAGAGTGCAATAGGTGATCCACCAAGGTTGATATAGAATTTCTGACACGAAAGGTCGTGATGTGTTGCGGATGCAAATAGGCTACATATTAATTACATCAACTTCATATGTATCATATCCACCATGTGTTAATAACTTAACACAAGTAACTAAAGTAGCTACACCAAATTATCTGAGTTGTGCAAATGATTTTTCACTTATAATATCGATATATGTCCTTTCTGGAGAAGGTAATGCTTAATTTAGGTTTCCATTCTTCTTTTGTGAGTTTAGGGATGCTAGGTGTGCGTTCTGTTTCATATTTTGTCATTGTTAGTGGGCGTGAGTCTATTATTTTTTATCCTGAGAGAGGCCATCAACAAGGGGATCCATTATCCCCTTAATTGTTCTTACTTGTTTGTGAGGTTATTTCAGCGCTCATTAGTGAAGCAGAGTCACGGGGTACCCTTAAGGGCATATCAATCAGTCGCCATGCACCAGCGGTATCCTATTTATTATTTGCAGACGATACTCTGATATGTTGCGACGCTAATATGGGAACAGCGGAGGAGATTGCTTTGATTCTGAAAAGGCATCGGGGCAAAAAAATCAACTTGGATAAGTCCGTGGTTGTATTTAGTAAGAATACAAGAGAGGACGAGGCTCAAATTATTACAGACGTTTTGGGAGTTCAAGTGGCGCAAAAACATGACAAATACCTTGGCCTTCCATCGGTGGTGGGGAAATCTAAAAAAGAATTGTTTGCTTATATTCGCGAGAGGATTTGGAAGAGCGCACAAGTGTTGAAAGGGCATAATCTTTAGAGTGCTGGGAAAGAGGTTCTCATTAAGTCTATGTTCTAAGCTATACCGTGGTTCACAATGAGCTGCTTCAGGCTCCCTCACAACCTTATTGAGGAACTTGAATCCTTGATTTGTAACTTTTGGTGGCGCAGTGATTCGACTAACAAAATCCATTGCTTGGCGTTGAAAAAGCTGTATATCCGAAAAACAGAAGGAGGCATGGTTTTAGGACTTTGAAGGCGTTCAATTTGGCATTACTAGCGAAACAAGCTTGGAGGATTTTTACCAATCTCGAGAGGTCTTGTAGGGCGGATCTTCAAAGCAAAATACTTTCCTAACACCTCTTTTTTGGACGCAAAGGTCGGGAATAATCTGTTCTTTTCGTGGAGATGCATTAGGGAGACAATACACGTTGTTGAGAAAGGTATCCATTGGAGAGTTGGTAATGGGAACTCGATTTCTATTTGGAGGGATAAATGGATCCCACGATCGTCGCTATTCCGAGTTTTTTCACCGCGACCTACTGAATGTGAGGCCAAAGTGGTAAGTGATTTGATGGATGAGGATTCTGGAGAGTGGAACATGGGGCTGATCCATGAGCTTTTCTTTGGACGCGGATGCAATCTTGTCAATCCCACTGGCGCATAGAGGTATGGAGGATAAGATCATTTGGCACTTTGAGAAGAATGGAAGTTTCTCGGTGTGTAGTGCGTACCATCTTATTCTTGACTGGGCACTTCAGAAAAACAAGGAATGCACGACCACAAGTGATGGAGGCTCGAGGGTAAAGCTGTGGAAAATAATTTAGAGCTTAAAGTGTCCGAATAAGGTGAAGACTTTTGTGTGGAGATTATGCACGGACAGCCTACCGACGAAAGGAAAGCTTGTGCGACAAAAAGTTGTATCGGATGATTTATGCCCAGTTTGCTCTTGTGGTAGAGAGGACAACAAACATTGTTTATTTACATGCCATGCCGCACGACAAGTTTGGGCCCTATCGCATTTACCAAGCAACAATATGATTCGGGATGAGGAAGATGTGATAATTTGGCTGAAACGAATGCGATCAAGTGTGGATGATGTTAAACTAATGGAATATGCAATTATTTGTTGGGCACTTTGGAGCAACCGCAACCGAATTGTGGCAGTGGGTGGAGTTTCAAGTTCAGGAGATATTCTGTCTTTCGCACGTGGTTTCATTGCATCTTGGGCTGCAGCAAACGTGGGACAGAATAGGAGAGACCATCAGCGTTCCTTTCTTGAATGGCAGCCACCCGCGGGTAGTGCAATAAATGTGAACTTTGATGGAGCATGCTTTAATGATCAGAACGCGTGTAGGATGGGAATTATAGCACGGGATAATTCAGTTGCTATCTTGGCGTGGGTAAGACGACAACATTAAGTGCTAATGGATCCAACTGTAACAGAGATTATGGCAGCTCGTTGGGCAGTAAGGTTGGCGCTGAAAATGAATTGGACAGATGTGGTGTTTGAGGGCGATAGCTTAAATGTTATCACGGATCTTGCGCACAATAGAGAGGGAGGCACATAATATTTTAACATTGTTCGTGAAGTAAGAGACGTGTGTAAGGACATAAAGGAATTCATCTTTTGATGGGTTTTCCGCGAGGCTAATAGCGAGGAACACATGCTTGCTTGGAATGCACACACAAAATTAGAATTTTCTAATTCTTGCATCTATGTTTTTTCAAATTCTGTGTTTTGTTTTTGTCAACAATGATGTATTATGACATTTGGTCTTTTTGCGTTAATGCAAAGCCTTCTGGCGTTTGAGGGGAGATCAAAAGGAGAAATAGGACCAAAAGCAACCGAGTTTTCCGTCCATTTTGCCAAGTTATGAGCTGCTTTGTTCCCGTTTCGGTTGATGAACTTGAATCGCCATTTTGGCCATTTATTCCAATAGCGTTTGATGTCTTTGATCAAGGAGCATGCCGACCATTCAGCTTGAAGTGACGGGAAGCAAATAAGAGAGATTGCGCGCAAACAATCACTTTCAAAGATCACATTCTCTTGGCGGATAAAGTTAAGCCATTTACATGCTTGTTTCAGAGCGAAGAGTTCAGCCGCAAGGGGGTCATGGCTGAGTTTGCCATGACTGAATGCCAAAAGCACTGTTCCATTATGATTTCTAACTAAGCCCGCTGCTGTTGTTCTTGAAGAGACAATATTGAAAGCAGCATCTGTATTAACTTTAAGCCATCCCCTTTGAGGAGGTTTCCATGTGCTTGCAAGGCTTGGGGATTTTCAAGAAATGTTTTTTTCAACTTGAGCATCATAAAATTCCTCGGCTTTGAGCGAGATTTCCTTGAGAAGATCATCTGCATTAATGGAAAAAGATTCGTGAATAATACGATTACGCGCTTTCCACAAGTAATGGATACAACAAGCAAAAAAAGTGATGAATTCTTCCCTTAAAGAATCTGATGGAAAAAATGAGCAATCTTTTTTGAAAATAAAGGAAAGCCATTCTTTAAGATCCGAGTCAGCAAATTGTTCCATGCACAGATTCCATTTGGAGCCAAAACAGATTGCTCGGACAAGAGGGCATTCCAGGAAGATGTGGTCGCACGTTTCTATTTTTAGAAAACAAAATCTGCAAAGCAAATCTTGAACAGGAAAGCACACATTTAAACGAGAAGTTGTTGGTAGGGCGTTAAATATTAATTTTCATAGAAAAAATTTGAGCCTTTCATGAATGTTTGTAGACCAAATTGAAGAGCAAAGAGGGTCCACTGCCACAGAAGATCTGCTAGAGAGAATAAAGGAGTAAGCGGTTTTGGCATTGAGGACTCCTGACGAGGAGAGAGTCCAAAAGAAAGAGCCATCTTTGGGAGAATCACAGAAATCAATCTTGAGAATGGCCAAGGTTGTTTCCTCATCAAAAATGAGGTGGATAAGGTCTGAGTTCCAAGAGTCTCCCGTAGAGCTAACAAGGTCGCTGACAACCGAAAAGGTAGTTAAGCAACCAGAGAAATTTGGAGAGATTTTTGGGCAGTGGTCTTCAATAGTTGGAATCCAAGGCGAGCTCCAGATGGGAACTTGAGAACACTTGGAAACATGGCAGCAAACACCTTTTAAAATAATGTCCCTACACTTAAAAATATCACGCCAAAACCAAGAAGAATTATCTGGAGGTTTGACAGCTTTCAGAAAATCGCAATTTTTCAAGTATTTAAGAGAAATAAACTTAACCCAATTTTTGTGTTTGGCAACAACAAAATTCCAAGCTTTTTTGGACAACAAAGCTTTATTAAAATCACTCATGCGTCTAAATCCGAGGCCTCCTTTGGATTTTGGAGTACAAAGGTCATCCCAGGCTTTAAGAGCAAGGACATTCTTATTAGAGTTTTCCCCCCACCAAAAACGCATGCAAAGCTGATCAATTTTTAAGCAAATACTTTTGGGGATAATACAAGTTTGCATAATATGAAGGGGAATAGACTGCGCAACAGATTTGATCAAAACACCTTTGCTAGCTTGAGAGAGATTACATTCATTCCAACCAGAAAATCTAACAGAAATTTTAGAGACAATATCCCGAAAAGCTCTGATTTTGGATTTTGGTTTGCAAAAGGGTTGACCAAGATGTTTAGAATTGTGGTCACAAGCTTTCAAGCGAAAGAAAGACATAATATTAGATGCCAAGGAAGAATCAACATTACCACTGAAATGGATGAATGATTTATCGCGATTGATGACTTGAGAAGACCACTTGTCAAATTTTAAAAGGCAACTATCAATGGTCTTCGCGTCTTGAATGTTTGCCCTGCAGAAAATGGTTAAGTCATCAGCAAAAAGGAGATGGGATATTGGAGGAGTGAAACGAGAAATTTTTACTCCTTTGAATAAGGCATCAGATTCTGCTTTGAGGAAGATACGGGAAAAAAGTTCAGCATAAATAATAAATAAGAAAGGAGAAATTGGGTCTCCCTGTCGTATTCCTCGACTTGGTTTGAAGAAACCGAACGCTGATCCGTTAATTAGAAAGGAGTAGCTGCAAGAGGAAATACACTGATGTATCCAGTTAACAAAACAGTCATTAAAACCCATATTTTGGAGGATTTGAATAAGTAATTTCCACTCAACCCTATCAAAGGCTTTAGTTAAGTCCATTTTTAGGGCCATCACTCCATTTTTGCCTTTACGGCGAGCAAAGTAGTTCATGATTTCACCAGACACAAGAGAATTATCACAAATATCTCTATCAGGTATAAAAGCTGATTGAAAAGGAGAAATGCACTTATCTAAGCAACTTTTGAGGCGGATAGAGAGGATTTTTGTAATAATTTTATAAGAGATATTACACAAGCTGATAGGTCTATAATTTTCAACCTTTGTAGCACTATCTGTTCCATTATTTTCGGATTTCGTTACAATTTGTAATTGCTATCTATTTATCTATCAAAAAAAAAAAAAGCCTTCTGGCGTTTCAAAAAAAAAAATAATAATATATCGGTATATGTAAGTAAGAAACTTAAGATGCTAAATGTTAAGTTGTACAAGAAACAAGAAGCACACGAAATTTCTGTTATATGCTAATAAACCGTCTGTTGAGTCCCAAATTCTTATTTTATAATATGCTTGATTTGAGTGGTATGGGGACAAGCAAAATGTAAGATGTAACGTGTTTATTTATTTATTATTATCTATTTATTATTCATGTCATAAAATAGTCCCAAATTCTTATTTTATAATATGCTTGATTTGAGTGGTATGGGGACAAGCAAAATGTAAGATGTAACGTGTTTATTTATTTTTTATTATCTATTTATTATTCATGTCATAAAATATTATAAAATGTATTTCTAAACGTCGTCTTTAAATAATATAAACAACAGTGATTCCTGATTAAACTAATTCCATACAATTCATTGCAACTGATTTTAGTAAACGTATTTGTTAAAAGGTTTGGAATTATGACCTAATTAACTGAATTATTTATTCGGGTTGAAACACCCTTACCCGTGGTTCAAAAGCTAAATGTTATTTTAAAGGAGACAAAATAACAAGAACATTCCTTCATTTATTCACTATATTTCACTTCTGTTGTATGCCTGTGTCTTGAGTTGTTTTTCTTTAATTGATCACCTCCCTTTATATAGAAATTTTTAGGGACAGGTGTCTCTATGCATGTGTTTAGTAAATACACGTGTCGCTTTGTACACCAATCAAGAAGATAATGTCTATCTTGATCTACTAAGTGCTGACTGTACGGTTTTATCTTCTTTCGAGGACCTTCGCCTTCTTTCCGATAGGTGGTAGGCTGCCTTCTTTGTCTCCGAGGGCCTATTCCCTCTAGTAATGACTTGAGGGACAAGTTTGGGTGTCCCCTTAGTGATAATGCCGCTCCGATAGGGACATGTCTTGAAGTAAGTGATTCGGGGCATTTTCTCCGACGGGGTGTTCACCCATGATTTGAATTCCGAGGGGCTTTTATCCTTCGTGGGTAAGTGTTTCTCTTTCCGAGTGCCCGGAAAGTATTGTGTTGTGGTTCTTACTTCAATGTGTGGTTCCGTTGTTTGAGTTGGTTGTCCGGGGCATTGTTCCGAGGGCACTTGTATTGGGAGTGCATAGCAAGGAAGTGTTCTTGTCAAGGTTCTGGGACTCGGGAGTCCGTTGGGGCCCTGCTCGGCGTCGTGATGGATATCTGAATCAGGCGGATCCATCCGGGTTTGCTTTTTATCCGATGCCACCTTGATATCTGGTCTTGATTCATCGTGACTTTCTGAGGGACAATAGGTGCCCTCGTCGGATGGCCACTCATACTACTTGGGGTTAGTAACCGAGCGATATTGGTCACATCCGATGGGCCTCCTCGTTGGGAGTGGGTACAACTTCATCGGAAGTATTCGTGACAATAGTATTGTCCATTTATTAATCCTTCTGATTTAGGACTAATATTCTCTTTAATCTCGTATTTATTTTATACGGTTAACACTAGCCCCCCCAAATTTCGATCGCCATCGTAGAGGCGATGGAAATTTTAATCTTGGGGTTTTTGTAAGCTGAGAAGTTTTTGTGTTTTTTCCTCTTTGCCCATTTTTTTGTGGCCATTTTACGAGGGGGGCGAAGCTTTTTCCACTATTTTTTGATTTTTCCGAGGGGATAAGTAGCCCTGAGTGTTGCTTTTCCTTTTTTCAAGATTTTTCCGAAGGGATATGATTTTTTCCTTTTCTTCCAAGGGGGTTTATACTTTTTTTCATGTCTCCGAGGGTATTACAGTGCATACGAGTGCATGCTAAAAATTTGTAAAGGTAATTACCTGATTGCCCTTGGGGCGTGACGACTTGATGGCGGTTTCGACGAGCAGTTATGGTGTTGAGAAGTAACGGTTCGTAGCATTGAAGGCCTGACGATTTCTTTTAAGCCGTTAGATCATATATGATAGTGGGCATTCGACCGTTGAGGATTTTCAACGGTTAGGACGTGTGGAGGACATGCGTCTTTTGAGTGGCGACGTGGAGCGCGAATCTCGTGACACGTCTTAATCGTTACTCCTATAAATAAGGCCCGTCTATACTCATCCCGTCACTTTATCTTTCAACCTTCAAATTTTCTCAACTCTCTCAACTTAAGAAAGCCGTTTCTATATCTCTCAAATTTCTTCCTCGCGCTTTTTTTTCTTTATCAATTTGTAAAATCTTCTTCTTGCCCAAAAAAGAAAATGGCCTCCTCTGTAAACACTTCCTCCACCGATGTTTCCGCCGCTTTTGTGGCTACTGCTCCCCTCGTGGGGCCTGCTGCTGCCACTCGTAAAAGGAAGGCTGCCGTTGCTGAGGGGAGCGGCGCCGCCTCTGCTAAGAAGGCTAGGGTTTCAAAATCGAAGAAGCCCCTTGCTCGCGATCTCTCTAAAATCGAGAAGATTCGGTCCGTTGTTACCTACGAGCAGGTCATGGATCTGTTGAAGGCCACGGGGACCGCTATGAAGAGTGACTATTCACATTCCCACTGAGGATCAGAGTGCTTGTCATCCTTCCGCGGGTATGCTTATGGTGTACTTCGCACAGGTGAATTACGGGTGGCGCTCATTTATGCCACCCTTCTTTTGTGAGGTTTTCAAGACTTGCGGCATTTGTCCGAGTCAATTGGTGACCAATGGATTTGCTGCTCTCTGCATTTACGTGTTTTGGTGCCTCATCAAGGGGTATGAGTGCAGAGTGGATCATTTCCTCTCAATTTTTGATGTGGTGGTGTCGCCCGGGGGATACCCCTTTTATCATGTCCGCCATCCGGGACAACTCGGGGAATTCCACGAAGAGGATTCTGGGCGTGACAATCAGCTCGCATAGCGTTTGGAAGGACAAGTTCTTCTATGTGAAGCCTGTCCGAGGGACGTGGGACGTGCCCTTCACATGGGCAGAGGGTGTGACTCCAATTCGCACCATGGATAAAGACATGATGCTCTCCCCGGTAATTGCGCAACAGCTGTTAATGGAGTCGGAAGATTTTCCGAAGCTGTTTGATGATTCCGGGCTTCACCACGTAGTGTTTACTGATGACAAGGTGAAGAAATCGCTTTCCGTTCTGGCCGTGCGCTTGGCAGCTTTCAGTAAGTTTCCCTTTCTTATTCTCATGCTCTATTTTTCGTATTTATTTCCTCCGAGTAGTTTCTTTTTCGTATTTATTTGTCTGTACTTACTTGTCCTTGTGTGGTGCAGAGGAGGTTATGGCGAGATATTACTTACTGTCGGGTTCTGAAGAAGTGGCTCCGAATGGGCACAATGAAGCTTCCGAGGGGGGAGATCACGAGGGAGGGGAAGTGCAGTCTCCTGGGGAGGCAGGGATGGATCCGGGGGCTGAGGAAGTTCACGAGGACATCCCGCGTCCCTTCGTGGATGCTGTTGGGGTATGCTTGGAGGCCGTTCCACTGCGACAAGTGGACCCTATGTCTGCTTTGGTCGTGGTGCCAGCTCCCGAGTCTAACACTGGCAGTTCACCGAGGAGCTCCAAGGGGTCTCCATCTCCACGGGTGGAAGAAGAAGAGCCCTTGTCTCCTGGGCCGGATGTCGTGCTCATCTCTTCCCGGGACCCTTCCCCACCTTCCCCTCGTAAGTTTCCTTCTCTCCTCTATTTACTTGATTTTAGTATTCTATCCCGCATGGTTACCTAATTAGATATCTTATTTTTGTAGCAGTAATCAATAAGTGAAAGGCCCCCATGTTCCCGGGTGCTGACTTGTTTGCTCAACTGCTCCAATCGCACCCGGAAGAGCCATCAGGGGGTTCCGAGGGGATTTTCAAGAGTCCTGCTGATTTGTTGAAGGACTTGGAGGTGAAGAATGAGGTGTTGGGCACCTTGCTCAGCGGGGAGGGTTCTTCGGCCGCCATGGAGGTTCCTGAGGAAGTGATGACGGAGGCAGTGACTGTGACTCCCACTACGACTGTCCCTCCCCCGACGGCCGATTTCCCGAAGAGGGCTACCTTGCGGAGGTCTGCTTCCGAGGGAAGCCTTTTGCCCCAGGCACCCGAGAAGGAGCCACCGACCATGGGGGAAGCTTACCACGAGATTCTTCACTTCTTCGGCTCTGCTCTTTCTGCGCCTGCGGAGGGGTATCAGTTTCTACGGGCCAGCACCGTCTGGATGGAAGCTATCGTAAGTATATGTTATCTATTAGTTTTATCTTCACTGCGGTTTCCTTGTATCCTTACTTATATTCCCTTTCTCGTCATGTAGTCCAAGAAGACTCGGGAGGTCATCACCACTGTGGAGCAGCGCCATTTAAGGGAGGTGGCAGAGGTAAGTACTCTTCGGGGGTAGGTGGCTTCTCTCCAAGCCCGACTCCACGAGGCCGAGTCAATGACGGAAGTCCTTCGCACCAAGCTGGAGGCCCACGACTTTAAGTGGAAGGAGGACCAGGAGGTAAAGGAGGTGATGCGCCTTACTTTGCAGCGGGTGCAGTCGGCCTACGACCAGATGGAGGCGTCCGAGGGGGTTATCCGGGCGCAATTATCTCGCTTGGAAAAGGAGAAGGCAGAGCTCGAGGAAGCCCTTCGTGCTCGGATAGAGGCTCTGGAGAAGGAGAAGTCCGAGAGGTTGGAGAGGGAACGGGGGCTCCAATCGCGGCTAAACGAGTTAGTAGAGTTGAAGTTAGTCGGGGTAGTGCCACTGAAGGACGTGCAAGCCCAGATTGACGAGGTTGTTCGGTGTGCAACGGTGGAGGCGGAACGCCAATACACTGCCTTGTCCGATCGTGAGCATGCTCGGGATACACTCGGGCACATGCTGTGGGGATACTTGGAGTGTGCTACTTTGGCCCGCGGGGTGGTGCCTTCGGGGGTGAACTTCGGCCGCATTTTTGATGTTAAGAAGCTTGCTAGGCCATCTCCCGAGCAGGTTCACGATATTCTGGAGATGTTTGATGGTGCAATAACGCCAAGGGCTTCTCCTGCACCTCATCCGACCGCGTTTGCTCCTGGCGCAAGTAGTTCTGGTGGGGCTCTGTCTCCGAGTCCGTCTGCCGATTTACCCGAGGAGTCCCTCCCCACTCCGCCCCCGCCTCCTCCGAGTACGGGGGTTTAGAATAGGATTTTCTTTTGTTTTTCTACTACATACTCCTTATTTTATGAACATTTAACATTATGTCTTGTAAGTCTTTCCGAGGGCTTCTCGGATTTTTCTTTTAATGAACAAGCTCTTTTTCAAGCTTTCGTCCCTTTTGAGCAAGTATAATTACCTGGCCACTTATTTTTACTGTTTTAGGATAAGTAATAGGAAAAGCTTGCTAACTAAGTTTAAAAGTTAAGTATGAGGTGTTGCTTGGCATGTCGCCCTATTTTCTTAAGTAAGAAAATCATTGGACACATGTATCCCAATAACTAGTTTAGAGAGCTCAAGCTTTCAATATTTTTTACTTTTTGAAAAAGTATAAATAGTTGTTCAGTAATTCTTTCAAATTTACTTAAAATTTTTACCGTTAAAGACTCATTATATTTTCTTTGAAAAGATAAGTTTTTCTTCGAAAATCAAGTAAAGCAAGTAAATTACTTACCTTATCAAGATGATGCCTCCGTTTTTCAAGCAGGATGACTCTTCCTCGCTCCGCCACTCTCCTCGGAGTCCTACCCAGACCCTTCTTACTGTTAGGAGTGCGCCGTGCAGCCTCAGAGAATTCGACTCAGAGGAGTAGGCATAGTGAGCGCAGGGTGCGTGGTGGGACGAGTAATTCTGCGAGGGCCGTGTCTATCTCCCCGGAGGATGATCTCTATCGTATTAACCATATCCACAATGTATCCATGAGCTGTGATCCTTATCAGTTGGTGGACGAGTCGTCGGTGTATACCAGGCTCGTTTTGGAGCCCGAACGGATGATGGGGCGAGGGCTCGTTGGCACTGCCGTTGGAATCGAACATGGTGCCTCCGTCATGACACTCTTTGCCACATACAACTAGGATATTGACAAATATGATATAGTAATACCGCACCCCGAGCAGAGGGCTTATGATCCTCCCTCGGGCTATCTTACCGTATACCGGGAGCAAATGCGGTGCGGGTTGCGGGTGTTTTTTCACTCTTTCCTTCAAACTTTGTTTCGATACTGGCAAATGTGCCCGAGTCAGTTGACTCCGAACTCCTACCGTTATCTGGTGGGGTATATTTTGTGTTCCGAGTTGCTAAGGTTTCCATTGTCTCCTCATCGGGTGGGGGCCATATTCAACCTTCGCCCCTGCTCGGGTGGTCTCCCTTTCTTCAGCTTGGCCCATCGGGACAAGAGGAAGGACTTTCTGGATGTATCCAATTCACGTAATAATAGAACGGATTGGAAGAGGGCGTTCTTCTTAGTCCGTCCGAGGGGCCTATCAGCCAGGTCGTGGGGGTACCACTTTAGTGGGGGCTGAGTTATATTACCCCTAACGAAGCGATTATGAGGAGAGAGTGGTATTGAACGCCATCAGATCCAGGGGTGAATCATCCTCTGATACAGAGTTGGTATATCGTCATAGGGATGAACTGGAGCAAGGTCTGCTGGAGGCCCGAGAGGGGATAGATCAACTGCAGGCCGATCGGGAGACTTCCGAGGAGGTTCATGCCGCTACTTTGCAGGCAGAGCGGGACACATCATGGGATTTGGAGCGCCGCTTGGTGATGAAAAGAGCCCGAGTGGCAATCTTAGAAGACAGGTTGGGTGATCTCCGGGAGCAAGTTCGCTCCGTTGATGAACAATTGCTGCGTGTTGCAGGAGAGAGAGATGTAGCGAACTTACGAGTGCTGGAGTTAACTCGTACTCATGAAGTGGCGCTAGTTGTGGCCCGGGTCCAAGCGGTTTTGGGTGTTGCAGGGCCTTCTGTCCTTCGCGAGTCCCTTGCGCAGGAGATGCGCGATTTAGTCCGTATGGCATATCACTTGTGTCGGGGCGCAGTGGAGGCTTTGCCAGGATTCCCTTCGGACGTGGTAATTCCAGAGTTGAACATCCGTCAGGTGTTCCCGGAGGCTCCTTCTCCGCCGGGGCCGACTGTGTCTATCGGAGATCCGAATCATATGTCCGCGGAGGACCGCCATCGTCTGATCAAGGAGGGAAAGTGTCCCATGGAAGGTGTTTAGTTTGTATAGGTATTTTGTTTGGTATAAGGGCCTTTGTATAGGATGTGGTCCGATATACCTTGGGTATGGGGGGTCACGTGGTTTGTATAAGATGGCCCATCGGGTTAGATTGCCAATATAACTCGTAGGCATGGAGTCATTATTTTGTCGGGCAATCTTATCTCCCTTGTATCGTAAAGGCACCATTTATATATATAAATAACTTTTATTTATGTACAAAGCTGTTTCGTTACATCATGCATAGTACTTTCTAAGGTTAAACGCTTTCCAGGTATTGTTGAGGATGGCGTCCTTAGAATCGGCAAGGAGATAAGTCGCAGGCCCGACAATCCCTGCTATCTTGTACGGTCCCTCCCATCATGGTTCGAGTTTGCCTACGTTTTTAGAAGCCCCGACTCGTTTCAACACTAGGTCCCCGACTTGAAAAGTTCTGGGTTTCACCTTCGCATTGTAGTATCGGGACATCCGGCCCTTGTATTCTTCATTCCGGACCACGGCCCGCATTCTTTTTTCTTCGAGGAGATCAAGGGCAAGGGCCAAGTTAGAACCGTTAGCTACTTCCTCATACTCCTTAACTCGCCAACTTTCTATAGAGACTTCAGAAGGTACAACAGCTTCGCAGCCATAGGCTAAGCTGAAGGGGGTTTCGCCCGTGGCGGCGCTCTGCGTGGTTCGGTAGGCCACAGTATACCAGGTATTTCTTCTACCCACTTGGCTTTGTGCCAATCAAGTCGGGCCTTCATATTCTTCAAGAGGGTTCGGTTGGTCCTTTCCACTTGACCGTTTGCTTGAGGGTATCCCACCGAAGCAAAGCGGTGTTTGATCTCCCAGTGGTCACACCATTTTTCTAACCCTTGATCCGTAAATTGTAGACCATTATCACTTACCCGGTTCCGAGGGACACCGAAGCGGCATATGATGCTTCTCCAAAGAAAGTTGATAACGGTGCCCGCGGTTATCCGAGCTAGGGGCTCTGCTTCCACCCATTTGGTGAAGTAATCAACGGCTACGAGGAAAAACTTCTTTTGACCGACATCGGGTATAAGGGGTCCCACTATATCTATGCCCCCCTTGAAAAACGGGCAAGGGGTCAGGTGTGGTTCCGAGGGGGGCAGCGGGCTGATGAACCCGGGGGGCGTAAGCTTGGCATGGCTTGCACCTTTCGGCATGGCTTTTGCAATCTCTGGCCATCGTGGGCCAATTGTAGCCTTGGCGAATCAGGCGCCCGACCATACTTTCACCGCCCGTATGCCTGCCGCATGTCCCTTCGTGGGTTTCCGCCATAGCCAGTTGAGCTTCTTCCTCATTTAGGCATCGAGCGTGAGGGCATGAGTATGTCCTGCGGAATAATACCCCGTCTTTAAGAAAATACCTGATAGTTCTTCTGGCCATAAGCCGTTTCACGGCTTTATTCGTGGAATAACCTTCCGGGTCCTGTAGATAGGCTTTGATTGGGGTCACCCAACTGGATGGGGAGTCTGTAGTGGCATTCACTTCGTGGCCCTCGGCCTTCTCGGACTCGGTAACTTGGAGCAGGGTGATATTCCGGGTGTAGATAGCGGCCGTTTGGGTGGCCATCTTGGACAAGGCGTCCGCCTCTTAATTCTCCTTTCGTGGGATTTGAACTATTTTGCACTCATCGAACCATTCTCGTTTGTGGTGAACCGCTTGGAGGCATGATTACATCCTCTCTTCCTTGGCTTCGTACGAGCCACTGACTTGTTGCACAATTAGTTGCGAGTCGCTGTGGATGAGTATTTTTCTGATGCCGCCTTCTCGGGCTAGCCTCATCCCTATGAGTAAGGACTCATATTTGGCTTCGTTATTCGACAAGGGGTAGTCGGTTCTGACCGCGAAGTGGAGTATCTCTTCTTCTACTTCTTGGTTTGCTAGAACTATCCCAGAGCCCCCCCCCCCCCCCCCCCCCCCCCCCCCCCCCCGTGTGTGCTCACAGAGGAACCATCCACATAGATGTGCCACAAGGGTGTCTTTTCTTCAGCTTCGATGCCCGTCATTTCAGTCACAAAATCCGCTAGGACTTGTGCTTTGATGGAGGGTCTTGAGGCATAAGAAATGTCATATTCGGTGAGCTTCACGGTCCAATTTATCAATCTTCCAGAGGTTTCGGGCTTGTTGAGAATTGCTCGTAACGGGTGTTTAGTTAACACAGTTACGGGCTGGGAGAGGAAATATGGGCGGAGCTTCCGGGCTGTGGTAATTAAAGTTGAGACAAGTTTTTCTGGTTGGGTATACCTGGTTTCGGCCCCGAAAAGAGTCTTGCTCACATAGTACACGGGGTGGTGTTCCTTGTCTTGATCCTTGACTAGTACCGCACTTACGGCCTCCTCTCTGACCGATAAGTACACAAAGAGTTCTTCATGTGGTGCCGGTTTCACTAGTAAAGGAGGTTTCACCATATAATCCTACAGTTGTTGGAGAGCTTCTTCGCATTGCGGGGTCCATTGGAACTCCTTGATGTTGCGTAGCACCTTGAAGAATGGAAGTCCTTTTTCGGCCGATTTGGAGACGAATCGGCTTAGCGAGGCCATCCGACCTGTAAGATTTTGCACATCTTTAACCGTCTTTGGGGTAGGTAACCCTAGGATGGCTTCGGCCTTCTCGGGGTTGACTTCTATCCCTCTCTCTGTAACCATGTATCCTAGGAACTTGCCTCCTATGATGCCGAAGGAGCATTTCTTAGGGTTAACCTTCATCCCGAATCGGTCCATGATGGCTAATGCCTTTCGTAGGTCCTCGGGGTGGTCCTTTGCGGAGTGGCTTTTAACGACCGTATCATCCACGTAGACTTCCACTGTGTTTCCGATGAGTCCTGCAAACATTAAGCTTACCAATCGCTGATAAGTGGCCCCTGCATTCTTGAGTCCGAAGGGCATCACCAGGTAGCAAAAGGTGCCCGCATCAGTGATAAAACTAGTTTTGTCTTGATCCACAACGACCATCGGGATTTGGTTATATCCCTGGTTCCCATCCAGGGTGGACAAGAGTGCGCAGCCCGCTGTTGAGTCTACCAATTGGTCAATACTCGGGAGGGGATAGCAGTCCTTGGGGCATGCATCATTAAGGTTCGTGAAATCCACGCACATTCGCCACTTACCCCCATGCTTTGGGACTAGGACTACGTTGGCTAGCCACTCGGGGTAGATGACTTCTCTGATTTGCCTTAGGCTGAAGAATCGCTGAATCTCCGACCGGATGATTTTATTGCGCTCCGGGCCCATTTTCCTCTTCTTCTGTTGGACCGGTTTGGCCCCGGGTTTCACATTAAGGAAATGTTGACATACCTTATTGCTGATTTGCCATGGCGGTCCGCCTTCCCATGCGAAAATGTGGCGGAATTCTTTCAGGATTTGGACCAGTTGGGCTTCCACTTCAGGATCCATTTTGGTACCTACTTTGACCGCCTTCTCTGGGCTCCCCTCTACGAGTTCCACCAACTTTAGCTCTTCTACGGGTTGTACTTGTACTTCCTCTGCTTTTCGCGTTTTGCTGCTTCCGAGGATAAGTTCGTCCTCTTCGGGAGGGAGAGCATTCATGCGGAACTCCCGGACCTTTGCCTGATTTCCTTGGACTTTTCCGATACCTGAAAAGGTTGGGAACTTTACCTTAAGATGGAGGGTTGAAGGGATCGCTTCGAAGGCCCGAATGGATGGCCGCCCACAGATTGCGTTGTACGTTCTTGATGACGCCTCTACCACCCAAAATTTTATGGGTTTCGTTCTTCGAAGGGCCCCTTCTCCCCACGACATCATAAGTGTCACGGTTCCGAGTGTTTTGGAGGCTTCTCCCGAGAAACCTATTAACGGAACTTCGGCTGCTTCTAGCCGTTTTTTCTTCAATCCCATGGCCAGATAGGTGGAGAGAAATAGGACGTCCACCGAACTACCGGTATCAACCAGTATTCTCTGGATGTCTATCCCATAGATCACGGCTTCTATTACCAGGGGGTCTTCGTGGGGATAAATCACCTCTTTTAAATCTTCGGGTCCAAAGGTGATGCTAGGAAGCTTTGCACCCTGAATGGATCCTATGAACAATCCTTGTTCCGCCCACCTAGCTTATTTCAAATACTGCTTCTTTTTACCTTGTGGTGTAACGGAGAGATCTCCTCCTTCTATCATACTGATGGTACGCCCCGATGGGGTGTTATCTTCATATGCTTTCGGGGGATGGGGTGGGTTCCGCTGTCCCGCCGTTCTCTCTCGTGCCCTCCGATTGGGAGTCATCTGATCTTCTTCTTTTTCTTCTTCTTCCCTTCGAGGTCTCTTATAGGTATACTGATGGGGATTCTCTGGGTTATTCGCCTTGAGATAGTTCTTCAGGTACCCGACTTCCAAGAGGCGGAGCATCTCCCTTCGTAGTGTGGTACACTCCTCGGTAGTATGCCCATAGGTTTTATGGTATTTACAATACCTACCCGTATTCTTGTCTCTATCTGGAAACCGGGCTTCTCTTGGCCATCGCAGCTCGGTGCTGCCCCGCATCACATTGAGTACTTCTACGGGGGCAATGGTCATCGGGGGCAAGGATACCGGCTTGAGGAATTTCTTGATCGGGCCACTATCGTCTTTACGCTAGGCTGGTTTCCCTTCCCGGCTTTTTTCCATGGCATTTACTTCCCGTTCAGTGCGCTCGTGATGTTCATTGTCATCGCCCTCCAAGCGTCTTTTCGCGCCTTCTGCTTCCTCCATCAGGATATAAGTCTCCCCTTGATGCATAAGTTCGTTCATATCCGTGATATGATTTTCCGTGAGGTAGCGGAAGAATTCGCCTGCCCGGAGCCCTTGTGTGAGTATATCCGCCAAAATGGTGGTACTAACGTTCGGGACATCCAGCGCTTCATCTGTAAAGCGTTTTATGTATCCTCGTAAGGGTTCATTCTTCTTCTGTTTAACGGTGAAGAGATGTGTGGCAGATTTAGGGTACCTCCGGTTGTAAGCAAACTGCCTTACGAATAAGTGGGCCAGTCGATCAAAACTGTCGATGGAGCCTGGCGCAAGGTGTGTAAACCACGATTGTGCCCGTCCTCCGAGGGTCATAGGGAACACACCACAAAGCACATAGTCCGGGGCGGAATTGAGATCCATTCCGACTAGGTATTGATGTATATGATCCTGCGGATCCTTTCCATCCGCACCCCCCGTATACAGGGAACCATTTACGGGCTGCATCCCCACGGGGATACAGGCTAAGGCTATTTCGCGGATAAAATGGGAGGTTTTAAAGGTAGGATCCTCTTTGAGGCCCATCGTCTTCTTAATATCGCCCATCTCCCACCTAAGGCCATCAATCATTCCCCATATAGTATGATCCTCACCCGGAGATGGGAATGACGTAGGACGGTCCGGGGGAGCAGTTCTCCCTGCCAGTTGGCCAATCCGGCGCGTGTCCCGGTAGTTGTAGTGTCTCCGGGCATTATGCGGGGGTCCTTGGCGCCAGGGATTGGAGACAGGGCTCCATCTAGCTCGAGCTCCACCTTCTTCGGCCCGGGGATTTTGGTGGCGGGAGGACCGAGGGGATAAGTTGTAAGGGTTCACGTATCCGGGCGGTGTCCTCCGGGCCCTAGTCTCCATAAATCTTTCAAAGGCAGAGCGAGGGATGTTGATAAAATCCCTCTCCTCGGATTGGCGGTTGGACAGAGTTTCTTCCGAATTTTGAGATTGGCTAGGACGGCTTTCGCTGTAAAATAAATTCTCCATAATAGGCATCGCTCTTGAACGCTCTCAAAGGCAGATTTTATGGTGTTTCCACAGACGGCGCCATTTTGTTAACAGGTTTGAAATTATGACCTAATTAACTGAATTATTTATTCGGGTTGGAACACCCTTACCCGTGGTTCAAAAGCTAAATGCTATTTTAAAGGAGACAAAATAACAAGAACATTCCTTCCTTTATTCACTATATTTCACTCATGTTGTATGTCTGTGTCTTGAGTTGTTTTTCTTTAATTGATCACCTCCCTTCATATAGAGATTTTTAGGGACAGGTGTCTCTATGCATGTGTTTAGTAAATACACGTGTCGCTATGTACACTAATCAAGAAGATAATGTCTATCTTGATCTACTAAGTGCTGACTGTACGATTTTATCTTCTTCCGAGGACCTTCGCCTTCTTTCCGATAGGTGGTAGGCTGCCTTCTTTGTCTTCGAGGGCCTATTGCCTCTAGTAATGACTTGAGGGCCAAGTTTGGGTGTCCCCTTAGTGATAATGCCGCTCCGATAGGGACATGTCTTGAAGTAAGTGATTCGGGGTATTTTCTCCGACGGGGTGTTCACCCGTGATTTGAATTCCGAGGGGCTTTTATCCTTCGTGGGTAAGTGTTTCTCTTTCCGAGTACCCGGAAAGTGTTGTGTTGTGGTTCTTACATCAATGTGTGGTTCCGTTCTTTGAGTTGGTTGTCTTGGGCGTTGTTCCGAGGGCACTTGTATTGGGAGCGCATAGCAAGGAAGTGTTCTTGTCAAGGTTCTGGGACTCGGGAGTCCGTTGGGGCCCTGCTCGGCGTCGTGATGGATATCTGAATCAGGCGGATCCATCCGGGTTTGCTTTTTATCCGATGCCACCTTGATATCTGGTCTTGATTCATCGTGACTTTCCGAGGGACGCTAGGTGCCCTCGTCGGATGGCCACTCATGCTGCTTTGGGTTAGTAACCGAGCGATATTGGTCACATCCGATGGGCCTCCTCGTTGGGAGTGGGTACAACTTCATCGGAAGTACTCGTGACAATAGTATTGTCCATTTATTAATCCTTCTGATTTAGGACTAATATTCTCTTTAATCTCGTATTTATTTTATACTGTTAACAATATTAATTGCTTTACTCGGGTTGTAAATTATAGGATTCTAATTAAAATTGGTCTTATAATATGTCGTAAAAAAGATCATTAAGATTACAAGGATACTTCACAAGTTGCTACTACACCGCATAATCCTCCACCACACAAGGGCATCGAGTCAAAGCACTCATTTGTTTGTTTATTGGTAAAAGATGGACACCGTGACCATATCTGGTCCATTGCACATGTATCATTCATAGTCTTCATATTGGTCCACAGGTCTTTATATTCAACTGTTATCCAAAATGTGATTGAACGATCTTTTCTTCACGCATAAATAAAAAAAAGATTGGCAAAAACTAATCATCTCTTATCTTAACTGACAAAAAATATCATGATATAATTTAATTTGGCAAAAGCTCCATGTGTTGTTCCATGATGAGTACATTGCCATCATTATTGGGTTTTTTGGGGGAGGGGCGCTATTTTTCAAGAAAAAATGTTTTTTTTTTCTTTTGCCAGTTTTTATCGTATCGATCATTTATTGAGTAATGGAGTGAAAGATAATTTGGAATTACGACAAATCAAGAAGAAAGACACAAATTAAGTACGTACATTTCTAAATTGACGTCAATGGACTATTTTTCACTGACCGAATTACCAGTTGGGAATTGGGATCTCTCCAATTAAAATAACATTAGGTGATTCTAGTCAATGAAAAAAAACACGAGTAATTTTGAGTCTTATATCATTATAAATTTGAGAAACATTGAGGGCCGTCAGCAACTTTTCTTCTACTTTAGGGAATTCTTGATATTTATATCGATATAATGTTATAATATTACTAATAAGGCATTACAAGTAATTATTTACAAAATACGTAACGAAAATGTATAAAGAAGTTAAACGTTACGAACTATATGATCTCTATAGGTTTGGTGGAAATCAAAGTCATATTCTACAAAAATTAAGGCCTTCAAATTTGTCGTTACCTTCTCAAACCCAATGACGTGCATAGTTTAGTCAACAAAAGCCAAATTACTAAATTATTATTATCATCCCTCCGGTCCCCCAACCTTAATCTTTTGTCTTTGAACTCTTATAAATTGTAATTATTACTTGACAAGCACATTTGTTTTTTAAGCAAAAATTTAACAGAAATCGTGCATTCAATCCTTGGACATGTTCCAATTAATTTTAGGTTTCTTCATAAAATTTATTCACTCATGTATATATAGACGTACAGTACCATACAATAAAAAATTAAATAAAATTAAATAAAATCAAATTGAATCAATTACTTTTATCAGAATTCAGAACTCCTGCCCTTCATATGAAAATATTAAATTATAAAGAATACCCATAATTCAAAATCCTACCACTAGCTGCGTAGCCAATTAATCCCATGGGTGGCTACTGCCTTTTTTGATATCATGGAATCATGACTGTATAAATTTTAATCTGTTATATGAGGCATTAATTTAATAATCTCCGAAGCCCATTTTGTTTATGTCTCTAAAAGTAGTTAATCAATACATTTATTATTTTACTGCTAATTTAGTAATTTTAGATTCTATAAGTTGGTCAGAACAAAATATTATCAAAGAAAAGTATCTTTCTTTATCGGAATATAAAAATTACGAATGAAAGCAACTTAATCTCAAATCGATGGAACCATAAAGAGTGACCCTTTTTTGCTTGCTTCTGTGTTGGTCCGCACCGAACATAATAATGTTAGAAATATTACAACAGAAACAGAAAATATTATAAGTGTTTGCCTTGAGTCGTGAATAATCACAGTATTAAACGCAATATTTCTCGCACTATATTTTATTAAAAAGAAATCAGCCTACAGGATAAACAAGGCTTAAGAATTCGATTTTGAGACAAGTGCAGAAAAAATTGGATGATGAAATTCGTCCATCAATCTTTTGTTTTTATAGACCAGAAGACAATTTTTCTAACAGATGCAACTTTTCGAAAATGGTGGAAAAATTCAAACGAATGCAACACTACAGAAAGTTGCACCTTTTCGTTAAATTACAAATACGTTTTTTTCATATTTAAATAATATAATTAATTAATTCGAAATCCAAAAAAATAATATTAATTCGAATTAGTTAATATTAACATTAATCTGAATTAATTAACAAAGCCCAATCTTGACTTTTAAATAAGGGCTAAATACAAAGCTCAAAGCCCAAAGCCCTATACAAAAGTCCAACACATGAATTAAACATTCAAGTGTGCATTTACTAATAAGCATCTCTATTTGATTGTCTTCTTCTCATGTGGAATACTACAACACATAGAATTGCACACAAAATATCTAACACATAACACATTTTCACTCCGCTATAATAATTTGCAAAAGAGTCATCTAATCATTTATCAACCTCACCAAAATTATTAATCATTTTTAGCTACATGTATTGCGATTGTTCACTCCTTGAATCTTTCACAATCAACAACATATTTTTCAGTCGTTGGGAAGAAACATTTTGTTTTCTAGAATTTACGTTAAATACGCATACGCCAATATGCAATATGACAGTAAAGTTACGGAGACACGCTTTAAAAATTAAATAGAAACAACTATTTATTTCAACGTTAATATTATATTAGAATGCATCACTAATAAATACAAAATTTATGTAACTATCTATACATATTTATGCGTAGAAAATAACACAAAATGATTGGCATTATATACATCCTAGAATATTAAAATTAATCAGGTTGAAATTGTACAATTTCTTATGATCCGCGAGGTCCTAAATGATATTTCAAAATACAATTGCTACGTAGATTGCCATAATTAAACAAACGTCTCGATGTTTTAAAAGAGAGAATATTCTAAAGTAACATCATAATTCTTATTAATAGTTTCACTTTACGATTAAAAAGATCTGATCCAGCAAAAATTGTGGGGACCATAAAAGGAAAAAAATAATGAAGTAAATAAACTAGAATGGACAATGTTGGTATGTCGTTGAATCAATTACGCAAGCAATGCCGTAAGTTTGTCGAGTGATCCAGATGAACCTACTAGGTTGGGAATCACCTTATTGTGGACGTGAACGCTATTTTACAATTTGGTTCATAGCTAGTTAATTAGGAAGCTGAAGTGAACTTTCCTTGCTTTGTTTTTATTGTATTGCACACTTTCCTTATTTTTCTCTTCTTTATTTTCTCAATTGCAATTATCCTTTTGTATTTGGTATCCCGTGTTTTCGGCGTGTTTAAAAGAGGGGTCCTGTGTACATACAAATAAAATTAAAACCGTGAGAGATTCTCTTTGGGATAAGGTTTGGTGGCAACTGAACAAATTCATTGTACACATTAATGTGTCATAATTATTCGTAAGTAAAACATAAATTTCACGTTGTTAATGTTGAGGTGGAAGAAGAGATTCTTATTTTTTAAATAATTCAAAGTTTACAAACAAACAAAAAAAAATGCTTTTTTAAAGGAAATAAAAACAAGCTTGCAAAGGAGGGCTTTGAATTTCCTCACTACATCTTGTCCTACATAGTGTGGATGCACGCCACGTGGCAAAAATTAAAGAGCTTGGTATCCCTTGTTTGTTTGAATTTATTTATAGCTTTTGAATTATTTTCATGAGTTGTCTTACCCGATTTTAAAGATCTATATTTTTTAAACAATTTTTTCTTTTCAAATATATGAAAATATTGAGATTTTTATTTCCAAATCATATCTCAGCGAGAGTTTATTTCAATCTACTCCAACAAGGCAACACTAATCTCATACATATGATTTCATAATTAAATCACAGGATATTTCTATAAATCCCTTTTATGACGCAAATTCAGTATAATAAAGTTTTATGTATAAATTAGAACAAACTTTACATTTGAACAATTTGTTTAATGAAGATTTATTTTCTTATGCGGGTGTGGTTCAATGGAAATAAAAAGTTAGTCTACCATTTTAATCTAAAAAATAAAATATAATGACCAAATCAGTAGCCTTCAATTTTCAAGTGATGAAAATAAAGTCATTGTCTCTACTTATTCTTTTTTTTGATTTGTTGAGATTTCAGAATTTTTTATTTTGACTAGAAATTGTTCGTTAATAGTTAGATGTTACTATAATACCGCCTCAAGAAAAATAATGACAGAAAGTTCGAATAATGTAATACAATAATTATATGTTACTATATTTATATTCAATCAGGGTTGCTTTTTATATAGAAACTTAATTGAGAATATTATTGATTAGATACTTAAATTAAGATATGTATTATATAATACGTTATCCATTATAAACAGTGAATGAATGTAATATATATTTATGGTTAATAAGCAACACTTGGTCCAAGACTTTGAAAAAACAAACAAGGTATACTAAGTTATTTATTTTTGCCACGTGACTTGCATCCACGTAATGTAGGATAAGATGTAGTACCAATTTGTAGGAGGAGATCCCAAGCCGCTCAAGAGTATATAGTATTGGGGAGTCAATTTTAAATAAAAAGGGTATTTTATTTCAGAGTTAAAAAATAAAATCATTTGCTACTTTTATACTGTTTTATACACACCTCTGGTTTGCCCCTTTTTCCCCCAATGTTCTCGATATCAGTAGGATTTGGCTTTGAAAAATATTAAGAGAAGTAGAATATTTACCAAAAAGAAATATTGCATTGCTTGCAATCTAAATAATTTAAGGAAGAAGATAACCAGCACCCTGTTTACAGCATGTAAAGCCTCATGCATGCCTCGCAGCCTCATACTAATACTAATAATGAGGATGTTTGCAAGAGATTTCATAGAAGTGGCTTCTTTATTTTTTTTTGCCTAAAGTTAATCAAATAAGAGTTCGAAGGATTTAGTCCAGATTATGTGCGGATAAAATATTATCAATCTTCGAAATAATATAGACCAAGACAAGACATTTAAGTTTGAGCTTACCAAAAAATAAAGACAATTACGATTTGTTACATGCAAATGAAATACTTTCAATTGAGAGTTGAGACGAAAAAAAAAGAAAAACTCTCTCCGTGATTCTCGGCGCCTAAACCCGAGCAAATTGCGGCGACCACCGGAAAACTCACCGATGTAGTCGGAGATCCATTCTCCGTCACCTACACCAGATCGACTTACGATACAAACACTAGAAACTGAGATGGACATGAACGAGGATTCAAATTCCTTGAAGCGGCCCCGACGTGCGTACGAATTTCGAGCAATTCGCATGAACAAGAAAATCATGCAACCTCCAATGGAAGGACCAGAGGCTCCGAAAATGACATATGCAAATAAAGTTAGACCCCCGGACGTCCGGATTGATGAGAAAAGGGCGGCGGAAATTCAGGGGAATGCTAGGGTTCTTCCACCGACCGAGTCCAAGCCATACAAAACTCTGCAATTATCGTCCGATCTCCAGAAATCACTCGACAATATTTGGAAGGACTCAATTATAATAAAAGTAATGGGGAGAACTTGGTTCTACCCGAACCTCGTCAACCGATTGAGTACGATGTGGAACCTCCATGGCGAATGCGACTTGGTCGACCTCGGTCTAGGATGCTACTGCCTAAAGGGCACCACTCAGATGCAACGTGAGAGAATCCTTACTCAAGGCCCGTGGCAAATCGCCGGTAGCTTCCTTTCAGTGCAAAAGTGGATACCAGAATTTAGAGCGAGCGAGGATAAGGTCGATCAAGTGATAACATGGGTGAGAGTGATAGAAATTCCTATTGAGATGATGCATGAGGCAGCCATCCTCCCACTAGCTCAAAGTATTGGGGATCTTATAAAGATCGACGGAAACACCTACAATGCAATGCGAGGCAAATATGCAAGGTTATGCGTCCAAGTCGACACGAAAAAACCGTTGGATAGGGCAATCTATATAGGTGAAAAGCTGTACCAAATCCAATACGAGAATATAGACTCCCTCTGCTATGGTTGTGGTCGAGTGGGACACTCGGAAGGTCAGTGTAAGGAAAAGAAAATGGTGGAGACAGATACAGGGGAAAATTCGGGAATGGACACGTCGGAACACACAAAAAAAACCAACAAATCCCCGACTGAATGGTTAATTGAAAAAGCCATGACAAATGAATATGGTGGCTGGATGCAAGTCGAGAAAAACAAAAAATAGAACCAAAGAAGTGCGGGTAAAGAATCACGAATGCTAACCAAAGACGATGCGAAGAAAAATTTCCCGAAGAACGCTGGGAAAGAGGAAGGGAATCCCATCAGGATTCTTAGCAAAAATAGAGAAGGGGACCTCTTCCAAATGGGAAATGAAACAGAGCCGAGTCAAACCCCCTCGAAAGGAAGGAAACAATCTGTTAGTGCTAATTACCTTCCTAAGCAGCTCCTAAAAGGAAAGAAAAAGATTATGCCCAAAGAGAAGAGCAGCAAAGTTAACACATCCAATTCAAATTACTTTGCTGTTTTGGAAGATTTTGTTATAGAAGAGGAAATACCGAATTCAAAGCTACAGAATCAGACGAAATTGGTCAGACCCTTAGGAGAGAACAATGAATCCCCAGGAGAACATACAACTCGAGTGGGTAAACGGAGCGATGGTAGGAATATTTCAACCCGAGCTTTGGGAGATAGTGACTCGGATCGAACACTTCAATGGCCCCTCCAGGATATTACTAACCGAGCCCAGGAATATTGTGGTGATGGAGATCGCCCCGACAGTTCGGGAGTTCGAAATCAGCACTTATTCGAAGGAGAGAGTAGAGCATATCCGGAATTATTGGCAAAAACTCAAGTTGAGCGAAAGGGAGATGAACAGACAAGAGGTTCTCGCGAGGACACTACTGAATCAGCTGATTTTAACATGGATGGGGATACGGATTGAGGATCCAGTTGAAGCGCGACAATTTATTAACGTCAAAATGAAAGTTGTTACGTGGAATTGTCAAGGCGCAGCGGACGATGATTTTAGGAGAAATTTCAGGGATTTAGTAAGGAGCCATAACCCGGATGTGGTATATCTTCTCGAGACGAAGGTAGGTGAGGAAAGTGCCTATGAAATTGCACCGACCCTTGGATACACGGATTTTTGTATAGCACCCACTGTTGATATGTCCGGTGGCGTGTGGATGCTTTGGAACTCTGAGAATATCAATGTCATAATTCAAGAGGTCGACGATCAAGCGATCCATGCTCTTATCGGCCACAAAAATAATGAGATGTGGAAAATCTCAGGCGTGTATGCCAAACCCCATGAAGTAGACAAGGCGAGGATTTTTGACAGATTAGAAGAGATCTCTAAAACGCATAACTCCTCGTGGCTAATACAAGGGGACTTTAACGAGATCGGGGCAGCTTTTGAAAAATCCGGGGGAAGATCGGATGTTCATAACCGAAGCCTAGCATTCCAAAAACGAATCAGTTCATGGAGAGTTCGTGACCTCGGCTTTGTTGGACCAACTTTCACTTGGACGAACAAAAGGAAAGGTGATAATATTATTCGGGAGCGTTTGGACAGAGCTATTGCGAACGACAAGTGGGTGGCAAACTTTCCTAACTATGTGGTTTCCCATCTTCCTCGCACGCACGGCGATTACCACCCAATCCTTACATGGTGTGAAGGAAATCCGAGGAAAACGTACAACAGACCCTTCCGCTTCGAAGATATGTGGTACTCTCACCCCGATTGCGGAAAATTGATGCGCGAGGTTTGGGAGAAAAATGCTAATCTGCTAGACGCGATTAAAGAAGTCCCGAAGGTTATGATTCCATGGAATAAATCACGCTTTGGCAATATTTTTGAGAACAAGCGGCGTGTCCTTAAACGGCTTGAAGGGGCATAAATCACGCTCGCACGTAACCCGACTCCTTTTCTTGAAAACCTGGAGCGAGAATTATTAGAAGAGTTCAGCGAATTATTAAAGCGGGAGGAGACGTTTTGGCGTCAAAAATCAAGGGTTAAGTGGCTCGCCGACGGGGATCGAAACACGAAGTTTTTTCACCGAGCTACAAAAACCCGAAGGAAGCGAAACAAAATAACGTCGCTGAATATTAATGACGTTTGGACGGATGATCAGGAGGTTCTTAAAAATTACGCCATTGCTTTCTTTCATGGATTATTCTCGGGGACAGCAAATTACACCCCTTCGCTTGTGGTTTCGGACTTTCAGGTTTTCATGACAGATGATATGGTGAAAGAAGTGGGAAAAAACATTACTCTGGACGAGCTTAAAACCACGGTGTGGGCAACGCACCCCTCGAAGGCCCCCGGCCCCGACGGACTTCAAGCCAAAATTTACCAAAAATATTGAGAATGGATCAGTCCTTCGGTATTTAAGTTTGTGGAGGGAGCGTTTAAAGAAGGACGTTTTGATATGGAAGCGTGCGCCGCGTTCCTATGCTTAACACCGAAAGTAGCCAACCCGGCGGTAATCTCTCAATTCCGCCCGATCTCCTTATGCAACGTCACCTATAAGCTGATTACTAAATGCATCAATCTTCGGCTCAAAGATTTTATGCCGAATTTGATTGCACCAACGCAATCGAGCTTTATCAAGGGTCGCGGAACGCAAGATAACATTTTAGTGGTCCAAGAGGTGCTTCACTCACTTCGTAACAAGAAGAAACACAAGATAGGAAGCATGATTTTGAAATTGGACCTGGAGAAAGCCTATGATAAAATTAGCTGGAGTTTTCTTGAGGAAACGTTGTATGCGTTTCAATTCCCGGAAAATATTATAAGGCTGATTATGTTTTGTGTTAGGAGCACAACCACAAAAATCCTTTGGAATGGAGAGCCACTTGAAGCCTTCAAACACGAGTGTGGCTTACGTCAAGGAGACCCCCTCTCCCCCTACTTGTTCGTTTTGTGTGTGGAACGTCTCTCGTACCTCATACAGGAAGCGGTACGTAATAAAGATTGGGAGCCGATCTTGCCATGTAGGGGCGGCCCAGCACTCTCGCACATCTTTTTCGCGGATGACCTCATCCTCATGGGGAAGGCAACATTAAAGGCAACAAGGGCAATGAAAGAAACTCTGGACAGATTCTGTGCGTCTTCGGGATTGAAAATTAGCCCAGCAAAATCCAAAATTTTCTTCTCCAAGGCAGATGGTTGGCGACACAAAAGGCGTATTTGTGCGATATTAGGATTTTCTCAAACTCACCATCTTGGTAAGTACCTCGGCGCATCTTTTTTTCATAGCCGAATTAAAAGGGAGGACTTTACGGAGACTTTGGATAAGATCCTTGCGCGCTTCTCGGGTTGGAAAAGTCAGTCCCTTTCGCTTGCGGGGCGGGCTACTTTAATACAATCGGTGTCGACGGCGGTCCCCATACACCTCATGCAATCTTGTTGGCTCCCGGAAAACATTTGTAAGAAACTCGATAAGTTGAATCGAGATTTCTTGTGGTCTAGCGACCCCAACATATGCAAGCTTCACCTTGTCGGATGGCAGAAAGTTACAAAAGAGAAAGAGAAAGAAGGGTTGGGCATTCGGGTCTCGAGGCTCAACAATCAGGCATTGTTGTCGAAATATGGCTGGAAATTGTTGGTTCAAGAGGCTGGATTGTGGGGTGAGATAATCAAGGCTAAGTACCTCAAAGACAGTCGGATTCTCGATTATAAAATCAAAGTCAGCGATAGCGCCGCATGGAAAGGGGTGGCTCGATGTTTAAACCTTATCAAGGAGTCGTTACGGTGGAAAATTGGGAAAGGAGATGGCATCTCCTTTTGGTTTGACAACTGGAAAGGGGATGGTCGAATCTGCGATTTGGTGCCGACAATTGAGGGAGCGGACCTACAGCTATCACTAAGAGACGTACTCGATGCCGATGGAAATTGGTGTTTTGATGCTGTGCAAACCAGTGTGGACACAAGCTGGACAGATGTGATTGAAGGCAGGGAACCGATTCTAAATGAGAGCGAAGATCGCATAATATGGAACGAGACAGCTGATGGGATTTTTACGTGCAAGTCCGCATATAAATATCTTTATCTCAAGAATTTTGAAAGTGATAGAAGAAACAAAAAACTCCAGTGGGTGTGGTCTGCGCCCTGTAGCAACAAATTAAAATTCTTCTTATGGTTAGCGAGCCAAGAGTGCCTCGCATCCAACCACTTAAGGAAAATTCGTCGAATGACGGACTCGGCTTTATGTGAGGTTTGCAAGCAGGGAGATGAGACGACAATCCACATACTCCGTCATTGCACGGCTGCTCAAAAAGTGTGGCGAACTCTCCTCTCAATCCAGGAATACCGAGCCTTCAACAGTACAGATGATGGATCTTGGTTGAAGCATAATATCCGAAAAACAGATACGGTATGTCATATACTCCCCCAGACCCCGTGGAATATAATATTTGCGTCGAGTGTTTGGATAATATGGAAGACACGCAATGCAAAAATATTCAAAGGCGAGGTGGTGAAAAACTATTCCGTTATTTGTCAAATAAAAACTCTTTGTGTTGATACGCTAAAAGCGCGGGAGAGGAGAGTAAAATCTGGAGCCCGAGTTGTGTGGCAAAAACCGATGGAGGGATGGGTTAAGTTGAATGTGGACGGAAGCGTAAATGCCCGAGAGAACAAGGGTGCGATAGGCGGCATTTTACGGGACTCTAAGGGGGAATGGTTATGGGGTTTTGCTGAAGCTATGCCGTGCCCGACAATACTTGAATGCGAAATTGAAGCACTTCGGAGGGGCCTAAATATTGCATGGGAAAGAAGAATTGAGAAGCTATGTGTCGAAACGGACTCCCTAAGCGCTTTTAAATTAATCACAGAGGTGAATGAAAGAAATCCACATCTCCAAGATAAAATCGAGGAGTGCCGAGCCCTATTGAGAAAGCCATGGAATTGTGACTTCCAATGGATCGCGAGAGAAAAGAATGGTTTAGCTGACGCAATAGCCAAACATGGTTACGATACAGATGGAGGCCTTAGCTTTATGCTTTCACCCCTCCCCAAGTTTATGTCTTTTTTGTCGAATGATGTAGCCTAAGGGCACCGTTTTTTCCGTTTGGATACCAAAAAAAAAAAAAAGACAATTACGTCTAGAGAGCGAACTGTTGGAGTTTAATGATATGTAATTTATGTTTTTTTTTTGGTGGGCTTTAAGTATTTTAAAATAAAACACTTATAGATAATCTAAGGACAACCTTTTTCTTTTGGTAAATAAACCATCATATTAAAGATGTGCAAAAAGGGGAAATATTAAATAAACAATCATATTAAACAATCTATGGACAACAATGTGGCTTTGCCTCACATTGATAGGAAATAGTGTAAGACAATAGGTCTATAAACATGTGACACCATAATCATATAACGTTGTAACTATGAACCCTTTTCATATAACAGGTGCACAACCACTTGAACATGTAATACAAGAAGTCGACAACCTTGATTCTTGTTATACAAGAGGTTTGGTTGCAATCTTATGACATTATAGTCTAATCTCCTTGTCAAAAGACATCTATAGCCCTCAGATAGTGTAACCATATGAATGCGTAATACAGAAAATCGGCACTCTTGAATACTTGTCACATGAGGATTGGGGAGTTTGTTTCGGATTTAGATTTAGTGCATTAGTAGCCGTTGCTTTGGGTTATTGGTCCAAATAAAATTGATAGTAGATGCTTCTTTCCCATCTGCATCAAGAAGGGTGGCCCTAAAGAAGTCGTAGGTGGCACCTTTTGTTTCCCCTTTTCCCCTCTAATTGTTACTCTCCATATTTCATTGAACGTGAAGTTATCAATGTATCCCTACTAAAGATCAAGTAAAAGACTATTTGAGGGTTTCTTTTTATTTGCATAATATTTATACTATTATATAAAGAAAGACAACTTGTGACATTAAACTTTTAATTTCCAGTTTTAGCCTTATAATTTTAATAATGTCATAATATTTTATTATTGAGTTCCTAATTTAACCTTACAAGGTAAGTAGAATCTAATCATTAACTACAATAATTATGGAAATTAGTGATTTAGTTCTCAAAATTCAGAATTTTCTATATAAAGTTTTTTATCCTCATATATTTACTATTTACTCATTTAAGTTACTTTCTTCACTATACAAATTAAAATAAGTTTTTAATCACGCGGGAACTGCATGTCAACGTTTTTATTTAATTTATAAAGGCATGGTTAGCTCCTCTTGTGTGTTGCAAACAATAATCGCATATGGCCAACTTGCAGTATTTATTGTGGTATCCATGTACCAAATAAGAAGAAAAAAGTACAATTTAATATGTTACTATTAGTGAGAATACCAAAGACATCACTAAGAGTATGCAGATTGGTAAATTGTAGGCGACTTGTTAGTGAACTCAAATAAATTCAAAATATAACACATCTCTAAAGATATACGCATTATCGCGTTTTTAACTAGCGCCTTTGTACATATGGGTCGACTATAAAGTCGCCATTATTGGGCCAATATAAATAGCCTATTTTTGTATTATTTTATTAATTACGTTATTCTAATAATAACGAACAATTCGTTCGTCTCTTTTCTCTCTCAAAACCCTAGCCGCTCCGATGAGTTTACATGTCAATATGGTATCAATCGCTCAAAGATCCTTTCATCCGCTGTGCTAATCTGATTCCCCTCCCTCTGGTGTTTCGTTTGATATACGATTCACCGTTTTCCCCCAAGTTTTGCCCTATCCTGAAACCCTAATTATCAGATCTATTCGTTCTTCGCCGTCAAAATCATGACGAACCCCTCTACTTCATCTACTGTCTCTGGATCTACGTCCTCTGGTACGAAAAATTCGTGCGAAGACTAGATGTCAGTTTATTTTCTCAGAAATCAGGATTTCACTAGTTCTTCCATCGTCGGTGACAAGTTTGCCGGTCATAATTACATCTCATGGAGTCAGGCGGTGGAAATGGCTCTTACTATCAAAAACAAGATCCGGTTTATTGACGGATCCCTTCCTCAGCCGCCGGAGAATGACGCCGTCACTCGCCAGTGCTGGATCTGCGCGAACAACTTGGCCCTGTCGTGGCTCTTGAGTTATGTCACCAATGAAATCCGCAATACTCTTCTCTACATCAAATCTGCTTATGATCTCTGGTTGGAACTCAAACTTCGATATGGCCGTACCAACGGATCTAGGGTTTTTCAACTCCAGAAGTCACTCTTCAATTTGACGCAAGGTAACCTCTCCGTTACACTGTTCTACAATTCTTTTCGGTTAATCTGGGATGAGTACGCCAACCAGAGGCCAGTCGTGGTGTGTGCGTGTGGTCTATGCACCTGTGATGTGAACCTTACTATGGTGCAACTACAACAATCAGATTGTGTGATGATGTTCTTGATCGGGTTAAACGACTCTTACTCCGCGGTTCGAAGCCAGATCTTATTACTTACACCTCTACCCTCTCTATCTCGCGTCTATGCTATGCTGCTACAAGAGGAAGCACAACGTGCCATTCACTTTGCTCCTCAGAATTTTGAACCACTGGCCATGCTCAGCCGTTCCCAACCTTCTGTTGTGAACCCTCGACCTAATTCTGGAAAACCTAGGTTCAACAAGCCGCCTGCTCGGGATAAAAAGAAGGTGAAGTACACCTTTTTTGGCTTCACTGGTCACACGGTTGATCGGTGCTATCAGATTATAGGATACTCCCTGACAGGGAAGATCCTACTGGAAAGAGACAGGCACCCACCAACACAGGTCCATCAGCCAACTATGTATCTCAGACAGAAGAGGTGGTCTTGCCTGACTCATTCACACAATTTGCACCTGCTGAGGTATGTAACAGAGCTCTGTTTGAGCAATTCTTGGCCTTCACCAAAGCTCAGGAGGCCTCATCATCTGCCTCACAACCTTCTGCCAAGCCTTTTGCTGCTACTGTTATCTCCATAGCAAGTATAACTAATTCTTTTCCTCTATGTTGTTCTTCATATACTGATATGTTTAAACCTAAGGAAACTTGGATCTTAGATACAAGGGTCACTGATCACATGCTGTGTGACAAACATTTTTTTTCAAAATTCTTTACCTGTTAACACCCCTATCTATTTGCCAAATAAGCATGTTTCCACTGCCACTGCTATTTGTGATGTTACTTTACATGACAATTTTGTGCTTAAAGATGCCTTCCTTGTGCCAGATTTTAATTTCAATCTGATTTCAGTTTCAAAGTTAACCAAAACAACCAACATTTCCCTACATTTCTTCTCCTCTGTCTGTGTTCTACATGACACAACCATGAGGAGGATGATTGGTTTTGCTAGACCTTGCAATGGTCTCTATATTTTGGACATTCAAAATCTTTTCAATAAGTCCTCTTGTAATGCTGTTTTTTCTAAAACTAAGTCAGCAGTCTCTCTCTAGCATCAAAGGCTTGAACATCCTTTTGCTCAAAAATTGTTATCTCTTTCACATTTATCTTTTTCTGATTGTAATTCTCTTGATTCTTGTGAAATTTGTCATTTAGCCAAGCAAAGAAAGCTTCCCTTTCCTTTAAGTGCATCTTCTACATCTAATGCCTTTGAATTGATTCACTGTGATGTGTGGGGGCCATATTCAGTGCCCTCTATTCATGGTCATAGATTTTTTTTAACCATAGTAGATGATTATACTAGATGCACATGGTTTTTTTTTATGAAACATAAAACTGAAGTTCAAACTCGTTTACTTCATTTTTATAAAATGGTTGAAAGACAGTTTTCTATGAAAATTAAGATACTAAGACCAGATAATGGCACTGAATTCATTTTAAAGAATTTCTGCAATGATCTTGGTATTGTTCATCAGAGAAGTTGTGTTGAGACCCCTCAACAAAATAGATTGGTTGAAAGAAAGCATCAGCACTTACTTCAAGTAGTTAGATCCCTTAAATTCCAATCTAATGTTCCCATTGAATATTTGACTCATTGTGTTTCTACTGCTGCATTCATAATAAATAGATTGCCTTCATTTGTCCTAGGAAATCAGACTCCATATGAAAGACTTTTTCATAAGAAACCTGATTATAATTCCCTGAAAGTTTTTGGCTCATTATGTTATGCATCCACTATTGCATCTCACAGGCAAAAGTTTGACCCTAGGGCTCAGAAATGTGTATTTCTGGGATACCCTCAGGGCACTAAAGGATACATTTTATTAAATTTTGATACTAAAAAGATCATAATCTCGAGGAATGTGATTTTTTATGAACATGAATTCCCTTTTAAAATTCATGTGCCACTAACCCTTAGTGATTCTCCAAAAGAGAATACACCCCTATGCACAGATCCTTTCATTATTTTGCAGGATTCAGCTGTCATAGTTCCTGCCCACAATATTCCTCTTCAACCCCCAGTATTGCCTGAAGCCAGTGATGCAAGTGATGGATACTCTCAAGTCCCCACACTATCTTTGGAAGCAGCACAAGAGCTGGATAATTCTTTCATTTCCAGTGACCAGGATCAGGAGAACACCTCTGTTTGCAATCTCCCTCTCTCTAACTCTTTACCTGCTAATAATGTGTGTAATATAAATGATGTGTCTGCTCATAGTTTGCATGCTCCTAACTTGCAACATGTCACTGTTAATATGCATGAAAATAACTCTAGTTCTGTCAGTAATGTTGGTGTTCCTTTGAGAAAGTCTGGTAGAGCAATCACTACTCCTGCTTATCTAAAATCTTATGAAAACTGGAATAGATGCTATTGAGAAAACTAATACCTGGATATAGACTGAATTACCAGAAAATCAGCACTGTATAGGATGTAAGTGGGTTTACAAAGTTAAATATAAAGCTGATGGGTCAATAGAAAGATTTAAGGCTCGATTAGTAGCAAAGGGTTATACCCAAGAGGAGGGTCTTGATTATTTTGATACGTTTTCTCCCGTAGCTAAATCACCACTACTGTGCATGTTTTACTTTCTCTAGCTGCTTCGCAAAATTGGTATTTACAACAACTCGATGTGAATAACGCGTTCTTGCATGGTGATTTAGATGAAACCATTTATATGAAACCACCACCCAGTTACTGTTCTCCATCGGATAACCGGGTGTGCCTTTTGAAAAAGAGTTTTTATGGTCTTAAACAAGCGTCGAGACAGTGGTACTATAAATTGACCACTTGCCTCAAAGCTTTCGGTTATGTCCAAACGGTGTCTGATTGTTCATTATTGTAAAGAAGCATGATAATTCTTTTACAGCTTTATGTGTTTATGTTGATGATATAATTCTTGCGGGTAATGACATTACTAAAATAAATAGAGTTAAAAGTCATCCTAACGATCGTTTTACTATCAAAGATTTGGGTAACCTAAAATATATTTTGGGAATAGAAGTCGCTAGGAGTCAAAAAGGCATCTCGTTATGCCAAAGAAAATACGCCCTGGACATCTTAACAGAGTCAGCGTAGATTGGGTGCAAACCTGCCTCTACTCCAATGGATTTTTCAACTCGTTTAAAGAAAAATGACCATCCCTTATTAACTGATCCTACTTCATATCGTCGCTTAATGGGACGCTTGCTTTATTTAACAATCACACGGCCAGATTTGGCATTTAGCATTCAATGTTTAACTCAGCACGTGGCCCAGCCCACTACTTATCACTTGGCAGCAGCCCACCGTGTATTAAGATATATAAAATCAGCACCGGGAAAAGGTTTATTTTATCCTTGTAATTCTGACTCACATTTGAAATCCTTTTGTGACAGCGACTGGGTCGCATGTCCAGATACACGCCGCAGCGTAACGGGCTATGCAATTTACATCGACAATTCCCTTGTATCATGGAAAGCTAAGAAACAGTTCACGGTGAGCCGATCTTCAACGGAAGCTTAATACCGAGCTGTTGCGACAACCACGTGCGAAATTCTTTGACTAAATCAGCTCCTAACAGACCTTCACATTCAACAGTCACGGATTCCACTCCTTTTTACAGATAATCGAAGTGCTTATTGCATCGCCATCAACCCCGTTCACCACGAGAGGACGAAACATATCCACATTGTCACTTTGTCCACGAGAAGGTGCAAGAAGGCTTACTTAAAGTTGCACACATCTCGAACGAGCATCAGATCGCAGACATCCTAACCAAACCACTACCTCCACAACATTTCGAGATGATGATGTCCAAGATGGGCCTTATCGACATTCATGCCCATCTTGAGGGAGGGGTCTTAAGATATACGCATTATCGCGTTTTTAACTAGCGCCTTTGTACATATGGGCCGACTCTAAAGCCGCCATTATTGGGCCAATATAAATAGCCTATTTTTGTATTATTTTATTAATTACGTTATTCTAATAATAACGAACAATTCGTTCGTCTCTTTTCTCTCTCTCAAAACCCTAGCCGCTCCGATGAGTTTACATCTCAATAATATCACTACCTCATTAGACATCAAAATCAATAATGGGTAAATGATTAGACCGTGAAATTATTTTTAGTAGAGTTAAATGTGTAAATCAAACATTCAGATCCTTTGGGAATATCATTGTCATAATGTCATGTTACTAAAGAAACTATTAATTAAAAGTAAGATTATAACGTTATTACTGTTTTTCCTTGGCAAAAGGTCCGCGAGTTTTATTCAAAACAGTGCGTGTTGAGACCGTGGTGAACTTTCTTTCATCCGTCGAAAGTTGAAATATCCCTACTTCATTATCAGCATATTTATTCGAATCCTTACACTTAAAATACGCAACACTGTAGAGTTATTATATCATAAATTCATAATGTTTTTTCCATATCTATCACTATAAAAATCTCAAGATTCTTCGAGGAACCACATATATTCCTCGTCAAAGTTTTTCTATACACGTGGGAGAGTATTAGTGGTTTACTCCACCGCAAAAGATCGATGACGTGCTGATTGCAAGTTGCACCAAATAGAAAACACGCCACGCGGCAACTCGAAAATGACTAGACCTCATAAAAGAAACGAAACCCACCCCCACCAAATTTAGAAAGATAGTTGTTCAAAATAAAAACTCCGCCAGTGAGCTTTCACTGCCTGTCCCAAGCCAGGATAAAGGAGGAGGGTTGTGGTAGGCTTGTGACAGCCAACGTAAAAACCCCGTCACATCCTATGATATGAACCATACTATGAATTTCGTTGGGGCGTTCCCTACTCAGCGACGCGCTACATCGGATCCCGGGTGTAGTGATAAATGGGCAAGGGTTGCTAGGTCGTCGCCCGGAAGCGACGCGCCACATCGACGCCCGGGTGTGGTGTCAAATGAGCAAGGGTTCCCTCACCTTCCAGGACGGGTGAGGGTAAAGAAGTTAGTCCAGGAACGACGAGTTCGCCTTGCATCGTGGAATGTGGGGTCACTCACAGGAAGATTGGCCGAGCTAGCTGAGGCAATGTGTAGGAGGAGGATCAACATCTTGTGCGTGCAAGAGACCAAGTGGGTTGGTGAAAAGGCCAAAGTAGTAGACCCTTGGGGCTGTAAGCTTTGGTATACCGGGACAGAGAAGAACCGAAATGGTGTTGGGATCATCATAGATAAGCTTTGGCTCGAGGACGTGGTGGAGGTCAGAAGGAAGGGCGACAGAATCTTACTGGTCAAGTTGGTCATAGGCGAGGATATCTTGAATGTCATTAGTGCCTATGCACCACAGATAGGACTAGACGAAGCCGTGAAACGTAAGTTTTGGGAAGATTTGGACCAGATGGTACAAAGGATCCCTAGTAGCGAGAAACTCTTCATTGGAGGTGACTTTAATGGTCATGTAGGATCTAGCCGTGATGGGTTCGAGGACATCCACGGCGGGTATAGCTTTGGGGATCGCAATGAGCCGGGAAACGCTATCTTAGACTTCGCCCTCTCCTATGATTTGCTTGTAGCAAATACTTGGTTTAAGAAGAGAGGGTCTCATTTGGTCACTTATAGGAGTGGGTCAAATAAGAGCCAAATAGATTTCTTCTTAACTAGGAGGGCAGATAGAAGTCGTTGCATAGATTGCAAGGTCATCCCCGGGGAAAGTGTGGTTACGCAACATAGGCTTTTGGTGTTGGATATTAGACTGCGGCAAGGAGTGAAGAGGAGTAGGCGCCGGTTGGAACCTAGAATTAAGTGGTGGCGGCTTAAGGAGTCTACCCAAAAGGCCTTCGTAGAGCGAGTGGTTCAAGAGGTAGACTGGAAGACTGAGGACAATGCAGATGCAACTTGGACCAAAATGGCTTGTTGTATCAAGAAGGTAGCTAAAGACCTCTTAGGTGAATCCCGAGGTAGTAGCCTGATAGGTAAAGACACGTCATGGTGGAATGAAGAAGTAAAGGCGGCAATCAAGGCCAAACGGGATTGCTACAGGGATTTGAAGAAGAACCATGATGGAGCAAGCTTTGAAAAGTATAAGTTAGCCAGGAAAGAAGCAAAGAAAGCTGTTGGACTAGCGCGAGAGGCTGTGTACAAGGAAATTTATGAGAAGAGGGATAGCAAGGAGGTCGAGAAGGATATATACAAAATTGCTCGCATTAGAGAGAGGAAGACTAGAGACCTAGGTGCAGTGAAATGCATCAAAGATGAAGGTCAGTCTGTCTTAGTGCGTGAGGATCAGGTCAAAGCACGGTGGAGGGAGTACTTCGAGGGCCTGTTCAATGGAGGCCCCACCCAAGCAGTGGGTGACATCTCGCAGTCCCCTCAGGACCTGAACCGCGATTTTATGCGCCGTATTAGAAGGTCGGAAGTCAAAGATGCCTTGAAGAGGATGAAGACTCGAAAAGCCGTTGGCCCAGATGGTATCCCTTTTGAGGCTTGGAAAAGCATGGGAGAGATAGGGGTGACCTGGTTGACGGACCTCTTTAACAAAATATGGCGAACAAATAAAATACCAGAAGAGTGGAGGAAGAGTACGCTAATACCTCTATATAAGAACAAGGGCGATGTCCAAAACTGTTCTAACTATCGTGGGATAAAGCTTATGTCTCATACCATGAAGCTATGGGAGAGGGTGATCGAACACCGATTGAGACAAATTGTTCCCATATCTGAGAACCAATTTGGATTTATGCCCGGAAGGTCGACCATAGAGGCCATCCATTTGATTCGTCAGCTCATTGAGCGCTTTCGAGAAAAGAGTAGAGATTTGCATATGGTCTTTATCGACTTAGAAAAGGCATATGACAAAGTACCTCGAGATGTATTATGGTGGACCTTGGTGAAGAAGGGGGTATCCATTAAATATATCAACATCATAAAAGATATGTATGAGAATGTGGTGACAAGTGTTCGAACTTGTGGCGGTTTAACAGACGCCTTTCCAATTACAATTGGCTTACATCAGGGGTCAGCTTTGAGCCCATTTTTGTTTGCCATTGTAATTGATGAAATCACCAGAGCCATCCAAGACCGAGTCCCATGGTGTATGTTGTTTGCAGACGATATTGTCCTCATCGATGAGACGAGAATGGGAGTTAACGCTAAATTAGAACGATGGAGACAAACATTAGAAGCACGAGGATTTCGACTAAGTCGAACAAAAACAGAGTACCTCGAATGCAAGTTTAGCAAACAACGAAGAAACAACGATGGCACGGTTCAGTTGGATGGCCAAGAGATACCGAGAAGTGCGCATTTTCGGTATTTAGGCTCTATACTGCAGATGGATGGAGAGTTAGATGGAGACGTCAACCACCGCATCCAAGCTGGATGGACAAAGTGGAAGAGTGCGACAGGGATTCTGTGCGATCGTAACTTTCCTTTAAAGCTTAAAGGAAAGTTCTATTGTACGGCTATTAGACCTGCTTTGCTTTATGGCTCCGAGTGCTGGGCTATTAAGCAAAGTCATGCACATAAAATGAACGTTACAGAGATGCGCATGCTTCGGTGGATGTGCGGTAACACTAGGAGAGATAGAGTGCGCAATGAAGATATTCGGCATAAATTGGGTGTGGCGGCCATTGACGAGAAAATGCGAGAAAATCGTTTAAGATGGTTTGGGCATGTTAAACGCAGACCCATAGATGCACCGGTACGACGAGTTGAAGATCTCGACTTAGGACAGACGGCTAGAGCTCGTGGGAGACCGAAAAAGACGTGGATGGAGGTCATACGGAACGACATGAAGCTAAAAGATCTAAATGAAGACATGCTCATCAACCGAAACCTATGGAGGCAGAAGATTCATGTTCACGACTCGACGTGATTCATTCATGGTTCATATAGCCTACCCCAATTTAATTGGGATTACAGGCTTGGTTGTTTGTTTGTTTGTTTTAGTTGTTCAAAATAAAAAAATAAAAAAATAGAAAGAAAAGTTACTTTTTATCTTTTTAATGAATAAAAAAGGAGCGCACACATTCATTGAAGAGCAAAAGATTTACGGACGACTAAATATTAGTGAATGTTTATCTATTACTATAATAAAAAAGAAAGTCATTAGGTGATAATTGTTATATCAAATTTATGTTTGTCAAATTTACTCTCTTAATTAATTTATGACAAAAGAATAGTAAGGGTTATAATGTCATTTTATTTATTTTATTTAATTGTAATGAGAGCATTTTAGGAAGGCCCAATATTCATATTGAGTCGGCCCACTAGAGCATCTCAATTAGATTGACTAGGATGACAATTTCTCATTCTGAATCTGTAAAATAAGAATTTTGATCAAATCACACATCGCAGTATACTAGGCCTTCTAATTCTTTAAGAGGTTTATCTAAAAGATTCACAATATAACTAGGAAGACATTTTAAATACCACACATGGGTTACCGGGCATGCAAGTTTGATGGAGCCCATTTGATATCTTCGTATCCGAGAATCAACAAATCCGACTCCGCAATGTTCACAAAATTTAAGGGAATATCGAATGGGCATAATTCAATCTTCATTCCTCAGCTATCACTGAGGCCCGCAGGATGTGGTCTATAAATACCCCGTCCTCTGACATTATCAGGACGCATTCACATCCATCGAACAACAACTTAACATCAAACATAGAGGTTCGACACTCAGCAATTTCGATCCCCACGAATTCGACGCTGCCCTGTTTGACCTTCACTCGATTGAAACAGTCAGATTCGATACATCAAAGGCTACTTCCAACCAATTCGATCGATCACTGATTCGACATTCATCACTCTCGAACTAGGGAGATTCGATATACTAGCCAATTCGAGATTCACCTGCATCAAATTGGACTGATTCGACATTTACTAAATTAATTGTATTTCGATTTGTATTGCCTAGTCAGCTTGTATTGGGTATTTCGGACCAAGCTAGTCCGATTTAATATTCGATTAGCATTATTTTGGCACGAGTGATGCCTATTGTAACAGTTTATAGGTGTATCGTAATCTGGACGAAATAAGACCAAAATAAACTGCAATCCCTATAAAATTGCAACTCACTTCACGTTCATTTATCTTTCTTTTTTACTCTTTAAAATTTGAAATAATTTGCACGCAGTCCCGCGTAATTACTAGTTATATAAATTGTCAAATTGTTGCTTATGTAATTTAGTCATACGACACTATTAACCAATACAACATTTTAATAATGCAAATGATATAGCCGTTATACGATCAATGTTATATGAATAATAGTCATGAGTTGATGTACATTCGGTTCAATTAAGAATGTTCATTCAAAGTAAATTAAAAAGTAAAAAATTACTGAGAGAAATTTATATTATACGTGCAAGAAAAATTAAAAGAGCGAAGGAACCACTCTGAGATTATTGGACACATTCATTTCTTTTAAGACTTGTATGTAGGGGTGTGCGCAGGGCCCACTATCCGTGGGTACAGGTACCCGTCGGCGGGTACCCATGGCGATGGGTAGCTGATGATGCATCATTTGCCCCACTCTTGGAGAAGGGCGGAAAAATGGGTACCCTACAAAAAATGGTTCACGGTCTTGCAGAAAGCTACGTAACGACCATGACCCGCTTCAGCCTGGATAGAGGTAGGCGGCCCGGACTCTGAAGACGGTACCCTCGAGTACGACCAGAAAACACCCATCACGGGTACTCGGTCTAAACAGTCAGAGAAAGGTACCCCCGAATCCGACCAACACTTCTTAAGGGGATACGGTGTGGTCACAAAGGCGTAAACACGACCCCTAACGACCCACGACCTATCTAAAAACTAGAAACCCATAACTATCCCCCTGAAACCCCCAAGCCCGGAGAACAACTCTCCTCGGAGCCTTCGACGACCCTCGAGACGCCCGAGGATCCACCGTCAACACTTAGCCAAAATTGAAGAAACAGGAGCACAAAACAAACATTAAGGACACGAGTAAAGAAAAGGCACGGTCAAAGACCAACCATAATCTCATATCACCAGTCCATGATCGAAGAACTGTCCCAGGACTCCTTCACGACGGACGACCCGCAAAGACAGCCCCAAGTCGACCATGACCTCCGACTCACCTCGAATGACGCATTATTCGTCATCACCTCTCCCCACGCCATGACTACCCTAATAACGAAGAAAGACCATTCCCCATTGGTCCAACTCTCCCCACGCCATGACTACCTTGATAACGAGGAAAGACCATCCCCCCATTGGTCCAACTCATTCATTGGGGCATAAAGCAACAAACACTATTGGTGTAGACTATTCATTGGTGCAGACCGGACTGCATGCATTGGCGCAGATTATCCTCGAAGATCATTGGCGCAGAAGACCCTCGCCCCTATTGGACACCAACGACGACGACAAAGACCGACTACTATTGGCCGAAGACCCTTGGGCTTACACTATAAATAACCCCCATTTTCAGCAAAGAAAAAAGGTCACTTTCACGATCCACAAGCTCATTCATTTCGCAAGAGAGAAGCAGTGTTCTCCATTGTCATACACTCCACACGACCCCTTGTACTTTACTCAAAGTCCTTAATAAAAATATTGTGCCTCATTTCCTCAAGCTCGAGATTGGTGTTCCGAACACAAATACTTGAGTAACAATATCTCCAAACACCCCGACTATACGGGCTCGGACGATATTCCCTCACCAGTAGCGAAATATGCTACCCGGCCCCGCTGGATATTTGGATGGTACCCACCCTCACGGGTACCCGTCTCAGGAAGGTACCCACTTGGGCGGGTACGGGTACCCATCTTGTGGTACCGTCGACCAAAACAATTGTATTTTTAATTTTTTTTTGGCTTCAATGCTTCTATTCGAGCCATGCTCCCACATCACTAACATTCAATGAATATATTATAACATCAATAACAAAAATACCATTAATTTCAATCTCAAAATCAACCTATGAATAATGGGTAAATAGCAAAAACCGCTCATGTGTTATCCCTAATTGGCAAATAACCCACCGTGTTATATTAATTGGCAATGAACCCCATATATTATTCATGAACTAGCGAAAAACCCCATACTACACTCAATTTAACCGCATGTACTTCAATTGATATCCAAATGTCATGTTTATTGTATTTATTTGATACGTATGGAACTAATGAAGTTCAAATTAAATTATATGCATATTTAATTTTTATTTTGAAGAAAACTATAATTTTTAGATCTGTAAAGGAAAACGTACGGTACCAGTTAATTTTATTATACTTTCGTACAAATTTAAAAAATCTAAAGAAAATTATAGTACGATTTATAATATTTATTGTAATAAGAAGATATTTATTATAAAATCATAATGCTTAAGAATCCTTGGTTATTGATACTGTCATTATGAAAAATGTCATTAAGTGGTTTTTTTGCCAATTTTTGAATTACACGAGTATTTGGCTATTTGCCAATAAAAATAACAAGGGGACTTTTTTGCCGAATAGAGATAACACATGGGTAATTTTTGCTAATAGCTCTATGAATAACACCATCAAACCAACAAAAATTCACAACTAATAACAACAAAATAACTCCAACACCAACATTCAATCTACACAAATACTCCAACTTAGATAGTGAGTGATTGAAGAAGTAGTAGATATTTTGTTTTGCTAGGGAGGAACCCTTGCCGTTTTCTGCCTTGTAATATTTTTTCCTTAAAGTAAGTTAGTAAAGTTGAATTATTTTTTAAAATTCTGGCGGGTACCCACGGAATCCGCGGGTACCAAAAGTTGAACCCGCCACCGTCCCGTGATTGTATGGCACGGGGGGGGGGGGGGTGCCGGCCACAGCGGGGCTGAGTGACGGGTTAACCCGTTTGTCACGGGTAGTGACGGAACGTGGCGGGTACCCACTACCCGCCACCCGTTTCGCAGCCCTACTTGTATGTGGCAATATTGATAAACAAAAGAAAAAGAAAAAGTTAACAACGCTAGCTTTTCTTTAAAAACAAGTGATGCCATATAAAGTATTCAAAAATCCAAATTACATTTGTTTGCAACAAGCTTTGATCGAAAAATACACCGGAAACAATTGATGAGGATCACACGATTCACACCTTGGATTCATAAATTATAAGGAAAACAAAATTATATTAGGAGGGTTCATGATTTGGTGTCCTACATATAATTATGTGCATGTATATGAATGGGAATATCCATCATCATTAATGTATGAAAATGTTATTCGTATGTAGTGCATATATAAAATCATAAATGAACATATAAACATGATAATTTTTGAAAATGTAACATAGCGCGTAACTCAAATATCCACGTAAAATACATGAATTTAAATAATCTTATAAAGAGATTACTTAATCGAGATTCGAAATTCGATGGTGTAACTTAGGCGAGTCACAAGCTACGCTCCATCCTCTTAAACTCGATACGCCCGGTTAACTGCTCCTAGCTCGTTGAACGCCAAGTTCCCAAGGTACAACGCCCTACACACTCAAAGTCGGAGGAAAACACTACTAATTTTGACTATCATACTAAACAAAAATGGCAGGAACTTTTTATGAAGAGTATAGGGAATGCTATGAATGTTAGAAATGTTTTTCATGGTTCCGTTTATGATAAAAAAAATGGACTGAGAGGAGTCCTAGTTATAGAGTAGGGGAGCCCTCAGTCCACCAATCAATTCATTCAAGGGGGCTTATCCGGAGTCAAAAGTCTATCAATTTGGACACATTCGAACACTGATCCGATCAGAATTCAGTCAAAATCCGTTAGGAGAAAAAGTCGATTCGATTAATCATAGCTTTTGCAGCCTTGTTTAATGTTGAGATCCATCAAATGGATGTGACAACGACGTTTCTAAATGGAGATTTAGAAGATGAGGTTTACATGGAACAACATGTAGGGTTCGTGGTTCTGGCTAAAGATAAAAATTTGTTCAAACTTGTTAAATCATTATATGGACTAAAACAAGCACCTAAACAGTGGCACGAAAAACTTGGTAATCTTATGCTTTCAAATGGACTTTGTATACATCAATGTGACAAAGATGTCTACGTGAAAGGAGACGAGAAAGAATGTGTTATAGATTATCTCTACGTAGATGACATGATCATTGTATGTAATAATAATAATAACAATAATAATAATAATAATAATAATAATAATACCAAGAAAATGTTGTTATGCAACTTCAATGTGAAAGACTTATATCTTGATGATGTAATACTTGGGATGTAAATCACCAAAGCATCACATGTCTATGCAATGTTTCAAAGTGATTACGTCGAGAAAATTCTTGACAAATTTGACAAAGGAAGTGATGCTATCGCGAGAACACCAATGGAGGTGGTGTGCAACACGCATAAGAACTAGGGGAAGGTGTGCGCCAATTGAAATATTTAAGAATCATAGGCAGTATGGTGTACCTTATGAAATGCACTAGACCTGATGTTGCGAACTCAGTGAGTAGATTTAGTAGGTACACAATCAACCAAGTAATGACTACTAGAAAGTGATGGTTAGAGTACTTAGATACCTAAGATATACAACTAACTATATATTGCATTATACCAGACATCCAACGATCATCGAAGGGTATATCAATGCTATCTGAATAGCAGACTCCAAGAATATAAGATTTACGAGTAGATATATATTCATAATTAGAGGTGCATCGGTTTCTTCGAAATCTTGTAAACAAACTAGCATAGCAAGATAAACTATGTAGTCTGAGTTCATAGCGTCGGATATAGCTGCATAAGAGGTTGATCCGCTTAGAAACTTTCTTCAAGATACTCTTATGTGGCCAAAGCTGGTACATCTAATTAGCGTGCACTGTGACAGTCAGGCTGCTATTGATAGAGCACAAAACAAAGTTTATAACACGGAGTCTCGACACATACGTCGAATGCATAAGTGTGTATGACAATTGTTCAAAACTAGCTTAATTCTTAGACTTTGTGAGGTCTAAAGAAAATTTTACTGACCCAATAATAAAAGGTCTAATGAGAGACCGAGTAGAGATTTCATCGAGGTTACTGAGATTGAATCCCACTAAAATGACTTCCACCCGTGATGACAATCCAACCTGAATTGCAAAGCTCAATTTGCAGATTCGATGGGCAGTCAAATTCTGGGTGATGATGCAAAATTGTCCGCCGACCACGGGGTAGGTAATCGAAAGGGATTAAGATCATGTGAGTTATTATTCAGAACGCCAATCCCGACCTTATGGGGATGAGGGGGTTTTTATGGATTTACACTCGGATGAGTTGTCTACGTATCCTTCAGAAATGGAATCAAGTCATTCATTGTTCAAGTGTGGTTTTTTTAGGGGGGGTCGTGTTTGGTACGACGAGTGTTATTGGATTTTTGGTGTTGTGGGTATTGTTATTTGTATAATGTTGGTAATATTGCAAGAATGTGATTCTTGTATGTATATATACTTGTATTTTCGTGGTAGAAAGTGTATTGTAGTGGGAAAATTCTCTAAAGAGAGAAATGGAGTCTTGGAGAAGAGGAGATTTGTTGTAGTGAAGATGATGAATCTTTGTGTGTGGTTTGTGGATTCTTTCATGTGTCCATGTGATCTTCCATCTCCTCCTTTATTTATAGTTAGTCAATAGGTGGTGCATGGTTGACAAGTGTTGGTTTAAGGAGTGACCAGGGTTGGTTTTAGTCAAACCATGTGCTAGTAAAATCGTGGGTTGGTTTATAGTTTGGTGGTTTAGGGTTTATAATGTGCCTTCTGGAGAGAGAATATCATGTGAGGAGGAAAGAGTCCCATGAAGGTCATGAGTAATATACCAGGGGGTCAGAGATTTATACTTCGAGGGTAGGAAAAATATACCGACCGAGTAGAAGAATTATACTGCGAGGGTAGGAGAAGTATACCGCCCAGGTAGCGATGATCAATGATGCAGAGGGTCTTCTGCGCCAATGGGGGTCTTTTGGTACGAGACGCCCAACGGCGTAAGTTTGACTGAATTCTTCTGACCGGGTAGTGATGAGGCCTGCTCCAATCGTCTTATAAGATTTCCTGAACCAATGAGGGTGAATTGGTCCTTCGCCAATCGTTGATCTGTACCCGTAAGATTCGTCGCCTTCTGCCCCAGTGACAGTCATGGACCAATGAGGTATGGTCTTCCATCATAATGAGGGGTGGTTGAGAACTGCTTTAAACATGGTAGTTGACACTTCCTTTTGAGTCGGATTGTGTCCTTGTAATGTTAGTTATGTCTTGAGGGTCTGGCTACCCTTCGAGTTATGTTTATTCCTGTATGTTTCGAGGGTGTTCTTTTAGCCGTACTTTGCTCGAGAAGCTGCGAGATCTTCTGAGTCATGTCTGTCTTTGATCTGCTATATTGAGACCGTGGATGAGAGGTCTTTTTCCTTTAACCCCTCCTTGTATTTATTCGTATCCTTATTATTTTGTATTGTCTTCTTTCCTCAAAGATATTTTGGCTAAGTGTTGGATACTTCCATCCGGCGGTTCCTTCAAGCAGGTCCCATAAGATTCGGGTGGAGTTAGCCAATTTAGGGGGTTAACGCATCGTCTAGAGGGGCTCTCGTGACTTTTCTTGCGGGTACCCCGGATTGTAGGCGACTTTGGGCCGTGAGGTAAAATGTACCCGGGTCTTTTGATCTGAGCCGTATACCCTTGTTGGCTGGTCGTGACCCGGGGGTACCTTCTTCTGGTATTTAGACCGTGTACCATGATTGGGGTGTTTGTCGATTGTGACCGGGGGGTACCTTTTCCCTAGCCCTTTGTCGCTTTTGTGGGGTACCCGTTTTTCCTCTTTTCGTAGGCATGACATATTATGCATCATCACTGTGGGTGAGGTCGAACAAAGCACTTGGAAAAATTTTATTTCCTACATATTACTATGATGTAAGAGTGATAGACCTGTACATGGTGAGGATAGATTAAAGTTTAATGACCCTCTTAACTTATGAAAACAAGTTGGGTATGACGTGATACCCATTATGAGTGCTCACTTATATCGAATTTGATGGAGCCGCTTCAGTGATATGATTTAAAGGTCAACATCTCTAATGTATTCGATGAATATTTGTCAAGGCAATCTAGGGCAAAAATGGAAAACAACGAATGGACTTATAGTGAATTTTGAAAGAGTTGTGTGAGTACCATTGTCTTCGTATACACAAAACACCGTACAGTTCAAGGCATCTCAGTCACTGAATGTCAGGTATACCCGATGGTATTTCAGTAAGGTATGTTCAAGCTCAAAACCACCTAACTTGATGCAACAAATTCTAGGTAAAACTTTTTGAGTAGCATATAGGATTGTTAGGCTCATGTGCATTAAAGCAATTACATTCATGTGAGAATTGCCAAAATTTATTTGGTATTGAGACCAGATACAAATAATATTGGAGTATAATATTATTTATGGTTGGGCTACATTGTTAGTCAAGTGGTATGTGTGAATGATAATTTCTTTAGGGGTGTTTGGTTCTATGGATAAGGCCTTAATCCAAACCGGAAAAGAGTGTATCAGCATTTTGGTTCAAAAGATAATATTTGTGGGCTTTTTTACCAAACCTTGTATAGCTCGGTAAAGCCCGGTACGGAAAGGGCCTAATTCACAAGTAGTAGTAACAGCCTCATCCCTTAGATTAACTTATACGGAGATTAGCCATTTTGCGGAAAGAAGAAAATACCCCTAATGGCCTACAAAACCAATTGTATTGAAGGCATTTCGATCTATTCACACCAAAACATGAATTAGTACATCAAACCAAACCCGTTTTATAAAATTTCTGAACCATAATACGAAATAATAACACACGAACCAAAGATGAGATTAACACACTTATATTACCTATTACGGAAATTATAACGACTTTTTACAAACTTTCGTATTAAACTATATACGAAACCAAACACCACATTACTGAAAGCAATAGTCGATAGACTTTTGACTCCGGATAAGCTCCCCGATTGGTTGACTGGGGCTTCCTTACTCTATAAATAGGACACCTCTCAATCCATATTTTTTATCATAAAAAAAACATCAAAAACGTTTCTAGCATTCATAGCGTTTCTCTTTACTCTTCATCAAAAGTTTCTACCATTTTCGTTTAGTCCGATGGTCAAAATTAGTAGTGTTTCACTCTTATCTTGAGTGTGTAAGGCGTTGTACTTTGGAAACTTGGCGTCTAACGAGTTAGGAGCAGTTATTCGGACTATCGAGTTTAAGGGAAGGAGCGTAGCTTGTGACTCGCCTATATTACACCGAATTTTATATTTGTTTAAGGTAATCTCTTTAAGAGCTTATTTAAACTCTTGTACTTTACGGGGATATTTGGGTTACGTTAAATTTCTGAAAATTATATGCACTGCATAGCAACAACGATTACATGTTATTAGATTTGGAGATAATTAAGAAATAAAAGAGTTAGCTGAATTAGTTAAAAGATTTATAAAGAACAATGCAATAAATAATACAAAAATTGCTCTGGTTTTAAATTTTTTGCTATATATATATCAGACCCTTTTAATCATTTTGACATATTTCCACGTATTAACTTATCCATGGGCTTGTTATTATCCATAGATACATCAGGAGTATCTGTTAAAATTACAAAACTTTACCATAATTATAATTTGACAGCAAATTGCATAAATATCACTTATCAAATATAAAGGTTAGAAAATCAAATTTAAACCTGGGCCAGCCAAGTGGGGCCCCATGCTAAAAAAGCTCATCTCTTCTCTTCTCATCTCTTCTCAGTTCTCACCTACTAGTTACTACAAAAGAAACGAAACACACCCCACCAAAGTTAGAAGAAAAATTTTTACTTTAATTTATTTAATGGATAAAAACTAAAAAGAGCGCACACATTTATTTAAGCTTTTAGTATATGCAAATTGCTGTTCATGTAATTTAGTCATACAACAATATTAACCAATATAGTAATTTTAATCATTCTGACACATTATCAACTTACCCATTCTTTTGTTATTTCCCACATATATATATATACATCAGAAATATGTGTCAAAATTACAAAATTTATCATAATCATGATTCGACTGCCAATTTACATAAATATCATCATCACTTAACCAAACATAAATTTTGTAAAATCAGATATTAAACCTGGGCCAAGCGGGGCCCACGCTGAAACTCATATCTCCTACTATAAAAAGCGCTCCACCTCTCCTGCAATTCTCGCTCACTTCACATAATTTTTTTTCCCTCTTCTCTCTTCTCTCTTTGCCAAACACATAATCGCAGCTCCGTTAAATTCGCCGTTAGGTTTCCGTTACCCCTTGTTTTGTATTGCATTCCAATCACACAGATTCATCCAATACCTGCTGCATGCTAAAATACGCCATTGAAATCTCGAATTGCATCTGATCCCAAAAATCCAGATCCGTTACCGATTTTATTCTCTCCAATCCAATTCTTCTGAGGGGTAGGTGTGGGGATTTCGAGGTCTCATAACCGTGACCGTGGCTGCCGTTCTCTTGTGACCTCGATCCGTATTTGCTCCTTTTGAGGGGGTAGCCGGGGCTCCGGCCTCGGCGGGTTCTAACGCCCCCATCCATTACAACCGTATTACATTTCAACGATTTTTCAATTCAAACTAATTTAACCCTAATTTAGTTTTATTTTTACCCAATTCGTTGATTCTTTGTTCTTTTACAACCCAACGGAAAAAGAACAGAGAAGATCGGAAGAGATGCCTGCTTTAACTTGTTGTGTTGATGCCGCCGTTGCGCCGCCGCCGCCGCTGACGGCGCCGTACTCGTTTGCCGGATGGGATGGAGCTCTCCCCATGCCGACGTCTCCCACCACGACGATTAATTCGTCCGGTGTATGGTCACCGGAGCACTCGTCGTTGCTGTACCGCGTGGACGGCTGGGGCGCCCCGTATTTTGCCGTTAATTCCAACGGTAATGTCTCTGTTCGTCCTCATGGTGATTCTACTTTAATGCACCAGGAAATTGATTTGCTGAAGGTCGTTAAAAAGGCCTCCGATTCGAAGAAATTGGGCGGATTGGGGCTTCAGCTCCCTTTAATTGTTAGATTCCCTGATGTTTTAAGAAACCGCCTCGAGTCGTTGCAATCTTCGTTTGATTTTGCGATTCAGTCGCAAGGGTACGTGGCTCATTACCAGGGCGTGTACCCTGTGAAATGCAATCAGGATAAGTTTGTGGTGGAGGATATCGTGAGGTTTGGGTCGGGTTTTCGGTTTGGGCTGGAGGCTGGGTCCAAACCGGAGCTTCTCCTTGCTATGAGCTGCCTCTGTGAAGGAAGCGCGGAGGCGCTGTTGGTGTGCAATGGATTCAAGGATGTGGAATACATAGGTCTCGCCTTGGTTGCGAGGAAGCTGCGTTTGAATACTGTGATTGTGCTTGAGCAAGAGGAGGAGTTGGATACCGTGATCGATGTGAGCAATGCACTAGGCGTACGTCCCGTGATCGGGCTCCGGGCGAAGCTGAGGACCAAGCATTCGGGACATTTTGGTTCTACTTCTGGTGAGAAAGGGAAATTTGGTCTCACAACCACTCAGATTCTCAATGTTGTGAAGAAATTAAAGCAACATGATATGTTGGATTGCCTGCAGTTGCTGCATTTCCATATTGGATCTCAGATTCCTTCAACTTTGTTACTGGCAGATGGTGTGGGTGAAGCTGCACAAGTTTACTGCGAATTGGTCCGCCTCGGTGCTGGTATGAAAGTCATTGATATAGGTGGGGGCCTAGGCATCGATTACGATGGTTCAAAGTCTCAAGATTCTGATGTCTCTGTTGCTTATACCCTTCAGGAGTATGCTTCTACTGTTGTTCAGACCGTCCAATTGGTTTGTGATCGCAAGGGCGTGAAGCATCCAGTGCTTTGCAGTGAAAGTGGTCGTGCGCTTGTTTCTCACCACTCAATTTTGGTGTTTGAAGCTGTTTCGGCAAGTTCCCGCAAGTCTCCGCAAGAGATGCTATCGCTCGGGATTCAGTACTTTATGGAGCGTTTGACTGATGATGCCTTTACTAATTATCGGAAGTTATCCGAAGCAGCCATTCGAGGAGACCATGATTCATGTTTGATCTATGCGGAGCAGCTAAAAGAGAGGTGTGTTGAGCAGTTCAAAGAAGGATCTTTGGGAATGGAACAGCTTGCTGCAGTTGATGGCCTATGCGAATTGATTTCAAAGTCGATTGGTGCATCTGATCCCACACGCACATACCATGTGAATCTTTCTGTTTTCACCTCAATTCCTGATTTCTGGGGCATTGGCCAGTTGTTTCCAGTTATGCCTCTTCACCGCCTCGATGAGAAGCCTGGAGTTCGTGGTATTCTATCAGACCTAACGTGTGACAGTGATGGAAAGGTCGATAAGTTCATTGGGGGAGAGTCCAGCTTGCCTTTGCATGAATTGGAAGGCAATGGCAGTTCGTACTACTTGGGAATGTTTCTTGGTGGAGCTTATCAGGAGGCACTCGGAGGCTATCACAACCTATTTGGTGGCCCTAGCGTTGTACGTGTTTCTCAGAGCGACGGACCCCATGGTTTTGCTGTGACTAGCGCTTTTCCCGGACCATCTTGTGGCGATGTTCTCCGCATAATGCAGCACGAGCCTGAGCTCATGTTCCAGACCCTCAAGCACCGCATTGAGGAATTCACTGATGATACTGGTGCTCTCGTTGATGGCCTTGCTTGCTCTTTCAATAACATGCCTTACTTGGCAGCGGCGTCCTCTTGCAGCCTAATGGCCTCTGGTGGTAACAATGGTTACGACGAGAATTTTGATTCAGTTTCTGCTGAGGAAGAGCAGTGGTCTTACTGCGTTGCTTGAGTTCTTAACTATAAAGAGAAAGCTTTGTGGCGTTTCCGGTGGATTTAGTTTGTTGTTTAAGGCTGTCTCATTTCGTTGTTTTCTGTTCAGTCTTGTTGGGTTTTAGTTATTTTACTTGGTACTATGTTGTTGTTCATTTCTCTTCTTTTAGTTCTGATTATGAACAATAATGTAAGAAGCCAGGAGTCTTGACTCTTTAGCAGTTGATGGAGAAGAGGGGACCGGGGACGTGATCCGAATTAAGCTCATCTGATGTAAAATTCGGTACTGAGTTTCCCTCGTTCTCCATGTAATTTTTTATTAATGCAATCTTATTTGACTTTTTCTGTAGAATCTTATTTGGTGATTAATCTTTGGTTTCATTTTTGTTTTGTTTAGTATCTTATGGTCTTAAATCTTAATATTGAAAAAAAGTAAAGTATTGCTGCTTTTTGTATACAATAGTCGATAGGTGATTAGTTGGTGGACCATTTGCAAGTTGATTGCTTCTTGTGGCCCTTGGAACTTGTTGCCCTCTGTTTGCTTAAACATGTGATCCTATCATACGTGGGCCATGTAATATTAGGTTTTGATTCTCACTTTTTTCTTGATATGTGGTTGAGTTCTTGTCTTGTTATGTAACTGTATTCCCTTTAATTTATTGGAACAACCAAAAGGAGACGACTCTACGTAATTGCTAAAAGATGTTAATGTAACGAAGGATCCTTTTGGACCCACGAATAATGCTGATAACAATTGTTTCTGGAATCCGCAGTCACCGCGTTTCTTCAATATGCTTTATTGAAAGAGATGGAGGGTTTCCGTTCTTTCTGATAATTACATTTACACCTCCTTAATTTTGTTTTTGTTATAAATATGGCAAGTGACCATTATTGAAAATTATTTACAAATATTATTTTATAATAGTAGTAGTTGTTGAAAATAGTGTAAGATTTTGAAAAAAAATTTCTATATAAGAAGTCATCAAGATGAAAAGAAAAACACCAATTCAAAAGCTATCTTACATAATATTTGCATCTTTTTCTCTAATTTCTTTTTATATATTGTTATAATCTTCAAATAGTTTTAGTTATTTTATAACATGTTATCAACACGATAGTGCTCGATCCAGAAGAATTTAATTACTTCGTTAAAGAAAACGTTCAACGTCAAAATGTATGATAGTTTTATATTTATTTGTTCATCTATCTACATATTATAGACAAGGCGGATTACAGCCTATCTATAATTTTATAATTAGATGAATATGTGTTTATAATTTTATTGTTAAAGTTTAATATTTACTTGTTCATCTATCTACATTATTATAGACAAGGCGGACTACCGCTTATCTATAATTTTAAGATTAGATAAAAAAGATATTTATAATTTTATTGTTATCTAACTCTAACATTAATAATAATCTTAACACTCCTTGATGCTTGAGTTAACCCTAAGCTAAAAACGACTACAAACACTTAATTATTATGGAAGGTTTTACTTCATATTATATTGCTTAGTTTATTCCACAAGCCATGAAAGTTTTTACAAGTAATGTGGCGGAACGCACTTAGTTTATTTCAATTGTTTACATTATTCCACAAGCCCGTGAAAGTTTTTACATAGTAATGTGGCTGAAATATCAATATGTATTTACTTATCGTACATTATTTCTTATGCCGGTTGAAATTTATTAACGCGGTTGAAATTATTTACTTGTTATACAATTAATCATTGTTGCTCGATTGTTAAAGATATTATCATTCATCAATCATGCCAAATTAAACAAAAAAAATGATTGTTTTCTAACGGCTATAAAACGGCTACTTATAGATATCTTTCTTCTATAAATATGCAGATTTCATAACTCAAACTCCACACAAATCTTCATTCTTTTTCCTCTCATCTTGCAAAATGCTTCGCACGTCAACAATGATCTTGATGCTCGTTTACCTTTTATTTTTTATTTTTATGCTAGTAGTTGAGGACAATCCTATGTTTCTACCTATGATATTCCTTGCTTTTGTCGTAGTAATGTTCGAGTGCATAATTTGGCTAGAGATGAGATAATTGCATCATAATATTGTAATATATGTGCTTGTGTGGTTGCGTATTAAAATAAAATGTATTGACCCTAATTATGTTTGTTTTCATGTTCTAATCTCTCAAAAGTAGATTTTACAGAACTCACTGTCGATGGGAAAAATTGTATGCAATGGAATCAAATGTGAAAACGCATCTTACTGCGAAATTCCTCGCGAAAACAATTGATGAGGAAAATGAATGTACTGACCAGCAACGATGCGAGGTAATTATATTCCTGCGTAGACATTTTGATAATTTCCTGCAAACGAAATATCTCGATATTACAGATCCTTCTGAGCTATGGATTAATCTGAATGAAAGATATGGCCACCAAATGGAAACAATGCTTCCAAAAGACATACATCAGTGGAACACATTAAGGTTCCAAGATTTTACATTAGTAAATGATTACTCCTCTGCCATTCATAATATCCGACAGACGCTAAAATTTTGCGGGACATAAATTACTGATGAGGAAATGATTGAAAAAACTCTTTCTACTTTTCATGTCAGTCATATACTCATCCAAATGCAACACATACTAGTCGGATACACTAAGTATCACGAACTAGAGAGGGTGTTGTTAACGACAAAGAATAGTAATAATATATTGATTAAGAATTATGAGTTACGCCCAACTGGAGCACATGCATTGCCAGAAGCACATGCCATAAATTTCTCAAACTTCGATGGACGAGGAAATTACAATAATGGTGGTCGAGGCAGAGGCCAATATCAAGGTCGGGGTGGTTATAGAGGATCATATGTTTCTAGAGGTGGTTGTGGCCATAGAGGTGGTCATGGTCGTGGTCGTGGACGTGGTCGAGGTAGTTATCACAACCCTTCGACCAGTGATACGGTCCATAACAATAACCATTATAATAAAAGAAAAAAATGCTCATAATAAATCTGAAGGTTACTGTTTTAACCATGGAATGAAAGGACACTGGGCCTATACGTGTCGTACACCTGAACATTTTTGTAAATTGTATTAAGAGAGTAAAGGCAAAGAGAAGGAAGTGAATCTTGTTGAACAAATGCCTAATAATCTCACATCTTTGGCAACATCTGATTTCACGGATGGTCATGATGTTACTATGGCTTGCTATGAACTATGTGATTCATGTCTGCGTGATTCCTGATTTGATTTACATTACGTGATTCCTTGTTGTGTGATTTTTGAATTAATATGTATTTGCGATTTGCACTTGTAATGTACCGTATTTTCATTAATTGTGTTTCCTTATGCATCTTAGTGAAACTATTTCCCTTTTCTCAAATATATGTTTCGTTTATTGTTATATCATGTTTAACCCTCTTGTTTGACATGAAGCCAGTATGGAGCATACCAGTGATTTTTGCATCCCTGATAGCGGTACAACTCACACAATTCTCACAAGTAAGAAATATTTTGCATATCTAAAACCAACAAACGCAAAAATCGATACGATATCAGGTCATACTTACCTGATTGTAGGATTTGGTAAATCTAGTTTTATTTTATCAAATGGAACGCTGTTTATCATCAGCGATGCCTTATTTGCCCCAAAATCTAGAAGAAATTTGCTGAGTTTTAATGATATATATCGTCATGGATATGATACCAAATCAAAGACTGAGAATAAAACTAAATATCTTTTCATTATTAAGTATATATCAGGAAAGCAACATATATTTGAAAAACTACCAAAACTCTCACCAGGATTGCATTATACATATATTAATGCTATCGAGTCAAATATGATAGTCAATGAAAATCCTGAATTATTAACTTTATGGAATGATCGACTAGGTCATCCTTGTTCAACAATGATGCGAAAATAATTGAAACTACACATGGACATTCATTAAAAGGATCAAAACTCAATTTAATCAATAATAGTCCATGTGAAGCATGTTCTCTTGGAAAACTAATTATAAAGCATTCACCAGTTAAAATTAAGACAGAATTACCACATTTCTTGAAAGAATTCAAGGTGATATTTGTGGACCTATTCATTCATCATGTGGACCATTTCAATATTTTATGGCATTAATTGATGCCTCAAGTCGATGGTCACATGTCTGTCTATTATCTACCCAGTAATATGGCATTTGCGAGATTTTTTGCTCAAATAATTAAAATGAGAGTTCAATTTCCTGACAATACGATCAAGAAAGTCAGACTTGACAATGCTGGTGAATTTACATCTCAAGCTTTCAATGATTATTGTATATCAACTGGAATTACTGTTGAGCATAGTGTTGCACATGTACATACTCAAAATGGTTTAGCTGAATCATTAATTAAACGTATTCGGTTAATTGCTAGGCCATTGTTAATGAAAGCAAAATTACCAACTTCTGTATGGGGTCATGCAATTTTACATGCTGCATCACTAATTCGCATTAGACCAAGCTCGTATCATGCATACATCTCATTACAACTTGCTTTTGGTCATGTACCTAATATTTCCCACAAAGATCCATTTCGTCCAAGTGAAGAAAATGAAGAAATTCTTAGTTCTGAAGTTCCGTATTTAAGTGTCATTGGAGCTTTAATGTATCTATCTAATTGTACTATACATGATATATCATTTACTGTTAATTTATTAGCTCGATTTAGCTCATCACCTACAAAAAGACACTAGAAAGGAATTAACATTTATTTCGTTATCTTCAAGAAACTACGGATCTCGGTCTATTTTGTCCTAACAATGCAAAACAGGAATTGATTGGTTATGCAGATGCATGTTACCTATCAGACCCACATAAATCCAGATCTCAAACTGGGTATGTATTCACATATGGTGGCACTGCTATTTCATGGCGTTCTCAGAAACAAACACTTGTTGCAACATCCTCTAAGCATGCTGAGATTATTGCACTCATGAAGTCAACATGGAATGTGTATGGCTACGGTCAATGACACATCATATAAGAAGTACACGTGGCTTACCAATTAAAGAAGGTCCTACAACACTATACGAAGACAATTCTGCATGTATTACACATATGAAAGAAGGCTATGTCAAGAGTGATCGAACCAAATACAACACCCGGAATATTTTGCCTACACTCAGGAACTCAAGAAGAACAAAGAAATTAATATCCAATATGTTCAATCATGTGACAATATGTCATGTCTCTTTACAAAGACACTCCCTACTGTAACTTTTAAGAAACATGTTCAAAGTATTGGGATGCGTCACCTACGAGACTTATGAAAAATTTGAGATGCCAACTTGAGGGGGAGTTTACACGGCTGCACTCTTTTTCCTTTATTAAGGTTTTTATCCCACTAGGTTTTTCCTTATAAGGTTTTTAACGAGGCAACATAAGACGTGTGCAGAAGACGGATCATATACATAACAAGTTTTCAAATGACCAAAGGGGAGTGTTATAAATATGGCAAGTGGAATATGGCAAGTGACCATTGTTGAAAATTATGTACAAATACTATTTTATAATAGTAGTAGTTGTTGTAAATTGTGTAAGATGTTGGAATTTTTTTCCTATATAAGGAGCCATCAAGATGAAGAGAGAAACACCAATTCAAAAGGCTATCTTACATAATACTTGCATATTTTCCCTAATTTTTTTTATATATTGTTATAATCCTCAAATAGTTTTAGTTATTTATAACAGTTTTAATCATTTTTCTTTTTTTTTATGAATTGTTTTAATCGATTTGAATGGCCAGAAAATGTCTTAACTTAATCAAATGTGTAATTAATTAGACCAATGTAGTTAGTTGCCTGAGTTGATTTAAGTAATTTCTCCTCGATTTTGTTTTATATATGCAATTGGTTCTGTAAAGGTTGTCCAAATTATTTTGTACTAGTCTTACATGGTGTGACAAAGTATTTAATAATGCTTTTCATTCAAATTAATCAAAAATCAAGATAGAACGTGTAAAGAATAATCTAGAACTAATGATCGATCCACTTATAATTATTGAGAGTGTTGGAATTTGGAACACGTTGTCTCCTTATGCGTAGAACGTTAAATATTGCGAATCGGGATTATATTTGGAGTAGAGATCTGCTTTCTCATGGTGTAACTGCAAGCCGTAGGGACAACAAAAACAAAGAAAACTCTGTGGTCTCGGAATCTTGAGCCAGATGATTGGTCTTTGTATAATGTATAGTTTTTTTTTGTTTTGTTTTTTTAAAATAGTTGTTTATCTCAAATGATATATTTGAGACTAATTAATTGTAAACCACATGCCTAACATTATCCACGTAACAACTAACATGTCTTTACCTTGTAAAAAGATACCTCCAAGTCAAGTATATTAGTATTCCAGTCATACTTAAAACTATATTTTTGTGGTTGTGGTTTTTTTTTTGGTACGATTTGTGGTTGTGGTTGGCTTGCCCTGTTTGAAATTTTGAATTCAGAATTCCAGTCAAACTCCAATTTTTTTAATGGAAGAGACAAAATTCTTATCAAAATTTCTGCAGATTTTGTGTTGATAACTCTTTTTTTTTTATTGATAACTTGAATGTATTTTATGATATGGCTATAATAGTCTATAACCATATTTTTTGTACTTTGACGTCAGGATGACAACATTATGATCATAAGATTTAATCTATTGTTGTAAAACCTATTTATGTGAAAAAAAAAAATTAAAAACCAATCAAATTTAAGGTTTTAAATTTCAAATGTTAATTGGGTGACTATAATATGTTTAGACCTGCCAAGTCACAAATACCTTCCGTAAATCTTAATAAATCTGGAACTTAGAAACTTCGTCAAACCACGTCAAATACAAACATCTTTTAAAAAAAAGTCAAATACAAACAGCAATGGTTGTAACTTGTCACTACAAGATTTCAGGACTTTTCCCGACCGGAAACTCCCGACCGGAGTTCGGTCGGGAGCAGTCCCGACCGCAATGCGGTCATGACAACGTTTCCCGACCGATATGCGGTCGGGAAATTTATAAAACTCATTCCCCACCGCACCGCGGTCGGGAATACTCTGGGCGGGAAATTTCCCGCCCAGAGTGTCGCCCTAATCTCGGCCCAGCTGGGCCGCGCAGCTGGGCCGAGACTTCCCGACCGCAATGCGGTCGGGAAAGAGGGCGGTATTTCTATAATTGTTAGATATTGTAGAAATTGTTAGGATTTAATTAAGAAATGCCTTTAGGAATTGTTAGGCTTTGGAAAAATATTAGATTTTTATGCCTTTAGGAATTGTTAGGCTTTGGAAAATATTAGATTTTTATGCCTTTAGGAATCGTTAGGCTTTAGGAAATAGTATAGTTTTAATTAGGAAATGTCTTTAGGAATTATTAGGCTTTGGGAAATGTTAGACTTTTATGCCTTTAGGAATTGTTAGATTTTAGGAAATGTTATAGTTGTATGATTTTAGTAATTATTTATGCCTTTAGGGAATGTTATAATTTTATGATTTTAGTAATTATTTATACCTTTAGGAATTGTTAGGCTTTACGAATGTTACAGTTTATGAATTATTTATGACTTTAGGAAAACTATATATGATTTTTATATGTGTTAATTTATTTATTTGGACGTTAATTATGGAGTTATTTATGTTATATTTAATGTTTTAATATTAATTATTAATGTTATATTTAATGTTTTAATATGAATTATTAGATATTGTAGAAATTGTTAGGATTTAATTTGTAAATTCCTTTAGAAATTGTTGGGCTTTATGAAATATTTATACCTTTAGGAATAACTTAGTATTGATTAAACTTAGGTCATCTCTACAATTAGAAAAATTCTAACTTAGATGCTTTTACTTAGTTCGTAGCACTCCTCCTCGACGACATGTCGTCCCATGATAGCGATCGTGGCCAGCCCTCGAAGAGAGGGCGTAGTGGTCCATCGAGCACTCCACCTACGACTGGTCCACCGAGGTTAGGTCCTCGTCTACGGATCATTCATTCTGGCGGTGCACCACCCGCTTCTGTCGATGCACCTGATCTCGATCTTGGCGAGTCCCCTACTTCTTCACATCCACATAGGCGTATCGGATCGAGCGGCGGTACTCCACCAGATCTAGTAGTACCATTTCGACTTGATGATGATCACGTAGCATCGACACCATCGTCATCATCTAGGCCATCGTCTTCATCGAGGCCACCGTCATCATCGAGACCTACGGCACCTAGGCCACGTTCTACAGAGTCTACACCGGCGGGTCCTAGTACTTCTTCCCCTGCAGACGTTGCCAGTGCTGGACCATCTTCATATATATATATAGTAATATTTTTTTTAACGAAACCTTAATTAAAAATCTTATTTAATTGTAGAGCATATACTACATTCCTCCGGAGGACATGCTTCGTGCACATTCCGCATACGATGCGAAGGTTAAGAAGTGTTACAAGGAAACCGTGCACAATGCAAAGAAGAACTATTACGACAGGCTCGATGATCCGATGTAGGCGTCGCGTCCGAAGAACAGTTGGATGAGCGACAAGTTAGAGAAAATGTGGGTGACGCATTGGGAGTCGGAGGGCCATGCGAAGAAATCCGTGGCAGGCCAGAAGAACAGGCGATCTGGAGAGGCACCAGACCCTGATCGTCCTGCACGAGCTACTCATGCTAGTGGGTCCCAGAGCTACACGGATATTCGACGTAGGATGGTATGTCTTATTAAATTGAGTTTCTATAAAAATAATATAATTGTCTTAAATTTAAATATCTATAATAACAAATGTATATCAATATGCAGGCTGCTTCTAGACCTCCAGGGGCCCCTCCACCTCGGCACGATGAGGCATATCGTTATCAGCACACACATGTGCCCAGTGGTCTGCCAGAGGGAGCTCCACGTCGCCGCGTTTGGGTTCACCCCAAGTATAGGGCTATCTACGTAAGTATTTAACTTATATAACATTCTTTGATTACTGTATTAATATATGTCTTCCTTAATTACGTACTAACAATTATGACAAAATTAACAGGAGGAGTACATGCGCCTTATGACCGAGAGGTACGAGGCGGATCGTTCTACGTGGCCACCACTAGATCAGGAGCTGTGGAGTCAGGCGATAGGAGGCTTGAAGAAGGGGAAGGCTGCGGGTCTCCCTTCGGATGCATGTCACGATGGGTTTGGTTTCTCGACGAAGAGGCATCGAGACACGACACATGATTATGCGAGGGTGTTGGAGAGGGAGAACCGTCGTATTAGGACTGTTACTGATGCGAGGATTGACGAGCTTGCTACTCAGGTAGATTTCTTGACCCAGCACATCACTCAGACTACAGGTACTCCTCCATCCCGACCCATGCCTACAGGGGGACTCATGCGTGATGCTCGTCGAGCCGGCCAGCGTTCCTCGCCACCCCTCTTGATCCTTTTGCATATGGTGCTCCAGATTGCACGCTGTATGATGATGAGTACGAGGATGTCCCCGATGAGGACCCCGAGGATGACACTCTCGGTGGTGATGCAGCCGATCTTGCCGGTGATGGTGATGATGGTGCTGGACCCGCCACAACTCCTGATACATTTGGATTTCATGACGGGGACTATGAGTAGTAGTAGTAGTTTAATTTATTTTTGGGATATTTTAGTATTGAATACTGTGTTAGTTGTTTGTATTTATGTAATTTGTTTGATGCTCAGACCGATTATGTAATGTTAAACTAGTTTTGTATTTATTCTGTAATTATGTTGTGTATTATTTGTTCGTTTGATGCGGAGTAGTAGTATTATTTGTTCGTTTAATCTAAGTATTGAAAATTGTGTTAGTTGTTTGTTTATTGGTAATCATTCCTATAATATGAAATTAAACAACGTGAATCAATTTTTTTTATAAAATAAAATTCGACCTACTAAACCTATCCACAATTGCCCTCATCTGCGCTCCTGTCTTCCTTGGAATGGGCGCATCAAGGACCTCCCTACCCTTGTAGAAATCCTTCTTGTTGTACCTCCATTTATGACCCTCTGGTAGAAACCGACGATGACAATCGAACCACGAGGCTTTTCCTCCATGCTTTAGTGTAAAAGAATCTGTCTCACCCATGCAATAAGGGCACGCCAGCTTACCGTGCGTGCTCCATAGGGACAACATTCCGTAAGCAGGAAAATCGCTAATAGTCCACATTAGGGTCGCTCGCATTTGGAAGTTTTCCTTTCGTGAGCTGTCATATGTCCACAAACCATTAATCCACAAATCATTCAACTCATCAATCAACGGTCTTAGCAAAAGATCCAAGTTCTTTCCAGGACACTTTGGACCGGGTATAATAAGGCTCAGAAAAATGAACTCCGGTCGCATGCATAAATCTGGCGGAAGGTTATAAGGGGTAACAAACACGGGCCAACATGAGTAGTTCTTCCCAGATGCCCCAAACAGTGTGAACCCATCAGTACATAGGCCGAGTCGGACGTTTCTAGGCTCTGCTGCGAAGTCCGGATACGTACGATCAAAATGTCTCCACGCCTCGCCTGCAGCTGGGTGAATCATTCTATCTGTTGACTCTCGACACTTCAAATGCCAAGTCATATGTCTCGAAGTGCCTACAGTATAAAACAACCTCTGTAATCGAGGGCCTAGGGGGAAGTACCACAATTTCTTCCTTGCGATCCTTGACTTTCTACCAGCCTCGTACCTATCTTCCTTGCATATCGGACACGATGTGAGATCCTTGTTGGCATTATCGCCGTAGTACAAGAAACAAAAATTCCAACATACGTCGAACTTTTCGTACCCTAAACCCAAACCCGCGAGCATCTTATTCATGGCTGGAACCGTATTCGGTAGCATTTCCTCAATCTCTGGGTCCATAATATCTTTAGACAAACTTAAGTACTTTTCGCAAGCGACGTTAACTACTTTGTGCATCGTCTTGGTAGTTAAGAACTCAGCAAACCACTTGAGCACAGTCTTCGACTTCTTACTGTTCATTTTTATGTCTCCCATCTGCATCAATTTGTAGAACTCCTTTGCCTCGGGACTTGGATCTTCGTTGCGCACCTCTCCCTCAACAAATCGATCCCCATATGCATCCACAACCAATTCTCTAAACGAAGTATCGGCATGAACCGGACTATCAACGTGAATACTAGTAGACGGTGATTCATGTACATATGATGTAGCTGCCTCGCTCTCCATCTCTCCATGCAACACCCATATCCAATATTGATACACAAACCCCCACTTATGAAAATGATCCCGTACTACGTTTCGATCCAAAAACTTTAAATTATTGCATCTCTGGCACGGGCACCTAATATGATTTCTTAGATCTACGTAATCTGTCTGTTGTGATGCGTATTGTATTAATTCACGAACCCCAACCACGTAATGTTGATTCAAATAACCAGTGTTACTATCTATCCTATCGTACATCCAAGATCTATCGGGACGATAATCCATTTCTAATCTAAGAAAATTAAAAACAAATTAAATTGTTACAATTAATTTCACCAATCAATATATTTATCATTTATAGAAAAAATTTAAAACTCGAGTACGACGAGGCCAAGGAAATTAATACTTACTTGTTGTAGCGTAGAAAATACTTAGATCAAGTATTCTTTGCAAACACACGCCCCTCGCTGCATTAACCGCAATATCTAAAACAAAGAAACATTAAAAAAAGTTAATAAAAACGATCTTCATTGACAAAAACTAACAAAAACAGTTATAACAAGAGGAAATCGTGTATACCTTAACAAGGGATGAATGTTGGAATGATTTCTCAAGTGGAATAGGGAGGGGTATTTATAGGGGGGCTGACAGTTATTCCCGACCGCGTGGCGGTCGGGAATAACAACGGTCCCTAATATTCCCGACCGCACCGCGGTCGGGAATAACAACGGTAACAATGGCGGTCGGGAATAATACTAACCGTTGTTATTCCCGACCGCGTCGCGGTCGGGAATAATAATTACCGTTGTTATTCCCGACCGCGACGCGGTCGGGAATATTAGGGTTTAGGGTTTATGGTTTAGGGTTTAGGGTTTAGACTTATTGGCGACCGATTTTTGGTAGGGAATAATATTCATATTCTTAATTTCACAATTTCGCTCTCAATTTTAGATAAATCGTTCATTTAATGATCAAGTAAATCAGTATTAGTTATATATTACTAAAAATCTCAAAAAACATTAAATTTAGTTGCACGTTGAGGAATCGTTTGAAGCGTCTATTCATATTGTCACTTATAAATAGATTAGTATATGTAGTTGCTAATAATGTAACTACTTACGATTATGTTAAACACATGTTAATATATATATCACAATTAGCCTCTATACTAACGTTCGTAACAAATGTTAATCGCCAATTGTGAACTCCTATATACTACGTATGATTATTATATGTAACACTCCAAACTAACTTAACCTATACTCCGATAAACTATACTAATTTAATAATTAAAAGTACATTAAACGAACTAACTAATAGTGCAATTCATGAATTTAATGAGATTCTATAGTTATACTTAACAAACACATCAAGATTTTCCAGAAGATTGAAAAAAGGTAAAATTTACTATTTTTCCCGACCGATATGCGGTAGGGAATAATATTCAACCACATTCCCGACCGCATTTCGGTCGGCATTGACCATTATTGTCGACCGCATGCCGGTCGGGAATAATATTTAAACTTATTCCCGACCGCGTTGCGGTCGGAAATAATATTCAAAGTTATTCCCGACCGACATGCGGTCGGGAATAATATTCAAAGTTATTCCCGACCGACATCCGGTCGGGAATAATATTCAAAGTTATTCTCGACTGATATGCGGTCGCTATGTTTTGAAAATTTGGCGTTTTTTTGAAATTTTTGAAAAAAATAAACACTCCCGACCGATAATCGGTCGGGAATAATCGAAAAACTTGGCGGGAATCCAAATTTGACGAAAATTCAAAAATTTTCAACTTTTTCTATAAATACACTTCATTATTCTCCTCATTTTTTCATCTCCACACAATTTTTTCCTCTTCAACAAATTTTTCAAACACTTTTTTCATTTTCAAACACTTTTTCAAAACCATCTTTCTTTCAACTTCAAAATTAAATTTTTTCACTTATTTATTCAAATTTTCAATAATCAAAAACTTATTTAATTTTTTTTTGTGTTTTAGACTGACCAAAGAATCAAAGATTTAATTGCTCATCTAAAACACAAAAAAACTAAATAATATTTTTAAAATATTACAATATATTAAAAAAATAATATTCCGGTAATTTATTACCAAAATATTATTTTTTTTGTTCTGATGATTATTATTCCCGACTGCATGTCGGTCGGGATTAATTTGAATATTAGTCCCGACCGTGTGTCGGTCGGGATTAATTTGAATATTAGTCCCGACCGCGCGTCGGTCGGGAAAATACCGACCGGCGATTGGTCGGAAATTTGCGTAAAAAGGCCCGACCGCTAAATGGTCGGAAAATTGGGAGTTTTCCGACCATTTATCGGTCGGGAAAAATATTCATAAAACCCCGACCGAATAGCGGTCGGGAATAATATTCAAGGGAGTTCCGACCGCATATCGGTCGGAATATGTCCCGACCGTTATTCGGTCGGAATCAATGGTCGGTAATTTCCCGACCATAATTCGGTCGGGAAATGCGGTCGGGAAAGGTCCTTGCCGACCGGAAGGCGGTCGGAAAACTTTTCCCGACCGAAGCAACACCGACCGCCGTTTCCCGACCGCGGAAGGGTTATTCCCGACCGGTTTTGCGGTCGGGAAAGACCCAATTTTTTTGTAGTGTGTAAAAGCCATGTTTCAAATTTTCTGTTTTTCCCGTAACCAGAGTAATGCAATATGTTGTATCAAATAAGTTTCTTGAACTCATGTTTTCCTTAGCTTTATTGAGTAGTTCCCATGTTTTCCTTTATTCTATTTGCACAATGATTTTATTTGGTAATCATTTCAATGTTTTTTTTATATGCTTTGTAAACTAAGAAAATGGTCATTCGATAACATGTGTTGAGACTTGAGAGTCCATTTTACAAATTTAAAGTGAGAAATAATGGATAATATTAACCATAACTATGTGGATGATAAAATATTTGATAAATGTGTGTGCGAACATGTATATAGGAATTCTATATTTTCTGACGAATGAAGCGAATAATAAAACTCCAGATTACTATATTACATACTACATAGTAACAAATAGCATATATATATATATATATATATATATATATATATATATAAGGGATAATTACGGTACACCCCCTGAGGTTTGGTGTAATTACAAAGACCTCCTCTGAGGTTTGAGTAATTACAATGACTTTCCCTCAATTGTAAGGAATGATTACAATTACACCCCTTGAAGTTTGATGTAATTACAAAGACCTCCCCTCAAGTTTGAATAATTACAATGACCTCTCCTCTAACTAGTAATTGTATATGCATTTTCAACTTTGCCTTGATCAATTATATTGTTTAAATAAATTTAAATGCCTTGTTGAAAATACTTGATATTTATTTAATTCCAAGAGCTTGCATGTAATCTTAAATAAATTAATTACTGAATAAAAAAGTATTAAAAATACACTAAATTAATTTTAATTATTCTCACATATATTTAATTTTATTGCTCTTATAAAAAAATATTAAATTTTATTACTCAATATTTCTTGACCAGAAAAACCTATTGGTGAGAGAATAAAAGATAAACACTTATCTCATAGTGGTAGAAAATATTTATTATAATTTAATATTACTACATAATTTCTTCAATAAATATATCTTTTTAAATGTAATTATCTCCACTTTTAAACAATTGTTAGGAATATCTTTTAAACTACATTAAAAAATATTTATTATTAAAAAAACTATTTTGTAATATAAAATTACAATTAATATTTTCTACAACTATGACATAAGGGTTTATCTTTTATTCTCGTACCAATAAGGTTTTTTTTCGTCAAGAAATAATGAGTAACAAAATTAAATATATATGAGAATGAATAAAATTAATTTAGTATTCTTTAATACTTTTTATCCAATTATTAAAAAGTATCTAATATTACATTCAAGATCTTGAACAAGTACTGTAAACAAGATATTTAAATTTATTTAAACAATAAAATTTATCAATGGCAAAGTTGCAAATGCATTTGCAATTACTAGTTAGAGGGGAGATCTTCGTAATTACACCAAAGCTCAGGGGGTGTTATTGTAATCATCATTACAATTACTTGTTAGAGGGGAGGTCATTGTAATTACTCAAACCTCAGGGGAGGTCTTTGTAATTACACCAAACCTCAGGGGATGTATCTGTAATTATCCTTATTTATAATATAGGCAAAATAAGTTTTACAAAGAAACACGAGAAAAGACCCGAGGTGGAGTAATATCAAATAAATGAAGACCTAAAAAATAAAGAACTAAAAGTAGAATTCAAAAAGGCACACCCATGCCAACCACCTCTCCCAATAAAATCCCATTTGCATGGACTCTCATACAAATTAAATCTCAAACCCACCAAAGATCAACTGCAACTGACGGTTTATAGGATTCTAGGGAGGCCACCAGTGGTCCTCCTTACTTAAGATGATGCCAAGTGTCCCATTTTAATAGGCTTAAAGATGTAATTTAAAAGTCTAGCCTTAAGTTTACAATATTTTCATTTTAGACCCCATAACTTAAATAGAATTAGTCTATTACGACCATATCAGGCCCATCATGCTTCCGTCCAAATAAATAAACAGTACGAATTAAAATAGTACCTCTTTTTGACCACACTGCCTTCGTGTTTTCCACCAGGTTTTACAGTCTCCTCGACTAACCACTCGATCGCAACCGATGGTTCTGCAATGGCTCCTTCAACAGCAACCAGCACATCCCTGGTTCGTTTCCTACTCCGGGCGTATGAGATACTACTGTGGTACTGATTGAATATTTAAACGGGGAAACAATGTTCAAGCAATTGCCAGAATTTTATTTATAAAATGGAAACTTATTTATTACAACATCATAACCCTTATAGAGAAGAGTTACTTGTTTAGCTACTCATAGTAGCTATGCTTCCTACACACATACACTCGTATATAAAAATGAATTGAAAAACTTAATACAAACTAAGCTCAGAATATTTTTCTGATTACAATTTATTTTTAAAGTAAGAAAACAGAGGAGGTTGTCTGATGTCTTCTGCTTCCTTCAGCTTGGGTATATATAGATGAAGTTCTGAATTTCAAATGCAGATTTCACAGATATTTCGTAGTGGAATGGCCTGAGTGTTCCACTAGATCTTGGGGGTCCGCCATTATTGGTGGTCTTGTCTGGCTTCTTTTGCATCCACTCAGTCTTGTGGTCCCTCCATTATCGATTTAGTGGAGGTAGTGCGTCTTATCTTCACATGGCTTCATTTTCAGAAAAGCTTGTCCTTTTTCTTGACCTCGGCATCTTTCCTGGTCTGGTGGAGCCTTCCCTGTTATATTCCCCTTTGTCTTTTTTGACGGGGAATCCTTTGCCAAATAGTGGCTCTCTCTGTTCAGGGCATTTTTGACAAATGCGTTCTTTCCATCTTCCAGCATGCATCATGTTGCAAAACTTTAGACACGTATCTGCTGTTGCTGGAATCTCGTTTTTCCACAATTTTTGCCTTTTGTTTTCGAATATGGTTTCGGCAAAATGGGTTGTGGTACTGGTCATGGTGTTGAGCATGAATGATCATTTTACGGTATTTTAGAATGCCTTAAACGAATATTTGACTTTGTCCATCTCAGTAAGACAAACCCAAAGTCCCCAAGCTCTTCTCGTGGTGGCTTTACATAATCTAAAGCCTTCATGTATGGTCTTTGCAGCTTAATAAAATGAAAGCTGGGATAAAAACCTTTTCCAGTGATTTCTGGAGCTGCTGAAATAAACTTCAGTTCCAGAGTTTCTCCTCTACCCAGTGTATTGTTATTTTTCCAGGTATCGTAGACTCCCTTGTAAATCCATTCTGGTAGTTTTGAAATTTTCAGAAATCCTGGTGATGTGGTGAAGACTGAGGCTAGACAGCCCAAGTCAAACCATTCTCGAACACTCTCAGGCTTTGAACTTGGTAGCGTCCAAACTTGTGGGTATTTCCCTGACCAATCAGCCAAGGATTTTCCTGAGATAAGTCTCATTCTCGTATATAACCTTTCCCATGTCCTTTGGTACTCCATCAATGGGGATGGTTTTAAGTTATCACCTTGGACCTTAGATTTTTCAATCCTTGGTCTAAGATTAAGCTCGTTGATTTCAGTCTCTAATTTTTTAGACTGATCTGATTCTTCAGATGTTTCCATATTAGAATCTTTCTTGTTTTCGGAATCCTCTTTATCATCGTAAGGATCCTTTCCTGTGTTTGGGATGGTAGTGCTTGAATCACCCTCCCAAATTTTCTCGTCCTGTACTCGTATTTCAGAGATAAGTATTGACTCTGATGCATCTCGCATAATGGGGCCATAAAGACTATCCCATAACATGGTACTGCAAAGCCTTGCAGCTTTCATTGCATTCTGGACCTTGTTAAGATCATTTTCCTGTACATGCCCAGAGGCTTTGGAATTAATTGCCAGTCCATCTATGGCCTTGTTTAGTTCTTCAAGGCTATCGCTGTGATGCCTCCATCTTGTAAGGATGTTGTTGGCTTCACTTGGCTCCATCCCTTGTTAAGAAATCTGCAAGAACATTGAGATTTGATAATCATAACGTCAAAATCGTAATATTGACACTCGGCTTGCCATCTTAAAAGTCTGGCTTTCTCGGGTTTACTTTCTATTTTGTTTTTTAAGAAAGCTTTAACACTTGTATTGTCAAATTTTAAGGTAAATCTCTTTGCAAGTAAAAACAGAGGCCATTTTTTAAATGCACTGTGAACGGCAAATAACTCCTTCTCGTTAATGTGCCATCTACCCACATTATTGTCTGCGAATAGTCCGCTGCAGTATCTGCATGTGACTTCTCTTGTTGGTTCTACCTTCGTTAGAACTGCCGCCCACCAATGATCACTAGCATATGTATATAGTACCAGATCGTCTTCATCGTTAGGTATAGCAAGTTTGGGAAGGTTTTAGCACAACTTCTTTAGTTGTTGTACCGCTCATGTATATTTATTCGTCCATTTGAACTCATCATCCTTTTTAAGCAAGGGACTGAATATTTTCATGTAACTTGCAAGATTGTTGATAAACATTCCTGCAAAATTAACTAACCCCAAAAATCTTTGGAGTTGTTTAACTGTTTTGAGATTATCAGGGCAATCACATACCTTTTCAACCAAATGTGTTTGGAGGATGATACCTGATTCGTCAATCTCGATGCCAAGGAATTCAATCTTCCTTGTTAGAATTACCGCTTTCTTTTGAGATAACACTAATCCATTCTTGAAACAAATGTCTGAGAAAATCTCTAAATGTTTGAGATGTTCTTTGACTGTTTTGGATGCTATGAGGATATCGTCCACATAAACAAACATGAAACTAAAGTAATCTTTAAAAAGATTATCCATTTTCCTTTGGTATAATTGGGGTGCGTTGACAAGACCTATTGGCAACACATTCCAAATGTAATGTCCTTGTGGCGTGGAGAAGGCAGTAAACTTCTTGCTTTCCTCCTGCATCTTAATCTGATAGAAACCAGATTTATAATCAAATTTAGAGAATACCTTTGCGTTTTGGACGCAATTAATTAGGTGTTCTCGACTTGGAATGTAGTAGCCATCAAATTCTAGGATCTTGTTGATGCCTTGATAGTTGATAACAAGTCTTGGTTTTCCCCTTTTCGTCTCGCTGTGGTTTCTCACCAGAAAACCTGGGCTGCTATAAGGTGAGACTCCTGGCGATATCAACTTAAGGTCAATGTGTTCCTTAAGTATCATTTGCATATCCTCACGATCCCTTTGATTCATCAGGATTGGCTTGTATCGTACGAACTCATGCTCTTTTCCTTTTTGAAGTTTCAAGGAAGCTTGGAGTTCATTCTTGTTCCACCATGCTTGGAAGTTTCAAGGAAGCTTGGTAAGAAGAAGAAATATCTGAAAGAAGCCAGACGAGCAGAACAAGGACTCCCTGTATGCTCTATCCAAGGGTCAAAGCTGCCTAGCATTACCTTCGGATCCGAAGACTTCACAGGCATAATATACCCTCATGAAGACCCCTTGGTTATTTCAGCCGTTGTATACGGATGTGAAGTCCAGCAGATCCTCATAGACACGGGTAGCTCCGTAGACGTGCTCTTCTTGTCTACCTATCTTGCTATGGGGCTGAAAAAAGAAAGGTTGGAGATGACTGAAGTTCCTCTAGTAGGTTTCTCTGGAGAAGCCTGCCAGACCCTCGGAACTGTAACCCTTCCGATGTGATGGGGAAAGGGAGCCCTTCGAAGAACGGAACCCACCAAGTTTTGGGTAGTGGAAGCCTCTTCGCGAACGCACAACGCCATCTGCAGAAGGCCATCTATCCGAGCATTCGAAGCTATCCCCTCTACCTTACATCTCAAGGTAAAATTCCCCACCTCCTCAGGTATCGGAGAAGTCCGAGGAAATCAATCCAAGGCCAGAGAATGCCGCATGAATGCCATCCCCTCGGAAGAGGATGAACTTACCCTCGGAAATAATAGAAAGCGCAAAACCGAAGAGGCACGAGTCCAACCCGTGGAAGAATTAAAGATGGTAGAGTTGGTAGAAGGAAGTCCCGAAAAGGTGATTAAGATGGGTACCCACATGGAACCAACAGTAGAGGCTCAACTGACTTCCATCCCCAAACAATTCCATCACCTCTTTGTATGGGAAGGAGGACCACCCGGGCGAATTAGTGACAAGGTATGTCAGCACTTTCTTAATGTGAAACCCGGGGTTAGGCATGTCCAACAAAAAAAGAGAAAGATGGGACCCGAGCGTAATAAAATCATTCGCTCGGAAATACAGCGCCTTCTCAATCTAGAGAAAATTCGAGAGGTTATCTATCCCGAGTGGTTAGCTAATGTTGTGCTAGTTCCCAAACACGGAGGGAGATGGCAGATGTGTGTTGACTTTACCAACCTCAACGAAGCTTGTCCAAAAGATTGCTATCCCTTACCCAACATAGATCAACTAGTCGACTCCACCGCTGGATGTGCATTATTGTCAACTCTAGACGGGGACCAGGGATAGAACCAAATTCTGATGGCGACAGTTGACCAGGATAATACTAGCTTCATTACGGACGCAGGCACATTCTGTTATTTAGTCATGCCCTTCGGGCTCAAAAATGCCGGTGCCACTTACCAAAGGTTGGTAAGCCTTATGTTCGCAGGACTTATCGGAAAGTCGGTAGCAGTCTACGTGGACGATACGGTGGTTAAAAGTAACACTTCCAAGGAGCACCCGGAGGACCTACGAAAGGCATTAGTTATCATGGATAATTTCGGCATGAAAGTAAATCCTAGAAAATGCTCATTTGGCATTCGAGGAGGAAAGTTCTTAGGATTCATGGTTACGGAGAAGGGACTAGAAGTAAACCCCGAGAAAGCAGAGGCTATTATGGGGTTACCTACACCGAAGACAGTAAAGGACGTTCAAAAGTTGACTGGTAGAATGGCCTCTTTGAGCCGATTCGTCTCCAAGTCGGCAGAAAAAGGACTTCCCTTTTTCAAGATACTCTAAAATGTAAAGGAATTCCAGTGGACCCCACAGTGCGAGGAAGCCCTCGGAGAATTGAAAAGGTACATGTTAAAACCACCCTTGCTGGTAAAACCTTTACCTCAAGAAGAGCCTTTCCTCTATCTGTTGATCAGAGAAGAGGCCATTAGTGCTGTCTTGGTCAAAGAACAGGACCGGGAGCATCGTCCGGTATACTACGTCAGTAAAACTCTCCTCGGAGCGGAAACCAGGTATACCCTGACCGAAAAACTTGTCTTAACTTTGGTTACTACAGCACGCAAGCTACGCCCCTACTTTCTCTCCCACCCGATTACTGTGCTAACAAAGCATCCCCTAAGGGCGATTCTTAATAAACCCGAGTCATCGGGAAGGTTGATAAAATGGGCTGTAGAACTCACCGAGTACGACATTTCCTACGCTTCGAGACCCTCCATCAAAGCACAAGTCCTGGCAGACTTCATAACAGAACTCACGGGCATCGAGTCCGAGGAGAAAGAACCATTGTGGCACGCCTATGTAGATGGATCCTCGGTGAGCACGCACCGGGGAGCATGAATAGTTCTTGTGAATCAAGAAGTAGAGGACGAGAGGCTCCATTTCGCAGCCAGAGTTGATTACCCCCTCTCCAACAACGAAGCTGAATATGAAGCCCTCCTTATTGGCATGAGACTAGCAAAGGAAGGAGGAGTGGGGAGAATACTCCTCCATAGTGACTCTCAATTGATTGTTCAACAAGTCAAAGGCTCGTACGAAGCAAAGGAAGAAAGAATGCAAGAATACCTCCAAGTTATTCGCCAAAGACAAGAGTGGTTCGAGGAATATGATATAGTTCAAATCCCTCGAAAAAAAACCAAGAAGCAGACGCCTTGTCTAAAATGGCCACTCAGACGGCCGCCATCCACACTCGGAAGATCACTCTACTCCATGTCAACGAATCCGAAAAGAACGAAGGCAAAAAAGTAAATGCCATTATGGATCCCCCGTCTAGTTGGGTAACTCCTATCAAAGCATACTTACGGGATCCCGAGAGATAATCCTCGGACAAAACCGCACAGCGAATGATGTCCAGAAAAACCATTCGATACTTTCTCAAGGATGGAATACTTTTTCGAAGGACATACTCGTGCCCCCATGCCCGATGCCTCAATGAAGAAGAAGCCCAACTGGCTTTAGTGGAAACTCACAAGGGGACCTGCGGGAGCCATACCAGCGGCGAAAGTATGGTCGGACGCCTGATCCGACAAGGCTATTACTGGCCCACGATGGCTAAAGACAGTAAAAGCCATGCCGAAAGGTGTAAACCGTGCCAAGCTTACGCCCCTCGGATCCATCAACCCGCAACCCCGTGGGAACCCCATCTGACCCCTTGCCCGTTATCCAAATGGGGCATTGATATAGTAGGACCCCTTATCCCTGACGCCGAACAAAAGAAATTCCTACTCGTGGCAGTTGACTACTTTACTAAATGGGTAGAAGTGGAACCCTTAGCTCGGATCACCGCGGGGGCCGTCATCAATTTCCTATGGAGAAGCATTATGTGCCGCTTTGGCATTCCTCGGAATTTGGTAAGTGATAATGGCCTACAGTTCATGAATCAAGAGTTAGAAAAGTGGTGTGACCACTAGGAAATTAAACACCGCTTCACTTCGGTGAGGTATCCACAAGCAAATGGACAAGTAGAAAGGACCAACCGAACCCTCTTGAAGAACATGAAGGCCCGACTCAATTGGCACAAAGCCAAGTGGGTTGAAGAAATACCCAGTATACTATGGGCTTATCGGACCACGCAAAGCACCGCTACGGGCGAAAATCCTTTCAGCCTATCCTACGGGTGCGAAGCAGTCTTGCCCTCGGAGGTCTCCATAGAGAGCTGGCGAGTTAGAGAATACGAAGAAGTAACCAACGGCTCAAACTTAGCCCTCGCCCTTAATCTACTTGAAGAAAAGAGGACACGAGTAGCCCTTCGAATGGAAGAATACAAGACTCGGATGTCACGATACTACAATGCTAAGGTAAAACCCAGAACTTTTCAAGTTGGAGATTTAGTGATGAAACGAGTCGGAGCTTCCAAGAACGTAGGAAAACTGGATCCACGATGGGAAGGACCCTATAAGATAGCGGGAAGTGTAGGACCCGCGACCTATCTTCCTGCCAATTTCGAGGGTGCAGTGCTTCACAATACCTGAAATTCAATCAATCTTAGGAAATACTATGCTTGATGTAACAGTGATACATAAATAAAAAAAATGTTGTTTATATATGGATGGTTCCGATACAAAGGAAAATAGGGTTGCCCGACAAAATGATGACTCTACTCATAAGTAATCTTAGCAACCCAACTCAAAGGACCATCCAGAACAAACAACAAGAGCCCCCCACACTGCGAACAATAATAAACTATATAGAACCCTCCTACAAGCTAAGCGTCCCCTATTGGACGCTTCCCTTCCCGAATAAGTCGCCGACGCTGCTCCTCGGAAAGAGAGACAGGATCATCAACGAACACAGTTGGAGCAGCAGGAGCCCCTGTGGCCGAGGGAGAAAATTCCTCAAAAACCTGGCGAATACTAAGTTCAGGAATAACCAAGCCGAAAGGAAATCCGGGCAAAGCCTGAACCGCGTCTCGGCACGTTCGGTAGCCTATATGAACCAAGTCACGCATCTCACCCTGGAGAGACTCACGGGGGCTAGATGGACCCACCACTTTTAACACTGCTTGAACCCGGGCCATCACCAGTGCCACCGCATGAGTGCGAGTTATCTCTAGCAATTGTTGGTTCAAGGCATCCCTTTCCTTTGTAGCCCGTATCAACTACTCCTACGAGAACCGCATCTGGTCCCTTATCTCTTCCATTCTCCTCTCCAAGTTCAATACGCGAGCTCTTTCAAGCACCAATTAGCGCTCCAATTCCCATGATTTGTCCTTCTCAACTTGCAACGCACTATTGTGGATCTCCCGAGTAGATTCGTGATCCCCCTTCAGCTGAGTTATCTCGACTTGGGCTTCCAGCAGACCCTGTTCTAACTCATCCCGGCGGCGATACACTAAACCAGGATCGGAAGAAGAACTTCCGTAAGATACAAGGGCATCCAGCACCATATAAATCTGCCCGAAGACAAACAGAGTACATCAAGCTAAGACAACATGTTAGTATTAAATAAAATAGATAATGTGATGAAATACCTCGCACAGGTCCTTACAAGCTAAGTCCTGAAGAACGGATACCGGGAGGGTCCTCATTAGCCCACAATCTGTCATGTTTAATAGACCGCTGAGGAAGTTCCAGCAAAACCCCACCGTTGATCTGAGGGGAGAAATATCATTGTTATCCCCGAGGAGCGAAGATCCCCCGAGGGAAGGGTTCCCCTCGGGCGGCGGTGCGGAGACACGGTCAGGGATACCTCCGAAGGGTTGTAACCCTACTGCATCAGGAGAGAGAAGATACTCCTCCAACACATTCACTACAACGGAATTACGAGGAAAAGGCTGTGACACCAATGGAGTTATAAGAAAGTTCATCCGGGAAGAAGCCACTATCGGATCCGACATTCCGAGGGGAATTACAACGCTCACAAGGGGGGCTACTACAGGTGACGCCTCTTGTTCCTGTTCCTCTGAGGAAACGTCAATCATCGCCTCATTCACCAATTGATCGGAACCGCCTACTTCTGACGTCCTTGGCCTACCGTACAACGCCCGCCCTAGAAAAACACCATTAGAAGACTCGAGGGAAAATGCTCCCATCTCGGCGCCTGCAAGTAAAAAAAAGAAAAGAAACATCAACGTACCAAAAGTCCGAGGGCACCCAAATGACTTATAAGTCAAACAAAAGAAAAAGGTAATAGGTAACACTTACGGAAGTGGAAGTTACTATGAAGAGGATGAGAGGAAGAGTAAGCCCCTCCGCCCCCTCTTGCAAACCCGCCAAGATGAGGGCCTCAGGAAAATCCAATAGCCCGGTTATGTCATAAGAACTGGAAAAAAATCCCGAACGAAGCAATACCTCCCTCTCGTAACCCCGTGTCTCGGGATTGGGAGCGATATATCCCAGACCCCATCGGATGGTACCCCCCATGACCTAGCTGATTGACCTCTCGGACGGACAAAGAAAAACCTCCGCCTCCAATCCCCTCTACAAGGGCGGAGATTGGATACACGGGTGAAGGCATCTTCATTGTCCCGATAGGTCAGGCTTAAAAAAAGAGTCCCCTCCGAACAGGGCCGAAGGACAAATATCGCCCCCACCCGATAAGGGGACATATGAAGGTTTAAAAGCTCACAACACAGAACATATCCCACCAAATGACTATATGAGCTTGTCGTTAGCTGACTCGGACATATTTGCCAGTACCGAAAGAGTATTTGAAAAAAAGGGTGAAAAAACACACGCAACTCACAGCGCATCTGCTCGCTATAGACAGTCAAGTAACCCGAGGGAGGAGCGTAAGCCCTCTGGTCCAGGGAAGGCACGATCACATCGTACTCTTCAAAATCCAAGTTATATCCAGCAAAAATGGTCCTTAAGGAGCCATCACATTCCGTACTTACAGTGGATCCCACACGCCCTCGACCTATCAACCTTACCGAATTAAGAGGAATCAAATCAAATTCCGAAGACTCATCGGCCAGAGAATACGGCTCCCTACCCATGAATATCTCCCTGATGTGGTTCACTCGGCGAGAGTTCGTAGATGAAAGCCTATGGGCTACTCCCAAGGGAAATTTTTTGCTAAGTGTCGCTTGATTTTCAGATAGAATATTCCTCGGCCCATGAGAAGAACCCTCCGAAGGGATAGGATGAGCCCTTGACGGTCCAAAAGGACTCCGAGTAGAGTTTCGAGAAGAACTACATGATGAAACTGATCCTCCTCGCCTGTAATAAGGGGGCATCATCTTCTCAAGTAAGTATTATCTTCGTGCTTACAATTATTGGTAAATTGAAAAGGTAAGAGGATCGGAAGTCAAGAACTAGCTAGAATGGCGAAAGAGTTAGTAAACATAACTGCTAAATGGCCTAAATACTTATATATTCTTCACACTTTGACTAAAGAATTAAGATTAATCCCCCATCACATAAAGAAAGGGGCACGTGTCAAGAAAACCCTCTTACTCAAGAATGACACATACTTAATGTTGCCATGCAAAATGACACCTCCTACTTAGGAAATAAACTTAGTCAGCAAGATTAAGTGTTTTATCCTTATCTCCTTCAAATTAAATTTAATTATAGTAATAGATAAACTATTTATTCATTCGAAAACCGAGAAGCCCTCGGAAAATATTGCATTTACAAAGGAAACTTATTAAAAGTGCGGAAATAAAAACTAGGACGAAATATTAAAACTGCCCTATAACTTTTTTCCAAAACTTAAAATGCCCGTTTTTTTCGGGCCTTGTAAAAATGCCCCGTAAGTCTTGTAAAATCTTGAGAAAATGCCCGTTTGCCTTAATCGGGCTAAAAATGCCTACGTGGCGGTACAGTGGCTGCCACGTCATAAAATAGCTCCGCCACGTCATATTTTCAGCCAATAATAATAAATATATATAAATAATAATAATAAACATATATATAAATAATAAAGATATATATATATATATAAATAATAAAGATATATATATAAACAGTAATAAACATATATATAAATAATAATAATAAACATATATATACAAATAATAAAGATATATATATATATAAAATAATAAACATATATATATAAATAAAACAAATAACAATAAAACACAAAAAAATAAAAAATAATAAAGATATATATATATATATAAGTAGTAATAAACATATATATAAATAATAATAATAAACATATATATACAAATAATAAAGATATATATATATATATAAAATAATAAACATATATATATAAATAAAACAAATAACAATAAAACACAAAAAAATAAAAACAAATAAAAAAAACCTACCGGCACCACCCTGCCCCCGTACCCCCCCCACCCCCGCCACCCCACGACCACGATTGCAGTGGTGGTGGCGTCGATTTGGCGCCACCACCATTGCAAATCGCGGCGGTGGTGGCGACACCAACGCTGCGATTTGCAGTGGTGGTGGCGTCAAATCGACGCCACCACCACTGCAATCGTGGTCGCCACCACTGCGTGGTGGCAGTGGTGGTGGCGGGGCGGGGAGGGGGTTGGGGTTTCCGACCGATTGGGGGGGGCGAGGGGCGGGGGGGGGGGGGGGGGGGTGTTTCCGACCGATTGGGATTTTTTTTTTTTTTTTTTTATTTTGCATAATGTTAAAATATTTATTATTTTATAAATTAGTATAAATAATAATATATGTTGATATTATTTTTATATATATATATATTTATTACAAATGATTATTCTTTTGCATATATAAATGAATATTTACATATAAATTATTCTTTCCATTACATTCTTTTACAAATGATATTTATATATATATATATATATATATATATATATATATATATATATATATATATATATATATTGGGGGGCAAATTGTAATTTATTTTGGGGTGAAAATATAATATTTAAAGTTAGAAGGGTTTTGGGGTGCAAATACAACTTGTTGACGTGGCAGCCACTGTACCGCCACGTAGGCATTTTTAGCCCGATTAAGGCAAACGGGCATTTTCTCAAGATTTTACAAGACTTACGGGGCATTTTTACAAGGCCCGAAAAAAACGGGCATTTTAAGTTTTGAAAAAAAAGTTATAGGGCAGTTTTAATATTTCGTCCTAAAAACTACAACAAATAGACTATGCCCCCGTAGTAGAAGGGTGCGAAGGAGTCGTCGCTTCACCGGAAGTACCCAAGGGAGCAAGGCGAGAGATTGGTGAAAATACCCCCACGGAGCCACTAGTCCTCGGACCCGGACTATTGGCTGAACGCATCGGGGAGGGTGCCGGGGAATCCCTAGAGGATAATAAACCACCGAATCTCCCCACGAAGAAATGACAGTCCTCGGGAGATGGCCTCTTCAACTTACGAAGATCAAAGGACTTAGAAAAGTCCACGTCCGGCCGCAATAGGGACTTCGCCAACCTAGCACACTCTATATAGCCCCACAAAAGATGGCCTGTTAAAAGCTCATGCGGCGGCGTATCGGAAGCTCCCGTGTGCTGCCTAGAGATCTCTTGTTGAGCAAATTGGATCGCCGCGTCAACTTTGGCCTGCACCTCCTTGGGAGAAAGGAATTCTGCCAACTTCCCCTATGCCAACTCAGCCCTATCAGTAAGCTGGCCCAATATTTCCTGAAGTCCATTCTCCCTGGCCAGACCCTCGTTCCTCTCCTTTTCAAGAGCGTCAATCCGGGCCGCGAGAGTCTCCTCGGATTTTTTCTTCTCCTTCTCTAGAAGGGTAACTCTAGCTCTAGCAGCCTTCTCGGATGCGTCCATACATTCGTAAATGGCCTTCGCCCGCTCCAATTGGTTGCGCAGACCCTCATTCTCCTCCTGAGCCTTCTCACAGAGGAAGTTGATATCTGAAATCTTCGTATGAAACACCTCCTCCGTCATCTGTCTATCTTTATCCTTGGACAGAAGAGGCGCCAATTGCGCTCGGAGAGCTTCCACTTTTTCCACGTCCTTTAGACCGCGCTTCTCGACAGCAGCAACCGTCCCGAGTCTTTCCTATCTACAGAATGAAAAACAAGAAAAATAATTATTATAAATAAATCATATAACCCGAGAAAACAAAAAAGAAGAGAAACTAGAAACTTACCATAAGCCCCATCCAGTTAAGACTAGTATACAGGAACTGGTACCCCTCGGCAGGTGTAGAATTGGAGGAAGCAAAGAACTGGAGGATCTCTTGATAAGCCTCCCCCACAGTACGAGACGGGAATTGTCCCTCTAGTCCACTAGGAGGTATGGGCATTTGAAAAGTATGCCCCCTCGGAGATAGAGTCACCGGAACGTGACCCCTCGAAGGAGTAGCCCCCGGTATTGGTGTCACCACCTCCAAGTTAGTAAACACAGCCCGAGGACTCCCAACAGCTACAGACGGACCCGCTTCCCCCAACAACGAGTTCAGAATCCCCACCTTCATGTCTCTGTCATCGGACGAGGGGTCAAACTCCCCTTGGGTATCCTCGGAGTCCCCCAATGAAGCCTCCTACCCGAGAGCACCGAATTGTGCCAAGAAGTCCTCTTCTACAAGAGATAACATACGTATGTAAGAAAGAGAATGAAACTAGAAAAAATTATCACTCAAAGAATAAAAAAGATAGATGAAAAACACTTACCATATAGAGAAGGCTCTTCTACCATCGGAGCCTTACCCTTAACCACGGCACCTACACAACAAAGGACGACGTCAGTACATGAATAAACTCTTTAAAAGGTTTGAAAAATCTTATTAAAGATCAACAAAAACTTACCGAGGGGAACATGTTCAGACACTACCCTCTCCGAGAGCTTAGGAACTGTCGTAGGCACGGACTCAACTCCACGAGGAGAGTCAGAAGACGGATCCCTAAAAGACAAAACCACTACCTCCGGAGCCTTCTGAACAGAATCTTCCTCACTCGCCCTCGGAGATACCCTTTCTTCTACACCAGCCCTCGGAGACATCTCTTCTTCTGAAACCCTCGAAGAGCTTCCCATGGTAGTTCCGGAGACCGGCACCAGAGCCCAAGTTGAGTAAGGACCAACCTGACGTAATGGAACAACATTTTTGATCATCCCCGTAACATCTATATACAAAGGAGAATGACCCTCGTGAGTTTCTCCTATCTCTGGACCCATATGCTCGCCCCCAGGAGCATTAACCTCCTCCTCCTCATGTTCACCCTCCTCCGGCGCGTTGGAAATACCACTCGGAGTAGTTTCCATGGGGCCCGATTGCGAATAATATTTCGCTAAAACCTCCTCTACACCACCCAAAAACCACCAGACATAAGTATAATTCATTACTATACCAAAAGAAAAAACGAAGAGTGAAAATAAGGTACTTACTGAAAAGATTCATCGCCTCGGGAGATAAGGACAAGGGCTTCTTCACAGCATCATCGGTGAATACCACGTGATGAAGCCCGGATGTCTCGAACAACATCATAAAATCCTCCGACTCCATCAACATTTACTGAGAAATCACGGGAGACAAAACCATCTCCGAGTCCAGGGTGTGCACGGGAGCTGCACCCTCTCTCCATTCGAAAGGCATATCCCATTTGCCTTGAGCGGGTTGCACGAAAAAATATTTGTTCTTCCAAACGCTGTGCGAGGTGATTGACGCGTCCAGTATCCTCTTCGTGGAATTTCGGGAATTGTCCCGATGATGAACGTGATAAAACGGATACCCTCCGGGTGAGACTACCACATCAAAAATAGAAAAGAAATGGTCCACCCCACACTCCAACCCGTTTACTTGGCACCAGAAGACATAAATGCAGAGAGCGGCGAACCCATTCAGAACCATTTGACTCGGACTGATATTGCAAGCCTTGAATACTTCGCAGAAGAAGGGTGGCATGAATGAACGCCACCCATATCTCACCTGGGCAAAATAGACAGTCACCATCCCCCGAGGAGGATAATAAGCCCTCTCATCCTTCTTCGGAATTTGGAAAACCATATTCTTTTGAAAAGCCCCAGCGGAGTTGAATAGCTCCAATACCTGTTCACGAGTAGCAATGCTGGGGACCCTCTCAATTTTAGCAAAATCCCCAGTGGCCGCCTTCTTCGCTTTGGGAACCCTAGCCTTTTTAGAAGAGGCGGTGCCGCCCTCGGCAGCAGCAGAAGTCTCTCCCTTACGCTTACGAGTAACTACCCCTGTGGAAACACCCCCCAAAATCGCCGAAGAATCAACCGGAGCTGTAACTCCGACGGTGGTGGAAGCAGGGACGGGATCAACGTTAGCAGAAGAAGCCATTTGTGTAGTAATTCAGAAGGAGTGTTTATCCGAAAAGGAAAAAAGAGAAAATGCGCGTAGAATTGCTACAAGGTTAAAGTGCGAAAAGAGAAGAAGAAGAGAAGGAAAGATTTTTTGCTCTGAAAGAAGTTCACCGCGAGAGAAAATTGTGAAAGTGAGAAGGGAAGGGGAATAGTTCTCCTATTTATAGGAGTAAAAGTGACAACGGTCACAAACCCTCAAAACGTGGAGCATATTTAAATCTCCACGTATCCACCATATCCACGCGCCACGCCATCAATAATCTGACCGTTACAAATGGTCAGATATTTTGAAGTTTTAAATGGTCAACGGTTACCTGCAACGGACGCTCCAGTAAAATCCCCTTCGATCCATTTTTAAATAATTATGATTATATGCATATTCCCTCGAAAAAATGCCAAAAGACAGGTATCTCGGAAGGAAGAGCTTGGACTAACCCCTCGCCTCACTGAGGACATAAAATAAAATTTCACTCGCCTCTACGAAGGCGATTGAAATTTGGAGGGGGGGGGGGGGGGGGGCTAGTGTTAACCATAAAAATAAATAGGAGGTTAAAAAGAATATTAATCCTAATTACGGGAATTAATGAATGGACAATACTATTGTCACGAGTACTTCCGATGAGATGTACCCACTCCTAGTAAGGAGGCCTCTCGGATGTTACCCTACCCTTCGGTCACTGACCTAAAAAGGCACGGAGGAACATCCGAGAAGACATCTAAGCGTCCTTTGGAAAGTCAACGGTGAATAAAAAACAGATATCAACGCGGCATCGAAAAGAGAGCAAACCCCGATGGATCCGCGCGACTCCGATATCCATCAATGCGCCAAGAGGGACCACAACGGACCCCGAGTCCCATAAACTTACGAGAATACTTCCTTGCTGAACACTCCTCAACATAAACTGCCCTCAGACCATCACTCGATGAACAATTCTCAGAACAAAGTCAGAACTGAATACTAGAGCCCTGGAAGATATTCTCCGAGGACTTAGACACTAAAATACTACTTCACGAAAGCCAAGTCAAGCCCTCGAAGATTACGTCAAGTCCTCGGGAACCAAGTCAAGCACTCGGAGATTACGTCAAGTCCTCGAAAACCAAGTTAAACCCTCGAAGATCGAAACCAGACCTTAAAGATAAAGCAAACCCCCTCGGAGAACCTGTACCGCAGTCCTTATCCAGAATAAACCCTTGCCAAGGCAGTAGCACCACCAGAGGAACATCCTAAATGTTCTCACAGTCCATCACCAAAAGCAGAGCTCCTCGGAAAACTGGCATCATGAAAAACAGTCCCTCGGCGGCCCTCGGAGTCATCAGAAGACACAAAGATCGGCTTAGTCAGCATCTAATAGATTAATGATATGCCTTATCTTAATTTTCTACGCTTGTACTAACATCACGACACCTGTACTTACTAAAACGCATGCACAACGACACATGTCCCTAAAAAAGTCTATATAAAGGGAGGTGAGCGATTGAAGAAAGATAACTTCGGCTACACACATAAAAAGATACACACACAAAGATTGAGGAGGAAAAGTTTAGTGAATAAAGGAAGAAATATTCTCGCACCTCTTGTTCCTTCCACAAAACCATCGTTTTTGAATCACGGGCAGGGCGTTCCGACCCAAAATAAATCTGTTAAATAGGGAATAATATCTAACCTGTTAACATATATGATGCTTCTTTTGCCTTTAACTCAATTGTGTCAAGGCTCTCTCCATTTTGCCGACTGTGAAGCCGTCATACGTGCGAAGTTTTGGATCATCTTTCATGATTCTCATCAGAGCTTTATGTGATATGCTCGTTTGTGAGAAAAACCCCGAGATATCCTCTTGCGTCTCTTGATGGAAGATTTCTTCTTCCTCAGTCTGACTCTGATTCAGAAGACTCATCGTTGTATTTTTTTTTCGTATATGCTTTCATCTGAGGGGATGTCCTCGAACCGATATACTTGAATAAGATCTTGATAATAAACGGCTTCCTCAATTTCTGGCGTTGCCTCGAACCGTTTGACTCCTTGGTTTTGGTTTTGCGGACAATCGGTAGAGATGTGGCCTGGAGCACCACATGTCCAACAATTGCAATCTTTAAAACTTTCATTGGCTCTGGTGTGTGCCCTTCTAAAAGTTCTCTTGGTTGATATCCTACTGGATCTATCTCGGCTTGTGGCTGGACGTCCTCTGCTTGGCCCTGGACGATGTCCCAATATGTAACTTCGGGCTTTTTGTTTGGACCAAAATCTTATGGGTTTCCATGAAGATCTTTCCTTGCCCCGCCTTTCTTCTCTGGCATAAGGGTACTTCTTTCTCTTCTTATGTTCTCTGGCTTCTCCGACAACTGTTGGGGTGTCGTTGTTTTCGCAACAAAGAGTAACATTTTTGTTGACTCTTCGCAACCTCTTGTAATTCTTTAGCTCAGCTGCCTTTTGGCACCATTCGGCAAGTTTGCTTTTGAGGAACGACATTCGTCTTGCCACGGTATCGATACCTTGGGGCAATTCGTATTCCTTTATAAGCATTTCCCTCCATGGACTTGGGATTTTGGCGAAGAAAAGTGGGATGGCCGTGGCATCACTCACCTTCGACTTCCATTTGTACTCGGTGAAGAGTTTTATGTATAAGTCTATGTTACATATGTCGTGTAACTCAAGACTATACAATGCTCTTTCATATCTCTTGGCTTGCTCTCGACCTCCTCCAAAGTTTCCTTCTGAATCCTAGAAGTAACCAATTCCAATGAAAAGTATCTTGAATACTTTTGCCATTTTATCTAGGATATTTTTCATAGATTCTTCTGCCGCAACTTCTTCTTTGGTTCCCTGGTCTGTTTGCTCCCAGGCGATCTTGACTGACCCTTCCAAACTCATATTAAGCAGCAATATGAATGCTTCTTTGTTGAGATCAAGGGTTGCTGCTGCAATCCTCATTGCTGAGGCCCAATCGTCAATTAAAAGCTTCATGTTTTTGAAATCAAGGGTATCTAGATTGAGCATTAACCCATACAGATGTATTGGGTCGAGCTGGGACTTGACATATGGTGTTTCCCTTATGTCTGGCCTTCTTCGAGATCTGGTTATGCCTGGTTTTAAGAAATCTGGATGTAGATTCCCTCCAGGAATAAAATCTCCTTGATGCGGCATGTGCTCATCTTGCTGAGGGGATTGCTCACTCCACTATTCTCTGGTACCGTTGGTGGAGCATGACTGAAAGACTCTGCATATTGAGTTAGTTGCTGAGTTTTGAGATTCACCAGATTTAATCCGGTGAATGATTCTGCAAGGTCGTTTAGATCCTGTAAATTCTTGAAGTTAACCTCGTCGAGATGGATACGGGCTGTCATGGCTTCTTTTGAGGAACTGATTCTCCTCTCAATAAAGCTCTAAGCTTTTCTCCCTCTGTCAATTCTCGTTTTACTTCTACAGCCTTGCCTTTCTGGTGTAGAAGTGGCTCTATTCCATAAGATGGTGGTAACCATCCTCCTCGCTTTCTTCCCGGAGAACTTGATTGTGATTCCAAATTCTTAATCTGCGGTTGGATACCTTGGATTTTATCCAAGATCTCTGCTTGTGATTTTGTAATCTTTTCCATCTCAATTTGCATTAGATGGATGTTGCTCGGGATTTGTATTTGGTAATTACGATAATACTTGACTGTTTTTTGAATTTCTCTAAGATTATTAAGAAGCTTAGAGTGATCCGGCTCGATTTCCATAAAGGTTAATGAGGGAAAACCACTCATACTCGTTTGATAGATTGAGATCTATCCTTGTTATTTTTCTTGTTTTTCGATTGCTCGAAAAGTATCTTGTTTGCTGAACTTTCGTTCATTTTCATGATTTTATTCATGATTAAAATTACTCTTCTCTTAAAGTAGTTAATAATATTGTAATTATAAGTTTCCATTAAATAAATAAATACTGACTCTGATACCATTTAACCCACGCGGTCATAAAATGAAAAGAATATAAAACTTTTGGGCTAGAATTAAAATTTTCGAAATTAAGGGCTTGGCCAAGCAAATAGGTTGCAAGTGGACCTTGCCACATGTCATCATTCTACTAGGGGGGTGCAGTGGTGATCCGTCCATCCTATTCAAAGCGGCATCCTTCCACATTCTCCTTTATTTTTTGTTTCATAATTTTTTTCTCTCTTTTCTATTTCTGTCATCATATTAATGATCTCCAAATCATTTCCTCTAGCCACCAATCCCATTTTCCTGCCGAATTCCCAAAGTTGTGGTGCTTCCTGAGTGATCTTATTACATGTGTGTTTGTTGTTAAAAAATCAAAAGTATAAGCACAATAACTTCACAAGTATTTGTTCATTGAAATTGGACCAATCTCATTAACTGGCGTGATACACTATGGGTTGGGTTGTGCTTCGACCAGCTTACATTGGTTTCTTGGGTGAATAAATGTTGTTGGATTTATTTTTCTTAAGAGACTCAACTATTACGTCAAGCTCATCATCTTAGCATCGTCCATAGTTAGATTCTGAAGAGTTGGGGTGGGAAAGTGGGAGGATTGGGGATTATATATAGGGAGGGGGTTTGGGGGTGGGTTTGATGTGGGTTGGGTGGGTAGAGGGTGTTGTGGACCCCATAGGGCCACATGGCGCTCCCAGGGGCTTAGTGGCGGACCTCCTTGTGGCACGACGCGTGGCAACACGTGTCACTTGAAGCTTAGCCTCCACTTGGTAATTCGAGGCCAGCGTGGCACCCCACGACGCCATGGGGGCAAGTGATGGTGGCGTGTCGGTCTCATTTGCCACGTTGTCCATACACGTGTCAACTGGCTGGTGACACGTAGATTTTCCTATTTCCTTTGGGCCCGTCACTTAGGCGGCGCCACTTAACGTGACAGATTTTGTCGTGTTGGGTGTGTCCAGTTCGCCCGTTATGTGTGGCTGCGCATGGTTGCTCTATCGACACATTCCTGGTACAATGGACTCTCAATGAAGATCTGGACGTGTTTTTTGAGCAATTTTCCTGGGCATAGGAGATGTGTCTGACGGGATTTTTTGGACCTAGAGTTGGGGTTGGGGTGCAGGTGTCTGTAAAGGGGAAGGGTTGGGGTTATCCAATGTTTTAGGGTCAGGGAAAAATGTTTTATAAGCCTGGGTGTGTGCCTGACATGCAAGGCTGACAGTGGAGGGTGGCGTTTCATTGGTGCGACGCGGCGAGGGCCGTTTAATAGTGATATGCTAGTCCTTGCTCGGTTGGTGTCCAGTCACTAGAGTTTGTGACTAGGTCGTATGGGTTCACAATGTATGGCATGTAGTTCGCGTGTAGAAATCCAACTTTACTTCATACATTACGTCACGAAGGTGGCCATTAACATGGATCTTAGCGTACAATAGATTGGGTGTGTCTAATTCGACACAAAACGAGCATAACGGGCCCGAGTGCGTGGTGCACTGTGGCTATCAATTTTTATTGGGCAACCAAACATGCTCGCAATGCCGCGAAGGGTCATAAAGTCATAGAACTCTCTTGTCAATCCTGGGAGTTGGATCCAGGTACATATCTTATAGAGTGTGGTCGCTGAAATGAAAAACTTAGGGTGCCATTGAGAGACGTCTAGGTAGTGGTTGATTAGAAACCACCACCCCAACGCGATAATAGATTCGTTCGGGTTATTCAGGCGCACAAAGTACGCACCCTGGCCAACTTCTGTGATGCCGACCAGTTGAGTGGGCTTCCAAAGGCGTTGTAGTTTGGTCGCGGTGTTAAGGATAGCGTGCGGGATGCCTACCATCTGAAAAATGAGAGATTTCTTTCAAGGTTCGCTCAGTCGTCGCATTTCGGTGGTAGTAAGGTAATATGAGGCCCATGGTCCATCATCTCAGCATCACAAGGGTCGCTACCGGTTCTTTCTCCATTTCCTCCAACGCTAGAAGCCAGGTAGGAAAGAACAGATGGTTGATGGACGAAAGAAGGCTAGATCAGTAGCTGACCGACGGTGGCGGTGGTACAGAGGTGGGGGCGATTTTGGTGGCTGGTGTTTGGGTTGAGAGGACAGGGAAGGTGAGAGGGGTAGGAAGGGATGGGAGGGTGTGGGGTACGAGGCCAGGTATGATGTGGCGACGGTGGTGGTTAGAAGGGTCGTGGGTTAGGGAGGGGGTGGATGGAGCTTGAGAACATTTTCTTTTCAATAAATATTTTTCTTTTTTGTAGTTGACAATTAGAATCTTGGAATATTTTCTTTTAGAGTTTTGGAATATAACTCCACTTCTGATTATTATTTTGATAGCCCACTATGCCCCTAACAAGCTAAGTTTATCATTGGGCCCTACAACACCCACATGCACATACTATAAGATTTATGAAGTGATGATTTTATTCTTCACTCAATGGTGGTATATATAAGTACAACTTATAATACAAGAAGGAAAGACATAATTACAAAAAGGAAATAAATACAAAGAATATTTTCCTAAATTACAAAGACTAGGACTCTTGTCTAATACGCCCCCGCAAAATCGACGACCCATCAGCGATGGCGATTTTGGACCATAGGAGAAGAAAACGAGCACGAGGCAACGGTTTGGTGAGGAGATCCGCCAGTTGATCAGTCGTGATGATGTACTAAACACTGAGAAAGCCCTTGTTGACAAGATCGCGAACGAAGTGTAGATCAATAGAGATATGCTTCATTCGAGAATGCAAAACGAGATGAAGAGATGTACGGATCGCCCCTAAGTTGTCACAAAGAACACGTGGGGGGAGAAGGAAGAGAGACACCTAGCTCACGAAACAAATGCTGCAACCAACGAACTTCAGCAGCTACATTCGCCAAGGCCCTATATTCGGATTCAGTAGAAGACCGAGAAATAGCACGTTGGCCACGAGAAGACCAAGATATGGGATTGCCACAAAAAAATATAATGTAGGCTGAAGTAGATGCAGCAGTGCCCAGATCACCTGCCCAATCCGCATCAGAGTAAGCAAGAAGACGAGGGCATGAGGCACGACGAAGAAGCAGTCCATGAGAGAGCGTACCCTTTAGGTAACGTAGGATACGTTTGAGAGCTGTCCAATCAGTCTCAATGGGAGCGGACATCCATTGCGCCAACCTATTGACCGAGAAGGAAATGTCAGAACGAGTCAAAGTAAGATATTGCAAGGTGCCAATAACACGCCTGTACTCCGTAGCATCGGTCAAGGATGTGGAAGTTGAGACCACCGAGGTTGACACCATGGGAGTAGCTAAAGGTTTAGCACCATCCATCTTGTGTCGAGCAAGAATATCACACATGTATTTATGTTGCGAAAGAAAGAGGCCCTCTTTGCAAGTGAAAACCTCAACACCAAGAAAGTAGGAGAGATGTCCCAAATCTTTAACCGCAAACTTACTACCAAGACCACGAACAATACGCGAGATAAGCGTGTCGTTGCTCCCTGTCACGATAATATCGTCCATGTAAATAAGGAGGTAAACGACATCATGACCATTGGAGTAAATAAAAAGGGAGGAACCAGACTTGGACTAACTAAACCCAACAACACATAACTCGGCAGACAAAACAAGAAAGCAAGCGCGAGGAGCTTGCTTCAAACCATACGAAGACTTCTTGTGATGACAAATATGATGAGGGAAAGATGGGTCAACGAAATCCTGAGGTTGAGACATAAACACAGCCTCATCAAGCTTGCCATGAAGAAAAGCATTGCTGACATCAAGTTGGCGTAACGACCAACCACGCATAACCGCTAACGACAACACAAGTCGTGACGGGTTTGACAACGAGGCTGAAGGTTTCCTTGAAGTCAACACCCTCATGTTGATTGAAGCCCTTCGCAACAAGACGAGCCTTGTACCGATCAATAGACCCATCGGGATGACGTTTAGTGCGAAATACCCATTTGGAGCCAATAATGTTCTTCCCTAACGAGGAAGGGACCAAATCCCAAACACCAAATTGCATAAGTTTCGTGTACTCTTCAGCCATAGCCGCACGCCAAAGCGGATCCTTAAGTGCTTGAGAAACGCATGTAGGTGCGACGGGGCCCAAAACCGGATGTTTAGAAGCGAAGTAGATGTGCTTCGACTTAAATATGTTGTTTTGAGCGCGAGTGGTCATGGTGTGAGTACGCGGTGGAGTAGATGGCCTAGAAGGAAGAGGCGGCGGAGAAGGGCAAGAATCCAGGTCGAGCGGTCGCATGGAACTCGACGATGCAGCGGACGACGCGGGCAACGACAGCTCGAGCGAAGACTGGCCCACGGGTTGGGCCGCAGTGGGAAGAACAGGGTTCTGGATGGAATGTTGCCTCAACATCACTCCAACATTGGGAACAGAAGGCGCATAAACTAGTGCTACAGAGGTCTGATTGCAATGTTTCCCCAACAGCAACCCAACATTGGGAACATAAGGTGCAGAAACCGGTGCCATTGGAGTCAAACCCTGACCGCTAACCGTCTAATGGGACCCATGACCCGTGGGTCCATAGTAGTATGAGAAGCGGCCCAAAGGGCCTAGGTGGTGGCGGACGAGGGCTAGGGCAACGGGTCGCAAACCCCAGAAATTTCGTCTCCACAAAACGGACGTTGCGAGACACATAAACCCGAGATGTTTCAATGTCGAGACAACGATAAGCACTCTGAGACACACTGTAGCCCAAAAATATACACGCGCGAGAAGGAGGCGTGAGTTTACCCGGAAAATAAGGACGAAGCCACGGGAAACACAAACACCCAAACGTGCGTAGCTTAAGGTAGTTGGGAGAACGACCAAACAAGACCTCGAAAGGACTCTTGCGGTGGAGAACCATTGTAGGCAGCCGATTATAAAGATAAACTGCAGTAGAAAAGGCCGAGTCCCAAAACGAAGATAGAAGGCTTGATTGTTGTAAAAGTATGTGCCCAAGTGTGACAACATGACGATGACGCCGTTCAACAGTGCCATTTTGTTGCGGAGTATGAGGAGCAGTGGTAAGCCAACGGATACCACAATCCAAGAAGTAAGAACGTAGTGCAATGAATTCACCCCCATTATCCGAATAAAAGTTCTTAATGGAGAACCCAAATTGTTTCTCAGCAAACGTGTGAAACTGATGAAATACCGTAGCAACTTGCGACTTGTGAGACGAGGGATAGAACCAACAATAATTTGAAAAATGGTCAACCAACAACAAGTAATAACGACAACCATCCAAAGAGGTAACCGGCGAGGGACCCCAAACATCACCATAAACATACTCTAACGGCGAAGTAGAGACAAGAGATGTAGCACTAAATGGCAATTGCGTACTCTTATTTAATAAGCAAAAACGACAAAAAGTAGCATCCTTTGAAGTACAAGGTAATTTAAACTTGCTAAACAAAAAGGAACTAATATCCAAAGATGGATGACCTAAACGACTATGCCAATTGTCCCTATTAGTGCAAATTGCAACACACGCCAAAGAACTCGAAGCAAACCGCGACCGCACGTCCAAGTGGTAAATTCCATTACTGCAGTCCCCGCGCATGAGTATCACCCCCATTGTTAGATCCTTAACAAAGAAATACCAAGGATGAAATTCAAGCATGAGATTGTTAGCAAGACAAAATTGATGCACCGATAATAGATTCCGTCGAGATGACGGAACGCATAAAACGGGAGTGAGAAAGAATTTACGACCAGATTTTGTAATAGAAGCGGAACCAACGTGAGTAATAGGCAAACCTGAACCATTAGGAATCGTAACCTCATCCGTCCCTTCATACTCGGAATGAACGGTTAGATTTTGAAGATCCGAGGTGAGATGATGCGAGGCCCCCGAGTCAATAAGCCAATTTGTGTCATGAGAGGGAAAGTTCAAGGTCGAAGCCAGGTTAGCAAGAGGTTGCTGAAGACGATGAAAAGTGCGAGCCCCGTGACCATAAATCCCACAAATTTGACACGTGATGTCAGGACGGCCATTAGAATTCGAACTGTTGTTGTTGTTGTTGTTGTTGTTGTTGTTGTTGTTGTTGTTGTTGTTGTTTCGATTCCGTTAATTGTTCGGGTTGCTACCACGGTTGGAAGAGTTACCGCGGTATTGGCGATTGGAACCACCCCGTGAGTTTTTGTGGCGGCTAGAGTTTGGACCACCACGTTGACCCGAGTTGTGGTGATACGAGGCAGCATTGGCCGAAGCCACAAGGGATGCAGATTGAGCCTCCAAGCGCTTGACATAGATCCCGTGAGCCACCAATTTGTCATGAAGCGCAGAGAAGGAGAGCAGATGATCACGAGCATGGATCTAAGCCGCAATATCAGGGTAGGATACCCCCAAACCGTTCAAAACGAATAGAGTGACATCATCATCAGAGAGGCGATGATCAACTAGGGCAAGTTCATCAACTTTCAACTTGACAAGTTGGAGGAATTCCGACACGGATTTCGAGCCAATGGTCAAGTGAGAGAGAGATTTCTTCAATTACATGACACGAGCACGAGATCGGTTAGCATACGTGCTCTGCAAGGACGTCCATATTTCAGCCGACGTCTTCTTGTCGGAGACAAGTTGCATGACTTCCCAAGAGAGCGAACCAAAAATGGCAGATACGAGGAGAGCATCCTGTCGCGTCCAGTGGACAAACGCAGCAATAGATTCTGGAGAATCACCGCAAGGAAGGCAGGGGGTCGTACCTTCCAAATAGTCCAGAAGGTCATAGTCATAAAACATATGTAGAACCTATGCATTCCAGGATGTGTAGTTCCCAGAGTTTATATGCAGAGGTAGATGAGTATGTGCATTGATGGGCACAAGAGGCGGAACACCGGGACCAAACGGTGGAACGAGGGGTTGAACCCCTGAACCCGCAACCTAAAGAGGAGCGGTGGACGACTGCATGAGCGGCGCCATAGAAGACGCATCCGCAGACGAGGTGGCGGCCGAAGCCGAGTCACTAGGGTTTCCAGCGGAAGACATCAGGAATCGAGAATTCTCTTTAGAGATATTTTCCTGCTGATACCATATAAGATTTATGAAGTGATGATTTTATTCTTCACTCAATGATGATATATATAAGTACAACTTATAATACAAGAAGGAAAGAGATAATTACAAAAAGAAAATAATTACAAAGAATATTTTTCTAAATTACAAAGACTAGGACTCTTGTCTAATACATACACTCCTACACACCTATAAAAACGATACATACACACAGAGTAAGACCCCCAACTTTTAAAAAATTTTTTTTTTTAATAAAGATTAGAATTTTATCAATCACTTATCATATAATTTTGAAATTATGTCATTAAATTGTGTCTGGTCTATTTGAATTCTATTTAATTAGTTATATACACATTAATAAAACTGATACTTATTATAATTTAAAGGCTTAATTGATATTTTTGCCTCTTTGTTTATTGTTTAACTAGCAACCAAGTGCATGCGGTATCTTTTGATATAACTTATGATATTATATAACACTTCCTTACATAAAAAATATAGATACACAAAATATTTAGAAATGTTAAAAGTTGGAGTGCCTATTTAAGATTGGATAATAATATTAATTGTAATTACGTTAAACTGCTTCTTTTTGCATTAAGACTGCAAAATATTATGGGATAATTTAATTACGAACCCCTTCCACAACTAATTATTACCAATCAATACAACATTAATAAACTTATGGAACATAAAATTAAGGAAAATATATATGTGAAAGATATATTTTAAATTCTGAAATCGAAAAGAAAACAGTGAAAAAATAACCCGGAATAAAAACCAAATAATGCGTGTAAAAGAAATTAGTGTTAGTAAATAACAAAAGTAAAACCAACTATTTAAGGGCATACTTTGATTGATACACTTGCAGATATGATATAAATCATAGAATATAATACTATTAATAAATAAATAGAAAGACCATAGAACGAAGATTAGATAGAAACAAATAATGTAAAAGATCTTATTATCTTTGTTTAAACATATAACATTTTATAAATAGAAACAAATATTTAAACAAAACCCAACAACCAAATACAAAAGGAAGAAAAATAATGAGTAAAAATCAGATTATAATCAATATGCAGTTACCTCCTTCGAACGGACCAGATTTCTTGCTCTTGCTTTAATATGATTAGCAATTTAATATACTGCAGCAACCAAAACGATTAAGAAGTAGCGAGACAAAAGCACAATTAAATAAAGAAAACGCATCTCAACTGCGTGAATTAACAAATATTTACAGAGTCAAATAACTTGAAAAACGACATAAGTACACATAAGAGAAAAATGCAGTCAAATCTTTAATTCATAAAGTACAAACGCAAGGAAGAGCGAAAGTGAAACATCAAAAATCCCATTGCTGCATGAGAAAGTGAGAACATCTAAAACTGCTCTAGAGAGAAAAAGTGCGCAGACAGCATCACAATGACAAAACAAAATAGGAGAGTGGCCTTCAAATGTGGAGTGGGGAAGTTGGGGGAAGTTACAATTTTTGTATTTCAAATTTGAGCGGACTAAAAAAGGAAGAGAAGTTAGCAAGTAAGAATTGCAGATTTTTTTGTAGACATTGAATTCAAATTAACGTAAATATAATTTATATAATTAACTTCTACAGTTCTACTTATGTTAGAAAAAAAGACTGAATTCAAAATTAACGTAAATTTATATAATTAACTTCTACTATATGAGAGAGAAAAACTTGTTCTTTCATATTAATAATTATAATATTTTAATCATCAGTTAGATTGAGAATTTTTGTAGAGAGAGAACGTGTGCTTATCTTCTTTTTTTCTTTTAATTAGGAAATGAGAAGTTTTTTGTTTAAATAATAAAAATAATAATGGCTAGATAAGTGGCAATTTGAATTTGAATAGGAAAGGATAAACTTTACAACCGTGAAATAGTGGAGAGATTAAAAAATTTGGAGCCGTGATTTGGTCTTTTGGTGTAAGAACTACTTGGTCTACACTTGTTTTTCCAGATTTGCCCTTAAATTAACTAATAGCATATTTTTTGGTAAAAAGTGGTAGGGACAATTTAGTAAAAGAATTTAAAAAACTTCCATTTTGTGAGAGATAATCGCTATGTTTATATTATTAATAGATGTTGGTGTGATTGTGTCTTAGGCCCATGTTTTTATTAAGATTAACTGACATTATAAATTATAATCATTATAGAAAGGTTAAGGGTTTCACTATTTTTACTCTGCAGCTCTCTCGTTTTATTTCCTTCTCTGCGCATCACTCCAGAGCCGGTTCCTCTTCACGCTCAAGGTAGATTATTGATTCTTTTTCTTTCTTCTGGTGTAGTGTACGTGTTTACATGTGTCTAGTCTATTCGGATTCCAATGGTGCATATGGTGAAGAGTCCATCATGTTATTGCAACAATTTAACCACGTGATTCCCAATTCATCAATAGTCATAGAGGCACTATATCTTACATTAGGTTCATTTACTTATATTTTGATTGACTAGATTTGATTTCCACCTAGTCCTTCATTATAACTAGTAAAGATTGTTTCCTACCATACTGCAGTTACTAGGTCACATAATCGTTCACATCGTCAAAGTTTTCGGGGCATTGGTCTCGCACTGGCGCATTCAGTGCCCGTGCTTCGCACTGAGACGCATTATAAATTATTAGTTCTTGCACTAAGATTTCTTAGTTCTTTTATTCAAATTTAATGAATAATCGTGAAAATTTTGTAAAGAACGAAATAAGTGAATGATAATAAAGAAGAGTCGAAGCAGATGGAGAACAAAATTAGGTTGAAAATAAAATAAATATAGAACATTGAAAGTAACTTAAGATTTATACCTTTGTCTTTTTACCATAATAATTTTAAAAATATTATATAAATTTAATTATCATGAGTAGTTATTAAACAATACTCAAATATATATGAAATTATATATCAATATTCAATATTTAATTATTTTTAATAAGTGCATTAAGGCGCAATGTAATTTATGTATTTTTAAATTTGTCGAACTGGTGCACCCGCATTCGCACTCGCACTCGACCCGCATCCGCCTTATGTGATCTACTAAGGCCCTTAATCTAGTGATTATAGATAATTAAGAAAGAAGTAAGCATGGGGACTTGCATTAGTATATAATAAACATGTATTCTTCGTGAGTTATTAATTAGTTTTTCATGTGCTCTCTGTTACGTATGCATTAAGATATGATTCATTTATATATAAATTATCATTATTTGGGTATTTAGGTATATATAAAGTATATAAGCATATTATAATTAATTGCATTATTAGAATTGTTTTTCGCTAAACTATGATTAGAACTCGAGTAGTTCCTTATTGATGGCATCGTGGTTCATAGGTAGTCCGACTAGACGTTTGGCAGTTGCTATCGCTCTATTCAGGTGCGTGTTTGTATATACGTACTAACAATATTGTGAAAGACTGAGAGGTACTTGTTAAATGTTTATGAATAATATTGTATTGCATGTTTAGTTATACGTATTTAGTAGATGCACTTTCACGAAAGTCATGATCTTATTTGGTGTACTTGTGCAATTAACTACTTCCATTTGTGTTAACAGTTTTGATATTATAACCTATTTAACGGAATTATTTAGGGTTGGAACGCCATGCCCGTGGTTCAGAAGTTTGTAAGATTACGAAAATATCCCTCGTTGTATTCACTAAATTTTACTCTGAATGCTCTATTACATTTGTTGTGTATTTGTTTGTTTTGATCTGCCTCTCTTTTTTTCTTCTTCTGTCCCTCTTTTTATAGAAGTTTTTTAGGGATATGCGTCGCTATGCATGTTTAGATAAATTACATGTGTTGCTTTTTGCGTACTGAGGAAGATAGCTGTTATCTTATCTTTTCATTCTTCATCCACTAGGCGCTGATTAGGATTAACGTGGATCTCTTCCGAGGGCTTAAAAGGTTCCGAGGGGCTTGTTTTTTCTGATCTCTTTCCACGAGGGGCTGGTAGTTCTCGGAAAGACTGGATTATTTGGACAGGATGTTTGTCATAGCTTCCTCGGTGTTTGTCTTCTTTGAAGAGGGTGCATTCCGATGGGTGTATCTGTTTTGCTTTTACGGGTGGTGTCTATTCCGAGGGCCCTGTTGCTTCAGTAGGGTCACGTTCTTGTTCTGGGGGATTTAGTAACATGTATTTCGATGGCTTCCGGGTTTTAATACAATCTTGTTCTTAGGACCCGGCCTTCATGGTGGGTGTTTCCGAGGGGTTTTAGATCTTGGCAGGATTTTATTTTCCATACTCGACTTCCGGGGGAGGTGTTTCGAGGGCTTTATGAGCATTTAGTGAGGGGATATTCTCGCATTTTCTGGGACTCGGGGTCCGTTGTGGTCCCTCTTGGCGCATTGATGGATATCCGAGTCGCACGGATCCATCGGGGTTTGTTCTTTTTTCGATGCCACGTTGATATCTTTTCTTTACTCATCGTTGACTTTCCATGGGACGCTTTGGTGTCTCCTCGGGTGTTCCTTTATACCGCTCCGAGTCAGTGACCGAGCGGATTGGTAACACTCCGAGGGCCTCCTCGTTGGGAGTGGGTACGTCTCATCGGAAGTATTCGTGACAATAGTATTGTCTGTATATTAAATCTTATATTTAGGACTAATATTCTCTTTAATCTCGTATTTATTTTTCACGGTTAACATTAACCCCCCCAAATTTCGATCGCTTTCGCAGAGGCAAGGGAAATTTTATTTCGTGTCCTCGGTGAGGTGAGGGGTTTTTTCTTATTTTTTCCTTCGTTATCTTTATTTTTGGTATTTTTTCGAGGAGGTGTGCATATATTTATAGTTATTAAAAATGAATCATATGGAAATTATCTTTTTACCCTTGGGGGTATTGTCCTCAAGTAGGCAGCGGTTTCGGAACATTTATTGCAGGCAGTGAAGGCGGAGGTGTAACGGCCATTGCAAGTCGCCACAGTTGAAAAAATCTGACTGTTGGTAACGGTCAGATTTCAACGACCCGATAGTCGTTAGCGCGCAGAGCGGCGCGTGTCAAGTGGGGGTTACGTGGAGCGTTTAAACTTGCTCCACGTTTAAAATTTGATCCGACCGTTGCTCTTTATCGGTTATAAATAGCCTTCTCCCTCACTCTTCTTCTTCACTTTACTTTTTCATCACTTAGCCAAATTTTGACGAGCAAAATCCTCTCCTCCCCTTCTATTAATCCGGCAATTTCTTCCTCTAAATTTTTGCAAATACTCCTCTTTTTCCTTTTCGCAATCTTCTTTTTAATAATTTCTTGCAAACACTTTCCCTCCCTTTGTTAATCAAGCACGATGGCCTCCTCTACTGCTACTGATCTTATTACCGCTGCCTCCACCTCGGGAGCCGTAGCCTTTACTCCCGCCACCGATTCGCCGGCAGTTATGGGGGGGGGGGGGGGGGAGGGTATTGCTATAGGTGGCCCCGCTGCAGGTACTCGTAAAAGAAGAGGCGACACTGCTGCGGCGGTAGAAGAGGGTAATGTTGGGCCCTCCAAAAAGGCTAGGGTTTCCAAATCAAAGAAGCCTGTTGTTCCTGTTGCTCGTGATTTCCAGAAAATTAAAGGGATTCCGAGTTCTGTTACCCGAGGGCAAGTGTCCGCTTGGTTCAAGAACTTGGGGGCCTTTAATAAAAACATGACTATCCGGATTCCGACGAAGAGTGAGAGAGCGTGCAATCCTCCCGAGGGCTGGCTCATCGTCTACTTTGCACAAATGAAGTCTGGGTGGCGATCTTTTATGCCCCATTTCTTCTGTGAGGTGTTCAAGGCCTGCAACATATGCCCGAGTCAGCTGACTCCGAATGGCTTTGCGACTATATGCATCTTTGTGTTTTGGTGCCATGTGAATGGCTTGGACTGCAGCGTGGAGCGCTTCTTTGCCATTTTTGACATGGTGATTTCGCCAGGGGGGTGGCCTTTTTATCACTTGCACTATCGGGATATCGCTAAGAACAAGAAAATTATGGAGGGGGCCCTTACTTCCCATAGCGCATGGAAAGACAAATACTTCTTTGTGCAGTCCGAGAATGGGAAGTGGGACATGCCCTTCGACTGGAGGGAGGGTGAAACTCCGGTTTATAACTTGGACGACTTCATGATGTTGTTTGAGATGTCGGGGCTACAGAACGTGGTTTTTACCGATGCCGCTATAAAGAATCCTTTATCTCTAAGCTCCGAGGTGCTGATTCCTTTTAGTAAGTACTTTCACACTTGTCTTTTGTCTTTTCTTTTACATAGTTATAAATTTAAAAGATACTTATCACGTCCCGGTCCTTTGGTCCCTGCTCCGAGTGGTTGGAAGAGGTCAAAGGCTTCCGCCACTTCTTCTGCTCGTTCCTCGAGTGGTACTTTTGATGCTCCCGAGGAGGAGGACCCTGCTGATGAGGAGGTGGACGCCCCCGAGTACACAGACATGCCTCCGAGGGAGGAGAAAGAGGAAGATCATTCCCTTTTTATCATTGGGGCGGACGGTATAATTTACGATGCAATTCCCCTGACTTCGGTGGACCCTCACTTGGCCTTAGTGTTAGCGGTGGCCCTCACACATAATACCAGGAGTTCTTCTAAGGGTTCGGAGGAATGACCCGCATCCAAGGGCGGCCATTCTCCACGAGCGGCTGCGGAGGAGCCCGTGCAAGACTTGGTGGTTCTCTCATCCAAAGATCCATCGCCCTCACCCTCTCGTGAAGTAGGAGCTCCTATTTCGGTGCTTCTGGTAATTCCTGAGTCCTCGGAGAAGGCAACTTTCGATTCTCTTCCTCGTGGTGAGTTTTCGTAGGTCCTTAATAAAAATCTTCTTAAGTGTTTAAAGGAATTTGTTTATATAGCAAGGTCCTCTTGTTCGGTGCATATATCGTGGATAAGGGAACGACTCCGATGGCAGAAGGGTCTTCTCTTTTTGGTAAGCATTCTTTGCCCACCTCTTTCTTTTTTGCCTAGTTATTGTTCAATGACTTTTCTAGGTTCATTCTCTCTTCTTAAGTATATATACTGTCTTTGCAGAGGAGGATTTTTTGGCACAGTTTCTCAACCCCGGTCCGGAGGCTTCGTGGGTGACTCCGAGGACATTCACGAGGAGTTTGACCCGCCGTCCGACGATAGAGATGTGAAGGTAGAGATACTGAGCTCACTGGTTGGGGAGGCAGACCCTTCTACTGCTGCTGGAGGTCCTCGTGCGATATTTACCGACTCGGAGGTTATGACTCCAACTCCGGGGACCCTTCCTCCGAGGAGTCATGTCCCCGTAACACTTTCTCCAAGTGGCCTCACTTTTCAGACTCCGTTGGCTCCTCGTAATCTGGGAGACCTGCCTTCTATGTAGGTTTTGGAGGGAGCTTTCCAAGAGATCCTTCGATTCTTCGCCTTCTATAATGCAACCCCCGCCGATGGGTTTCATTTCATGCATACGAGTCTCAACTGGATGACTCTCATGGTAAGCTTGACTCCTTCTCTTTTTTCTTTATGTTCATCCTTCTTTTAGGTAATCGATTTTAGATCCTTTATGCATTTCTTTCTTTTTCGTAGGTTGGGAAAACTCGGGACGCAACGGCTGCGCTAGAGCAAAGGTATCAGAAGGAGGGGGAAGAAGTAAAACTTCTTCGAGCCCAAGTGGCGTCCCTTCTATCTAAGGATAAGGAGAGCAAGAGGATGGAGGATGTGCTCCATACGAGGATCTCAAATATCGACTTTCTCTGGCAGGAGGCTCAGAAGGAGAAAGAGGGTTTGCTCCTCAAGATGGAGCGGGCGGAGTCCGCGTATGAGCGGGTGGAAGCATCCGCAAAGGCTTCCAAAGAACAGATTGCTCTTTTAGAGAGGGAGAAGAAAGAGGCCGATGAGGCTCTTAGGGCTCAGATTGCCGCTCTCGAGGGGGAGAAAGAAGAGGGGCTGGCAAGGTAAAGAGAACTCTAGGGGTTGTTAAGCCAGCTTACCGATCGGGCCGAGTCGGCCGAGGAGAAACTGACGAAGTCCATTTCTCTCAAGGAGGTGCAAACTAAGATTGACGCGGTGGTTCAGTCCGCTCAACAGGAGGTTCTTAGACAACACCCGGAGTCTTTCGATATGCCACCGCAAGAGCTCTTGACAGGTCACATGTTATGGGGCTATTTGGAGTGTGCTAGACTGGCGCAACTGTTAGTGCGGTCGGATGTGGACTTTTCCAAGTCTTTTGACATTCGTTGGCTAAAGAGGCCTACTTTCGAGGATTGCCGCATCCTTTTCGAGAGATTCAGAGGCTTGTTGTCTCCTCGGGCTTCTCCAACGCCCTCCCCGATGCGGTTAGCGAGCAGTCCGAGTCCGAGGGTCAGTGGCTCCGGATGGGTATTATCACCAGCTTCCCGCCTGGCTCCAATGAATCCTCTCTCGGAGGCGGCGACCTCATCGCTTTCAGTTCTGCATCCGTCAACCACGGGGGCCTAATTTAGAACTTTTATTTTTTCGTTTTGAATTATGTGTACATTTTTGATTTCGTAGTTTTCTATTTTTCTCGTAATGTATGGTTATTTTTTGAGGACTTCTCGGGATTTATTAATGAATAGTTTATTTCGCCGTTTTCTATTTTGTCTTTTCCGCTTGCGAGCACTAGTAAATGTTTAGCAACTATAAGTGTCTGACTCTTTCTTTTATTTCTTAAGGATAAGTTTGCCAAAAAACTTGCTGGTCAAGTAAAACTTTAGCAGGACGTGTCCTTATGCATGATGTTTTACCATCCTTAATAGGGTTTTTACTGGACACGTAGCCTTAATAATTAACTGGCTTGGGCAGCTCATGCTTCTATTCATCTTGCTATGGAAATGAGCAGAAGTATAGATAGGTATATATATATATATATAAAAGTGCTTAGTAAATCCTACTATACTCACTTCAAAGGAGAATTTCTTTCAGATATAGTGTTCATTGAATTTCTTACGAACTCACTTTCTGGCTTTTGTACAGTTAGATGTTGTATTTCCGTTCTCTTTAAAGAGTTAATCTTGAAGAAGGATTGAAAACTTACCCGGCAAGATGATGCCCCCACATTATAGGCGAGGAGGGTCCATTTCTTCTCACAATTCCACTCGGAACTCGGTTCGGGCTCCTCTGTTGATGTTAGGGGTTCGCCATGCTTCCTCGACTAGCTTTTCTTCAAGGCGGGATAGTTTGGACGATGATATAGCGGCTCTCTTGGGGAGTTCTTCAAGGGGAGCCGTGGCAAGATCTGCGAATGCTGAGTCTCGCAGGATGAATCACATTCGAGAGGTGTTTATGGGTAGGGGATCCTATACCCTGGCGGATCAGTCTTCGAAGTTTGATATGCTTCCTTTGAGTTCCACGAAGTTAATGGGCCAAGGTCGAGTGGGGACTGCTGTGAGTAGCGAGCACGAGGGGTCAATTATGACCCTCTTTTCCGAGTGTTAACATGTTTGGAATTATGACCTAATTAACTGAATTATTTATTTGGGTTGGAACACCTTTGCCCGTGGTTCAAAAGCTAAATGCTATTTAAAGGAGACAAAATAACAAGAACATTCCTTCCTTTATTCACTATATTTCACTCCTGTTGTATCCCCTCTCCTCTTTTTTTGATCACTTCCCTTTATATAGAAATTTTTAGGGATAGGTGTCACCGTGCATTTGTTTAAAAGATACACGTGTCGTTGTGCATGTGGATATGTTTTAGAATGGGTACATGTGTTACAAGGTACAATAATCAATAAGATAATGTCTATCTTGATCCACTAAGTGCTGACTGTGCTGCTCTATCTTCGTCCGAGGGCTTTTGCCTTCTTTCCGATAGGTGGTAGGCTGTTTTTTTTGTCTCCAAGGGCTTATTGCTTCTAGTATTTGACTTGAGGGCCGAGTTTGGGTGTCCTCTTAGCGATAATGCTGCTCCGATAGGGGGGTATCCGAAGTGAGTGATTCTGGACATTTGCTCCGAGGGGGTGTTCACCCATGAGTTGAACTCCGAGGGGTTTTTTAGCCTTCGTGGATAGGCTTTTTTCCTTCCGAGTACCCGGAGAGTGTTGCTCTTTGGTTCTTGCATGGTGTGCGTTTTCATTCTTTGAGTTGGCCGTCTGGGGCACTGTTCCGAGGGCATTTGTGTCGTGAGTGCATAGCAAAGAAGCGTTCTTGTCAAGGATCTAGGCCTCGGCAGTCCGTTGGGGCCCTGCTCGGCGTCTTGATGGATATCTGAATCAGGCGGATCCATCCGGGTTTGCTTTTTATCCGATGCCGCCTTGATATCTGGTTTTGATTCATCATGACTTTCCGAGGGACGCTAGATGCCCTCGTCGGATGGCCATTCGTACCGATTTGGGTTAGTAACCGAGTGGTATTGGTCACACCCGATGGGCCTCCTCGTTGGGAGTGGGTACAACTCATCGGAAGTACTCGTGACAATATTATTGTCCATTTATTAATCCTCTTTATTTAGGACTAATATTCTCTTTAATCTCGTATTTATTTTATACGGTTAATACTAGCCCCCCCAAATTTCGATCGCCATTGTCGGGGCGAGAGAAATTTTAATCTTGGGGTTTTCGTGTTTTTTTTTTCTTTTTGTCCATTTTTTATGGCCATTTTACGAGGGGGGCGAAGCTTCCTCCACTAATTTTTGATTTTTCCGAGGGGGTAAGAAGCCTCGAATGTTGTTTCTCCTTTTTTAAGATTTTTTCGACAGGATACGATTTGTTTCCTTTTCTTCCGAGAGGTTTTATGCCTCTTGTCTCCGAGGGGATCACAGTGTATATAAGTATATATTTAAAATACAGTGAGAAAATTACCTTTTTGCCCCTAAGAAGCAACGATTCATATAATTGGAACGGCTCTTTCTGTCCGTTGGATGCCTTTAAATGGCATTTATTCATCCGTCCGTTGATCTCCAGCAACGGCTAGTGCGTGGAAAGACACGTCGCTTCATGAGTGGAGACGTGGGGCGTGGGAAACGAGGCATGTTTTAATTGTTTACTCCTATAAATAGGCCCGTCCGTCCTCCTCTTTACTTTACCTTTCTTCCATTTCCAAATTTTCTCAATCTCTCTCAATTCCTTAAGCAAGAAAACGATTTCTACATATCTCACAATTTCTTTCTCTCGCTTTTTTTCTTTATCAATTTTGCAATGTCTCTTTTCTGCCCAAAAAAAAAAGGCTTCTTCTGCCAACACTTCCGCCGTTGATGTTCCCGCCGCTTCTGTGGCTACTGCTTCCCTCGGGGGACCAGCTGCTGCCACTCGTAAAAGGAAGTCTGCTGCCGCTGAGGGGAGCGGCGCCGCTTCGGCTAAGAAAGCTAGGGTTTCAAAATCGAAGAAGCCTCATGTTCGTGATTTTTCCAAAATTGAAGGGGTTCGGTCCGTTGTCACTTATGAGCAGGTTATGGATCTGTTTAAGGCCATGGGGACCGCTATAAAGAATGTGACTGTTCACATTCCCACCGAGGACCATAGTGCTTGCCATCCTCCCGCGGGTATGCTCACGGTGTATTTCGCGCAGGTGAATTACGGGTGGCGCTCCTTTATGCCACCCTTTTTTTGTGAGGTGTTCAAGACTTGCGGCATCTGTCCGAGTCAATTGGTGCCCAACGGATTTGCAGCTCTGTGCATCTATGTGTTTTGGTGCCACGTCAAGGGGCTCGATCTTTGATGTGGGGGTGTTGCCCGGGGGGTACCCCATTTACCATGTCCGTCATCAGGACAACTCGGGGAATTCCACAAAGAGGATTCTAGGTGCAACGATCAGCTCGCACAGCGTTTGGAAGGACAATTATTTCTATGTGAAGCACGTCCGAGGGAGGTGGGATGTGCCTTTCAAGTGGGGTGAGGGTGTGACTCCAATTCGCACCATGGCTGAAGATACGGTGCTTTCCCCAGTGATTGCTCAGTAGATGTTAATGGAATCGGAAGATTTTCCGAAGTTGTTTGACAGTGCTGGGCTTCACCACGTAGTGTTCACTGACGACAAGGTGAAGAAACCGCTTTTTGTCTCGGCTCTGCACTTGCCAACTTTAAGTAAGTTTTCCCTCTTTTATTCTCATGCTTTTTCTTTCGTACTTATTTTCTCCGAGTAGTTTTTTCGCATTTTTCCGTTGTCTGCACTAACTTGCCTTTGTGTGGTGCAGAGGAGATTATGGCAAGGTATTATTTTGTGCCTGGTTCTGAAGAGGCGGCTCCGAGTGGGCATAGCGAAGCTTCCGAGGGGGGAGACCACGAGGGAGTAGAAGTACAATCTCCTGGGAAGGCAGGGATGGACCCGGAGGTCGAGGAAGTTCACGAGAACGTCTTGCGTCCCTCCGAGGACGCTGAGGGGGTACCCCTGGAGGCCATTCCACTGCGACAAGTGGCTCCTATGTCTGCTTTGGCTTGGAGGTCAACTTCCGAGTCTAACACTGGCAGCTCTCCGAAGAGCTCTAAAGGGGCGCTATCTCCGAGGGCGGAAGGAGAAGAGCTCTCGTCTCCGAGGCCGGATGTTGTGCACATCTCTTCTCGGGATCCTTCCCCGTCTCCTCCTCGTAAGTTTCTTCCCTCCTTAATTTAATCATTTTTTAGATTCAACCTATGTTATTACGTTTGATTTTGTCCCGCATAGTTACTTATATATCTCGTTTTCGCAGCGGTAATCAACAAGGGGAAGTTCCCTATGTTCCCAGGTGCTGATTTGTTTGCCCAGTTACTTCAATCGGACTCGGAGGGTCCCGGAGGGTTATTCAAGGGTTCGTCGGACTTGTTAAGGGATCTGGAGGTGAAGAAGGAGGTGCTGGCACCCTGCTCAGGGGAGAAGGTTCATCAACCACCGCAAAGGTTCCCGAAGTGGTGATGACGGAGGCAGTAACTGTAACTCCTACTGCGACCGTCCCTCCTCCGACGACTAGTCTTCTGAGGGGGCTACATTGCGGAGGTCTGCTTCCGAGGGAGGTTTCTCATCCCAGGCACCCGAGAAGGAGCCTCCGACCGTGGGGGAAGCTTACCACGAGATCCTTCACTTCTTCGGGTCCGCTCTTTCCGCGCCTGCGTAGGGGTACCAGTTTCTGCGGGCCAGCACCATTTGGATGGAGGCTATCGTAAGTATCTACTGTCTCCTGATTTCCTTTTACCGCGGTTTCCTTGCATCCTTATTTATATTATTCTTTCTGTTATGTAGTCCAAGAAGACTTGGGAGGTTATCACTTCCGTCGAGCAGCGCCACTTAAGGGAGGTGGCGGAAGTAGGTCCGCTTCGGGAATGGGTGACTTCTCTCCAGGCCCAACTCCACGAGGCTGAGTCCATGAACGCGGTTCTTCGTACCAAGTTGGAGGCTGACGAATTCAAATGGAAGGAGGACCAGGAGATAAAGAAGGTGATGCGTCTTACGCTGCAGCGGGTGCAATCGTCCTACGACCAAATGGAGGCGTCCGAGGGGGCTGTCCAAGCGCAGTTATCTCGCCTAGAAAAGGAGAAGGCGGAGTCTGAGGAAACCCTTCATGCTCGGATAGAGGCCCTGGAGGGGGAGAAGTCCAAGGGCTTGGAGAGGGAAAGGGGGCTCCAATCACGGCTAAACGAGTTAGTGGAGCTAAAATTAGTTGACGTAATGCCACTAAAGGATGTGCGGGCCCGGGTTGATGAGGCTCTTCGGTGTGCCACAGCGGAGGCGGAACGCTAATACGCCGCCTTGTCCGCTCGTGATCATGCTCGGGATGCTCTCGGGCACATGCTGTGGGGATATTTGGAGTGCGCCACTTTGGCCCGAGAGGTGGTGCCTTCGGGGGTGAATTTCGGCCGCATTTTTTATGTCAAGAAACTGGCTAGGCCATCTCCCGAGCAGGTTCAGAATATTCTGGAGATATTTGAAGATGAGATGACACCAAGGGCTTCTCCTAGGCCTTCTCCGGCAGTGTTTGCTCCGGGTGCAAGTGGTTTTGGTGGGGTACGATCTCCGAGCCCGTCTGCTGGTCTACCCGATGAGTCCCATAGCACTCCGCCCCAACCTCCTCCGAGTGCGGGAGTTTAGAATAGGATTTCTTTTTATGTTTCTATTATGTACTTTTTATTTTATGCATTTTTAATATTCTGCTCTTGTAAGCTTTTCCGTGGGCTTCTCGGACTTTTCTAATGAACATACCCTCTTTTTAGCAATAGTACCTTTTAGTAAGTATCATTATTTGGCAATTATATTTATCGTTTTAAGTTAAATAATAATAAAAGCTTGCTGACTAGGTTAAAAATTAAGTAGGAGGTGTCGCTTGGCATGTCGCCCTATTTTCTCAAGTAGGAAAATTATTGGACACGTGTAACCCACTAACTAGTTTAGACAGCTCCAGCTTTTCACTTTTTGTAAAAGTATAAGTAGATGCTCAGTAATTCTTTCAAAGTTACTTAAAATTGTACCATCAACGACTCACCATAATTTCTCTGAAAAACTAAGTCTTCCTTCGGAAATTAAGTAAAGTTGGTAAATTATTTACCTTATCAGGATGATGCCTCCGTTTTTTAAGCAAGACGACTCTTCCTCGTCCCGCCACTCACCTCAGGGTCCTGCTGGGAATTCCTCCTTACTGCTAGGAGTGCGCCATACGGCCTCAGAGAGTTCAACTCAGGGGAGCAGGCCTAGTGAGCGTAGGGTGCGTGGTGGGAGGAGTAATTCGGCGAGGGTCGTGGCTATGTCCCCGGATGATGATCTCTATCGCATTAACCATATTCGTAATGTGTTCACGAGCCGTAATCCGTATCCCTCGGTGGACGAGTCATCGGTATATACCATGCTTGCTTTGGAGCCCGAGCGGATGATGGGGCGAGGGCACGTTGGCACTGCCGTAGGAATTGAATATGGTGCCTCCGTCATGGCTCTCTTTGCCACATACAACCTGGACATTGACAAATATGATATAGTAATACCGCACCCCGAGCAGAGGGCTTATAATCCTCCATCGGGCTATCTTACCGTATACCGGGAGCAAATGCGGTGTGGTCTGCGGGTGTTTTTCCACCCTTTCCTTCAAACTTTGTTACAATATTGGCAAGTATGCCCGAGTCAGTTGGCTCCAAACTCTTACCGTTATCTGGTAGGTTATATCTTGTGCTTCGAGTTTCTAAGGTTGCCATTATCTCCTCATCGAGTAGGGGCCATATTCAACCTTCGCCCCTGCTTGGGCGGTCTCCCCTTTTTTAGGTTGGCCCATCGGGACAAGAGGAAGGCCTTTTTAGATGTATCCAGTTTCCATCATAATAGAACGGATTGGAAAAGGGAGTTCTTCTTTGTCCGTCCGAGGGGCCTATCCGCCAACTTATGGGGGGTACCACCCTAGTGGGGGCTGAGTTATATTACCCCTAACGAAACGACTCTGAGGAGAGAGTGGGACACATTGTCTGATAGCGGGTTGTTCTCGGGGATGTACGATATCAACAGTCTATTGGAGTTTCCGGAGACGTTAATTATGGCAGGCTTGCAAGAGGGTGCGGAGATTTTCAATCTTCCTCAGCGACCTCTCTTCAGCAATTTCTTCTTTCGTTAGTTTCTTCTCTTTTGCAATCTTTTCATGTCACCTTTTGATTTCTTCGTACTCATATTACTTTTTTCGTTTACCAGGGGCGAATATGAGAGCTTTTGCCATTGAGACTTTTGACAAGGCATTCCTAGGGAAAGCATTGAATAGTGGGTACGACGCTTCGGATGATGAATCTTCCGAGCGTCTTAGTTTTTACGTGTTAGCATGCCCCTCGGGGGCAGGGAATTCGCCCGTGGCAGCCCCCTAGTGAGTTATGTGGCTCCTGAGTATGATCCGATAGCTGCGCTTCCGCAGGCGGATATTCCATTGCCTCCGTTGGTACCGTATTCTTCCTCTTGGGGGGATACGATGATTGTACATGCTGTTGAGGAGGGTCCTTTGTCTCCAATTATGGGGCCTCTACGCCACTCGGAGGGGGTTCCGACCGCATTCTGACGCCGTCCTTCGAAAGGAATCTTCCCGTTACGAGGTCAGAGCTTCTCGAAGGTGATGTTCTGCCCCCTCCGTCTCGAGTACGGTTAGTTTTTGTCGTAACTATTTAAGCGGTCTGTTAAACGCCACGGATTGCGGGCTTATGACATCTCTGCCCTTGACGGGCTTCCAAGATTTAGCCTGCAAAGATTTATGCGAGGTAATAGTATACTTTTATTTGCGTGATACTAACCTTTATAGGCTCTTCGCAGTCATGCACTAATTTTTCCGCAGATCTATCTGGTGTTGAATGCTATCGGATCTAGGGGCGAATCATCCTCTGAAACGGAGTTGGTATACCGTCGGAGGGACGAACTAGAGCAGGGTTTGCTGGATGCCCGAGAAGAGATAGATCAGTTGCGGGCCGAACGGGAGACTTCCAGGGAGGTTCTTGCCGCTACTTTGCAGGTAGAGCGGGACAAATCCTGGGGTTTGGAATGCCGTTTGGGGATGGAGACAGCCCGGGTGGCCAGCTTAGAAGACATGTTAGGTGATCTCCGAGAGCAAGTCCGTTCCGCGGATGAGCAATTGCTGTGTGTTGCGGGAGTGAGAGATATAGCGAACTTACGAGTGCTGGAGTTAACTCGTGCTCATTAAGTGGCGCTAGTTGTGGCCCAGGTCCAAGCGGTTTTGGGCGTTGCAGGGCCTTCTACCCTTCGTGAGTCCCTTGCGCAAGAGATGCGCGATTTGGTTCGTGTGGGGTATTATTTGTGTTGGGGCGTAGTGGAGGCTTTGCCAGGATTCCCCTCGGACGTGGTAATTCTGGAGTTGAATATCCGTCAGGTGTTCCCAGAGGCTCCCTCTCCGCCGGGGCCGACTGTTTCTATTGGAGATCCGAATCACATGGCCGCGGAGGACCGCCGTCGTCTGATCAGGGAGGGAAAGCGTCCCATGGAAAATGTTTAGTTGTATAAGTGTTTTGTTGGTATAAGGGCCTTTGTATAGGATGCGGTCCGATATACCCTTAATATGCGGGGTCTCGTAGTTTGTGCGAGATGGTCCCTCGGGTTAGATTGCCAAAAATGACTCGTATGCTTGGAGTCATTATTTTGTAGGGAAATCTTACCTCCCTTGTATCTTAAAGGCACCATCTATGTACACATAACTCTTATTTATGTACAAAGCTATTTTGTAACATTATGCATAGTATTTTTTAAGATTAAAAGCGTTCCAGGTATTGTTGAGGATGGCGTCCTGAGAATTGGCGAGGCTATAGGTCGCAGGCCCGACAATTCCCGCTATCTTGTACGGCCCCTCCCATCGTGGCTCGAGTTTGCCCACGTTTTTAGAAGCTCTGACTCGCTTTAATACTAGGTCCCCGACTTGAAAAGTTATGGGTTTCACCTTCGCATTGTAGTACCGGGACATTCGGCCCTTGTATTCTTCATTCCGGACCACGACCCGCATTCTTTTTTCCTCTAGAAGATCAAGGGCAAGTGCCAAGTTAGAACTGTTGGCCACTTCCTCGTACTCCTTAACTCGCCAACTTTCTATAGAGACTTCAGAGGGTACAACAGCTTCGCAGCCATAGGCTAAGCTGAAGGGGGTTTCGCCCGTGGCGGCGCTCTGTGTGTTCCGGTAGGCCCATAGTATGGCGGGTATTTCTTCTACCCAATTGGCTTTGTGCCAATCAAGTCGGGCCTTCATATTCTTTAAGAGGGTTCGGTTGGTTCTTTCCACTTGTCCGTTTGCTTGAGGGTATCCCACCGAAGCAAAGTGGTGTTTTATCTCCCAATGGTCACACCATTTTTCTAACCCTTGATCCGTAAATTGCAAACCATTGTCACTTACCAGGTTCCGAGGGACACCAAAGCGGCAGATGATGCTTCACCGAAGAAAGTTCATAACGGCGCCTGCGGTTATCCGAGTTAGGGGCTCCGCTTCCACCCTTTTGGTGAAGTAATCAACGGCTACGAGAAGGAACTTCTTTTGACCGGTATCAGGTATAAGGGGTCCCACTATGTCTATGCCCCACTTAGAAAACGGGCAAGGGGTTAAGTGCGGTTCCCATGGGGCAGCGGGCTTATGAACCCGGGGGGCGTAAGCTTGGCACGGCTTGCACCTTTCGGCATGGCTTTTTCAATCTTTGGCCATCGTGGGCCAATAGTAGCCTTGGCGAATCAGGCGCCCGACCATACTTTCGCCGCCCGTATGGCTGCCGTATGTACCCTCGTGGGTTTCCGCCTTAGCCAGTTGAGCTTCTTCCTCATTTAGGCACTGAGCATGAGGGCATGAGTATGTCCTGCGGAATAATATTCCTCGCGGATGACTATCTTTCTGATGCCACCTTCTCGGGCAAGTCTCATCCCTATGAGTAAAGACTCATATTCGGCTTCGTTATTCGACAAGGGGTAGTCGATTCTGACCGCGAAGTGGAGTATCTCCTCCTCTACTTCTTGGTTTGCTAGAACTATCCCAGCCCCCCCGTGTGTGCTCACAGAGGAGCTGTCCACATAAATGTGCCACTTGGGTGCCTTTTCTTCAGCTCTGATGCCAGTCATTTTAGTCACAAAATCTGCTAGGACTTGTGCTTTGACGGAGGGTCTCGGGGCATATGAAATGTCATATTCGGTGAGCTCCACGACCCACTTTATCAATCTTCCAGAGGTCTAAGGCTTGTTAAGAATTGCTCGTAATGGGTGTTTAGTTAACACAGTTACGGGGTGGGAGAGAAAGTATGGACGGAGCTTACGAGCCGTGGTAATCAAAGTTAAGACAAGTTTTTCGGTTTGGGTATACCTGGTTTCGGCCCCGATAAGAGTCTTACTCACATAGTACACGGGGTGGTGCTCCTTGTCTTAATCCTTAACTAGCACCGCGCTTACGGCTTCCTCTCCGACTGATAAGTACACAAAGAGCTCTTCATGTGGCGCCGGTTTCACTAGTAAAGGAGGTTTCACCATGTAACCCTTCAGCTGTTGGAGAGGTTCTTCACATTGTGGGGTCCATTGGAACTCCTTGATATTGCGTAGCACCTTGAAAAATGGAAGTCCTTTTTCGGCCGATTTTGAGACAAATCGGCTCAGGGAGGCCATTCGACCCGTAAGTTTTTGCACATCTTTGACTGTCTTTGGGGTAGGTAATCCTAGGATGGCTTCGGCCTTCTCGGGTTTGACTTCTATTCCTCTCTCTGTAACCATGTATCCAAGGAACTTGCCCCCTTTGATGCTGAAGGAACATTTCTTAGGGTTAACCTTCATTCGGAATCGGTCCATGATAGATAGAGCTTTTCGTAGGTCCTCGGGATGGTCATAGGCGGAGCGGCTTTTAACGACCGTATCATCCACGTATTTCCGATGAGTCCTGCAAACATTAAGCTTACCAATCGTTGATAGGTGGCCCCTGCATTCTTGAGTCTGAAGGGCATTACTAGGTAGCAAAAGGTGGCCGCATCAGTGATAAAACTAGTTTTGTCTTGATCCATGATGGCCATCGGAATTTGATTATAACCCTGGTTCCCATCCAAGGTGGACAAGAGTGCGCAACCCGCTGTTGAGTCTACCAGTTGGTCAATACTCGGGAGGGGATATCAATCCTTGGGGCATGCGTCATTGAGATTTGTGAAATCCACGCACATTCGCCACTTACCCCCATGCTTCGGGACTAGGACCACGTTGGCCAGCCACTCAAGGTAGATGACTTCTCTGATTTGCCTTAGGCTGAGGAGTCACTGAATTTTCGACCGGATCATTTTGTTGCGCACCGGGCCCATCTTCCTCTTTTTCTGTTGGACTGGCTTGGCCCCGGGTTTCACATTAAGGAAATGTTGACATACCTTATTGCTGATTTGCCCTGGCGGTCCGCCTTCCCACGCGAAAATGTAGTGGAATTATTTTAAGATGGGGACCAGTTGGGCTTCCACTTCAGGCTCCATTTGGGTACCTACTTTGACCGCTTTCTCCGGGCCTCCCTCTACGAGTTCCACCAATTTTAGCTCTTCTACGGGTTGTACTCGTACTTCCTCTGCTTTTCGTTTTTTGCTGCTTCCGAGGATAGGTTCGTCCTCTTCAGGAGGGAGAGCATTCATGCGGCACTCTCGGGCCTTTGCCTGGTTTCCTCGGACTTCTCCGATACCTGAAAAGGTTGGGAATTTTACCTTGAGATGGAGGGTTGAAGGGATCGCTTCGAAGGCCCGAATGGATGGTCGCCCACAGATTGCATTATAAGTTCGTGATGACGCTTCTACCACCCAAAATTTTATGGGTTCCGTTCTTCGGAGGACCCCTTCTCCACACGACATTGGAAGCATCACGATTCCAAGTGTTTTGGAGGCTTCTCCCGAGAAACCTATCAACGGAACTTCGGCTGCTTCCAGTCGCTCTTTCTTCAAACCCATTGCCAGGTAAGTGGGGAGAAACAGGACGTCCACGGAGCTACCGGTATCAATCAGTATCCTATGGATGTCTATCCCATAGATCACGGCTTCTATTACCAGAGGGTCCTCGTGGGGATAGATCACCCCTCTTAAGTCTTCGGGTCCGAAGGTGATGCTAGGAAGCTTTGCACCCTGAATGGATCCTATGAACAATCCTTGTTCCGCACGCCTAGCTTTTTTCAAATACTGCTTCTTTTTTCCTTGTGGTGTAACAGAGAGATCCCCTCCTCACTGATGGTACGCCCTAACGGGGTGCTATCTTCGTATGCTTCCGGGGGAGGGGGCGGGTTCCGCTGTCCCGCCATTCTTTCTTGTGACCTCCGCGGGGGAGTCACTTGATCTTCTTCTTTTTCTTCTTTTTCTCTGCGAGGTCTCTTATAGGTATACTGAGGGGAATTCTCTGGGTTGTTTGCCTTGAGATAGTTCCTCATGTACCCGGCTTCCAAGAGGCGGAGCACCTCCCTTCGCAGTGTGGTACACTCCTCGGTTGTATGCCCATAGGTTTTATGGTATTTACAATACTTACCCGTATTCTTGTCTCTATCTGGAAATCGGGCTTCTCTTGGCCACCGCAGCTCGGTGTTGCCCTGCATCACATTGAGTACTTCTACGGGGGCAATGGTCATCGGGGGCAAGGGTACCGGCTTGAGAAATTTCTTGACCGGGCCACTTTCGTCTTTACGCTGGGATGGTTTCTCTTCCCGGCTTTTTTCCTTGGCTTTTACCTCCCGTTCAGGGCGCTCGTGACGTTCATTGTCATCGCCCTCCAAGCGTCTTTTCGCACCTTCCGCTTCCTCCATCAGGATATAAGTCTCCGCTTGATGCATAAGTTCGTTCATATCTGTGATGTGATTTCCCGTGAGGTAGCGGAAGAATTCGTCTGCCCGGAGTCCTTGTGTAAGTATATCCGCCAAAATGGTGGTACCAACGTTCGGGACATCCAGCGCTTCATCCGTAAAGCATTTTATGTATGCTCGTAGGGGTTCATTCTTCTTCTGCTTAACGGTAAAGAGATGTGTGGCGGATTTAGGGTACCTCCTGTTGCAAGCAAACTGCCTCACGAATAGGTGGGCTTGTTGATCAAAATTGTCGATGGAGCCGGGCGCAAGGTGGGTAAACCACGATTGGGCCCGTCCTCCGAGGGTCACCGGGAATACCCGACAAAGCACATGATCTGGGCGGAATTGAGATCCAGTCCGACTAGGTATTGATGTATATGATCCTTTGGATCCTTTCCATCCGCCTCCCCTGTGTACAAGGGACCATTTACGGGCTGCATCCCTGCGGGGACAGAGGCTAGGGCTATTTCGGGGATAAAAATGGAGGTTTTAAAGGTGGGATCCTCCTTGGGGCCCAGAGTCTTCTTAAGATCGCCCATCTCCCTCCCGAGGCCATCAAGGATTCCTCATATAGTACGATCCTCACCCGGGGATGGGAATGACGTAGGGCGGTCCGGGGGAGCCGTTCCCCCTTCCGACTGGGTAACCCGGCGTGCGTCCCGGTAGTTGTAGTGCCTCCGGGCATTCTGCGGGGTTCTTGGCACCAGGGATTGGAGACGGGACCCCATCTAGCTCGAGCTCCCCCTACTTCAGCCCAGGGATTTTGGCGGCAGGGGTACCGAGGAGATAAGTCGTGAGGGTTCACGTATCCGGGTGGTGCCCTCCGGGCCCTAGTCTCCATAAATCTTTCAAAGGCGGAGCGAGGGATGTTGATAAAATCCCTCTCCTCGGATTGGCGGTCGGACAGAGTTTCTTCCGAATTTTGAGATTGGCTAGGACGACTTTCGCTGTTGAATAGATTCTCCATAATAGGCATCGCTTCTTGAACGCTCTCAAAGGCAGACTTTATGGTGTTCCCACAGACGGCGCCATTTTGTTAACAGGTTTGGAATAATAACCTAATTAACTGGATTATTTATTTAGGTTGGAACACCCTTGCCCGTGGTTCAAAAAGCTAAATGCTATTTTTTGAAGAGACAAAAATAACAAGAACATTCCTTCCTTTATTCACTATATCTCACTCCTGTTTTTGTTCAATATCTTTGGGTGTTCGTCTTTTCAAGTCTCCGAACCTATCTTTCTTTATCCGACCACTTCCCTTTATATAGTTTTTTAGGGACATGTGTCGTTATGCATGTGTTTACAGGTGTTGCTATGCATGTGGCCAGGCTTTAGGATGAATACACGTGTTGAAATGTAATATGATAATGTCTATCGGGATTGACTAAGTGATGACTTTGCTGCTTGATCTTTCTCCGAGGGGTTTTGCCTTCATTCCAATAGGTGGTCAAGCCGACTTCTTTGTCTCCGAGGGCTTGTTGCCTTTAGTAATGTCTTGAGGGCTAAGTTTAGGTGTCCTCTTAGTGATGATGCTGCTCCGATAGGTGGGTATCCCGAAGTAAGTGATTCTGGACTTTTTCTCCGAGGGGGTGTTCACCCGTGAGTTGAACTCCGAGGAGTGTTTTAGCCTTCGTGGATAGGCTTTTCTCTTTCCAAGTACTCGAAAAGTGTTGTTCTTTGGTTCTTGCATCAATGTGCGGTTTCATTCTTTGAGTTGGCCGTCTGGGGCATTGCTCCGAGGGCATTTGCGTTAGGAGTGCATAGCAAGGAAGCGTTCTTGTCAAGGATCTGGGACTCGGGAGTCCATTGGGCCCTGTTCCGCGTCTTGATGGATATCTGAATCAGGCGGATCCATCCGGGTTTGCTTTTTATCCGATGCCGCCTTGATATCTGGTCTTGATTCATCGTAACTTTTCGAGGGACGCTAGATGCCTTCGTCGGATGGCCATTCGTACCGCTTTGGGTTAGTAACCGAGTGGTATTGGTCACACCCGATGGGCCTCCTCGTTGGGAGTGGGTACAACTCATCGAAAGTACTCGTGACAATAGTATTGTCCATTTATTAATCCTCTTTATTTAGGACTAATATTCTCTTTAATCTCGTATTTATTTTATACGGTTAACAATTGTCACTTACCAGGTTCCGAGGGGCACCAAAGCGGCAAATGATGCTTCTCCGAAGAAAGTTGATAACGACGCCCGCGGTTATCCGAGCTAGGGGCTCCGATTCCACCCATTTGGTGAAGTAATCAATGGCTACGAGAAGGAACTTCTTTTGACCAGCATCGGGTATAAGGGGTCCCACTATGTCTATGCCCCACTTGGAAAACGGGAAAGGGGTTAAGTGCGGTTCCCATGGGGCAGTGGGCTGACGAACCCGAGGGGCGTAAGCTTGGCACGTCTTGCACCTTTCGGCATGGCTTTTGCAATCTTTGGCCATCATGGGCCAATAGTAGCCTTGGCGAATTAGGCGCCCGACCATACTTTCGCCGCCCATATGGCTGCCGCATGTACCGTGGTGGGTTTCCGCCATAGCCAGTTGAGCTTCTTCCTCATTTAGGCACCGAGCATGAGGGCATGAGTATGTCCTGCGGAATAATATTTCATTTTTAAGGAAATACCTGATAGTTCTTATGGCCGTAAGCCGTTGCGCAGCTTTATTCGTGGAATACCCTTCCGGGTCCTGTAGATAGATTTTGATTGGGGTCACCCAGCTGGATGGAGGGTCTGTAGTGGCATTCACTTCGTGGCTCTCGGCCTTCTCGGACTCGGTAACTTGAAGCAGCGTGATCTTCCGAGTGTGAATAACGGTCGTTTAGGTGGCCATTTTGGACAGGGCGTCCGCCTCTTGATTCTCCTTTCGTGGGATTTGGACTATTTTGCACTCGTCAAACCATTCCTGTCTGCGGTGAACCGCCTGAAGGCATGCTTGCATCATTTCTTCCTTAGCTTCATACGAGCCATTGACTTGCTGCACAATTAGTTGCGAGTCGCTGTGGATGGCTATCTTTCTGATGCCACCTTCTCGGGCAAGTCTCATCCCTATGAGTAAAGACTCATATTCGGCTTCATTATTCGACAAGGGGTAGTCGATTCTGACCGCGAAGTGGAGTATCTTCTCCCCTACTTCTTGGTTTGCTAGAACTATCCCCCCCACCCCCCGTGTGTACTCACAGAGGAGCCGTCCACATAAATGTGCCACATGGGTGCCTTTTCTTCAGCTCCGATGCCCGTCATTTCAGTCACAAAATCTACTAGGACTTGTGCTTTGACGGAGGGTCTCGGGGTATAAGAAATGTCCAATTCGGTGAGCTCCACGGCCCACTTTATCAATCTTCCAGAGGTCTCGGGCTTGTTAAGAATTGCTCGTAATGGGTGTTTAGTTAACACAGTTACGGGGTGGGAGAGAAAGTATGGACGAAGATTCCGAGCCGTGGTAATCAAAGTTAAGACAAGTTTTTCGGTTTGGGTATACCTGGTTTCGGCCCCGAGAAGAGTCTTACTCACATAGTACACGGGGTGGTGCTCCTAGTTTTAATCCTTAACTAGCACCGCGCTTACGGCTTCCTCTCCGACTGATAAGTACACAAAGAGCTCTTCATGTGGCGCCGGTTTCACTAGTAAAGGAGGTTTCACCATGTAACCCTTCAGCTGTTGGAGAGCTTCTTCGCATTGCGGGGTCCATTGGAACTCCTTGATATTGCGTAGCACCTTGAAAAATAGAAGTCCTTTTTTGGCCGATTTTGAGACAAATCGGCTCATGGAGGCCATTCGACCCGTGAGTTTTTGCACATCTTTGACCGTCTTTGGGTAGGTAACCCTAGGATGGCTTCGGCCTTCTCGGGGTTGACTTCTATTCCTCTCTCTGTAACCATGTATCCAAGGAACTTGCCCCCTTTGATGCCGAAGGAACATTTCTTAGGGTTAACCTTCATCCCGAATCGGTCCATGATAGTTAGGGCTTTTCGTAGGTCCTCGGGATGGTCATGGGCAGAGCGGCTTTTAACGACCGTATCATCCACGTAGACCTCCACCGTATTTCCGATGAGTCCTGCAAACATTAAGCTTACCAATCGCTGATAAGTGGCCCCTGCATTCTTGAGTCCAAAGGGCATTACTAGGTAGCAAAATGTGCCCGCATCAGTGATAAAACTAGTTTTGTCTTGATCCATGACGGCCATCGAGATTTGATTATATCCCTGGTTCCCATCCAGGGAGGACAAGAGTGCACAACCCGCTGTTAAGTCTAGCAGTTGGTTAATACTCGGGAGGGGATAGCAATCCTTGGGGCATGCGTCATTGAGATTTGTGAAATCCACGCATATTCGCCACTTACCCCCATGCTTTGGGACTAGGACCACGTTGGCCAGCCACTCGGGGTAGATGACTTCTCTGATTTGCCTTAGGCTGAGGAGTCGCTGAATTTCTGACCGGATTATTTTGTTGCGCTCCGGGCCCATCTTTTTTTTTTTTTTGGACTGGCTTGGCCCCGGGTTTCACATTAAGGCAATGTTGACATACCTTATTGCTGATTTGCCCTGGCGGTCCGCCTTCCCACGCGAAAATGTGGTGGAATTCTTTCAAGATGGGGACCAGTTGGGCTTCCACTTTAGGCTCCATTTTGGTACCTACTTTGACCGCTTTCTCCGGGCTTCCCTCTACGAGTTCCACCAATTTTAGCTCTTCTACGGGTTGTACTCGTACTTCCTCTGCTTTTCGCTTTTTGCTGCTTCTGAGGATAGGTTCGTCCTCTCCCGGAGGGAGAGCATTCATACGGCACTCTCAGGCCTTTGCCTGATTTCCTCGGAATTCACCGATACCTGAAAAGGTTGGGAATTTTACCTTGAGATGAAGGGTTGAAGGGATCGCTTCGTCGCCCACATATTGCATTGTACATTCTTGATGACGCCTCTACCACCCAAAAGTTTATGGTTTCTGTTCTTCGAAGGGCCCCTTCTCCCCACGACATTGGAAGCATCACGGTTCCAAGTGTTTTGGAGGCTTCTCTCGAGAAACCTATCAACGGAACTTTGGCTGCTTCCAGTCGCTCTTTCTTCAACCCCATGGCCAGGTAAGTGGGGAGAAATAGGACGTCGATGGAGCTACCGGTATCAATCAGTATTCTCTAGATGTCTATCCTATAGATCACGGCTTCTATTACCAGATGGTCCTCGTGGAGATAGATCACCTCTCTCAAATCTTTGGGTCCGAAGGTGATGCTAGGAAGCTTTGCACCTTGAATGGATCCTATGAACAATCCTTGTTCCGCACGCCTAGCTTCTTTCAAATACTGCTTCTTTTTTCCTTGTGGTGTAACAGAGAGATCCCCTCCTTCTATCATATTGATGGTACGCCCTAACGGGGTGTTATCTTCGTATGCTTCTAGGGGAGGGGTGGGTTCTGCTGTCCCGCCGTTCTTTCTCGTGACCTCCGATCAGGAGTCATATGATCTTCTTCCTTTTCTTCTTCTTCCCTACGAGGCATCTTGTAGGTATACCGTGGGGGATTCTCTGGGTTGTTTGCCTTGAGATAGTTCCTCAGGTACCCGGCTTCCAAGAGGCGGAGCACCTCCCTTTGCAGGGTAGTACACTCTTCGGTAGTATGCCCATAGGTTTTATGGTATTTACAATACTTACCCGTATTCTTGTCTCTATCTGGAAATCGGGCTTCTCTTGGCCACCGTAGCACGATGCTACCCCGCATCACATTGAGTACTTCTACGGGGGCAATGGTCATCGGGGGCAAGGGTACTGGTTTGAGAAATTTCTGAACCGGGCGACTCTCGTCTTTTCGTTGTGCTGGCTTCCCTTCACGGCTCTTTTCCTTGGCCTTTACCTCCCGTTCAGTGCGCTTGTGATGTTCATTATCATCGCCCTCCAAACGTCTTTTGGCGCCTTCCGCTTCCTCCATCAGGATATAAGTCTCCGCTTGATGCATAAGTTTGTTCATATATGTGATGTGATTTCCCGTGAGGTAGCGGAAGAATTCGTCTGCCCGGAGTCCTTGTGTAAGTATATCCTCCAAAATGGTGGTACTAACGTTCGGGACATCCAGCGCTTCATCCGTAAAGTGTTTTATGTATGCTCGTAGGGGTTCATTCTTCTTCTACTTAACGGTAAAGAGATGTGTCGCGGATTTAGGGTACCTCTTGTTGCAAGGAAACTGCCTCACGAATAAGTGGGCCAGTCGATCAAAACTGTCGATGGAGCTGGGCGCAAGGTGGGTAAACCACGATTGGGCCCGTCCTCCGAGGGTCACCGAGAAAACCCGACAAAGCACATGATCCGGGGCGGAATTGAGATCCATTCCGACTAGGTATTGATGTATATGATCCTGAGGCTCCTTTCCATCCGCCTCCCCTGTGTATAGGAACCATTTACGGGCCGCATCCTCGCGGGGATAGAGGCTAAGGCTATTTCGAGGATAAGAGGGGAGGTTTTAAAGGTGGGATCCTCCTTGGGGCCTATAGTCTTCTTAATATCGCCCATCTCCTTCCTAAGGCCATCAAGAATTCCCCATATAGTATGGTCCTCACCCGGGGATTGGAATGACGCAGGACGGTCCAGAGGAGCCATTCCTCCCTCCAGCTGACCAACCCGGTGTGCGTCCCAGTAGTTGTAGTGCCTCCGGGTGTCCTGCGGGGGTCCTTGGAGCCATGGATTGGAGACGGGGCTCCATCTAACTCGAGCTCCCCCTTCTTCGGCCTGGGGATTCTGGGGGCAGGGGGACCAAGGGGATAAGTCGTGAGGGTTCACGTATCCGGGCGATGCCCTCCGGGCCCTAGTCTCCATAAATCTCTCAAAGGCGGAGCGGGGGATGTTGATAAAATGCCTCTCCTCGGATTGGCGGTTGGACATAATTTCTTCCAAATTTTGAGATTGGCGAGGACGACTTTCGCTGTAGAATAGATTCTCCATAATATGCATCGTTTTCGAACGCTCTCAAAGGCAGACTTTATGGTGTTCCCACAGACGGCGTCATTTTGTTAACATGTTTGGAATTATGACATAATTAACTGAATTATTTATTTGGGTTGGAACACCTTTGCCCGTGGTTCAAAAGCTAAATGTTATTTAAAGGAGACAAAATAACAAGAACATTCCTTCCTTTATTCACTATATTTCACTCCTGTTGTATCCCCTCTCCTCTTTTTTTGATCACTTCCCTTTATATAGAAAATTTTAGGGGTAGGTGTCACCGTGCATGTGTTTAAAAGATACACGTGTCGCTGTGCATGTGGATATGTTTTAGAATGGGTACATGTGTTACAAGGTACAATAATCAATAAGATAATGTCTATCTTGATTCACTAAGTGCTGACTGTGCTGCTCTATCTTCGTCCGAGGGCTTTTGCCTTCTTTCCGATAGGTGGTACGCTGCCTTCTTTGTCTCCGAGGGCTTATTGCTTATAGTATTTGACTTGAGGGCCGAGTTTGGGTGTCCTCTTAGTGATAATGCTGCTCCGATATGGGGGTATCCGAAGTGAGTGATTCTGGACATTTGCTCTGAGGGGGTGTTCACCCATGAGTTGAACTCCGAGGGGTTTTTTAGCCTTCGTGGATAGGCTTTTTTCCTTCCGAGTACCCGAAGAGTGTTGCTCTTTGGTTCTTGCATGGTGTGCGTTTTCATTCTTTGAGTTGGCCGTCTGGGGCACTGTTCCGAGGGCATTTGTGTCGTGAGTGCATAGCAAAAAAGCGTTCTTTTCAAGGATTTGGGACTCAGGAGTCCGTTGGGGCCCTGCTCGGCGTCTTGATGGATATCTGAATCAGGCAGATCCATCCGGGTTTGCTTTTTATCCGATGTCGCCTTGATATCTGGTCTTGATTCATCGTGACTTTCCGAGGGACGCTAGATGCCCTCGTCGGATGGCCATTCGTACCGCTTTGGGTTAGTAACCGAGTGGTATTGGTCACACCCGATTGGCCTCCTCGTTGGGAGTGGGTACAACTCATCGGAAGTACTCGTGACAATAGTATTGTCCATTTATTAATCCTCTTTATTTAGGACTAATTTTCTCTTTAATCTCGTATTTATTTTATACGGTTAACACTGAGTATAATTTAGATTATACCAAGTATGATGTGGTCATTCCACACTCCGAACATAGGGCTTACGATCCCCCTCGGGATTCTTGACGATGTATTGCAAACAGATCCGGTGTGGGATGCGGGTGTTTTTCCACCCTTTTATTCAAACCCTCTTTCGATATTGGCAAATATGCCATAGTCAGCTAATGCCGAATTCTTACCGTCACTTGGTGGGGTACATCCTATGTTGCGAGCTCTTGAATCTCCCTATGTCTTCTCATCGGGTGAGAGCCATTTTCATCTTGCGCCCTTGCACGTGTGGCCCTCCTTTTTTCAGCTTGGCCTATCGGGACAATAGTAGAACTTTCACTCAGGTATCCAAGCCGCGCTCTTGCATAGGGGAATGGAGGTCGCAGTTTTTTTTGTTCGACCGAGGGGCCAATCAGTTGATTTATGGGGAGTACCTCTCCGATGGGGTCTTGGATATGTTATTCCCAACGTCGAGACTTTGATACGTGAGGAGGAGGTGTTGTCCCATTCTGGGCTGTTCTCGGGTACCTATGACATAAGCAGCTTATTGGAGTTTCCCGAGTCTTTGATCTTGGCGGGCCTTCAAGAGGGGGTAGAGATGTTCAATATCCATGTTCAGCCGCTTTACAGCAATTTCTTTTTTCGCAAGTTCCTCTTTTTGTTTCTGTAGTTTTAGGGTGTTCTTCGTTGTTTCGGGCTTATAGTATGCTTGTCTTTCTAATAGGTTCGGAGATGCAGACATTTGCGATCAAACCTTTCGATAAGGTCTTTTTGGCGCAAACGCTAAATGACGGGTATGCCTTTTCGGAGGAGGGTGGTTCCGATCAATTAAGTTATGAAATTGTAACGAGTCCTTCCTCGGGGAGGAGGGATCAGGGGGTCTTGCTCGCCACAACCTCCCCAGCTCCCGATGTCTCCGAGGATCCCACCGCTGCTCTTCTCCGAATGGATTTTCCGGTACCTCGGTTGGTATTGCGCTCTTTTTCAGAAGATGTGGTAAACGTGGTGGATGAGGGTTTTCCTTCCTCTGTTCCTGGTGGATCTCGGACCCTAGGGGAAGGTCCTGACCGTATTGTTCGTCCACCTATCGAGGGTAACCCTCTTCTTGCGGGGATCCGTCCCCTCGGAGAGGGTGGTTCCGTTCCTTCGTCCTCTTCAGTGGCAGACTTCTGCCGGAATTACTTGAGCGGGTTATTGAATGCTATGGACTGTGACTTAATGAGGACCTTTCATCTATCCAGTCTTCAAGATCTAGCCTGTAAAGATTTCTGCGAGGTATAGCAATTTTTCATTTGTTCTATTTAGCTCTAACCTTTGTTATCCCCTCGGTGTTGACTGGCTGATTGGTATACAGATTTATATGGTCTTGAATGCCATCGGATCCTCAGGAGAGTCTTCTTCTAATCCCGACTTGGTGTATCGGCGCCGGGATAAGCTGGAGAAAGGTTTGCTTAAAGCTCACGAAGAGATAGCCCAATTGACTGCGGATAAGGAGACTGCTTGGGAAATTCACGATGGGGTTTTGCAAGCCAAAAAAAATAAATCTTGGGAGTTGGAGCGTCGATTGGTGCTTGAGAGGGTCCGTGTATTGGGTTTGGAAAAGAGGATGGAGGAATTAAGGGACCACACACGGTTTTCCGATGAGCAGTTGATACGTGCCACAAGGGAGAGAGATGCGGTGAATCAACAGCTGCTGGAGACAACTCGTACTCACGAGGTGGCACTAGTGATGGCTCACGTCCAGGCAGTGTTGGAAGTGGTGGGTCCATCTAGCCCTCGTGAGTCTCTTCAGAGTGAGATGCGCGATTTGGTCCGTATAGGCTATCGACTGTGTCGAGATGCGGTGCAGGCTCTGCCAGGATTTCCTTCGGGCTTGGTTATTCCTGAACTTAGCATTTGCCAAGTTTTTGCGAAAGTTTCTCCCTCGATATCAGGGATCCGGCAGTTCCGACGGTGGTCATTGATGATCATGTTTCTCTATTCGAGGAGCAGCGCCGTCGACTTATTAGGGAAGGGAAGCGTCTGATGGGGGGCGCTTAGTTTGTATAAGGGTTTTTTTTGTTGGTATACGGGCCTTTGTATAGGATATGGTCCGATATACTTATAATGTATGGGACTTCATGGTTTTTATCAAATGGTCCCTCAAGTTAGGTTGCTAAGATGACTTATATGTAGAGTCATCATTTTGTCGGGAAACCCTATTTCCTTTTGTATTGTAAGGGAACCATCTGTATACAAACAACTTTTTAATGTATGTACAAACGGTTGCATTACATCAAGCATAGTACTTTCTAAGATTGATTGAGTTCCAAGTTTTGTGGTGCAGTGCGCCTTCGGAATTGGCAAGAAGATAGGTTGCGGGCCCAATGATACCCCTATCTTGTAGGGTCTTTCCCATTGGGGATCAAGCTTGCCCATATTCTTGGAAGCTCCGACTCGTTTCATCACTAAATCTCCAACTTGAAAAGTTTGAGGTTTTACCTTAGCGTTGTAGTATCGTGACATCTTGGTTTTGTACTCTTCAATTCGGATGGCGGTTCATGCCCTTCTTTCTTCGAGGAGATCAAGGGCCAGGGCTAGGTTGGAGCTGTTGGCGACTTCCTCGTATTCTCGGTCTTGCCAGCTCTCTATGGAAACTTCCGAGGGCAGGACTGCTTCGCACCCGTAGGCTAGGCTGAAAGGAGTTTCGCCCGTGGAGGTGCTTTGCATGGTCCGATAGGCCCACAACATGCCAGGTATTTCTTCAACCCACTTGGCCTTATGCCAGTCGAGTCGGGCCTTCATGTTCTTTAGGAGGGTTCAATTGGTTCTTTCTACTTGTCCGTTTACTTGGGGGTATCCCACCGAGGCAAAGCGGTGTTTGATTTCCCAGTGGTCACACCACTTTTCTAACTCTTGGTTCGTGAATTGCAGGCCATTATCACTTCCCAGGTTCCGAGGGATGCCAAAGCGGCACATGATATTTCTCCATAGAAAATTGACGATGGCGTGGGCGGTGACTCGGGCTAGGGGCTCCGCCTCTACCCATTTGGTGAAGTAGTCGACCGCTACGAGTAGGAACTTCTTTTAGCCAGCGTCGGGATGAGTAGTCCCACTATATCAATGCCCCATTTGGAGAGCGAACAAGGGGTCAGATGGGATTCCCACGGGGCTGCGGGTTGATGGATTCGAGGGGCGTAAGCTTGGCACAGTTTACACCTTTCAGCATGGATTTTGCTATCTTTAGCCATCGTGGGCCAGTAATAGCCTTGCCGAATCAGGCGTCCGACCATGCTTTCGCTGCCGGTATGGCTTTCGCATGTCCCCTCGTGAGTTTCTGCTAGATCTAGTTGGGATTCTTATTCATTGAGGCACCGGGCGTGGGGGCAAGAATATGTCCTTTGGAATAGTATTCCATCCTTGAGGAACTATCGAATGGTTTTCTTGGACATTATTCGTTGTACGGCCTTGTCCGTGCAATATCCTTCTGGATCCTGTAAGTAGGCTTTTATTGGAGTTACCCAACTGGATGGGGGATCCATGGTGGCATTACTTCCTTGGCCTTGGTCTCCTCGGATTCGTTGACATGGAGTAGGGTGATCCTTCGTGTATGGATGGTGGCTGTTTGAGTGGCCGTTTTAGACAAGGCGTCCGCCTCTTGGTTTTCTTTTCGGGGAATTTGGACTATATCACACTCCTCAAACCACTCTTGCCTATGATGGACTATCCGCAGCTACTCCTGCATTCTTTCTTCTTTTGCTTCGTATGAGCCGTTAACTTGTTGAACAATTAATTGAGAATCGATGTGGAGGAGTATTCTCCTTATTCCCCCTTCTTTTGCAAGTCTCATGCCAATGAGGAGGGCTTCATACTTAGCCTCGTTGTTGGAAATGGGGTAATCAATTCTGACTGCGAAGTGGAGCTTTTCGTCTTCTACTTTTTAATTTACAAAAACTATTCCCGCTCTTCCGTGCGTGCTTACAGAGGAACCATCAACATAGGCGTGCCATAGAGGCTCTTTTTCCTCGGACCCGATGCCTGTTAGCTCCATTACGAAGTCCGCCAGGACTTGCGCTTTGATGGAGGGCCTCAGAGCATAGGAAATATCGTATTCGGTGAGTTCTACGGCCTAGTTTATCAACCTTCCCGATGACTCAGGCTTATTGAGAATTGCCCGCAGAGGGTGTTTTGTTAGCACAGTGATCGAATGTGAAAGAAAATACAGGCGTAGCTTCCGTGCCGTAGTAACTAGAATTAGGACAAGTTTTTCAGTTAGGGTATACTGGTTTCTGCTCCGAGGAGAGTCTTGCTGACATAGTAAACGTGGTGATGTTCTCTATCCTGTTATTTGACTAACACGGCACTGACGGCCTCTTCTCCGACGGACAGGTATACGAAGAGCTCTTCCTTGGGTGAAGGTTTTACCAACAAAGGCGGGTTCACCATATATCTTTTTAGTTCTTCGAGGGCTTCTTCGTACTAGGAGGTCAATTGGAATTCTTTGATGTTACGGAGTGTCTTAAAGAAGGGGAGTCCTTTTTCTGCTGACTTAGAAACAAATCGGCTCAAGGAGGCCATCCGGCCTGTGAGCTTTTGAACATCTTTAACTGTCTTTGGGGTGGGAAGTCCAACGATGGCCTCAGCCTTCTCAGGGTTGACTTTTATTCCCTTTTTCGTGACCATGAATCCCAATAACTTTCCTCATCGGATACCAAAAGAGCATTTTCTAGGGTTAACCTTCATTCCAAATTTATCCATGATGACCCGTGCTTTTCGTAGGTCATCGGGATGATCTTCTGCGGTATTACTCTTAACCACCGTGTCATCCATGTAGACTTCTACCGACTTTCTGATGAGTTCAACGAACATGAGACTCACCAGCCTTTGGTAAGTTGCACCGGCATTTTTGAGTTCGAAGGGCATTACCAAGTAGCAGAATGTGCCAGCGTCGGTAATGAAGCTAGTTTTGTCGTGGTCAGCCGCTGCCATCAGGATTTGGTTGTACCCCTGGTCTTCTTCTAGGGTTGATAACAGCGCGCATCCCGCAGTGGAGTCGACTAGTTGATCTATACTGGGCAGGGGATAACAATCTTTCGGGCAGGCTTCATTAAGATTGGTAAAGTCCACACACATCTGCCGTCTTCCTCCATGTTTGGGGACTAAAACTACATTAGCCAGCCATTCGGGGTATATCAACTCCCTAATTTGCTTTAGTCTAAGGAGTCGTTGTATCTCTGACCGAATAATTCTGTTGCACTCTGGCCCCATCTTTCTCTTTTTCTGTTGGATTGGTTTAACCCCTGGTTTTACATTAAGAAAGTGTTGGCATACCTTATTGTTGATTCGTCCGGGTGGTCCTCCTTCCCAGGTGAAGAGGTGATGGAATCGTTTGAGGATGGAAGTCAGTTGAGCTTCTATCGCCGGTTCCATATGGGTACCCATCTTAATCACCTTCTCGGGGCTTCCCTCTACCAACTCCACCATTTTTAATTCTCCTACGGGTTGAACCCGAGCCTCTTCAGTTTTACGATTTTTATTATTCCCGAGGGGGAGTTTGTCCTCTTCTGATGGGATGGCATTCATGTCGCATTCTCTAGCCTTAGATTGGTTTCCTCGGACTTCTCCAATACCTGAGAAGGTGGAAAATTTTACCTTAAGATGAAGGGTAGAAGGGATGGCTTCGAAGGTTCAGATGGACGGTCTTCCACATATGGCGTTGTACGTCCGTGAAGAGGCTTCCACTACCTAAAACTTGGTGGGTTCCGTTCTTCGAAGGGCTGTCTCTCCCCATGACATCGTAAGGGTCACCGTTCTGAGGGTATGGCAGGCTTCTCCAGAGAAACCTACTAGGGGGACCTCAGCCATCTCCAACCTTTCTTTTTTCAGTCCCATAGCAAGGTAGGTAGGAAAGAAGAGTACGTCCATGGAACTACCCATGTCAATGAGGATCTGCTGGATTTCACATCCGTAGATAACGGCTGAAATAACCGGGGGGTCTTCGTGGGGGTAAATTATGCCTGTTAGGTCCTCGGGTCCGAAGGTGATACTAGGCAGCTTTGATCCTTGAATAGAGCATACAGGGAGTCCTTGTTCTGTTCGTCGGGCCTCTTTCAGATATTTTTTCTTCTTACCCTGGGGCGTTATCGAGATATCTCCTCCTTCTATCATATTGACCGTTCGCCCGGAGGGGGCGTTATCCTCATACGAGTCTGGGGGAGGAGGTAAGTTCTGGTGCCCCGTAGTTCTTTCTCGGGAGCTCTGTCGACATTCTGCGGTCCATCCTCGGGACCGACCGCGTTCTGTGGTCCTTTCTCGCGATCGGCGGCTGAGAGCTGCCTCTTCTTCTTCTTGCTCTTTTTGTGACCTTTTCCATACATTCGACTTGGGCTCCTCAGGATTATTATCTTTGAGGTAGTTCTTCAAGTATCCTGCTTCTAGAAGGCGGACCACTTCCCTACGTAGGGTAGTGCATTCCTCGGTGGTGTGTCCATAGGTTTTATGATATTTTCAATATTTTCCCGTGTTTCTTTCCCGATTGGGAAATTTGGCCGGTGTGGGCCAGTGTAACTCATCGTTGCCTCTCATCACGTTGAGTACTTTTTGGGGAGCGATAGTCATCGGAGGCAACGGAACGGGCTGGAGGAATTTTTTAACCACCCCTCTATCGTATTTTTGTGGGGCCGATTTTCCTTCCTTACCCTTTTCCTTAGCTTTCCCCTCTCGTTCTGTGCGCTCACGGTGCTCATTGTCATCATGCTCCATGCGTCTTTTCGTTCCTTCCGCTTCCTCCATGAGGATATAAACTTCTGCCTTTTGCATAAGTTCGTTCATGTCCGTGACATGATTTCCCATAAGGTATCGAAAAAAATCCCCTGTTCGAAGCCCCTGTGTCAATATGTTCGCTAAGATGGTAGGACTGACATTAGGGACATCTAACGCTTCATATGTGAAACGTTTTGTGTACCCTCGCAAGGGTTCATCCTTCTGTTGTTTGACCGTGAAGAGGTGAGTGGCCTATTTGGGATATCGCCTATTACATGCAAAATGTCGCACGAATAAGTGGACCAATCGGTCGAAGCTTGTTATCGAGTTAGGGGGAAGGTGGGTAAACCAAGCTTGTGCTCGTCCTCCGAGGGTGACTGAAACACATGGCATAGGACATGATCGGGAGCGGAGGATAGGACCATTCCAACCAAGTATCGGTCGATATGATCATGTGGATCCCTTCCATCGGCATCCTTGGTGTATAAGGGAACATTGACGGGCCGCATCCCCGAGGGAACGGATGCTAGAGAAATTTTGGGAATAAAATGGGAGGTTTTAAATGTAGGATCCTCCTTAGGGGCCATGGTTTTCTTGATGTCGCTCATTTCTTTACGCAAGCCATCTAGCATCCCCCATAAGGCATGATTATCGGCCCTAGGGTATTCCCAGGGACGGGGTATTTCTTCTCCTTGACCCCTCCTCAGAGTTTCTTCATAATTATCGTACCTTGGTGATTTTTGTAGAGGTTCGCGACGCCAGGAGACGAGAGTGGGGGTGCATCTTCTTCGGAAGGGAGATTCCTCCATCGGAAGGATACAGAGAATTGGTTGTCGAGATTTCTCCGTCCTCGAGGTATTCTCCGGGCCGTAACTTCTACGAGTCTTTCGAAGATAGAACGAGGAACATTGATGAAATCCCTTGTACCGGGCTGGTGATTTGATAAAGTTTCTTCTGAATCGCCTTGACGGGTCTGAAGACTTTCACTTTTGAACAAATCCTCCATAATAAACTGAAAGTGCAGGTATTCTGTCAATGTTAGTTTAACATTGAAAGTGCAGGTATTCTGTCAATGTTAGTTTAACATTGAAAGTACAGGTATTCTGTCAATGTTAGTTTAACATTGAGAAGTCAATGTTAGAGTAACATTGCTGGAGCAGAATCCGATTTACAATCTTGAGTATATTCTTTATTGTTGTTTTGCCTTATTCATTTAACTAACTAAGTTCCACAGTTGTAATTGTCTTTGATTATTATTTAGGAAACAAATTTGTCATAGGTCGGACGCTCAAGTTTCCAAGAAGGAAAGTTTCCTTAATTACGCAAACCACTCTACAAGAGAAGTTGAGTTCGAGTGGAACTAGGAATGCTTTCCAAGATCAAGTCCTGATTTGAAGAAGGAGTCTTCCCTAGTTAGATCACTAACAAATGAACTATTATTCAAGAAGGACTGCGAGAACAAAGAAGAAGAGTTCAAGAAGGAAACTAGGAGAATTACCAACCGTGTACAACACACCTTGAAGTCGAAGTTCAATAACCTATATATAGGTGTGAAGTACATCAAGACAAACACGAGACAAGAGCCAATCAATCCGAGAGATTAATTTACAGTTGTTGAGTGTTGTCTTGCTTTAGCAAAGTTTGTGAATTGTTAGAATAAATCTAAGAGTGAGGAGTTGTTAGAGTTAGTCGAAGCGATTCTTGTGTGCTTTGCTTAGTTCAATCAATTTAAGAGTGAGGAGCTTGAGAATTGAGAGAACGACCTTTGTTAAAACCTTTACGGGTTATTTTGCCTAAGGCTCGGAAGTTAATATAATTCTATATTCACTTCTTAAAACTGGTATTTGTTTATTCCTTTGTACTATTCTTCTGGTCGGTTGTTAAAGTAACATCACTGAGTTAACAACGTTCAGATCTGCTGTTAACTCTCCAGTGTTAAGTTAACAACAACAACGTATCAACCCGATCCACAATTTCAATTGGTATCAGAGCCAAGCACCAATTACACCGATGTTTGCCGTTGATACGACAAGATGGACAACTCCAACCCCAATACCAGCAGGTTGCCTGTATTGGAGGGTCCCAACAACTATGCCTACTGGAAGATCAGGCTAAGAGTCCACATCAAATCCATCGACCTAAGAGCTTGGGACGCAGTACTAGAAGGCTACACCATCCCCTACTTGCCAAGAGATGGAGATGCTGATCTGGTACCTAAGCCAAGAGGACAATGGACAGCCAACGAAATTCCTCTCTACAACTTCAATGAAAAGGCTCTCAATGCTATTTTTAGCTGGGTAGGTAATCATATGTTCAAACTTATTCAAACATGTTCTACTGCTAAAACTGCATGGGAAGTTCTTGAATTACATTGTGAGGGTGATGTGGCTGTGAGGGACTCTAAATATAGAAAATTTTTGAGGGACTTTGAGAAGATAAAGATGGGTGAGGATGAAAGCATTGATAGCTATTTTGAGAAACTTCTGGATATTGCTAATCAGTGTCAAAACTTAGGTTTTATCATCCCAAATCAAACCATGGTCTATAAAGCTTTTAGAACATTATCTTCCAAGTTTACTGTCAAAAGAATTGCTATGAATGAGTCTAGAGATCTTGCCAACATGGACTTTCAAACATTGATGAACACTCTAAAAGAATTTGAACTAGAATTCCTAGGAAAATCCAGTAAACAACTAGCTTTAGCTTTACTAGGTACTAGCTCAGATTCTACAGGGAGTGATGAGGATAAATATGAGTTGATCTCTTCTAACTATGATAACATTACTAGGAAGTTTAGTAAATTGGGTTACAAAGATAAAAATAAAGAAAAACAACCCAGTAATGCTGCCCCTGGTTATAAGAAACTGCCCCCAAAATTCGTAAAATACATGGCATCTAAGAGCACGCCTCAAGATACTGAAAAATTGAAAGATGTCCAGTGTTATGAATGTAAGGGGTATGGTCACTTTAAACATGAATGTGCTAACACCCTCAGAACAAGAGGAAATTCTCATTGGGTCTGTGTAGATGACTTCAATAAAGCTGACTTCGAATCTGGAACAAGTGCTGATGAACAATCAGAGGAAATCAACACTGCTGCGCTCTGCATTCGGATCATCTGGTCAGGAGAAGGCTCCAGAAACTGCCAAGAATCTCAATGTTATTCTAACATTAGAGAACCAACAGTAAAGCAGGAGATCTTCTTTAGAGACTGGAACATCAATGATACACAGGTTAACCATGACACACTCTCTGACTGTGATGATACTAACTTTGATTTTTTCCATGGCTCAGTTGATCTGGAAGAGGAGTACTTCAATGAAGAAGAGATGTCACATGAGGAAATTCTTGATGACCTACACACAACCTTTCTTAGACTTGAGAGAGAGAATGTCAGACTCATAAAAAGAAACAAATCACAGAAGCATGACATTGAATGTTTGAAGAACATGTTGAAACTCTATGAAAGAGATCTTGACAAAGCTGAAGCTGAGCTGAAAGAGGTAAAGGAGAAACTCAAAAAGGATTCATAGATCATAGCCAAATGGAATGGAGGTACTTCTAAACTTGATGAGGTGTTGAGCATGAGTAACTCAGGTACATGTGGTCTGGGATTTGTTGAGAAACCTTCCTCTTCAAATGTTAATTCTGCCTATTTAACTACAAGCTTTGTTAAAGAGTCTGATAATATGAGTTCTGGAACCATTAACACTGTAAAAAGTAAACCTACCTTTATCTGCCAGTACTGTTTTCAACCAGGCCACATTAAACCATTCTGTAGAAAATTCATAAAAGAATGTGGTAAGAAAACAACCTCTGTGTCCAATGTTAATTCTACAACAGGTTCTGTTGTTAGACTAACATTGGGTGCAGGATAGAAAAATAGGACTTGGATAGAAAAAGTTAAAACCCCTAAGATTAAAGTTGTATGCAATGTGGTTTTCTCTGCTGTGTACTCTAACCTTTCAGGTAAGTGGTACTTCGATACTGGATTCTCAAGACACATGACAGGCAGCAAAGAGAATCTTAAGCAAATGATACCTTTGAGTGCTGGAATAGTCACTTATGGAGGAGGCACCAAAGGAAAGATCATTGGCAAGGGGACACTGGATGTTGATGGTTTCCCACCCTTGAAGGATGTGTTGTTGGTAGATGGGTTAAAGGCAAATCTAATCAATATCAGTCAGCTGTGTGATGATGACTTACTGGTTACATTTGACAAGATATCTTGTGATGTTTATGATAATGACAATGTTCTTGTGATGACAGGTACTAGATCCAAAGATAAATGCTACCTAGCTCAGGAGGAAGCGGAATGTTTCCATGCCAAGATAGATGAGGCTTCTATATGGCATAGGAAACTTGGACATGTTCACTACAGAAACCTTGAAAACTTACAGAAAATTGATGTTGTAAGAGGCTTACCAAAGCTGTCTTGTCCAGGTAAGCTTGTGTGTGGTGATTGCCTCAAGGGTAAGCAAACCAGAGCAGTTCATACACCCCTACAGGTACAGAATGCTAACCCTAGATCTAGTAGGTGTTTTGAATTGCTGCATATGGACTTAATGGGTCCAATTGAGGTAAGTAGTCTCAGTGGGAAGAGATATGCCTTTGTGATTGTAGATGACTTTTCTAGATACAGTTGGGTAAAATTTCTTAAAGAAAAGTCAGAAGCTTTTGATCAGTTCAAAATTCTTTGTGCTAGTATTAAAAACTTGTATGGCTCCATTGTGACTAAGATTAGGTCTGATCATGGTAAAGAACTTGAAAATGCTAGTTTTGATAACTACTGCAATGCTAAAGGTATTTTCTATGAATATTCAGCTCCTAAGACTCCTTAGCAGAATGGGATTGCTGAGAGAAAGAACAGGACTCTTCAAGAGATGGCCAGATTTATGCTCAATGCTAAAGACTTATCCAAAAGACTCTGGGCTGAAGCCTTGAATACTGCTTGTCACATTAGCAACAGGGTGTATCTTAGACCTGGAACTAACATGACTCCATATGAACTCTTGAAGGGTGTAAAACCAAATGTTGCATATTTTCATGAATTTGGATATGACTGCTATCTACTTAATGACAGGGATTATCTGAGTAAATTTGATTCTAAAAGTGAAAAATGCATCTTTGTAGGATACTCAACCAATAGTACTTCCTTTAGAGTCTACAATCTTAGATTGAAGACAATTCAGGAATCAGTGAATGTTGTGTTTGATGATTTCACTCTTGATACAGGTACTGGTGACATCTCAGTTCCCAATGTTGAACCAACAGGGGAAATCGAGAATGTTACTCCTGACAATGTTAGACCAACATTGGAACTGGAAGCTTGAAATACTGAACAGGAGTCAGGGAACGATGTTAGACTAACACCAGCAAGATCTGATGTTAGACTAACAGCAGAGGATTCTGATTCAGAACATGAAGTTGCCTCTGAACCTAGAAGAGATCCCCCAGCTAGGATTCAGAAAGATCATGCAGCATCCCAGGTAATAGGTGAACTCACTGAACGGGTAAGGACACGAAACAGAGAAAGACTTGACTATAGTGATATGGTAAAACTGTGTGTCTGCATGAACTTCACTTGTACTGTTGATAATGCCTCTTGCTTTGTCTCCACCATAGAACCTAAAAATGTGAATGAAGCCCTTCTTGATAACTTTTGGATTAATGCCATGCAGGATGAACTATTACAGTTTACTAAGAACAATGTCTGGATACTTGTACCTAGACCACCTAATGTTAATGTAATAGGGACAAAGTGGATATTTAAAAAACAAGAGTAATGAGGAAGGGGTTATAGTTAGAAACAAAGCTAGACTAGTTGCTCGGGGGTACACACAGGTTGAAGGTGTAGATTTTGATGAGACATTTGCTTCAGTTGCTAGGATTGAATCTATTAGGTTACTTCTAGCCATATCATGTTGTCTTAAGATAAAACTGTACCAAATGGATGTAAAGGGTGCATTTCTAAATGGGCTGATTGATAAGGAAGTATATGTTGAACAGCCAAAGGGATTCACAGATCCTAAGTATCCCAATCATGTGTACAAGCTTGAAAAGGCACTGTATGGACTTAAACAAGCACCTAGAGCATGGTATGAAAGGCTTACAAAATTCCTATTAAGTCTTGGCTTTGTTAGAGGAGATGGAGATAGAACATTGTTTGTCTTGAAGACAGATTCTCATATCTGTATAGCTCAAATATATGTAGATGATATTGTTTTTGGCTCAACTAACAATTCTATTCTAGAAAAATTTGTTGAATCAATGACAGGACAGACTACGGAGTTTTGCCAAATTGTTGGTGGCCTCTAATATCTTGCCCTTACTCGTTCCAATATCGCGTTCTCTGTCAACCGTTTAGCTTAACGTATGGCGTCTCCCGTTGCCACAAACTGGACAGCCCTTAAACATGTGCTCCGTTATCTCAAGGGCTCTCTCACACATGGTGTTCTTTCACCGCCTCGTTTCTCTCTCGCTTATGGCATTTTTCGACTCGGATTGGGCGGGAGATAGTCTCACGGGCACTTCTACTACTGCCTTCATTATTTTTCTTAGCGCTAACCCGATTTTCTGGTCGTCACGCAAGCAAAAGGCAGTTGCTCGTTCCTCAACTGAAGCGGAATATCGTGCTTTTGCCTCTGTCTCGGCTGAAGTTCGTTGGTTACAACATCTTTTTGGCAAAATCGGTATCACGCTTCCATCTGCACCTCTTATCCGCTGCGATAACATGGGGGCTCTGCGTCTCTCCTTACATCTGGTGCAACACTCGAGAATGAAACATATTTCCGTGGATCTTCATTTTGTTCGTGACCTTGTTCACAAGGGTCTCATTCGAGTTTCTTACGTTAATACTCGGGATCAACTTGCGGATCCCCTCACGAAACCGCTAGCTTGGTCACGATTTTTACTGCTACGCTCCAAAATTTCCGTTGCTGATGGCACGTCTATTTTAATGGGGTGTATTAGGCAATATTGTATCTTAGGAAATATTCTTGTTGTATATTTCCTATCTTTGATTAGATGATCATATCTTTGTATATCTTCCGTAATTATCTCTATAACTTGTATAAATATGTAATTTCTTGATCAATAATATTATTCACTTTCCACAGTAATTACATCTCTTATAGTTCGAAACTCTGTTAAGCAAAATCTGAATAAGATGTAGCTAATTTTTCAATAGTTATTAACGTTATATTATATATACACAATAGCTTGTATATAATGTATATGGCAATTAAAGGTGGCTCAAAGTAAAACCATACCTATATTATTCTATCAACTATGGTGGTAATATTATAATTTTTGAGTTTCAACAAAATTGTTACATTTTTATTATTTGAAACACACATACATGATACAAGTTACACCATATATTCATTGTACTCAAGGTTTTTTTATCAAAAAGAAAAGTAAGGAAAAATTATCGTAATTCAAGAAATTTATGTGCTTGGTTAATATATATATATATATATATATATATATATATATTAACAATGTGCTTGGTTAATCTAAATATTTTTATATTCTGAATTTATGATCATAATTATGTCAAAGTTATCCATCTAACATCTTAAAACATAAGGGGTCGTTTGGTTGGACATTGTATGGCCTATAAGGGGTTTTATGTGAATTGAACAGTGTAAGCAATTGCTTTGGTTGCCATATCTTAAAATCGGGTCTATGCTACTGAAAACGACTGACCCGGGTATGAAGTGGGAAGATAGTAAGCCCAAATACCATTGTTTTCGGAAAACGACTTCAACAGTCAAAAGTTGCGGCTGCTTAAATTACATGATTGTCGCTGAAATTTCATGTGGAATTGCAGCATTAACCTTATCTGCTCTATTTCCCCCCAAATTGAATATCACACACAACCCTACTGCGTATAATCGATCCATCACTGTTGAAGAATTAGTTGTGCGTTGCTGCTGCGAAAAAGGTAATTTTTCAATTCGAGTTGTTTACTTAGTTGCAATCATGTAGATTATTTGATGTCAACCTACTAACTATGTGATGCCCACACTTGTTTTTTCAGATTTGGATCTGAAATAAAGACGCAAGACCGCAAGCTTACCTCGTGCCCGTCAGTGTTGCATTGGAAAATCGTTGGTTGTTGATGTTCAATTATCCCTGATGGGTTCTTTTACCCACACAATATTTTGAAAATTTGTATTCCTTTTGTTAATCTATGTTTTTGTCATATGATTTCACGACCAGGTTTAAGACACCACATCACATCTGTCACTGTAATTTCAAATGGAGAATGTACCGCTTTTGCTACGAGAAATAACTGAAATTATGTACAATTTGACTATTATTGTAGCCAATCTTAACCATTATTTTATTTCGTATGTACAGATCATATTCGTTCGTTGAAAAAATCGGTGGAGACGTTGCAAATTACGTGAACATTAAAACATACCTGAATTGTGAAGCATTGCTTTTGCAAGTAATACTTCAAAATATTAATTCCGTTGTTTGATTATATTTCTTCGACGTATCAAAATTCGGGCATTTGGGAATTATGTACGTACACATTCCCAAATGATGTTGCATAGAATTCCTGCTCTTAACACGTTTCTCTTTGCGTTTTTGCCAAGTACTCTGGATATATATCTGTTTGTGATGTTCTTGAAAAAATTAGTAAATCTTTTTTTATTTAATGGAATCTGCAAATTGATCTGGTCTGTTTCCTCATTTGAAAATGCAATGCATTACTATGAACCTTATTGATTGTCTGAATATGGTAATGGGAAATGTATACGGTGGCCTACTGAGTATAAAATAATATAGTAAATATGTGTAAAGTTTTATTCACCTTCCCACATGCATTGCTCGTATAATACTCTTAATTGTTAGTAACCAATATTGTGCATAAAAATTATTGTGATACTTGGTTCGGAGATTCCTACATATGTTCACATGCATACTGCCTACTTCCTAGTTATAGTTAACAATTAAGGTCACTTCTGCTTAGGATGGATTGGAGGGCTAACACGATGATTATGGCTGGCACCCAACTTATTTTGCTCCGTTTAAGACTAATGCTGGTACTGATGACTTACTTATTTGAAAGGAAGCATATTTCAAATTGTAACAAATGTAAAAGGGGGTAGTCGTACAACATGCATGAACGTATACCTTTGCAGATTGCGCATATGCGAGATCTAATAGGCATAAACGACCGAGATTGTATTGATATATTACGAATGGATAGGAATAGTTTCCACAAACTTTGTTATCTATTAGAGCATGTCGGTGGATTAACAAGCTCAAAGTATGTAAATGTCCAAGAGATGACTGCCTTGTTCTTACAAACTCTTGCTCACCACCATAAAAATCGGGTCGTGCGTTTTGATTTCAAACGATCAAGCCAAACGGTCAGTCACTACTTCCATAAAACAATGGACGCTTTGTTCAAGATAATGGAGCATCTACTGGTCACACCTACACCAATAACGGTTGATTGTACCGATGAACGTTGGAAATCCTTTCTTAAAGAACCTTTTCCCCGTACTTAGTAAGATAACAGAATTGCCCCCAATTTGATCCTATAGCCATGTCTAACTACATATTCTCTTTGTAATTACCTATAGGGTTGCTTAGGAGCTCTAGATGGTAGGGGTGTACACGAGCGGATATTTGCGGGTTGCAACAAAAAAATACACCATACCTACTTATGCGGGTTACTAATTTCTTCACCCCGTGCGGGTTATGTTAATTTCAAAACCATGCGGGTGGCGGGTTGGGCGGGTAGGTGGACGGGTGGCGGGTTATACACAATCAAATATACATAACCAATTCCATGAGAAATACATATATTATAACTTATTTATTTATAATACTACACATCCATTTACTAATATATATATATATATATATATATATATATATATATATAATACTTACATTGATATTTACATTAGCAATTGAAGAATAAAAAAAATCATTGGTATATTAGGCACAAATTATAAAGTAAATATATTCATAGTAGTAAAGTAAACATATTCATAGTAGTTTTCATCTCTTAAAAGTGACGAAAAAATAACAATTCACACTAAATAGATCTTTTTCTTTTGTAAGACAAGTTTCATAGGTAATTTATAATTCTTATAATAAACAAATGTGCGGGTGGTGGGTTTATGGTGGGCGGGTGACAAGGTAAACCCACCACCCGACCGACATTGAGTGGGTTGACAAAAAATCGACCCACCTACATGTATAAAAAAATAAAATCATGGCGGATGCGGGTGAGTGCGGGCGAGTGTGGGCGAGTCGGGCAGGTGAGTGGGTTTTTGTACACCTCTACTAGATGGTACCCATGTTAAGCTACGAGTACCCATGGAAGACAAAGAACAGTGCCGCGGAAGGAAATGTATTATTACAACCAATGTTCTTGGTGTATGTTACATCAACAAAAACTTCATATACATTTTAGCTGGGTGGGAGGGTCCCGTAGCTGATAGTGTTACGCTTCGAGAGGTGTTGGTGAGAGAAAATGGTCTAAAGGTGCCCTTTGGTAAGTTCAAATTCAGATTTTTCCACCAGATTTCCTATAGGCATCTTACAACTTACATAACATCATTTTTCCTTTTACAGGCCAATACTATTTATGTGACCTAGGATATAAAAACAATGAGGAATTCTTAACTCCATACAAGGGAATGAGATATCATCTAGATCAATGGAGTAACGGTAGGAACCGACTACATAATCTTGAAGAATTCTTCAACATGAAACATAGTAGAGCTTGGAATGTCATCAAGTGTGCATTGGGGTTGCTTAAAGTTAGATGGCCTATATTAGATCACCCCACGCATTTCTCGGTTCAATCGAAGTGCAATATCGTGCTAGCTTGTGTGAATTTCATCCGGATGCACATGGAAGTAGATCCAATGAAGGCAAGCGATGTTCCCCTCCCAATGAACCACCAGATGGAACAGATTACATTGATTCAATAAGTACTACCCCATCGTGGCATAGTTGGCGCAATAATATGGCCTCCGAGATGTTCAACAATTGGCGTTCACACTGATAGAATAAGCTTTTTCTTAATCTGGATTGTCAAGAATATGTACTACTTATTATTGTGGGATTGTGTTTTTATTCAATTATTGCGAACCACTTCTGGTGTAATAGTTAGAATTCATTACCTATTTTCATTTTCGGAATCATATGCTTTTAATTGATTGTATCACATTTAACTATCATTAATAACTGCTCAGCCTCTGTCAATTATAGGTGGCATATTACTTATATACTAGTCCAGTTTAAAAGTATCCTAATGTCCAATTAGGATATTATCCATTATTGTTGTAATTTTTAAAAAAAATCCTAATGAGTAGTTACTGGTGTGAAATTGGAGATGTTTGCTATGGTATTTCTGGTGTTAAATTGTTTTGGATAATGTACTTATTTTGTACGTTGTGATATGGAATATTCGACAAGCATCGCGCCTAACACTAGAGAAACTCCTCCCGTGTCGGGCAAAGGCCGCAGGTATTGGACTTGTCAATAGGAGGATGCCTTGGTAGAAGTCGTCCATGACCGGAACTATCTCTTATTTGTCAGGTAAGTTGCAGTGTTCAAGACAAATACTTAATATTATTCGTCTCGTTTTTTTTTTTGGCGGCGCACGAACAACTGTACCATAGGTAAAAATCTTTATCTGTCTATTTATTTCTTTCATGATTAGTTATGTTAATTAGCTACAGTATATGTTTCGCTCAAAATAGTCATGTGTTAATTTGTGTAGTCTTACGGGCAAATATATGAATGCATCTTCACTATATGACATGATTGGAAGCAGAATACGTTTACATTATTATATTTGAAAAGCATAGCATGTTAATTTTAACATCAACCATGTGCTCTCTGTAAATCGGATCAGTGAGTCTTTAATTGGAGAGATTTCCATGATTAATTGTGAATATGATTAAGTTTGTTATTTCTTTCCTTTTTAATCATCATCACATCTTCTGACAGTTATGCTCAGCTTCTCTACTCTTCTGCTGTAAAAGGAATCCTTTTTCTGAAAATATTTTGTTATGCAGTTTTTCTCTAGTTTTCTGTTTCTTTCATAATGAGGGATTCAGACACAGAATCTATAGGCCGTCGGGAGTACGGCACTGGAGTACTCTCAACTACTAAGCCAGGACTACAATCTGATGGTTTTGAGCAAAGAGGGCAGTCATGGTATGTGTCAACACATCTTGTATAATTTGTTAGCAAACTAGTGTAGCTTTCTTTATATGCTTTTCCAATGAAAAAAGAAAGAAGGTCTACTGAACATGATGTTTTTTTGAAATAGGTACGTTTCAACGGATATTCCAAGTGATCTTCTAGTTCTGATAGGAGATATCAGCTTCTATGTACACGAGGTAGTTAATTCTTCATTTCAGACATCATCATTTGTATTTGATAATCATTAACACTGATCTCGAAGAGTTTTACCTGTCCTGTATCGTCTCCTTTCTCGAAGTGGGAAAATGAACAGAATCATATACGAATCACGGGGCGTGGACTTAAACATGATAGCTTTAAATGACCTTCCAGGAGGACCCGAGGCATTTGAACTAGCAGCGAAGTTCTGCTATGGCATTGCTGTTGATTTGACAGCAACAATCATATCCGGCTTAAGATGTGCAGCGGAGTACCTGGAAATGACAGAAGATTTAGAAGAAGGCAACCTGATATTCAAAACCGAAGCATTCCTCAGCTATGTGGTTTTATCCTCATGGAGAGATTCAATATTAGTACTAAAAAGCTGCGAGAATCTCTCACTGTGGGCTGAAAATCTCCAAATAGTTAGACGATGCAGTGAGTCTATTCCTTGGAAAGCTTGTGCCAATCCAAAAGGCATAAAATGGCAGTACACGGGAAAGCCACCTAGATCAGTTTCAAGTCCAAAATGGAATGAAATGAAGGAATCTAGTCCTAGTAGAATCTCACAGGTGTCCCCTGATTGGTGGTTTGAAGACGTTTCAATTCTCCGCATTGATCATTTTGTGCGGGTTGTGACTGCAATTAAGGTTAAAGGAATGAGTTATAAGTTGATTGGAGCAGTTATTATTCATTATGCGGGTAAATGGCTCCGGGATTGCTAAAAGAAGGATCCGGATTAGTACACGATGATGATGGAAGTATTAGTAGTCATAGTAGTAACAGTAGTTGGAAAGGAGGACTTCACATGATTGTGGCTGGGAATAAAAAGGATTTCCCAACACTTCATGCTAAAGATCAGAAAATGATAACTGAAAGTTTGATAAGTATAATCCCACCTCAGAAAGATGGTGTTTCTTGCAGTTTCCTCCTTAGGCTGCTGAGAATATCTAACAAGTTGAGAGTGGCTCCTGCTCTGATGACTGAGGTGGAAAAATGGGTAGGAATGCAGTTTGAACAGGCTACGCTGGCAGATCTTTTGATACCATCTTATGACAAAAACGAGACTACGTATGATGTTGATCTTGTTCAGAGGCTTTTGGAACATTTTGCTCAAGAGCAGTCGAAAGTGCAAGCCCCGGCAGGCAGGCGGTTTCTGATATGAAAATGTATGATGGGGCTAATTCAAATGCCAAAATGAGAGTGGTAAGGCTTGTTGACAGTTATTTGACAGAGGTGTCAAAAGATAGAAACCTCTCGTTAACGAAGTTTCAGGTACTGGCGGAAGCCTTGCCTGAATCAGCTAGGACATGCGATGATGGATTGTACAGAGCAGTTGACTCCTATCTAAAGGTATTAACTGTGGGGTTTAGGCTTTGGTTGAAGCTTTGCTGGTGTTCTCAAGCTTAAGATTATTTTCACTAGTGTTCTATAGTATGTCCTCTGTTTTTGGAAAAATAAAAGCATCAAAAGATGAGCAATAACGATATCTTAGTATGTGTTTTGTTTTACTTTGATTCTTCTTTTCCTTCATTCGGTCACAGTTCTGCATGATACTCTGTCATTAGGAAATCATCTACTGGTCACTGGTCGAACATTTTTTTTCTCACTCAATTGCAACTCCACAGGCCCATCCAAATCTCACAGAACTCGAAAGAAAAAGACTATGCTGTGTAATGGACTGCCAAAAACTCTCCCTCGACGCATGCATGCATGCTGCCCAAAACGAGCGTCTCCCCCTCAGAATTGCAATGCAAGTCCTCTTCTCCGAACAGGTGAAAATAAGCAATGCAATAGCCAATAGCACTCTGAAAGAAGGCAGTGAATACCAGCCTCTGACATCAAACAGAAAGACATTACTTGAAGGAACTCCCCAGTCATTTCAAGAGGGATGGGCAGCAGCAAAGAAAGACATCAGTAATCTCAAACATGAACTTGAAAGCGTCAAGGCAAAGTACCAGGAACTACAAAAGGATATGCAAACCCTGCAGAGACAGTTCGACAAGGGGCCATAGACAAAACAAACGTCAGCCTGGAGCACAGGGTGGAAGACACTGAGTAAGCTTACTAAGATAACCGAAGACAGTGATGTCGAATCCCATGTACCAAGTGTGGATCAGAGTCAAAAGACTCGAAGAAGGTGGAGGAATTCAATTTCTTGAAGCAACATTTAACATGAACTGGAGAACTTTATATAGCCCAATTATGGTTTCAAACACTGCCCCCCTGCCCACCCCCCCAATCCACCACATCTTTCTCTTGCAAGTTGCACGGTTGCATAAGTTCTGTTTTATTATTGACATCTGTCCTTATTCTTGTACTACATGTTAGTAGTATGCAATAACCAATGTTATGTTTGAAAACCTCGACTGTCATCAAGTCGTATTCTTTATTTTAATTGTCCATTATGGAACATACTTGCCAATTTCTACAACCTTAACAGTCGTGCTATAACCTCTAGGAATCAACAGAAACAAGATCGGGATAAAACAACACAGATCGACTGCATTTGAATGGGAGTAGGCATCATGATTCTTAGCAAACCCCCAGAGGCGGGGTCATAATTCATAAACATTTCCCATAAAATGTTCAGTTAGAGTCAGTCACAACTTTTGTCCGGTTTCAGCTACTGTGCAGAATTGACTATCCAGCTGGAGCTACTGACTAATTTGAGTCATAAGATTACAAAGCCCTTGTTAACTAGTAATTACAAATTAAAAGGGGCGACACGTCCGCCAAGGAGTCAGTTACATAGAAACAACCATTTTAAGACAGAAGTATCTGGTTCATGGATAACCACTGCAAGTTTGTTCAACCACATTATTGTGCAAGAGGTGCTAATTGTTTAGAAAGATCAGTAGTTTCATCCCTCAAGGCCAGAAAAGGAGAGCATGGTGTTGGAACCAGTGGAAAGATTCATGTCTGTAAAAGTATGGAGATATAATACTTGCATTGGGAAGATGAGATATGTCATGAGTTCCAAACACTATGAGACAAAAAGCAGGGGAAGATAATTTATTGTATAGAGGCATTGCAGTATGGTTCTAACTTCTAAAGGATAGTAAAACATGTATTCATGTACATGCTTTTCGGAGTTGACAAGTCCCGATTCTTTCAACTAAAATGTGCAAAAGGCTTGCATTCCGAACTTATCCATAGCTCTGTGTTGAAATACGGAGAGGAAGGCATGCTAAGGATGGTCTTATCCAGTACCGTTCAATTTGCCAACAAGTTAACATTCCTTCATTGGAGGAGGTCATAAAGCATTTTATGCAGTTGGCTACTGAAAAAGCTGAACTTGCACGTAGTCAGGCACAGGCATTGGAAGAAGCTCTGGATGTTGACGACTTAGAGGCTGATAAAAGGCCTGAAGATCTCATGTTGAGCTATGTTAGTGGGGAGAAAGGAAAAGAGCGATCTGACCGTGAGCTTGTTACGCCGTGATTTAAGTTTTTGTGGGAGACTTACAGAACTGTGTTGGAAATTCTACGCAACAACTCAAGATTGGAGGCTCTATATTCTGTATGTTCTTTTCCTCCCTATTCATATTCAACGTCTTGATTGTGTATTGAATACTATTCACTTTAGCTACTTTGTTAAAATGCCACTTTTTCTGTGATTTTTTTTTCCTTGTTACTGAATGATGGGCAGTAAAAGCATACCATACTTGTAATTGTTTGGTTAATTGCTATAGTAATGGTTGCTCTTGAAAATTCTAACTGCTCTTAATGGAGTTAGTTAATTGTATTAAGTGGAATTTCTTTTATTTTTGTTATGACGGATTTCCTCGTCTTTGTCAATTAGCCCTGAATCCACAATTTTTCTCTACTTTTTTTTTATCCCAGCTTTGTATGAAGTTCCTTTGCCATTGTTCTTGTAACAGTCATAAAGTTTTTCTCTTTAAGCGGCATTACTAGATCGTTGTAGTATTTATTCTAAGAATTGAGCTTCAGGGCTTTAATAATTTTTCTTGCATGTACTCGCTCTCATATGTATGCTCTTTATCAAGACCCATGAAGTATCTATCAATTGGGGTATTTCAAGAATTATCGTTAATTCAAATTCTGATGGCTAGTTGCACCTGTCAGTAATTTGTTCTGATTCCTCCTTCTCGGTCTAATTGTTGTGATTCTTGGTGGGAACCGCATACTCTTTTTCGATTCTCGGTGCAGCGTCGGCCCTATTGTCACGGTCTGGTGCCTGTTAAACTTATTAATCTAAGTGATGGTGTGTGCCAGTGATTCTGTTACTCTAAATTAGCAGATTGAATACCTTAGTGGTTTTGTTATTGGAGTTTATTTATTGCTAGAGATATATATGGATTGACACTTACTGAGCTTCTTCAAATGTACAGATGACAGCACATCGCACTTTCCAATTTTGCAAGCAGTACAAGCGAACTATCGGATTTCGGCGATTGTGTGAGATCATTCGGAATCACCTCGCTAACCTTAACAAGTACAGGGACCAGAGGGATAGGTCTGACCTGACAGCTCCAGAAAGCTTGCAGTTATATTTAGATACAAGATTTGAGCAATTGAAAGTTGCTACCGAACTTGAACTTTGGCAGGTACGTTCAGTATCTGTTCTCATACCGATACTTCCGAATAGGTGTCAGATTGATGCTTTTTGTGAGACTCACGATCTTTGGTAAAAAAAAATCTTTGTTGCCATCTATTTTGATATTCAGGAAGCCTTCCGTTCTATCGAGGATATATATGGATTGATGTGCATGGTTAAGAAGACACCGAAGTCATCCTTAATGGTTGTTTACTATTCCAAGCTGTCAGAAATATTCTGGAAATCTTCCAATCACCTCTATCATGCTTATGCATGGTTTAAGCTTTTCTCACTTCAGAAAAGCTATAATAAGAACTTAAATCAGAAAGATCTACAGTTGATAGCATCCTCTGTTGTTTTAGCCGCGCTGTCAGTGCCTCCCTATGATCGCTCATATGGAGCATCTCATTTGGAGCTTGAAAATGAGAAAGAACGGAGCTTGAGGGTTGGAAACCTCATATGATTTGATGTTGAATCCAGACCTGAGAACAGAGAAATGGTAAAATTCGTTTTGGTTGAATCTCTGAGTTCATCTTATCACTTGAATATCTTATTGATTACCAATGACTTCTATTTTGCAGCTTTCCAGGTCATCCCTTCAGTTGGAATTGGTAAGAAACGATTTCTGCTGATATCACATCATTTTCAACTTTCTCCCGTGTATGGTCGTTATGGATATCCATCTTTTGTCTTTTGTTGTTGCCATGCTCTCACTTAAACCTCTAACTGGAAGGAACATTTAGCCTTTTTGCATCTAATATTCAACTTTAGGCTTGTTCTCAACTTTTCTTTACTCAGGAAGTAAAGGATCTTTACTATATTTTGGAGAATGAGTTTCTTCCTTTAGAACTGGCTTTGAAAATGCAACCCCTGTTAGCAAAAATCTCAAAGGTGGGGGGTAAACTTTCTTCTGTTTCGTCTGTCCCAGAAGTACAGGTGTCTCAGTATGTTCCCTCTTTGGAGAAGCTTGCTGCTCTGAGGTTATAGCAGAAGGTATGTCTACTGCTGGTTATGTACTACTCATACCTTTTTAGGAGTTAGAAGTTCTAGTGGTCTGAACTGGTCTTCTTGTCTTAACTATCTTTTATTTGTCCAGGTCTCACAGGTGTATCAAACGATGAATATTGATAATCTCTCGAAGATAATTCCCTTTTCAGTTTTCCTGGTGTAGAGAAGATTTCTGTAGATGCGGTCTAGAATAACTTTCTTGCTATGAAAGTTGATTATGAAAAGGGTACCGTTTTCTTCGGTAAGAAGGTAATAACCATCACTTTGTAGCTGATACTTACGTATCTTTTTCCTGCGAATGTTGGCCTTTGACCCTTAATAGTTTGTCAACTTGCGCAACCCTTTATACGGAGAGGTGTATTGAGTTAATTGATGTTATTTATCCATTTTGTGAATCTGTCATCCTTCGTAAATTCATTTTTTTCTCTCCTATTGGATAACTTATTACATGGTCTAATTTATTTTATGAATTGTTTTCTGTCAGTCTCTTGAGTCAGAAGGCCTATGGGATCCCCTTTCTGTATTTGCAGCATCCCTGAGCAAAGCAAGGTTCATGATTTGCCCACATGTAAAGAGAACTCCGATATCAGGAGAAACACTTTCGGACATGGTAGAAGTGGTTGAAAAAGAACACAGAAGGCTTCTTGCACGCAAGTCAATAATTGAAAAACGTAAAGAGGACCAAGAACGTCAACTTTTAGAGATGGTACATCTTTCTTTTGCTTCAACAGAATGATGGGTTCAAGTTTATTTTTGAGTACCTTTTGTTTAAAAGAACTCATGTATTAAATCTTGCACCGCTGGCTTATGAATTCTTAAAGGAACGAGAGGAGGCGGCAAAAAGGATTAAATTACAAAAAATAACTGAAGAAGCAGAACAGAAGAGGCTTGCCTCTGAGTTTGAGCAAATGAAGAACCAGAGAGTTCTCAGGGAAATAGAGGAACGTGAGCTAGAAGAAGCGCAAGCTTTGCTACAGGAAGCTGAGAAACGAAGTAAGAAGAAAGGGAAGAAGCCTGTTTTAGAGGGGGTGTGAGTAGATACTTATGCGTAAAATTTAGTTTTTTTTCCTTAAATTTATTTAAGGTGCTCATTATGAACTGCTGGGTTCAGGAGAAGATAACCAAGCAGACTTTGGTGGACCTCGCTCGTAGTGAGCAACTCAGAGAAAAACAAGAAATGGAAAAGAAACTGCAAAAGCTGGTTAAGACGATGGATTACTTCGGGAGGGCATAACGAGAAGAGGCTAATCCACTTATTGAAGCGGCATTTCAACATCGTTTAGCTGAAGAAGAGGCTCTACATGCACTTGAGCAGCAGGTTTGAATAAATAATGTGCTTGGGGCTTGAGTTTTGCACTTACCATTTCCTTAACTAGAGGCCAGAGCAGAGCTGTTCTGCATGCAGTTGTTCTATACTAGGTTTAAAACGAGTTGCAGCTTTTTAATTCATTGGATTTATGTACAAATATGTTATCTCTCTTTATCCAGCAAGAGATTGATACAAGCAGGCAAAGGCATGCTGGAGACCCAGAGGAAAAAAAGAGGCTCTGGCGAATGTTGGAAAACAAGGTCTGTCTGTTAATTCATCATCATTATCAAAAGCCAGCTAATGATGCATCTAACAACATGATCAGAGCATTACCACAGCCACTACCACAGCCAGATCAAAAGGAAACCGAGCAGCACATGGAAGTGAAGGAATAAAGCTTCTGCAAGCTTTATAATTTCTGACAGCTTTTGTGATGGAATGATGAGTTGTAAAATTCACTTTTAGTTATCTTTGTTGTCTATAAATGTAATGATACAATGTAATGAAGAAACACACAAAAACATTCTTTCAATATACTACTGCAGTTCAGCATTTGTTCTATATGTTTATCAATAAGAATTCTATCAATATGTTCAATGTCATAACATTTGAAATGGTATCAGAGCAATGTACTGCATTGTCTCAAATGCTACCCTTATAGCTTCCGCACAATACATTATAAAGCCAGCTTACTTCTTTCTTTTCAATCATAACATTCAATGACAAATCCTACTGATTCCAACTCTACTACACAAGCATCTGCAGATGCTGCAAACAATGCACAAAGCATTACCAATCAGAGAACACATGATGATCCTTCAAGTCCATTTTTCCTGCATCATGGAGAAAATCCAAGGCAGTCACTTGTGAGTCAGAAACTCACATCACATAACTACCATAAATGGAGCAGACTCATGTATGTGGCTTTGCTAGCCAAAAATAAACTTGGATTCATAGATGGAACTTATCTGGAGCCAAGCATTTCAGAATCCAATTATGGAAGATGGATGAGATGCAATTATATGGTGTTAGGATGGATTTCAGCTGGAATATCTGATGAGCTAGGAGACTACACATTGTTCTCTGACAATGCACACAAGGTATGGAATGAAATAAAGAAAAGATTCTCTAAATCCAGTAACAATCACATTTTCATGTTAGAACAGAAAATTATTGGAACAAAACAAGAAGGAAATGCACTTGTCATTTACTTCTCTAAACTGAAATCACTATGGGATGAAGTCAGTCAATATGAGGAGCCAAGTAACTGTTCTAATCTAAACTGTAATGTGATGTCTGTACTGAATAAAAAGAATGAAAACAGAAGAATCATGCAATTCTTGATGGGATTAGATGAATCTTATTCACTGGTAAGAAATCAAATTCTATTGAAAGATCCTTTGCCTAATCTAGATGATACTCTAAATCTAGTACTGCAAGAAGAAGCAAATAGAGAAATGTCTATTGCTTTTAACTCTCCAGCAGACACAGCAGCTATGAGTGTCAAATCACATGCTACACCACAGATAGCTACCATAAATGCAAGTCAACAGGGTAATGGAGGTTACCAGAGACAGCAAAAACCTTGGACCAAATCTGGAGGAGCAAAGAACAGACCTCCATGTGCCAAATGTGGAAAGACAAACCACACCATTGACAATTGCTATGAAATCTTTGGATATCCTCCTGGTCACATATATGCTAAATCCAAATCTGGATTCAATGGAAATAATGGATACAACAGTAACAACAATTTCAATGGAAACAGGCAAATCTCAGGAACTATAAATCAATTGAGCCATATGGATTCTAATGCAGAACAAAATGTTCCTATCTCACAGGAACAATTTCAGCATCTATGCAAAATCTTTCAGAACAATGCCAACCTAACTAAACAGGTTAAAATTGATCCCATGACAGCAAGTAACTCAGGTAATCCCTTGACCCTTAGCTGTTGTCTTTCTAATCATGTCCAGATACCTAAAGAAGATCCAATTGAGAATGCATGGATTCTAGATTCAGGTGCCACATATCACATTGTCTGCAATCAAACACTATTCTCTTCTTGCAAGCCTACTGTTAATTCTTTTGTAAAGCTTCCCAATGGATTAACTGTACAAGTTACCATGATTGGGACTGTCAAAGTGAACAAGAACATAACCTTAGATCAAGTTCTATATGTTCCTTCATTCTCATTCAATCTTGTTTCAGTAAGCAAACTCATTTGTCAAATGAAATGCTTACTTCTCTTTTGGTCTAATCTGTGCATCTTTCAGGATATCAGCAGTTGGAGAATGATTGGGATGGCTAAGGAGATCAATGGTTTATACTGCATAGTGCAAGACAGAGAACTTTCTAAGCCAACTAGTGTATTTTCTCATATCAATTCTGTTCAATCATCTTCCATTTTATGGCACAATAGATTAGGACATCCTTCTATATCAAGGCTGTCCCTTCTTCATTCAACAAGTGATGAATTTCCTCACAAATTTGACAATATTGTCTGTGATATCTGTCATCTATCTAAGCAATCCAGAATACCATTCTCTCTGAATCCTAAAAGAAGTGATAACATCTTTGATCTCATACATGTTGACATATGAGGACCTTATAGTACTGCTTCTATCAATGGATCTCACTATTTCTTAACTATAGTTGATGATCACAGTCGATTTACTTGGTTGTATCTAATGAAACACAAAGGACAGACAAGAAAATTTATTAATGATTTCTTTCAATATGTATTCATACAATTCAATAAGAACATTAAAGCTCTCAGGTCTGATCAAGGGCAGGAGTTTAACATGCCTGAATTTTTCAAAGCTAAAGGGGTTATACATCAACAAACTTGTACATATACACCTCAACAAAATTCAGTAGCAGAAAGAAAACATAGACATCTTCTCAATGTTGCAAGGTCTCTCAGAATACAAGCCAATCTTCCTCTACATTTTTGGGGTGACTGTGTTTTGACAGCAGCCTATCTTATTAACAGAACCCCTATACCTTTGCTTGAGAACCACACTCCATACTATCTTCTATACTCCAAGCAACCACAATATTCTCACCTTAGAACATATGGTTGTCTATGTTTTGCAACATTTCTGCCAAAGCCACATAATAAACTCCTTCCCAGAGCTTCCAAGTGTATCCTTATAGGCTATCCTGCTGATATTAAAGGATATAAACTATTTGATCTTCAAAGTAAACATGTATTTGTTTCAAGAGATGTTATCTTTCATGAACAAATTTTTCCTTTTCAATCTCCAGCACCCACAGTACCTAATCACACTATCCCCATATCCTCAACAATAGATCCTATGGAGTCATATTTCCCTTCTTCATACAAAGAATCTGATAATTCTCCTAACATCACTCAAATCCAGGAATCAGATTCTCCTTCTACACCTCATTCACCAGACAGCTCACACAATACTACCACTTCCCCTTCTTCTCCTTCCACTGAACATCAGTCTTCACCAAATATTGATAGATCACCTGATCACATTCATTCTACTGAAGACATTGAAGTGAGAAGGTCCACTAGACTCAGGAAAGTTCCCTGTCATCTCCAAGATTATCAGTGTAAACTCATTCAATCTCAGTTCTGTCTCATGACTTCTACTACTGATGATATCCATCAAGGTACACAACATCCTCTCAAACTTTGTTTTCATCATTTCTCTGATTCTCACAAGAAATTCATATTGTCTGTTGCTTCAACAACTGAACCTTCATCCTATGATCAAGCTAAACTTGACCCTTTATGGATAGATGCTATGAATACTGAATTACAGGCTTTGCATGAAAATAATACATGGACTCTTACTTCTTTACCCCCTGGTAAAAATGCTATTGGTTGCAAATGGGTATACAAGATCAAATACACTACTACAGGCCAAATAGAAAGATACAAAGCTAGATTGGTGGCCAAGGGATACAATCAGCAAGAAGGATGGGACTTCTTTGAAACATTCTCTCCAGTAGCAAAAATTTCCACAGTCAGGTGTCTACTTGCTTTAGCAGCTGCTCAGGATTGGATACTATGTCAATTGGATGTTAATAATGCTTTTCTATATGGAGATTTGGAAGAGGAAGTTTATATGTCACCACCTCCTGGTTTTGCTACTGAGGGGGAGAATACTTACTGTCTTCTTCACAAATCCTTATATGGACTAAAGCAGGCTTCAAGACAATGGAATAATAAGCTAACATCTATCATACTTGACAAGGGATTCAAGCAATCATCTGCAGATCACTCACTGTTTATCAAAAACATCAATGGTAACATCACTATCCTTCTGGTATATGTAGATGACATCATTATAGGAGGAAACTGCAAACAAGACATTGATTCTCTGAAAGATTATCTGAAGCATCATTTCAAATTGAAAGACTTAGGAAATCTAAAATATTTCCTAGGAATTGAAGTTGCCAGGAACAAGAAAGGAATATCACTGAACCAGAGAAAATATGCTCTTGAAATCATTGATGATTGTGGTTTATTAGGAGCTAAACCAGCTGGTACTCCTATTGAGCAGAATCTAAAACTATCTCACTCAGAGTGAGTTGATCTAAAGGATCCAACTAAGTACATAAGACTAATAGGAAGACTGATATATTTATCTGTCACCAGACCTGATATCTCATATGCAGTACAAACACTAAGTCAGTACATGAGTGATCCAAAGCATCATCATATGGAAAGTGCCTTAAGAGTGGTCAGATATCTGAAAGGAAATCCAGGACAAGGTCTCTTCTTTCCTAGTAACAATGCAATTCATATCAAGGCATACTGTGATGCAGATTGGGGGGCATGTATAGATACAAGAAAGTCTGTGACAGGCTACTGTGTCTTCTTAGGAGAAGCTTTAATATCCTGGAAATCTAAAAAGCAAGTCACAGTGTCAAGATCTTCTGCTGAGGCAGAATATAGAGCACTGGCCACAGTTGTTTGTGAAGTAGTTTGGATGAGACAACTACTGAAAGATCTTGGATGCAATCATGACAAGCCAAGTCTGATATATTGTGACAATCAAGCAGCAGTTCACATAGAAAACAATCCAGTGTTTCATGAAAGAACAAAGCACATTGAAATAGACTGTCATGTGACTAGGGAGAAACTGATGCAAGGAATAATTAAGTTATTTCATATATCCACACATGCGCAGTTAGCTGACATATTCACAAAGGCATTGGACAAAACAAGTTTCAATCTTATGGTGAAAAGATTAGGAGTTCATGATGTGCACTGTCATGTTGAGGGGGAGTATCAAAAGCCAGCTAATGATGCATCTAACAACATGATCAGAGCATTACCACAGCCACTACCACAGCCAGATCAAAAGGGAACCGAGCAACACATGGAAGTGAAGGAATAAAGCTTCTGCAAGCTTTATAATTTCTGACAGCTTTTGTGATGGAATGATGAGTTGTAAAATTCACTTTTAGTTATCTTTGTTGTCTATAAATGTAATGATACAATGTAATGAAGAAACACACAAAAACATTCTTTCAATATACTACTGCAGTTCAACATTTGTTCTATATGTTTATCAATAAGAATTCTATCAATATGTTCAATGTCATAACATTTGAAAATCATACTAGAGTTAACAGTCTTTTTAGTTTTGTGACACTTACTGATTTGAGTTGGGTGGGGGGTGGGGGGGGGGGGTGGGTATGGGCTAAACATTTCATGAAGTAAGAATAGTTCTACAGCACTTGCCTCTGATGTATATTGTTCTGTTACCTGTCAACCATAGGTAGACTTTTCTAGTTTTACACCGGCAGCTTCAAACGATGTGTTGATTTTTGAGCTTGGATAAATGCATTAAGAAGGGAAGAGCTTCTCGCATCTAGTCTCCGTTTCACCTCTCTGTTTGATAGGATTAGTGACCCAACTAGGTCTTGATAAAGTTGGAAAGAATTCTGCATAAATTAATTCACTGGCTGTGAGATCATTGTTTAAAGAGTTTCTGATGATTGCTTCTCTGATCTTGTATGCCATTTAATATGTGCGGTTTGATTAAGTTGAGGCTGCATTTGTCACTTGGTTCATGACTTTGTTTTTGGAATGGATTGAACGAGTAATTTAATTCATAGAGGTTTCACTTGATTTACTGGATTGTACTATACTGACTCCAATGTGTTCGCAAATCTTATATCATTTATGTATGCTTGGAGCTATAAATATTGGCTTACTTGTTGTATGAATGTTTATGCAGAAAGCATTTGAAGAAAGAGCAGTTAGTTATAGGAGATCTGAACATGACCGGCTAAAAGCGGAGAGGATAGAGAGGATCAGCCAAATCATCCACTCACGGAAACTGAAAAGGGATGCTAAGAGGAAAATGATATACTTCTTGTGATCAGAGGATGACAGGCAGAAAAGATTACGTGAAGAAGAGGAAGCAAAGAAGCTTGAAGGTATACATCTTGGACCCTCGTTATATGTTGTTGTTTCATTGCTTTGATACTGGTATTGACGGACGGCCTCCACTGTGTCACCATCCTTTTGTTCTGACTACATCAAATCTGGTTAAAGAAAATGCCATTTTTTTATGGTTAAAAATGCCATTATGAAAATAAGAGAAAAATTCAAGAAAAAAGTCATTGGATAAGTTGACTTCTAAGTTTTGAGAATCTTGTTTAGTCTAACACCTTGCTAGTTTATTGTCTGAATTTTCTTAATACGGTAGTAATTCTTTTCCTTTTTGGAACTAAATATGTTGGTCGTTATAATTCTTAAATCATGTGATTCAGTAATCTCTACCGTAAAACTTATCCTGTTTTTATTTTAGTTCTTATTGACTTTGTAAGCCCGTTGATAAAGTTTGAGACAATGGTAGTTAGATTTCTTAATTAATGAATATTAGTTTTTAGATTATATAACTCTTTCATGATTAGAAATTAGGGCGAGCACAACTTGTTTTAAGATTTTGGATTATAAATTAGCTAGTATAGAAGTAGTATGACAAATTGCGAATTGGAAAAGCAAGTTCAAGCGGACAGTTCTTGTGAAGCTTGTGCATTATATAAGTAAGAAGATAAGAAATAATGTGAGTATGTGCTATAGGAGTTGGCCTTCTCGATCAGTAAAGTTTTCAATAATTCGAAAATTTCTACATATATATACATACATACATATGTATCTCTTTTATAACTATATTAAAGGTTGAACATAATTTAGTCATAAGATTTTGGATTATAAATTAGTAGGTACTATCGAAATTTCGAATTGAAAATGAAAGTTTAAGGGCACGTTTGAATGTATTTTCAGTAACTTGGTTTGGCACATTTTGGTTTAGGTGTTTGAAAATTATTTTGAAAAACGTGTGAAAATTTTGAAATTTAATTTGGATGTAATTTGAGTGTTTGAGTGTTGGAAGAAAAGTAGGTATATAAACATCACATCAATGTAATAGTATGTATAAAAGTAATATTTTAATTAGTAATAACTTTTGTTAATAAAAATATTTTAGGTATAATTATTATTAAGAAAAAATGTATTTTCGTACTTTTTCCTTGCATCTTCAAATTGAGATGTGGTTCCTTTTAGTTTTTAATAATATTAAACAAGATTTTCTCATGTTACATTAAAAAAAAAAAATCTATCTTCACCTTTTATTTGAGTTCTAAGAAACACAACCAGATTATCAAAACTAATCACGCAAATTTGTGCAATATGGACATGCGAAAGAGTAATCAAAAGTTTTGTATATTCGTAAAATTAGAACTTACAGAGACTCCTCATGGAATCAAATGCAGTGAATCATAATTATAAGTGTCATACAATGATTAGACAATAAGACCCCTTTCATTGTGGTACCATTAATCAGGAATAAAACGGTGAGGCTATCCAATACTAATTAGGTAAAGTAACTAAAGATTTCATAGAGTTTGTTCGGTTTATATTATCTGCCGGAATAGAAAAAAAAAACTAAATCTTTATAGTTTACTAGTTTGTTTTGATAATTAAGGAACCAGTTCTACATTTCCTACAAACAAATCAATTTCAGCAATTTAACTTGTTTAACCTTTTATTTGTTGAGAATAATAAGTAGAAAAAAGAAGAAAAAAATGGACCGTAAGTCAAAAGGATATAATATATATATTATATATATATATATATATATATATACACACTACACTAGCATTTACATTTGGAGTCTACTACTGATCAGTGAGATGGGGCGAAAAGAGATTTATATCCTAGTGGTGGATAAAGTAAAAAATGTGAGCCAAACTAATTTTTCAGGTAAATAATTTTCTTAAGAAAAACATGAAACTTTCAGAGTATAAAGGGATAAAAAATACTCTACATACAAGCAAATTTCTACTTAGCTTCTTAGTTATTTGAAAGATATGTTTACTTTACGAGGCTTTTTCTTAATATGTATTTTGAAATGTATATTTATGTAATGTGTTTAATTAAAGTATAATTATTATAAAAATTTGAGTGTAATTTATTCATATGAATTGTTTACTGGGTTTATATAAAGCAACAATCCCACAATTGATAAAAGAATACAATAAGGAGTCAAACAATATAATATTGAAAAAGATGCATAGCCTTGAAATTTGAGGGGAGTCAAAACATAATAATCCCATAATTATTGATAAAAGAATACAATAAGGAGTCAAACAATATAATATTGAAAAAGATGCATAGCCTTGAAATTTGAGGGGAGTCAAAACATTTTCAATGTCTAGCCATTGAAAAGTGATCCAATCAAAATTCAAAGATTGAAACTCTGAAAAGGATGGGCGAAAAGGCCATTTCTTGCAAAATTTGATAGCTACAGTATAGCAGATCAATAGAACTCCTTTCTATTTTTGTTTTGGCTTTAGAAATTACTTGGAGCCGAGCAAAAAAAACAAATTGCAGATATTAGTTCTCCATTTTAAGAAGGGCCACTAGCAAATAACCCCCCTGTGTTACATGAAAGAGGCAATAAACCCCCCTATGAAAATAAAATAGGCAAAAAATACCCCTGTGTAATTTAAAACATAGCTCACAGCCCCCTTACCTTATTTTTTGTGTATTTTAACGTTAAAAGACTAACTTACCCCCCAAATAAAAAATGTTTTCCCACACCCATGTCATCACATTCAGATCTGCAAGATTAGAACCCTAATTTTGAGAGGCGAAATTGGGGAGAAATCGGGGCTTAGGGCGAAATCGAAGTTTACGACCGCTCTCCTTCTTCTTTTCTTCTCGTCATCAGCTCGAATGCCCGCGAATATGAAGTTGAAGCTCCCTCTCCCGAAACGCTGTTCATATTTTGTCGAATGAAAGCCTTCATCGCCATTTTCATACTCAGTGTTCGCGGATTGCTAGCCATTCGGTATGAATAGTGTATTTGAAACTTTAATTTCTGGACTTTTGGAAGTATTTCGGTGTGTAATTGTGTGTGCGGGTAGGGGATATGCATGTGTGATTTCATATGTATATTTGTATATGTATATGTGTATGGCATGTTCTGTATATGTATATATGTATATGTATATGGGTTTATCCAGTGTAAAGATGTTAATTGTTGAATACCATTTTGGAGGGCTATTCTGTGTTTCATTGATTATTTGAATCAGAGCACACAATAGTGAATAGTAGCAGAAAGTAAAAAGAGATGGAAGTGGGTGCAAAGTAAATATGTTTAAGCATTCAAGTTTTGAAACAACATAATTGAATGTTTTTGTCATTTTCTCTTATAGCTATCTTAATGGATTTAGATGTATAGCTACAAGGCCTTTTTATGAATCTGCTTTGAGCTACGTACCTTGAGTTTGAGAACTTCTAAAAATATTGGTTTTTAAGTTTTTTTTTTTCATACTCAATGTTTCTTAAGTAGCTTGTGTATGGTTTTTGTATGTTGAGTTTCTGGAAATTAAGCTTTTGATGTTTACAGGTTTGTGAAATGTCATACAAATGGACAATGAAAATTAACTTTGAGTTTCTGGAAATTAAGCTTTTAGATTGATGGTTGATGGTTCAGATCCCCCTATATTTAATAGAATCTATTTCAGTCTTGATGCCATGAAGAAGGGGTTTATGGCTGGGTGTAGGCCTATAATAGGTCTTGATGGGGCTTTCTTGAAAACAGTTCATGACGGGCAACTATATTATCAGTTGTAGGTAGAGATGGGAATGATAATATGTGGCCTATTGCTATTTCTATTGCGGTTGTTTCAATTGAAAATAGGGAGAATTGCGTTTGGTTTCAATTGCAGTTTTTCTTTGACTATTTTTGTATTTTTTGTGCTTCGGTGGTGTTATATTTGCTGGCTGTTTTGCTATTGTCTTTTCTTCCATACTTCTAAAGGTTGTTTTTTACATTAGGTAAAACAAGTCCGTAAAAGGAAAAGGACATCCAAGTCGTCGAACCATGAAGATAGCCCCGCAAGAGTCAGTTCAAGTGCAGCTCAAGATGCTGAAGTTACAAGATTACGAAGCCAAAGTACAGTTGAACTTGGCCGATTTGCGATGCTAACATAGTTGAACGTCCTTAAGCAATTGATTTTGAATACAACAAAAGTATATCGTAAGCTAGGATATTTTTTGATAGCTTAAACACTTATTTTGATGAAGTTTTGTAGTTTTTTGTGATTTGCTATCACATTTCATCATTTGCTAAAAAATTGGTAGCCATTAAGACAGTGAGTGGTATTTTGCACAAATACTATTTTCAAGAATAAATGTATGTTTATTTTATTTAGTATAAGAATAATTATATGTTATTATATTACTTCATATGTTTAACATCTACGAGTTGTCAAGATTTTTATTACATTCATTGTACTTTGAAATCTAAAACAAGAGACATATTTTTGAGCATAGATTATGTGAAAAACCTCTTAACGATATCCACAAAATTTGAGTTTAAAAAGTGGAAAAAAGTACATAAATTTTCTGAAAATTAGGTAATGTAGTGTTAATTTAGAATTTTAGGGGTTTATTTGAATTTTTTCATTTTAGGGGTTATTTAGCTATTTTTATAAACTATGGGTATTATTTGTTGGTTAACAAAATATCATGGAGTGGTGTGTTATTATCCGAAAAAGAATAAGGGTAGAAAAGGTATTTTATTAGTAATTATTCACGCCCACTCTCACACGTTGGCAAGTGTATCACACTCTCGTACAAAAGGAGGTAGTTTGCTATGTATTTGAATACACAGGGGTTTTTTTTGCTTCTTTACATTTCACAGGGGGGTTTCTTGCCTCTTTCGGACAACACAGGGGGGCTTTCTGCCAAAAACCCTTTTAAGAATGCTTTATTATGCTTTATTAATTAAAGATCGTGTGTCGAGAAATTTTAGAGATTTTTTTTATTTTTTCCTTTTTTGTTAAGTTGAAAATTTAAAGAGTTTATTTCTTATAGTGTTTGATATTAAAAGTAAATGAAAGAGTAAAAAAAATTGCTAAGTAGTTAATAATATGTCAAGCCATTAAATAAAAAAACTTTTCTCTTTCTCTTCATCTCTTCCTCTAATAATCATCAGCCTAAGGAGAGGTCAAAGATGACAAGGACAGTAATATGATGCAATGAAATGTTGCAATTAAACACAAAGCAATGGCTTCATCAATATATTATACGAGAGCGTAAAATACCGATCAACATGTTTATGCTTAACTAGAAGAATGCTCGACTTTTCTATACTTTAGTGTCCACAAAAGGAGGGGCTCCGTAATAGAAGTTGTCACACCAACGAGTAACTTGGGATGTATTATTCCTTCTCGAACTAAACACTAATAAGGACCTCGAACAGAAATACTTCCACCACCATTAGAATCTGCATGCAAAGGTGACTGCGGCCCCCCAGAATGTGATGACCTGGGTGAACTCGGGCTTTGAGGAGAAGCATAAGTCTCGGTTGAGAAATTACTGGTGTTATTGTACGAAGACGAGGTTGGAAGCCCGTGGATCACTGGCAAGCCTGTCGGGTTAGTAATGAGGCTGTAGCCTCTCTCAACAGTCTCGGCCTCAAGTGGAAGTTCGTCCAATGTCTAAAATAGAAAGAAGACATAACGTAAACACACCTAAGTGCTATGGTGTCTTGACACTATAGAAACGTAACCTATTCAAGGTCCTGCGTCCAATCACCTCCAAGGTTTTGAGCACTAGCAACTCAAGATAATATCTTAAAGGTACGCTCACGCATAATATCACGCTGCAACGTGATACAAACCTTTCTCTTACTGCTTACTCGGACTCGGATTGGGGTGGTGATACTCTTCATGTCATGTCTACTTCGGCATATCTTATTATGTTGAGTTCGAATCCTATCTCGTGGTCCTCTCAGAAACAGAAGGCGGTTTCTCGTTCCTCTACTGAAGCGAAGTACCACACTCTTGCTTCCACTGCGTCTGAGGTCCGCTGGCTTCAACATTTTTTTTGGGGAGATTGGGTTGTCTCTTCGCTCGGTTCCTCAATGCGTTGTGACAACTTGGGTGCTTTACGTTCTTCTCTTCATTCGGTTCAGCATTCCCGCATGAAACACATCTCTCTTGACCTTCACATTCGTGATCTCGTGGCCAAAGGTCTTCTTAGTGTCACTTATGTGTACACTCTTGACCAATTGGTTGACGTTCTCACTAAGCCCCTTCCTCGTTCTCGGTTTGAGCTTCTTCGTGACAAAATCTCCGTTACTGAGGGAACATCCATTTTATGGGGGCATATTAAATGATATTATATTGTTGTATTATTCTTTAGTATAGTTATTATATTTATTTATTGTTGTACTTTATTGCCCTTGTAATCTAGTATGAGTACTCTTGTGATTAATAGAATTATTCATTCACTCAAATTTTTTTTTTATTTCTCTTATATTCACTGTTGCAATTTAACAAGTACATTGCAATCTTACTAAAAGTTGTCGAAAAAGGTTAGAAAACTAATTCCTCTATATATCTTGTTTTGGTTTAATGCTTTTAATTAGTTTCGGCATTTGAAATTCCTCTTATTAAACTTCTTAAAAAAAAGAGCTCAATGCTTAAAATGGCTTAAAAATTGTGTCATGTGGTATTTGTTTTTTTCGTTAACGTGTTATTGTTGTTGGTGTTAGTGAAATAATTATGTAACAGAATTTTTTTTAATGTACACATACCAAACCCAATTCCTTAGGTCTCTGTACAAGAATATAGGAATGTGATAAATGGTTATAACTTGTAATTAAGGACCATTTTTAGTTAATGCAACTTTTTACATTATTTTAACATATATAGAACATTATAGCGTACACATGGATCAAAATTTCCGTGCGTTTCCTCGAAAAGTACCGAAAAGTTTCCGTTTTTGACTTCACCGATACGAAATATACATGTAGTTTCCATGGTAGTTATAACTACAATTTTACGAATTTTTCGAAACATGCCGAAAAGTTCTCGAAATATTACGAAACATTTCTAATTTTTAGCTAACCGAAACGTACTCCCGTACCGAAATTTTAATCCATGAGCGTACAGTAGTGTTTTAAATATATAATTGGGTAAGAAGTGTACCTATATATTCCGGCCGAATAATAGTTGTTCGTAGGAATATTTTTCGTACCTTAATTTTGTTGATCCGATACTGGTGGTTTTTACTTGCGAATTAATATAAAAACTTGGATTCATTCTTCTTCATTTTTTTATGGTTAACTTGGATTTATTAAAAAACAAATTAATTTGATGAAGTGGCTGATAGTATATGACAAGTTTGAAGATTTACCATTAGATATGGGAGCAAATTAAATTACTTGCCAGCTAATTAATGAGTTCATTTTATTTGCATTAATATAAGTTACAACAAATTAAATATAATTCTCGAGAAGAAAAAACAGGTAAGAGTTTTAGTAGAGAAACAAGATAGTCGTATCAGTTCCTAAATAGCATATTACAATATTTTTTCGGGCAAACAAATTAAAAAAGAAAGAATTCACTCAAATCATGAGCGCTCGGGATAGTCGTAAAATATAAACGTTCAGGTCTGGTTTGGAAATGAAATTCGTCGGCCAGCTCATAGAATGTCGAAATTAATTACTACATGCATGAAACTATTAAACCTTGAAAGTGACCGCCATTATCGTACTTGTTGATCCTGTTTAGCGAATTTATGCTCACCGATAGTTTTAAATTTTTTATACTTAATGATTAAAAATTGGACATGTGGAACTTTGACGTTTAGGTCCGAATGTTGATTTTCAAGAATGTTTTAACTTAACGCCAAAACAAAGTAACGTGACACTGTTTTGATTTGCTTAGTTGACTAATTACTTGCCACAAATATTAGTAGATAAGTAATACACTCATCCCATCTGATACATTACATGAACCCCCAAAAAAAAAAAACGAATCTAGCTTTTTTATCAGTGATTCACGCGAATCTATGAAATCATTGAACTACCAATAAAAAGATGAAGATATTCAACTTTTGGCCGACAAATCAACAACCTTGTACAAAAATTAGGAGTGACGGTCAGCTGCTAACCTTGTAAAGCATCGCTACTAAATTTGGACACTCCAATGAAGGTGTGTCGTGGACCTTGTAAAGCATCACTAACCTTGTAAGGTATCACAGAGCTTGTGAGAGATATTAGACCCTTAGAAAACGTGCCATACCCTCTGGGGATAGTACATTGTGATGATTATCGTGGACTGATAAGGTTATTGAGAAGGGTTAACAGAGACCATTGTTGAATACAATGCAAAACTCCGACATATTGCAACATAAGCATCTCTGTTGGTGAAGTGTACAACAAAAGAGAATCTTGTTTATAAGAACTCAAATCTTTTCCTATGAAGTTTGCAATAAAAGTTGAAACAGTTGAAGAAGCAAAAGACACTGACAACATGCCGTTGGAAATTCTTATGGAATCTCTTGCAACTTATGAAATGAAGCTAAAGCAAGAGAAAGACAATGTTGTGAAAATCCTTGCACTAAAATCCATGGCTCACTCCACTCCTCAAAGTGAACAATGAAATGAACTTCTTCGATGAATGGCGCCTCTGACAAAACACGTTAAGAAGATGAACAAATTCAAACCCAAAGGTAAATATCCTTCACCGAGTTCATCTACCTCTCATTCTATAGAAGATTCTACTACATTAAATCTCACAGAGTCCTTTTGACTCATAAAGATATTTTTATGTTTTTATTCTAGATTTACAATGGAAAAATTTAGAGCTCATTGTATGGAACAAGCCTAACCAAATATTAGTGGGAGGCAATTGAAGCTGATGATACTGTAATGGGACTTTTTTGGGTATTACTTCTGCTCTATGTATTTTAGGTGAGTTGTAGGAACAACTAAAGAGAAACGAGGTGTTCTCTAAGGGATTTTGAAGTTGTGGCGCATAGAGATGAGAATGATGCTTGATTAAGGGTGTTACAACAGTCCCCCTGTTTATGCACAAAACGTTTGCAGAGGAAACACAATTACCCCAATATCTCATAACTTATGCCACCGCAAATTTTGCAATTTTCATGTAGTACCACCACTACTTGGTCCACTACTGCTTTCGTGACGTTTATTTCGACCCTCAAACGCAGGAGTTTCCTCCATTTCTTGTTGTTGGTGATGTCCACTTTGATGAAGGAGTCGATTGGATTTTTGACAAGCCCCTAGAATCTGATCGGTGACATAGAGAAATGGAAGCTTAGATATATGAATCCAGAAGTGTGATTTTGTGAGATTGATAACCTCAAAAGCTTTATCAGGGCTCTTTTCCTTCACAATAGTGAATCCTCAGAAGAGGTAGGGTCGAGTAAAGCAAGAAAGGAAAGGTAGACCGAGTTAATAGTAGGGTACTCTTCCCTCAGGTAGGAGTCTATTATATAAGGTAAGGTGAACCCAAAACCCGACCTGGCTGACTTGATTGTTTGTTGAGATTGCCTCTTTTCTTGTGTTCTACGCTTTAACAGGAACAGTGACCCACCCGGCAGGAGGGAAGTATTGGTTTGTGGCTAAGACATACGATCAATCAGGTGAAAGCAATTTGTAATAAAGTTTTTTTCGTGCTTGGTTGTTTTTTTTTATTTAATATAGTCAACGTGAAGTGGTTCCTCATCTCGCTCTTGGGGAAGCAGGTGTTAACTCCATACCTTCCAGCAAAGCAGCTCTTATTTGGAACCTTTCAGGGCATTCTATCAGTTTCAAAAGGACTAGTGTTGGCTTCAGCCTTTATCAGATCTGCTCGTCTTCCTTGGTCCTATGGGCGAGCGGTCTCTTTCTTCGTAGTGTAGAAATAGAAAGAGGATGGTCATCCCTGAGGCTTTCCACTCTAGCCTTAGAATGCTTTTTCCACTCAAATGAGCTAGTATGTCTCTGGTTTCAATATCATATAAAAGAAAGGAAGTGGACAGTCATGAGCTTCTCCTTCTTCTTTTCGTTCTAGTATTGTCTTGAGGAGAGAATGTGGTGAGAAGAAAGGATAGATTGTCCTTCCGATCAATCCACTTTGCTTTGATAGCTGTTACTAGCATGAAGAGAGATCCGATTAAACTATAAGCCCTTACGGATCTCTACTATTTTCTTTTTGAATCACAAAAAATGTTTGTTTTTTTAATAAGAAGCATCCTCTCATTTTCTTGAGGAGGGTATAAAACGATCGTCATGGTGTTTTGTTAGAAGAAGTTTACTTCGTGACTACCTCTATACCTCCAAGCCATGATTAATGTGTCTCTTATGACGTGAAAGTTGAGGGTTTTTTTTTCTTCTTTTTTTTACGTTAACGACCTTAGCTGAAATGGTGTTGGTGATTGGCAAGGGAGGGTTGTTCATAATTCTGGGTGGGTTCATATATAATGGTGACGAGAAAAACATCGAGGGAAAATAAGATGGAAAGTAAAGTTTGATAAACACAAGGCAAAAAAAAAGTAAAACACTTTGTCGCCCAATCTATTGGCTTTGTTGCACGTTGTCGTTGCCCCGATTGATGGGGCTGCAAAATGTAATATATGAGGAGCTAATATTTTACTCTCATAGTCTTTAATTTTCTTTTACTTATTGAGTTATTTCTAAGTTTTAATAATATAACTAAATCTTTTTTAGGGTAATAATAATAATATAACTAACATTTTTCTTCAAATGAAAAATATATATCGTGTTAGGGCACGTTTGCTTGCCCCAAAGAGCCAAGATAAGATTAATAATCTTGGCTAATCTCGCGTTTAGATGACCCTATGGAAAATGGCGGGCATTCGTGATAAGTGGGGTATTTGGCATTATTTGCAAGATAAGAAATCTCACCCAAACCCCTAGGATTATTTATCTTACATTTTATTTGCTTCTTCAAATGACATCTTTCCCCCCAAATTCACCTCCCTTCTAAACTCAATGTTTAAATTGGGGGTAAATGTGTAATTCAATTTCATATAAGTCAAGATATCTTGCAAGCCAAACATAGAATAAGAAATGGTGTGAAAGTTATAGGTTACTTAGGGTTACAATCCAAATGTGATATTAAATAAAAAAGCTAACATGCAATACCTACATTAATTGTTTCTATGATTAAAACTTGGGACAACCAAACGTACCCTTACACTGTTAGGGGGTGTTTGGTTCCTTGGATTAGGACTTTATCCAGACCGGAAAAAAGTTTATATGCGCTTTGGTTCGTTTGACTAATTTTTCGGGCTTTTTACCAAAATTTGGATAGCCCGTCAAAGTCCGGTACTGTAGCAGCCTTATCCTTGAATAATAATCTCAGCCCCCATGTGATTAGCTAATACAAGGATTGCTGCTTTTTTGAAAAGACTATTATACCCTCCCGTGGATCGCGTCTTTTAAAATCGTGTGGCAACTTTTGCGTATCACATTAACACCTTCACCCACTCCATCTTCATTAACACCTTCCCTCCCGTGGTACATTTTCGACTCGAATCATCATCGATTTTCCTTGCTTATTTGCCATTGTTACAGATTGTTAACTGCTCGTTGTTCTTAATTTACACAGAACGTTGTTTTTTGATTTCGCGCGAACCCTAGGTTGTCAAATCCGAATCAAAGGTGAGGTCGAGTACTAATATCTTGCAATCCTACATATGCGCCTTCGTATTTGTCTAAATCTAACTATTGTGCTCTTCTTTCTTTGTGTTGAAACAGGTTGGTAACTTTCACTGACTTTCACGAGTTGTAAAAGTTAAGAATTTGTACAATTTGTCATTTAAAAGCTGGTTTTAGCATGATATATCTGTGTGGTTTGATCAAATTTTGTATTATTATGTTATATTTCGATTCCTGCCATGTTACGTAGTATAAGGTTGTCTAAATATGAACTCATGTGGTGCTTTGATGAACCAAAAAACAACTCCCTCGGGTTGGATTTAATTTGTGTATCTTTGCTATGGCAGGTTCTTTGTGAAGTGAATTACAAGGAAAAGCTAATTTTCTGCAGCTACCAAGCACTAAACACAGATAAGGTAAAAAAAAAACAACTCTATGTGTTGGATGACTGATCGAATTGGTGGACATGTGATTAAACAGTCTCTGTGTTTGATTGACAATTATTTGGGAACTGATTTAACATAACAAAAATTAGATAAATGAATGATTTGTGCCTGTGATTGACTGTCATTTTTGTGATATGTCCAAGCTTTTAAAAGATATGATTTGCATATGCTTTGATTTGTTTAGCATTAGTTGAGGCATGTTGACTTTACCAACAGTGTACTAGTTGCCTGAAGATCTTTGGTCTGGTTTATGGTTTCCAACTCTTAAATGACCCTCAAACTTGTATGTATTCTAATTGTGTTCCAGATGGAGCAGTGGAGGAAAAATATGATTTTAGTTCTCTATCAACTTATGCTTTTGCGAGCAAATATTGTTATGTTCTTGATCATTATGCACAACCATGAAAAGAAAATGAGGTTACGTCGTCGACGGAGGGTGATTCGTTATAGCCTTTTAAAAAAAAACCTGAGATTGAGAAAGTCATGTTTCAGATGACTGATTTGAATGATGAGTATTCCAAGACAAATTTTAGGATGGACAAAAACTGTTTTATGAAGTTGTGTTGGCTCCTTAAGGAGGTTGGTGGCCTACGGGATGAAAAGTACGTTACCCTACGCGAGCAAGTAACCTTATTCTTGAAGATACTAGCTCACCATGACACCAACCGTACAATGGAATTTGATTGGCATAGATCCAGGCAGACAGTGAGTCGATATTTCAGACGTACTCTAGAAGCACTAATCAAGTGTGCTGATTTATTGTTAGTGACACCGAAACCAATTTTCTGAGGAGAATGAGAATTGTGAGGAGCCTTGGAAACATTTTAAGGTAATAACGCCATATTTTGTATCTTATGAAATGCATATTCTTTATGATTCAGTTTGAAATGTGTCATATTGCTTTGTAGGGATGTCTAGGAGCATTGGATGGCACTATGGTTGATGTGACAGTTCCTACTCTGGAACAACCAAAGTATAGGTCCCGTAAGGGTAGAGTGCAAGTGAAAATACTTGGGGTTTGTGACATAGAGATGAGCTTCATTTACTTGTTGTGCGGGTGGAAAGGTTCTACGGCAGATGACAGAGTTCTTCGTGACACACTCTATAGACCCGCACCAAATGGATTTAGAGTCCCACAAGGTAGTCATGTTGATATTAGTAGTATCTGCTGTCTCATGACACCTATTCAATCTCTAACAGTTGTTTTCTTTATTTGTTTGTAATTTACAACTAGGTTGTTACTACTTGGTTGATGCGAGGTACACAAACTGTGCTGGTTTTTTTGGCGTCGTACCGTGGCAGAAGGTATCATCTGAAGGAGTGGGGAGAGGGGTGTGTTGTTCCACAAGACAAAGAGGAGATGTTTAACATGAGACATTCTCGCGCGAGGAGCGTTATCAAGCGTGCTTTCGCCAAATTAAAAAATCGGTGGAAGATACTCAAGACTGCATCATCATATCCAATAAAGATTCAGAATAGATGCGTGATGGCGGGTGCACTCTTGAACAATTTGATCAAAGTTCATATGCCTAACTACGTCTCAGAGTCTTCTTCATCGTCTGACAGTTCTAGCTCCGACGACGAAGAATGCAATGCAACCCCGGATTACATTGAGGGCCTACAAGGTACACCTGCATGGGGATGTTTCAGAGATGAGATAGCAACCAAGATGTGGGATGAATGGAGAGCATCGCACAGGCGTTGAGTATATGTGTTTGGTTTGGGTGATCCAGTGATGCGTGTGTTAGGAGTAGTTGTCAAAACATTACTAGGGATTTACTGGATCGGGTTTCATGAGTTATAGGTGACTAGTTGTTCTTTCTTTGGTTTTGTTGAATCTGTTTGAACATGTTCATTTGTGATTTGGCACTTTGTTTGTGGAATGGCAATGTTGTTGTGTTTGGCTTATATGCTTTTGATTCATGGATGAAATATTCCTGTTATATAGTGTCTTTGTACATAAGAATGACTTTTATCATTATTAGTATATGGTATATACTCAGCTTTCAAATATTCTCATGTGGGCTACAGATGGCGGAGACTTCAAGTTGCAATTTTACACCTGTGGAATCCGAACCAAAGTTGCAAAAAACAAATACAAATGGACTAAGGAGGAGGAATTGGTCCTAATTGATGCTGTGAAAGATCTTAAGGGTAAAGGAATGAAGATAGACAAAGCTTTCAGAGCTGGATACCTGCTAAAGCTCGAGAACTCGATAAGGAGGATTGTCCCCGCATCCAAAGTTAAGTCTGATCCCTATGTAAGGTCAAAACTGACAGTTTGGAAGCGCACTGATGGCCATCTGTACCTGATGTTTGATGGGTCCGGTGGTGGAGCGTGGTTGTTCCCGGTCACTAAGACAATCCAGTGTGTCAGTGAGAACTATTAGTTGGATTACGTGAAGGTATCTTCTTTTAAAGATTGATTTGGTGGTATGTTATCTATCTGGCTATGTAATATGTCCATCTGTACTAATGTCCTTATTTTGGTTATTAAAAGGTACATCCCTATATGCTGCAATACAAGGACAAGCAGTTTCCATACTTTGAAGATTGGGAAGAGTTGTTTGGAAAGGATCGTGCGAATGGAAATGGTGCTGAAGACTTTAGTGTTGCTGTGCATGATCTTTTTGCGAATGGGAAGAATGGTGTGAATGAAGATGAGCAACCCAACTCAGCTCCCAACACGAGTACTCAGAATGACTTTGTTGATCTGGACATGGACGAGGGATGCGGTGATAATGATGTGCCCTCTTCATCTGGACCTTCTAAGGCGCCAACAAAAAAATTGCATAAGAGGATTAGGAAAGAAAAGGGTACGAAGCACAGACGTGAGAGTAATCCCCCCATCGAGACTGCTCCCGAAGATCGATCTTGTACACCGTCTTGCACATTCTCCAGCCGATGCCGATGTCTATTTTGCTTTACCAGAGGAGTCCCAAGTTAGGTACCTTAATCACCTCCCGAAGAAGAAGCCCACAAAGAAGTGAGGTTTTGATGAACTATGTCTGGTTTCCGTTTTGTTTACCCAAACAATTGTCGGGTTTAATTTATGCTCGAGTTATCGCATTTCTTGTCTAGGTGTTCAGTATTTAAGTAAGACATCTATAATCCTTACCCCCCTCCAATTTTGTGATCCAGTGTTGATTGATCTTGGAGTATGGGTAACTAGTAATATGTTTTGGATGCTTTGGTAGGAAAATCTAGTGTGATCTAGTAATTTTGTGATCCAGTGTTTCGACTGCTTTGCAAGTAATTTTCCTTAGCAATGTCTATAAAATTTGTGTGTATGCTTTGGTAGGAAAATCTCATGTTCAGGATTTGTGTTTCAGTATTAGTTAGTGGAATTTTTTAACTTGTACTTCATTACAGTCCCTGTGTTTGATCCCATAGATAAGTTTGCACAATTCATCATGAAAATAAACATTGAAATAACCGCAACAATAGAAAACGACCTCATAGGCCATCATACAACACTTCAAAATAACTAAAACAATAATAAGTGACATTTCGGAACATTAATATGTGTCACACTCACACTTCCGCTAAAAACTTACATGCAACTACGGTGGTCTTACTTTGCATATTGACCAAAACAATGGACGGTAAATGACCTTGATTAATGAAATAGAAACGAAGCCATCTAAGACTCGAAGGACTTTGCCGAACATGATGCCACCGAGGCGGTCAGTTCACCGTAGTAGTTAGTGATTTGGTTTGATTTAACTTTTGCGGGTTTAGAGAGAGTGCGAGCAACTCCATTAGTGTCGGAAATGTGGTCGGATGCTGTTCCAAATGACATATCCTTGGGAAATCGCGAAGTGTCTTGTTTTGTCTTGCGTGTGGCATTGAGAATTTCTTCGGTGGTGCGTTTCTTCTCCCAAATCTTCTTAACATACTCCCTCGGTGGTACGATGCGTGCTTGAACTCTCACTTTCCCAAAAATCATTTCCAAATCTCCCCTAGCAAACTCTCCATGCACCTTGTACGCCTCATGCATCGTGAATTTCCCCTACGAATTAGTTCAACAAAAATAACGAAATTTACGAAAACATGCTCACAAGTGATATTGTGTATGATATACTATATTTTTTAGAAACGTAAATAATATAAGCGTCGAAACCTCCTTAAACTCGTCCCACACTTCCGTAGCCGGTCGAACTTCATTGTTGTCCATATTCCATACCGTTCCCGGATGACCAAGTATTTTTTTGAAAACATAGTGCCACTCCGCCAATCTATCAAAGCGATAAAGAATCTCATTCGCCGTGAATGTGGTGTCATGGATGTAGTTGATCGTGTCCATTGCGTTTCCGGCTATGATATCGAGAAACTTGGAATTGTTTAGTGGAACACAACCATGCTCCCAGTTAACTTGCTCCTTCAACACATCGATGAGCGTTTCGTCGATGTCGGGAATCCATTCTTCATCGTAGAACATAGGACTGTTCATCGGCCGGTTCGGTTCGGTTTCGGCCTGCTTCCAATAGAACCGCATAACCGAACTTCAGAAATATGGCCGGCCGAAACTTTGGTTTCGGTTTAACCGGTTTTCAACCGGTTCGGTTCGGTTTTCCAGCCGGTTCGCAAAAAAAAAAAAAAAAAAAAACTTCTTGATGTAATGTTCTTGTAATATTGAGGCATAATGTTTTAAGAACGTTTTTTGTCCCTTTATGTGTGTCATTACTTGAAAGTTTAAGTAACAATCTTTGTTTAGCAAGCATTAAGAGAATTGAATCTTCTTGAAATAAATTAATGATGGCTTGAATGTTTTTTTTCTCAAGAATCCAAGGATCTTCGTCATATATGATTTAATGATTATATCCAATACGAGTTACGACATATATGATACAACTATTAATTAGTTATACTATTTTTTTAAGATCGGTTAATTAGTTATTACTATTATAGCAATCCATAAACAAAATAACCAATACTATTATACTAAGTAGTTAGTACTATTATACCATAAAAAATGTCGCATCACCAACGGCAAGTTGGCAAGGCACAATCACGATTCACGATTCACAAATTCACGATTTTTTTTGGGCCAAAGTTTAAATGGGCCAAAGTTTAAAATTAATTAAAATTAAATTAAATAAGGTTATATTGAAGCCTAGTCCAAGATGTAATGAGGATGAATTAATAAATTAAAATGGGCCAAACTTTAAATGGGCCAAAGTTTAAAATTAATTAAAATTAAATGGGCCTCATTCAGCCCAATTATTTATTCGGCCGGTTTCCTTTTTTTTCGGTTTTTCGGTTTGGTTCCGAAAGAACCGCATAACCGAACTTCGAAAAAATGGCCGACCGAAACCGAACCAAAAGTAAACCGGTTCGGTTTCGGTTAGACCGGTTCAATTCGGTTTCGGCCGGTGCGGCCGAATCGACCGAAATTTGGACAGTCCTAGTAGAACACCTGCCTTTGAAGCTCACTAGCATGTGGCAACATACTTGAGATCAAATGAATTTTGAAGAGAAGGGGATCATTGGTTTATTTGATAGCTATTTTGTAGTTGTTGTATTTGGCAAGGATGACACTATTTTATAGGCCGAGCAACTTCATAACGATACAATAGAAAAAGATGATATTTGATGAACCTCATTGGTGGAGCATACCTCCCCATGTTCACGTGATGTGGTGCCATAATTAGTGACATGGGAAAAAAAGCAAGCAAGAAAAACACATGCAAACAAAATAATGGGGAAGGGAATCTCTGATAACTTCAAAAAAATAGCATGCCTAACTTGTTTTTTCTTGGCATGCTTGTACTAAAAGTTGGTTACAATCTGAAAATTGGTGTCATAAGATCCTTGGAGAATCCCATGACATCACCCCAACCAAAGTACGCCCCCTACTTAGCCAATTGCATAAAAGGTAGAATATCCATACTTGCAATACATAATTCAAATACCAAAATCCTTAACATCTCTTAATAACAGTTCATAATCTTTAGCAACGGGTAACACTCCCTCCGTTGTCGGTGATGAAGCTTGAAGACACCCCACTTACAGAACTTGCGCCACGACACGGCTGGACCACTCCATCATCATCGACAACTATATGCCTTGCAATTGTTCCCCATAACTTATAAGGGAGTACCGCAGCCTCTTTCATGCAAAACACGTTGTCATAGAGTTTGTAGTGTTCGAAACCATGAATGGGAAATGTTTCTCGATAGTGTTTTCCTACACAATTAAGTATTAACTGAATTACAAAACTATTTGTGCGTAAAATAACATTTATCAATGAAGAATGATATGATTGTACGTTCGAAATCATACCTTCTTCAAGTAGTGGGCAAATTCGGGACCAAAGCTCAGTAGATTGGTTTTAGACCAACGATCGAATAACTCCAGCAACATTAATCCACCGATGAAATGTGTCGATGCGATGACGCATAGCCTTGATCTTCTATTGTATCATGTACAACGAGTATTTCTTTCCCGCACTATCCAATATACGATCTTGAACATCTAGCACCGCGTATTTCATCTCATGCACATGGGATATGTCGTGCTTCTTGCCATACGCATCTAGTACCAACAACACGCGGAAAGATCCATCGGGTCCCATGTCGAGGTCCTCAAAACACTTTTTGATCCATTGGTTCCGTGTGTAAGGCATGATTCAAAGTAATAAAAACTGCATATGAACCATACTTATTCATAAGTCAAATCAATGCGTTAATGAAAAACAGTGACCAATACGAAGCATCAACATAACGGATAAATTCATTTCAAATAACGAGTTCGCACAGTGCAATAACGCCCACAACAACCAGACTCGACTAAACCAAATTAACAACACGTTCGACACATATTTAATAGCCTCACTTTTGCGAGAAAGAAAAGATGATACATGGAATTACAACTAGTACGAGTAGAAAAACTATTACCCAAGCTACACAGCAGCACACCGTAGCCATCCTAGCTATAGACCTCTCATTAATCGCTTTCACACATGACTGAATCACGACACTAAGCGGGGGTGTCGGGGGAATATGATTTGTGAATGAGAACTGAGTAGTAGTGTTGTTATCGTTGTTATTGGAAGCGTCGCCTTTTTTCATTTTGACATTGGTTGACGGCTTGTTATTGTCCATTGTACTGTGATTTGGGATCGTCGAAGGTGTTTGGTAGTTAAGCCGTGCAAAACAAGGCATTAACAACTCGTCCGCGCAATTGAAGTAGTCGGTATGTCTTATTTTGGCTGGACAAATGTAGTAGAATCTCCAGGGCATCTACCTATTTTAGTTACCATACGGTAATGCATCAGACCACGACCGCACGAACAATTGACAACAAAAGGGGCATAACAACAGCCCCGCGTACGATGAAGAACAGAAACACCAAAAATGAAAACACAAACACCAAGTACGATCGCCATATTAACAAAACAAGCTTTAATAAACCCATAACTAGTTTCGGACAATCAAAATTCAAACCAAAATTCATGATTTAATTACCAATCTAGACTTATAACTGGGAATAACAATTTCGTACAATCAAAATCAAAATCAAAATTGCTAGGGTTTAACTAACACTAGACGACTAATAACAAGGATTTACATGCACTTCAAATAAAGCATAAGCAGTCATTTCTCGGACAACATACGCATAAAAATCCTAATTTACAACAAAATTGAAGCGGACGACAAGTATGAAGTCGAAATCCTAAATTGTTATGAAGAATGTTGTTGAAATCGTACTTACCTTGTCAGCAAGTGATGAATTTCGTGATGGGTGCTCGCAATTTACGCTGAATCGACTCAATCTCGCCACATAGTAGAACTAGGGTTTGCCATGCTCAGATTTGGGGAAAAAATTGAAGAGGTGTGTAGAAGGAAATGAAACGCCTAAACCCATATATACCCGGTTTTTTTAGGGCAATATAGTCAAATTACGCTCATCCAGGATTTAATCTAAGAAATCAAACATTTTTCGTGAAAAGTTGGCTAAGTAATATGATAATTTAACACAAAAACCAAACCATGTAATAACCTCATTTGTATTATATATTACGCCGTTTATGATGAGTTTTAGTATATCCAGGTATTGCATAATACAAGAAACCAAACACTAGGGGTGACAACATTGACCCACTAACCCACTAAGCTACCCAACCCATTAAGATTAAATGGGTAATGAGTGACCCATTTAATATATAGGTTATAAATGGGTGACCCATTAGTGACCCATTTATCAAACAGGTAACCAATGGGTAACTCATGAACCCATATATGACCCACTAAGTTATTATTTTTGAAAAAATTAAAATTAACATATAAATTATTATTTTTTTGATAACAACATATAAAATATAAGAAATACAAAAAAATAAAATACAAAAAAAAAAGTCGTATGATTAAAAATATGAAAAACATTCCTATGTTTCTCTCTTCTCTCTCTCCTCTCTATTTGATTCTCTTTCTTTTCCCCCCATTCAAACCCTAAATCAAAAATCAACCAATTCTCTTTCTCTCTTCGATTCCTCCGTAGATTCGCTGAAAAGGAAGAACTAATCGAAGTGGGTTCCGTCGAAAGACCATTAATTTTGCAGGTAAGAGGAGTTTGCATTGATTTTTACTATTTTTTGAGCATGTTCGAATATGCAACAACTCTTGGCTCAACGGAGGAAGAATCATTATTTCTAGATTTTGCTCCCCTAGTAGCTCAACTAGATACTACTTCTGGAGATCGAGGTATGATGTTTTAAATAAATAAATATATATATATATATATATATATATATATATATAATGTGATGTTTATTGCAATGAAAGTGTAATTGGGTGTAGCAACGACTTATGGCATTTTTGTTTTTGATTATACAGGTATAGATTGATTGACTCGTTCATTAGGTGGTCGCGGTTGAAGACTTTGATAAGTTGTAATTTGGAAACTTGAGTTTTTAAGGATTAGTTTCATTCGATGATTGTAAGAATTATTTGTCGTGGTTGCTATGAATTATTTTTGTCCATATTTATTGGTGATTTTTCTGCATGTGCTGTTTATTTCTCGTCAATATTGGATGTGCAATGTTTGAATTTGTTTGTCATACAATTTGTGCAATGTTTGAATTTCTAGTACATATGATTCATTTTGACATTTAGTTGTTCTGGTAGTTTCTGTTTCATATATCTATCTACATGGGCATATGAGGAATAATATTTTTTTTTTATAATTATTTTGATGAATCTGTTTCTTGGTTAGTCACTTAGTTGTTGCTGAAAGCTGCTGTTTAATATAATGCTTAGAATTAATTAGGGCATTAATGGCTATTGGATTATGTCCAAACTTATGTTTGTCATTTGCCAGTTTGTATTCAATGTGTTAATTTTGAATTTCAAGCAATCGACTTAAAATATGGTTGATGAAGTTGATTAAGTGATGTACCCCCATTTTTTTTCCAAAGCGTAGCATATTTTTTGGTGTAAAACACGTGTTTTTTGATATTTCGTGACAAATCGTATTTTTAGTAGTTATATGTTTAATTTTTTTGAAGTTTTTGGGCGAAGCATTTTTTTTTGATTTTTTTTTTGAAATTTTTGAAGCATAACATATTTTTTTTTGTGCAAAACACGTGTTTTTCGATATTTCGTGACAAATCATATTTTTAGTAGTTATATGTTTAATTTTTTTTGAAGTTTTTGGGCGAAGCAGGTTTTTTGAATTTTTTTTTGAAATTTTCAAAGCGTTGCATATTTTTTGGTGTAAGACACGTGTTTTTCGATATTTCGTGACACGTCGTATTTTTTGTCGTTATATGTTTAATTTTGATGTTTTTCTACTATTTTTAATATGAGAATAATAAATGGGTCATTAATGGGTTAACCCATATATGACCCAACCCACCCATTTACCACCTCTACCAAACACCCCCTTACTAGACTCTACTTGACAAATTTTGGCTTTACTCCCCCAACCGTGGATTAGATGCTAGGAGGTAGAGCACTACTCCAACACCCTTTCAATTACCTTTATACCCTCCACCTTTTCTTTCCAAGATTTCTCCAACTTTTAGGATATTTCACTTATACCCCATACCTTAAAGGTGTCTATTTTTGGTACTTGAAAATGGTATCAGAGCCTGGTTTATTTATTTAACGTGGCTATTTATTTATTACGTTCACCCTTAATCACCTAATGAGAGGAGTAATTTATCAAACATGAGTAATCCACTACTGGATGACATTTGGGAACTCCCAATATGGTTTCCTATCAAGGGACACCTATGTGCAAGTATTAAAAAGCGAATCATCGCTTTAACTAGATACCTTAATTTTCAGGAAACGGAGATTAAATACCATGATGTTCTATGTTGTGACTTAGAACAATTAGGAGAAACTTGTCTTATCAAGAGGGCTAGACTAAATTCAGTTAAGCTGATAAAGACTAGCTTGGAAAAAGCAAATAAACAAAGTTCAATACTAAGCCTGTGATATGCCTGGTATTACACTAGAACAAGAGCTCCAACTCTTGATGAACAAGTTAGTAAATCTAGCTAGTTATAGACCAAACACTCTCTCTGGCATTAGAGCTAAATTCGTAGCTATTAATGGCCTCACGACAGAGATCACAAGAATTAATAGAATAATCACTGAAAGAAATAACCGTTTTTCATGAGTAATCTAGCTTTGCCAGATTTTCACGAGCTCGTGCCAGATAGCTCCAAGCTATCCCAGGACCTCAGGGAAGTCCAGAAAATAGTCCAAGCATATGGTAATCATCAATACCATGTGCCCGAGCTTCTACAGGAAATCAGAGACAAGCTTGAAGCCATGTCTCGAAGACAGAAGGAGATCTTGGGGAATTTACAAGATATCCAGCAGAGAGTCAAGAACTTGGAATCCATGCCCAGGTCATCCGAAAGAAGGAGAGGAGGATGGTTACCACCATCTTTCGGAAAAGAGCCCTTACTGCATTTGAAGGGCAAAGCAGTCGAGGTTAAAAGAGAGATGACCACGAACGAAAAGCTGAAAGCACAGATATGTGGAGAACCCAGCACAAAGTGAGATCATGTCCAGATTTAGGATTGACGATTTCAACTTCGAAGCATTGCAAGACCTTTCCGATCTTGTGGAATCATTTTCAGGTCTCAACCTGGAAAACGTGCAGACATATGAGAGTGCACTTGTACCGAGACATGACCCTCCCCAGGGACAATCCACGGTTATAGAGGGCGTGGGATCTTCCATCCCAAATCTGGAGCCAATCCGAGAAGAGCCAATTCGAGAGGAACCCATGCCGCACCAGCATGATTTTGTTGGGGGATCCATGTACAACCGGATCCCAACCAGAGCAAGAGCAAGAAGGCCAGATGTTCACAGAACACCATACGGGAGATCTCAACTCGATCCCATACACCCGTATGGGCTTATGCTCAACCTTGATACTCTGGATTTCAAGAATCGCGAAGCCCTGATCGATGAGTGGGCATCGGCAATGAGAATTGCGGCAGCAACGCTTAAACTCGACAAGGAGGGCTTCATCATGATGTTACAGATGAGTCTCGAAGGCTCGGTCAAGATCGGATGGGAATATGGAACCCCAGAAATTAGAAGTGGGGTGCTATCCGGTGATTCTCTCAAAGACATTGTTGATAGAATGGCGAGGCTTTTCAAAATCTACTTCATCGGAGAAGGATACTTTGTTGATCCCCAAACCGGAGGAGGTGACCAGGAGAAGGTCAGAAGATATGAACAAGCGCTGTATAGCTTGGAATTACATAACATATGTAATGTGGATCTATACATCAAGCTGTTTACCGAGTACAGATGGAAAAGCCGAATTACTGAAGATACAGCGATTCCACTTTTCTTCGCCAAAATACCAAGCCCATGGAGAGAGATGCTACTGCGAGAATATACACCTATTGGAGTCGACACGATCGCCCAAAGGATGTCCTTTCTCAAGGTTAAACTAAGCGAATGGGGCCAGAAGGCGGCTATTCAAAAGAATTTCAAGAGGCTGAAAAGAATCAATAAATCAACCCGTCTTTGCTGCGACGACAATGACATCCCAACAGTCATTGGTGCACCATAAAGACGCCAAAAGAGGAAACATAGGGATCACCCCTATGAACCAAGGAGAATCAGGTTCCCTAGGAGATCTTCGTGGAGACCAAGAAGATTCTGGTCAAAACAGAAGGCCCGAAGTTACAAATCAGGGCACAGATCGGGGCCTAGCCGAGGAAGGACGACTTCTAGTCAAGGAAGCACCAGTAGACCACCAACTAGGCGAACTTTCAAAAGAGCACACACATGTGCTAATGAAAGTTTCAAAGACTGCAACTGTTGGATGTGTGGGGCCAAAGGACACATCTCAACGGATTGCCCAGAAAACCAAAAAAGAGGAGTTAAACAGTTCGAGGCTACGCCAGAATTCGAAGAAGCTGTCTACTTTAAGGACCTGGTTCAAGTATACCAGTTTGAGGATATCCCTCCAGACGAGAGTATATATGAGGAATACGAAGGACCAGATGAGTCTTCAGAATCAGAATCAGAATCAGACTGAAGACGAGGAGATCTTCCATTAGGAAGTTCAAGAAGACTTGACGGGATTTTTCTCACAAACCAGCATTTCTCACAAGGCCTTGATGAGAATTATGCGAGAAGACCCAAAATTGCGAGTCTACGATGGATTCACCATCGAAAAAATGGAGAGAACCTTAGCCCAGCTAAGTTTCAGGAAAAGAAAACATCACATCATCTACAAGGTTACAGCGGGAGAAATTGCGATCCCCATGGAACTAACTAGTAATGTGATGGAATTGCAACTAGTTCCTATGAACGAAATCAAAGAGGAACTAAGGAGACTCAAGCCAGAAATTGCACAAAAAATGTCATGGATCCATATCGGAGCCATAAGAATTCTGCTCAAAGCAACGTTCAAAGAAGGAATCAATTCACCAATTGACATCGCCATCTTTGATCGAAGAATCCAGAACCTACGAGATGCCTGTCTCGGAGGGATTTCAGGAAATCTATTCGCGGGAAAAGTGGCAACATTCATCTATCCAAAAGTTGCCTATAACCTAGCCGATAAAGATTTCAGCAGAGTCCTAACTCTACATCAGGACTTCAAAAACAAGGAGTTAATGAAGGAAGGAAACCGTCCTTACTCCATTACATACAGTATCTCCTATGCACTCTCAAATACTCACCATTCAGATCTCTTCCAGAGAAATGAGTTCGTCGAGATACCAGAAATCTTTGAGAAGGTTGCCCATGCAGTTAGACCAGAGATTTCCAGCTTACCTCATATTCATGAAATTGATATGATCATCCGAGACCAACCAGTTTTTGGCAAGGATACGAGTCAGAGGTTCCAGCCAGAAGAGTTTCTTTCCAAGAAAACAGGATGCAAAGTCTCACCTGGGGAAAGAAACCGATCGTCGAGGTTGTTATCGAACCAAGGAATTTCACAACCAAAGGTGCACTTCAATGTCCAGGAGGATGGGGAGAAGTCGAAGTCATCTTCGACACCACCCAAAAGGATAATACATTACAATGCGACGCATTGTATTATCTAAAATAGCCATTCGTTGGGCGGTATCAAGAAAACCTAAAGCTAGGCGGATTTGATTTCATCATCAATGGACGTGCAGGAAAGATCCCAGAATAACTCGTTCTTGGAATCGAATTTCTCGAGGAACATAAACCTTGGGAAAGATTGTCAGAAGGAATGGAGTTTACGGTGGAGGGGAAAAGATACAGGCTCAAACGACCACCAGTCCATTCTCAATCTACATCTCGGTAGGGATGTTGTACGAGAAATTTCAAGCCGAATACTTTGCCGCGTATATCGACTCAGGAGCAGGAATTTGCACAGCAAAACAGGGAGTCTTTCCAGGAGAACTCGGAGAAGACCTACCAGCGATTGCCGGAAGGGATTTCTCGAAAAAGATAATCATCTTCAAACGAGGAATAAAACAGGCAGAAATATTAATTGGAGGAGCAGGTGGTACCCCATGGTACAAGGTCAAGACGCCCCCAATTTATTTCCATGACACCGGAGCCGACATCTTACTCGGCAATAATTTCCTGCAAACGTTCAAGCGTTTTACGCAGGATAATGAAACAAGACGTCTTATCCTCACAACAACTTGTGATCATAATATTTTGGTGCAGAGGTTGACGCATGCGTTTCATCGCAAACTGTCGATTCAATTCCGCAGCAAGCGTGGTGATGAAGGACGACTTCTACACCCAAAAATGAAGGACCCGAGGAAATATGGTAAGGCAATCCTACAGCTTAGGATTGAAAGCCTAGGTGGTCAGAAGATCGAAAGAATCAGAGATGAGACGATTGAAATTCTGAAGGTCAGCCTTTAACCAAGTCTTCACAATGACATCACAAACGAAGAATAAATCTCAATTGAAGATGTCAAAGTTAAGATTCAAAGGAACTACAAAGAGGACCCTCTGGCGTGGTGGAACAAGAATGAACTCAAAGCAACTTTAAGAGTTCAAAAGGGGAAAGAAAACGAGTTGGTCAGATACAGGCTTATCCTGATGAACCAAGAGGATCGAAAGGATATGCAAAAGATTCTTAAGGAACATCTGGACCTCAAGCTTATCTCACCAGGAGTTTCTCCTTACAGCAGTCCTGGGTTCTTAGTCAGGAACCATGGAGAGATCAAAAGGGGAAAGCCAAGATTAGTGATCAACTACCAAGGGATCAACAAGATCTTGGAATTCGACGGATATTATATCCCGAACCGAGAACACCTGATCAACTGCGTCCAGAACGCAAGAGTCTTCTCTAAGTTTGACTGCAAATCAGGGTTCTACCAAATCAAGATGGAAGAAGAAAGCAAGAAGTTTACAGCTTTTTCCACACCACAAGGTCACTATATCTGGAATGTCATGCCGATGGGATTGGCTAATGCGCCCCAGATATATCAGAGGAAAATGGATAATCTCTTTAAAGGTTATTTCAAATTCATGTTCGTCTATGTCGATGATATCCTCATCGCTTCGAGGAACGTGAAAGAACACATCAAACATTTGGAGATCTTCTCAGATGTTTGCCACAAAGAAGGATTAGTGCTATCAGAAAAGAAGGCGGTAATTCTTACAAGAAAGATCGAATTCCTTGGAGTCGAGATTGACGAATTAGGTATCATTCTCCAAAATCATTTGGTGGAAAAGGTACGTGATTTTCCCGATGACCTCAAGACAGTTAAACAACTCCAAAATTTTATGGGGTTAGTTAATTTTGCTGGAATGTTTATTAACAATCTGGCAAGTTACAGGAAAATATTCAGTCCATTACTTAAAAAGGACGCGGAGTTCAGATGGACGGATGAACACAAGGAAACAGTACAGAAGCTCAAAGCTATCTGTCAAAACCTCCCCAAACTTGCAATCCCTAATGATGAAGATGATCTTGTACTCTATACGGATGCAAGCGATCACTGGTGGGCGGCGGTTCTAACCAAAGTAGGACCAAAAGGAGAAGTGCCATGCAGATACTGTAGCAGTCTCTTTTCAAACGATGAAGCAGCAAGATGGCACATCAACGAGAAAGAGTTTTTTGCAGTTCGAAAGGTCTTCAAGAAATGGCTGTTATTCTTACTTGCTAAAAAGTTCACACTTAAGATTGATAATACAAATGTCAAGGCTTTCTTAAAAAATAAAATAGAAAGAAAACCCGAGAAAGCTAGATTATTAAGATGGCAAGGTGAATGTTAATATTACGATTTTGATGTTCTTGTTATTAAATCTCACGAAAATGTTCTTGCAGATTTTCTGACAAGGGATGGAGGCACATGAGGCCAACACCATTCTCACAAGATGGAGACACCACAGGGATAACCTGGATGAGCTCCGCAAGGCGATCGACGGTCTAGCAATTAATGCTCAGGCTTCCGGTCATGTGCAAGAAAGGGACCTTACCAAGGTCCAAAACTCAATGAAGGCAACCTTATTGGGTAGTACAAGTTTGTGGGATAGCCTTACGGTACCCCTATTTCGAGATGCTTCCACATCAAAACTAAAAGTGGAAATACAAGCAAATACGTACGAGGTTGATCCAAGTAAAATCGAACCAATCAGTGATCCTTTCGAGGAAGACACTGATAAACAGGTTGATTCAAGGGTGGAAACACCTGGAGAATCAGAAAAACAAGTTGATTCAAGAGGGAAAACCCCGATTGAATCCCAGGATACTTCTCCTAAGAGAGAAGACAAGATTGATTCAAGAGGAAATACTCCGATTGAATCACATGATACTTCTTCTAAGAAAGAAGACAAGATCAGTCTTAGACCCCATACGGGATCATCAAAGATTAAAAACGAGCCAAGAGTACCTTTGATGGAATATCAAAGAACATGGGAAAGACTTCACACAAGAATGGGATTAATCCCCGGAAAATCCGTGGCCGACTGGTCCGAAAAATATCCGAGAATCTGGGCACTACCAGGATCAAAACCTGATAGTTCACGAGAGTGGTTTGACTTTGGCTGCTTGGCCTCAGTATTCACCATGTCACCAAGTTTTCTGGAAATTTGAAAATTACCAGGGTGGATCTACGAGAAGGTGTACGAGACATGGAGAATGAATCATACACTAGAAAGAGGAGACACGTTGGAGCTAAAATTTATTTCAGCAGCTCCAGAGATCGCGGGAAAAGGATTCCATGAGAGATTTCACCTCATTAAAATACAAAGACCAAACATGAAAGCAATGGAGTTCATCAAGCCACCACCAGAGGGACTTTGTCTGGTTTCCCCTATCACTGAAGATGAAATTTCAACCAGGAGAGCATGGGGATTGTGGGTATGTCTCACTGAGATGGACAAAGTAAAGTATTCGTTCAAAATTTTCTAGAAATCAGAGAACGGATCATTCATGCTCAATAGCATGACCAGCAATACCACAGGATTTGCAGAAACAGCGTTCGAAAAGAAACGACAAATATTGTGGAAAAACGAGATCCCGACGACAGTCGAAACACGCCGAAAACTTTGCAATATGATACACGCTGGGCGATGGAAGGAACGGATTTGCGACAAGTGTCCCGATCAAAAGGAGCCACTTTTCGGAAAAGGATTCCCGGTAAAACGAGGAAAATGTGAAAGTGACAAGGAGGGCCCCTCGAAAAAGGGAAAGATGTCGCGTGCTGGCAAATGAACAACTTTTGCGGGGAAAGGAAAATGGGCCATGTGAGTGACCAGGACAGCTGAACAACCAGGGCCACCCACGTGAACGATCAAGACAGCCTCCACTAACAAATCAATAATGGAGGGACCACGTGACTCAGAAGATAAGAAGGGAGCCATGTGATCAAGACAGGATAACCTCCACCATTATCATGGATGGACCACAGAAACAAGTGGAACACGTCAATTCCACTAACAAGTATGGATGAAGTCCGCATTTTCAAATTCGAGACCTCACCTATATAAACGAGCTGAAGGAAACAGAGGGAATCAAGTACTCTCCACTGCTTTCTTACATAAACAAAATAAGATTGTAATAAGTTTGAGAGTTTTAATTTTGAGTGTTTTAATTCCGAGTGTTTAAATTTCCAGTTGAATTGTAATAGTGTGAGTGTATGTACGAGAGAGACATAGCTACTATGAGTAGCTAAACAAGTAACTCCTCACAAAAGGGGTTATGAGTGTGCTGTAATAAATAAGTCTCCACATAAATAAATATCGATTTGCTTTAGCCTGAGAATGTTGATGTTGAGCTTTTAAACATTCCATTTTAAGTTGCCTCTTACACCCGGAGTAGGAAACGAACCAGGGTTGTGCTGATTACCGTTGAAGGAGTCATTGCAGAACCATCGGTTGCGATCGAGTGGTTGAGAGCGAGGAGTCTTCGTAAAACCTGGTGGAATACCCGACGGTAGTACGGTCAAACGAGGTACCTTTTTATGCTATGTCTTAGAAATTCTATACGGAAGTATGCTGGGCCTGATATTGGTCGTGATGGAGTATTCCCATGAATAGAATACTAAAAATAGAAATATTTAATCTATTGGGGTAAATTTACAATTTCATAAAAAATAGAACCATTTCTTACAAATAAAAGGAAGGATATTTCGGTAAAGTTACAGTGTTGAAGCACTACTCCACGGAGTAGCATCTTATCTCCCCTTTACCAATTCATACCAGCATACACTTTGTCCAGCTAGAGTCTTTTGTCGTTATTGCCAGTTGCTACTAAGCTGAACAGAGGGTTTTGTTTGTCACCAAAAAGGTGGTTACTTTGGAGAAAAAAAAGACTATAAAAAATAACATTTGTAAGAATCCTTCGAATCAATGGAGTTCCTCTCTCTATTCTTCGATTTTCGTATCGAGTGACGGTTGAAATAAGTGGTGCCGCCATGGCGGAAACAGTGAACACTTAGTTTTTCTCTCTCATTACACTTTGAATTTCAATTTTTTGTTAGCACACACGTCACGATGACTGACGCTGCGGCTGTAAACGCGGTTGGACTTATTTCAGTTTCTTCTCGGCCGGCATGGTTTAGTACAGATTGTTTGTTGGCGGCGGAGGAAGCCGCTGAGAGAGTGTTGGGTTTTGTACGTCCTACAATTGATTCGGAGAAGAGAAGACAACGCGTCATTCAGTACATTAAGCGCCTCCTGAAACACAGAGTCGATTGTGAGGTTTTGTACGGCTTCATTCTTGTATTTGTTTCTAGTGTTATTTATAATTGCTGTTATCCCATTGTTTCCAAAAGGAAATCTATAATATTCATGTGTTACCTAACATGGCTGTTGGTTTTCTAATGTGAACAAACTTTATATCAAATAATTTTATTTGTTGTAGGGCATGACTGTTATGTTGATAAGTTTTTATTTACATATGGCAGGTCTTTTCCTTTGGGTCAGTGCCACTCAAGACATACCTACCTAACGGAGACATTAATTTGACAGCTATTAAAGGTCCTCCGGATGGTAATTCGTTGGCCAACGATGTTTATGATGTTCTAAACGAGGAGGCAGGGCTTGACAAATCTGACTTCCAAGTTAAGAATGTGAAAATTATTGATGCCAACAAGGTATTGTTTGTCTAGTCCCCTGCCGATAATTCCGGTTGATATTCTGCATTTAAATCACTGGCTGCTTTAGTCTAGTGAATGAACTTGTCATATACCTTTCTGTATGGTTTTGACTTAAATATGGTCATGGTTCTGATGGTAGGTTAAACTTGTAACATGCCGGGTCCAGAACTTTGCAGTGGACATAAATTTTAATCAGTTCAGTGGCCTTCGTACTCTGCAATTCCTGGAGAAGGTATCATAATGATTCTTTTAGGGCCATAATTTTCAAGGTTTTTGTTAATTTCATAAAATTCTTAAATATTTCATCTCATATTCTTTCTGTTACATCTGATAAATCAGATGCATGTGCTTTACAGATTTACAAATTGTTTTCCTGCAAAACCTTCGCCATAAATTAGAGCTGCTAGATAAGTTATTATTTTCTATAATTTTCTGTTGACTTATCTCACCTCCTCCAGTAGATAAGCTATTATTTCTGCAAATTGAAATATAACCCTTCGTGAGGATCTTATGAGATGATATTAACCTGGTTTTGTAGACCTTTCTAGTTGCAAGGTTTACGTATTAACCGTAACCATAATAATGTTTATCAATGTAGGTAAATCAGCGTGTCGAGAGGGCACATCTCGTTAAACGCAGCATTATCCTAGTAAAAGCTTGGTGCTTATATGAGAGTGAAATCCCTCGTGCACAAAACACTTCACTTACCACGTATGCTTTGGAGACACTTATTCTGTACATAGTACAAATGTTCAATGCATCATTAAAAGGTCCTTTGTCGGTAATTACTGCAACTATACAATAATACAATTTGAACAGCACACAATTGCATGTTACTCAAATTATTGATGTTCATTGTCCTTAGGTGCTCTACAAGTTTTTGGATTTCTATAGTCAGTTTGACTGGGAGACTTATTGCATCAGTCTGAAGGGGCCTGTACGGATTTCATCCCTTCCCAATATAAAGGGTGAACATTTTCTTTCACACTATATGAAATTATTGAGATTGGCTTTATATTCTTGAACATTTTCTTTCACACTATATGAAATTATTGAGATTGGCTTTATATTCTTGATAATCATTTGTATTTTTTTTCAATTCTCGTCTTCTGTTTAATTTTGTTGCAGTGGAGAGCCCAAAAGGTGGATGGAAAAATCTGATGCTTACAGAAGAGGTTTTAGGGGAATTATTGAATATTTTTCCATATCCATCGAGGGGTCCCGAAGAATTCAAGAAAGGAAAATTCAATATATTTGACCCACTAGAGGAGAATAACAATATTGGACTCAATGTCAGCACATGTAAGGAATGTGGATTTTTGTTGTTTTCTGCATTTGATAAGATGAATTATAGATCGAAATTTTACACAGACGATGCAAGATCAAGCTGTGAAAGTTTTTATTGATAAAAAATGGTGCAAGTTTTTTAGCTTATATTGGGACTAATAAGCATGTAGACTATCTTGCTTCCCAGACGTTATTGCTTTTATTGTTCAACTCATAAAGGGCAAAGGGAATATTCTTTCAAGATACACGTTCCCAGAATATGGATGCTTTAAAATCTAGACTGTTTGGAATTCAATTTTTTTTTAGGTAACTAATCATTCTTTTGCTTCTTTATAGGCAATTTTCGTCTCATTCTGATTGCTTTCAAGAATGGAGCTGAGAAACTTGCCAAAATTCTTTTGCAACCGAAAGATAAAGTTGGTGCCGATGTCGATAAGTTCTTTGAAAATACCCGTGACCGTGGACGTCAGCTTAGAGAAGAGCCCATTAAACTAGTAAACAATGGTGAAAATTCTCTGACTTTAGGAGCTTCCGATTGGGCTGACCTAAGTGCAGATTATACCAAAAACATTGATACTCTAAAACATGCCATGTCATTGGCTTTTCCCATTGATCCTGCATTGCCTAATGCTTCAAACTCTGAGAGAAACCAAAGCCAAACTCTTCCAGAAGCTTACACTTATATTCCATGTTGGGTAGTTCTTGTACCGGTATATACTGCGTGGCCCGTATACACATCTCCCGTATACACATCTCCTTATTCTGGGAGAATCCTAAGACAAGACTCAGAAGGAACTCGCACTAGCTCTCCACGCGGGGTAGTTTAATCACTTAATATTTTTTTGTATCTTATTCTTGTATACTTCTGTTTAGTTATGTGATGCATACCTGTGATTTTGTCACGTCCTACAGAATGATTTCAACCAGGATAGGCCTTCTCAAGCGAGGGACAGAAATGGAGCACCAGGAGATAATAATCGATCCATTGGGTGCCTCCAAGGTGATGGTAGAAGGAGAACCAACTCTGAAAGAGTTGAGCCTCAACTTGGTGAAGTTCCTCCGGGACGAAGCAGGAGAACAATGACTTTTGAAACAAACAGTGCCAGTGGAGTTCCTCGTGGACGAAGCAGAGGAAACAATTTTGATGGAAATGGTGGCACTGGACGAGGGGGTGGAAACTCTGGTGTGCGCCCCGCCCTTCAAAGTTTGGTTAGAAGTCTAAATCTAAATAGTGATCAGGTAAATAAGTTGCTTGAACTCCCATTTGGGACAGTGGGTGATCTTTCCAAACAATTACTGGGTGCAACGGGAGTGACAAAGCAAGAGAGGTAAAATTTTACTCTCTCACAGCTTTTACTTAAACCTTTGAAGATTAACGCACCACTAAGTTTTTGTCTAATGATTAACACCTAAGCTAAGTGAAAATTTCCCTTTTACCGTGGGCTTATGTATGTATGCGCACCATGCTTGTTAGTTGATTTTCTGATTTCCATGGCTATTGAATTTTCAGTTATGCAGGTGGTTTAATGGAGCGTACATCTTCTATGTCGACGTATTGGAGGAGAAAGGAGGGTTAGATTTGGCAAAAAGAATATATACCGACTAAAAGTTTATAGTTTTATGAGAATTTGTACATCGTAATACACGTGTCGTGTTTTTAGCAAATTTAGTCTTTTATCTCTAGTTTCCCCATTTTAGCAAATTTAGTCTTTTATCTCTCTTATCTCTAGTTTTCCCTTTTCGAAAATTTACTAGGTGTTGAATTCTCTTTTATATCTATGTCGTGAATTGCAAAACATTATCAATTTGTTATGTCTAATTGGAAAATAACCTTATGTGTTTTTTAATTGGCTAAAAAAATACCTTCTGTTAAAAGAGCTTCTATTAGACTCAAGTAACCTTTACATGTACGGATACCCATAGAAAAACTTAGTCTTTCTTGTATTTATTAGATACATACTTTGTTATCATATTTTCCCAGTGAAAAAATATTAGTTTCTAGACTTGTACACAAAAACTGAAAAATTACAGCATAATTATGGTGTTTGTTATAGTAAATCTTTTTTAGTTTTAAAAAATTTGGCTATCGATACAACAATAGTAAGATATATTATTGGGACTCTTGGCTCAAGAATCAAAAGCTGAAACAAGACAGAAATATCTATGCGCGTGAAAAGCCTAAAAATGGGATAATTCTCTCAAACCCCCCAAACTATGCTACCTTTTACCGAACGAGGTCATAACTTTCATTTTAGCTCCCGTGCCTCCTAAACTTTAGTCGTTTGTGCGAATTGCCTCATTTTCCAGTTAAATTAAATTTTTCGTGTATTGACTTTGAATTTTGCGACACCGTCATCACCATCGGAACCGTCTCAACGAGACTAAGGTTTTAGTCAAACTTTAAATAAAATTTTCAACGATTTTTTGTACAAAAATTGCCAAAAACTGGAAAATTGAGCAATTCGCACAAACGACTAAAGTTTAGGGGGCACCGGAGCTAAAACGAAAGTTCTGACCTCGTTCGGATAGTTTGGGTGGTTTGATGAAATTATCCCCCTAAAAATTAATTTGAAGCATCGCTTTCTTAAAGTATTCAGTTTAATTATTTTCTCTCTTAATTCTCTTATAATATCTTGCATTTTATTTATGATCTATTAGCTTGATAATATCTCGTATATATAGAATAAGGTCGGTTACAAGTATGGTACAACGAGTATATCGCTAAACTAGGCCTACTTTAATTATGCTAGTCTCGAGTAGGCTGGTCCGGAACACCTCGAACTGACGTCCGATGCAAGGGAGGATGTCGGGAGTATATCGGAGATGACGTCGAAGATTATGTCGGAGATGACATCAGATCTTCTATGTCGAAAGTGATCTCCTGCTTATGTCGAAGGTGGCGTAGGTGATATATATAAGAGATATATATCGGGTCTTATGTCGAATCATATATCGGGAAGGTTCGATATAGGTGTACAGTAATTGCGGATAATTAAAGCTTACCTTGATTACCGGGAAGCGAGTATTTATAGGCATCGAGATGCGGGGACCACTCACGTGATAAACACGTGAGCTGGCCCTGGCCCATGGCAGGCCCAATACGGGAAATGCCCATATCATGTAGTCCCCCAATTTGGGAATTATTATCTGAAGATAATATATCGCAAATTAAATCTGAGTTTTTGGATTACCGGTACCTCTCGTCCTGCTAGTTCAAATGACGAAAATCTGCTTCGGGAATATCATTGTATTGTGAAGAATTATCGGTGGACCCCCCAATGCAATTTGTGAATTTTCAGAGGTTCTCATTTGAATTCCTATTTTCTAGGTAAATCCATATTATATCGAATTTCCTCGACATATATGTCGAATTTGAAGTTCGATATGTCCGACATTTAATGCCTACCCATAGGTTCTCTTCTATAAATAGTAACATGTTTGGAGAGAGAAGAGTTTATTTGTCTTCTAGCGTATTGATCTCTTCTTCATGCAAGAATGTCGAAGATACCCGACATAAACTTCGATATGTTATTCGATATGTTATTCGATACGTGTTTCCTTTTTTTTGGGTTTTTATTTAATTCTTTGTTTTTTTTTTTTTTTTTCAGATTCTTCAATCTTTTGCTTGCTTGTATCCTTAATTTTCAAAAGACATGTCTGGAATTCGTGCCCGTATGCAGAGGATTAAGGAGCATCGTGATTAGAAGACTGCCGCTTCGGCAGTTAGAAAAGATGAGGCTTCATCGGACTCTGTTGTAAAAGTTGGTGTTTCAGAGGGCATGGTCGTGTCTCCGTCGATAGTAAAACAAATTGTTCCCATCATCGGGACATCCGTGCTCGATGGTGGTAACTTTCCTGCAAGGAGTGTTAGCCTCGGGGAGGAGATTATCTCTTTGGCCACCGATGCTGGTAGTGAGAGGGTTCGTGACATTGTGGGGGGTATGCTGGAGCTGATGTTTTGCTAAAAGCAGTCTCTATGGCCAAGGAAGCTGCCAGACCTCCAGAAGTGTTGCCCTCTCTGGTGGACCGGACTGAGATTCGTCCCCACATTGCTGGTGGAGTGTACAAACTGCCGCCCCTATTGGTCATTCTGCAGAAAATGATCAGGCAATTGCGAAGGTCGCGGCTAGCTCTACACCTATTTCGTCTGGTGATAAGGCGAGCCTAAGAGATTCATTTAGAGTCCCTATATCGTTAGATGAGGATACCCCTGATCCGATCAGTATTGCGAATAAAGGCAATGGTCCTGTTATAAGTGTTGCAGAGAAAGGCAAGGGTCCTGCTATAAGTGATGTAGAGAAAGGCAAGGGTCCCGCTTCCAATGTTGCCTCGGAAATGCCTTCTTCTCAAGCTTTTGCTGATATCCCTGTCCAAAGACCCTCTGTCCCGATCGGCCCGTACTTTTCACAGTCTGGTCGAAAGAGGGCTCGAGATAAAGGCGCTAGCGTGCCACGCCCGACCACTGGGCAAGGGTGATCAAGGTCGGGGCCTAATGTTCAGAGTAAAATGGTTGAATTTCATGAGGCTGATGCGGTTCGTGGCATGGCGCAGGCCTTTCCTCCGCCAGCTAGGGTACATGTTTTGACCAAAATGGAATGGGCGCATAATGTACGTCGTAACATGAACGTTTTTCAGATTGTAAGTTGCTGAGGTCATATTATTTATTACGTTCAAGTTTTATCACAAGTTCCTTATATCCATGATGGTCATTTTTGTAGCTTGGGAAAATGCGGCTACGTCGATGAAGACCTTCAGTGAGTCCGAAGAGGATAAGGATGCTATTATTGCTCAACTTGAGGCTGACATCGAGAAGATGGCTGATTTTAACCCCATGGCCTTAGGGAAACTGCAGGCTGAAAAGAAAGAGGCTTTATGCAAGTATCGGACTTTGAAGGGTGAATATGACGACCTTCATGCCGATGCTCAGATCCTTGCTAGTAAGGGACTTGAATTGAAAGAGCATGCAGTTAGGGAGTGGAATCAACGTCGAGTGGCTGAGCAGCAGCTCCAGAAGGTGTGGGCCTAAAATGAACGTCTTTGGTTTGAGCTAACAAAAGATCAACTTGCTTCGAATAATGCAGTAAGTGTGTAGTCCTTCATTTTTCATCTTTGTCGGATGAGTGCATTTAGTGATAATTCGTATGTCATTGGTGTTAGATGAATCTCCTGAACTCCTGTTGTGAGTTGCTAAGAAGTTTCTTGCAAGCGGGACTTATCAGGAGCTTTTGGCGGAGCGTACTATCCAGAAGCGGGAAGAGGCCTTCCAAGCGTTGATAGGGTAGGTGACTGCCAATAAGGGTTTCAGGGATGGGTTTAATTTCATGGGACTTAATCCCTTGTGTGGTCCAGACGAGTTGCCCCTTGAGGATCCTGATCATGATGACGCCATTCCTAACCAGCCAGATCCATTTTCATATATGTTGGGGGAGAAAGGTCCTGCTTGAGCCGAGGTGTTAACTTTCCTTATTTGCGTTGCACCGCCGCATTATTCATTCTTTTGGTGTAATAACCTATTAACACTAACTTGGTCTTGTAGACTTATTTTGTTTATTTCGTGATTGGATGATTTTTTACCATTGCATACCTTCTTGTCTTCTTTGAGTAGGGTGCTTACTGTATGATCTGCAGATTTACTCTCTTTTTATTGTTCGAGACCCCGCCAGATGTGCAGGTTACCACCCTTTGTCGGGTACTCTTCTTTCTATCTTGGTGGATAAGAGAGTTACAGTGTAGAGGTTTGTTGGACTCGTACCTTTTGGTTATTCTCCGTTCTATCGAGGTGGATAGAGGAGTTATGACCCCTTAATGTGTGTTGTTTCCATCCTAGATGCTCTTGTTCCCATCAACGTGGATACGGGAGTTATGCCCCAAGATTTGTAGATGTTTGCCCCTTTCGGGTGCTCTCCTGCTTATCGCGGTAGATAAGGGAGTTATAATCTCGTAGGATTTGTAGATGTTTGCCACTTTCGGGTGCTCTCCTGCCTATCACGGTGGATAAGGGAGTTATAATCCCGTAGGATTTGTAGACTTTTTCGCCGCTCATCGGCGGTCGATATCCCGTAGGATTTGTAGACTCTCTCGCCATTCGTCGGCGGTCAATATCCTGTAGGATTTATAGATTCTCTCGCGCTCGACGGCGGTTGATATCCCGTAGGATTTGTAGAATGTCTCGCCACTCGTCGACGGTCGCTATCCCGTAGGATTTGTAGATTCTTCACCACTCGTCGATGGTTGAGATCCCATAGGATTTGTAGCAGTTCATTTCCTGCTGTTTAAACAAGATAACATAATATGTATTTGAAATTATTGATAAGAAAAGTTTGGGCAATGAATTTCAGTCCATGCATTTTATCCCGAAAGTGGAACTTATGTTCCTCCATGCCCTTGACAGAGAATGTCATTGTACCTGTTTTAGATAAGGAACAATTATTTTGGCAAAGAAATGTGGCAACCTTGCCTTTAGAGCATCGATATCTCAAAATCTGTGTGCCTTTTTGGGCATGCTTCCTTGGGACCTGCTATTGAGGTATATCATTTGTCATATCCCGTAGGATATTTCCTGCAATGAGTTGCGAATTCTGTAATACAGTTATATTAGTTTGAATGATAAGAGATAACGATAGATAACGGTCGAAGACTAGGTAAATCCTAACCCGCCTACATATCTCGTGTATGGAATCAGACTGGCTTAGTTTCCCCTGTTCTAGTTACAGTCTAGCCCAACGATGGGGAAATTTAGGGAATTGAAATTGTTCAAAAGGCATAACGCAATTGTTCTAGGAATAATAAAGAGCGGTAAATAATCGAAGGTTGGGGCTCCCAGTTGAAGCGAGGTGATTACTCCGTATCTGGCACGTATTCCAGCTCAGCAGCTTCCACCTCTTGTACCTCCATGATCCTAGGAAGTCTCAGCGAGGCCACGTAGCACATCCAACCCTGCTTCTGGTCTCTCGTGATTTCGCCGATTCTATCCTAGGTAGGAAGTTTCATTTTCTGGTGGTAAGTTGATACCACGGCTCTCATCTCATTGAGGGAAGGACGCCCGATGATAGCATTGTAGGGGAAGAACATGTCGGCCACGGTATATTTCATTGCGATTTTCCTCCTGCATGGTTCGTTCCCGAACGAGGTGAGCAATGTGATATGGCCTATTGGAATTACTTCTCCTCCTCCAAATCCGGTTAACGGGGTTGAGACCGTCTTCATCCTGTTTTGGGGTAACACCATTTTCTCCAAGACATGGGAAAAGATGATTTAGAAAGTTACCATTGTCGATTATGGCCTTTTGTACCTAATACTTAGCTACATCAATTGTAATGGCTAGTGGGCAATCGAGTTTACCTGCCTCCAATGCATGTGGCGTGAGCTGCTCCAGATCTATCATGTGAATGAAGTCTCCTAGTCTAGGAAACCCTCTTGCATAACTGAGGCAGTATAGCCTATATATGTCTCGACCTACATTCGACTGGTTATTCTCTCACGTCCTTGAGCTGAATCTGCACCAACGGTCCTCCGTTGATCACATTGATCATCCGTCTAATTGGGGCGTTGACAAAAGCCCTTCCACGCTCGGATGGAGCCTCAATTGCCTTCTGTTTATCTCTCCTGAGGGAGCGGGAGTGGTCCCTGCGAGGCGAATAGGAGTCATCATCTCTCCGACGATCATTCTTTGAGTTTCTCACGAACTCCACTATCTTGCCCTCCTTGATGAGCCTCTCAATCTCATTCTTTAGACCAGTACATTCCTCTGTTTCATGCCCCCATTTGGCGATGATATTCACAGTACTTCCCAGAGAATTTCATTCACTTACTTTCCCTCAGTTTCCTGGGCTCATTAAGCTACCTACTTTTTTGTGCAACGGCAAACACTTCCAGTATTCCTCTGTTCAATGGTGTATATTTTCTTGGAGATCTATCCCTGCATCACTCCTTTCCTGGAGGCCTGATTTGGTTGGGACTCTGCTTGGTTGCCATCATGTTGTTCTCGTAAACAATTTCATACGCGAGTGTGTTGATCTTATCTATTGTTGGCGATTTAAGCTTGATAAGCTGAGAAGCAAACCTCTTATGCGATGTAGCGTTAAATAAGATGAGGACAACTTCATCCCCTTAAGGGTCATCTACCTTGAGCAGTTCATCATTAAGTCGCTTAATGAAATCCCCCAAGCTCTCTTTATCTCTCTGCAGCATAGCATTCAGATGATGCATGCTGGTCCTCATCCTTTTATGACTGGAGAATTGGCTCTCAAATTTCTGTCTCATCTGATCGTAACTCGTTATAGGTCGAACTTCCAACCTGGTAAACCAATCCAAAGCTGCTCCGATTAGAGTCGTAGCCCAAATATTTGCCTTGATGTTGCGCGAAAACCTGTGCAAGTTCAAGACACTGTCGATAGAGTGGAGATGGTCAACTGGATCACTTTTCCCATCATATGATTTGATTGTAGGGAACTTATCTCCCTTCTCTAGCACCATCGACTCTATCTCATTCGAAAAAGGGTGTCAAAATGCGGCCCTCTGCCAAATCTAGTCTTCGTCCCACTTCTGCCTTTTCGCGGTCCAACTGTTCCATTTTCCTAGCAATGTTTCTTTCATCTATCATTGGGTCCTGCCCCTCAACCCCGCAAGTTCTTGGGCGGCGCAAATCTCTTCTGGAATCTCCAATGTCCTCACGTTCATCAGTTATGCCTCGATCCGGGTCCCCTAGTCCTGGATTCTTGAGGTTGCGGTGACGTTTCGTCAACTCCCCTGTTGTTCAGGCGCAGTAATAGTGTCTCCAAGGCCGCATTCAATGTTGTTTCGACAGTAGCGTTGATTTTTGCCATGATTTCGGGTCCCAACATTGTGGGAATAGCGGGTTAGGAAGTAGGCTCCTGCGGTACTTGGGGATGCTCAGGCTCATTCTGGTCCCTCATCGGTTCTGGGACCAGAATAGGTGGCGAGGGTGCACTATCTACCATCGAATTGTCAACCACATGGCTATTAGACTCCGAGCGGGTCATCCTTCTCTGCATCTTGACGTCCTCCCTCAGGAAATTGGTGTTCCCACATACGGCGCCACTAGTTTGACAATATCTCGTATATATAGAATAAGGTCGGTTACAAGTATGGTACAACGAGTATGTCGCTAACCTAGGCCTACTTTAACTATGCTAGTCTCGAGTAGGCTAGGTCCGGAACACCTCGAACTGACGTCTGATGCAAGAAGGATGTCGAGAGTATATCAGAGATGACGTCGAAGATTATGTCGGGGATGACATTGGATCTTTTATGTTATGATCTTTTGCTTATGTCGAAGGTGGCGTAGGTGATATATTTCAGAGATATATATCGGGTCTTATGTCGAATCCTACAGCGGGGAAGGCTCGATATAGGTGTACAATAAATGCACATAATTAAAGCTTACCTTGATTATCGGGAAACGGGTATTTATAGGCCTCGAGATGCGAGGACCACTCACGTGGTAAACACGCGAGCTGTACTATATCGAAGGTGATATTCGATATGTATGTCGGGGATCATGTCGGGGATGATCCCTGACATAGGTGAAAACCTGGGCCTGGCCATGGCAGGCCCAATACGGAAAATGCCCATATCACCTATCATTAACAAAAGAGTATGGGAGGCATTCATGAACCAGGGACTAAAATGACCAATGCTTGAGAATATTTCAAGCACGTTAAACTTTATTAATTAAGAACTACTTAACTCCACAATTGTAAAATTTAAAGATAAAAGCAATGCACCAAATGTATTTTCACATTCCCAAATGAATTATTTCACGCCGCAAGCACCCTCACAAGCTTGTTGTTTGACTCCATGAACTGGAAATATGTGATTCATAGAGCAAGGATGGTTTAAACACAATGAAAAAAGAAGAGTGCTTAAATAGAGACGGTCTGAAGTCACTCCAAAGTGTTGTTCAATCGTAGGGCAATGATTTATAGTCACTCCAGAGCATTTGAAAATCAGGGGGACGTTCTCAGGCTCCTAGACGCTAAAAAGTTCTCCCTGAGTAGTTATAACTTATAAGTTTTGTTCTCTAATTATCCTTCTTCAGAAATAAAAGTAACATTATCTATTGCTGTCTAGCGGTACGCAAAGCCAACAGTAGCTCAATATATTATTTGGAAGTTGCAGGCAAGTGGAGAAATACAATCTAACACTAGGCACCAGGTAAATCATGTTGTTTAAAATATGATGATGGGAGTATTTTAGGAGGCCCGGTATGAAGATTGGGCCGGTCCGCGAGGAAAGGCCCATTGAGATAATAGATCAAACAAGAGAAACTCGATGTAAAAAGAGCATCAAACGAGCTCGATTCGATCTAAGGCATCGATCGAATCACTCCAATTCGATGCACATCTAAAAGCCTCAATTGGGGCCCGTGGGACGGGGTCTATAAATACCCGTCTCTTGATCTTCTCAACATTCATTCAACACACACGATACATCATACTACATCAAATCAGCCGTTTCAATACACTTTTTAGTTCGATCCTCAACCTCGTTCAACACAGTCTACTTTGACCTTGACCAAGATCGAACCGTACCCATTCGAGGCTCACCAGCATCGGACTCACATAATTCTATACATTACAGATTCGATCAACAACAACATTGAATCGCTCTGATTCGACACATATAGATCGAACGGCGACGATTCAATCTACCCAATCTTTTGTCTAAATAGGTTATTGAGAATAATTCAATACTTGTAATAGACAGTATGTGTTCTGGACCAAGCTAGTCCAATTATTGTAATAGATTAACATTATTTTGGCATTGCCAAGCTCATCTGTAATTATTTATGGTGTATTGTAACCGGACGAAATAAGACCAAAATATTGGCGCCGTCTGTGGGAACACCAATTAAATTGTTTTTAGATATAAGTAGCTAGGATGACAAAGAGACGTCGTGTGCGATCGGATGGCACCGTCAAGGCAAGGAAGAAAACTAAAGTGGTTAGAGATGAGAATGAAAAATGACCCGAACCTCAGGAGCAAGGTCGGGAGAAAGCAGAAAGCCAACTACTAAAGTAGTGGCAAGAATGTAAAGTATAATCTTTAGGGGAATTCAAGAGCGTTGAGTTATTGAGGGAAAGTGTCGAGAAGATAATAAAGATTGGAGCAGCAATGGAACCAATGATAAAGGCCGCATTAGTGGACTGTCTCAGACGTAATTTAGATATATTCGCTTGGTCTGACTCTGACGTGCACAGAATAGATCCCAAAATCATAGTACATCGGCTAAATATGGACAAAAATGCAAAGCCAGTAAGACAGAAGAAACAGAACTTTAGCAAAGAAAAGAACGAAGCGGCCGAAAAAGAAGTACAAGAGCTCTTAGCGGCTCGGCATATTTACGCCTTGAGATTTTCAGAATGGCTGAGTAATGTTGTTTTGTTCATAAAGAAGGAGGCGACATGGAGAATGTGCGTGGATTATATGGATTTGAACAAGCATTGCCCCAAGGATCCATTCCCATTGCCTAGAATAGACTTGTTAGTCGATTTGACTGCGGGATGCGCACTACTGAGTATGATGGACTCGAAAAGTGGATTTCACCAAATCTTCATGGCAGTGCAAGATCAGAGCAAAATGGCGTTTGTAACGGATACATGAGTGTACTATTACAGGGTATTGCCCTTTGGATTGAAAAACGCGGGAGTGACTTTTCAAAGACTTGTCGCGAAAATATTTTACCATCAGATCCAAAAGTCCATGGAAGTGTACATCGACGACATGCTTGTAAAGAGTCTCAAGGCTAAAGAGCATGTGTGTCACTTGGATGAAGCATTTGCCATCATCAGAACTTACGGAATGAAGCTGAACCCAAAAAAAATGCATGTTTGGGGTAACAGCAGGAAAGTTTTTGAGATATGTGGTAAATGAAAGAGGAATAGAAGCCAACCCAGATAAAATTAGGGTAGTACTGGATTTATCCTCGCCGAGGATGGTGAAGGATATGCAATGTTTGATAGGCCGTTTGGCGGCCTTGGGGAGATTCATATCAATTTCAGCAAAGGAAAACCTACCATTCTTCAAGGTCGTGAGAAAGAGCAAGGATTTCATCTGGGGACCAAAGTGTGAGGAAGCTTTCCAGCAAATGAAAAAATACTTGGTGAGCCCGCCAATATTGGCCAAACCGGAGGAAAATGAAATGTTATATTTGTACTTGGCAGTGTCTTCCCACGCCATTAGTACGGTCCTAGTTAAAGAAAATGGAACCCAACAATTACCCATCCACTATGTAAGTAGAGTTTTGCAAGGGGCAGAGAGGAACTATTTGGAGATAGAGTTGTTCACCCTGGAAATCATGACCACAACACGAAAATTGAGATCGTATTTCCAATCTCACCCGATCACAATTGTGACAGATAAACCGCTGAAACAAGTATTGGCGAGACCCGAAACCTCCAACAGACTGGTGAAATGGGCGATTGAACTCAGCGAATTCGGATTAGAATTCAAGCCGCAAACTGCAATTAAAGAGCAGGCATTAGCAGATTTCATGGTCGAGACATTGGGAAACAATGTAGCCGGATCCACGAATTACATTTTTTCTATATCAGACCAATCATGGATCAGCAGGGCCGCCACCACATGGATACTGCACACATATGGATCCGCCAACAACCATGGAGGAGGGGTTGGGATTCACCTCTTATCTCCAGATCGCAGAATTCGCCATTAGTCTAAAATACATGGTAACCAACAATGAGTCCGAATATGAAGCGGTCATAGCAGGGATTAAACTGGCATTGGGGCTCAATGTTGGACATTTGGACGTCTTTACCGATTCATTATTGGTGGCAAATCATTTTTCTGGGAAGTATGAAACTAGAGAAGAGACGATGAAATTGTACGCTGCCAAGGTCAAAGCACTGGCTGAGCACTTCAGTTTCTTCGACATCACCCAAATCCCGCAAGATGAGAATGGCAAGGCAGATGCACTTTCCAAGTTTGTCAGTTCTTCGGAGATTTTAGGTAAGAAGCGAGTTACATTATTTGCCACAGACAAGACTTCGATCGGAATATTGAAGTATAATAGCACTCCTGCGAGAGTGGAATACATAATATCTATTCAAGAGGATCCTTCTTCGAAGAACGAGATAATGAAGTATCTACGGGAAGGGATACTCCCGATAGATCCGAATGCGCGTCGCATAATGCAATATAATGCTTATAGGTTCACAATTCACAATGGAGAACTTTATAAGCGCTCGTTCGAAGGCCCATTGCTCTGTTGCCTGACTCCAGCTCAGGCTGATTATGTACTGAAGAAAATCCATGCTGGATGTTGTGGAAATCACTCTGGGGGAAGGGTGTTGGCCCAACGAATTCTGCGCCAGGGACATTATTGGCCAACTTTACTAAATGACGCAACTGCTTTTTTTTTCGGCGATGTGACAGCTGTCAGTACCACGCTTGTCTTATTCACAGACCTGAACAACCGCTGTAACCCCTCAACGTGGCATGCCCTTTTGATCAATGGGGAATCGTTATCGTGGGGTCGCTTCCGGTGGCCAAAGGTCAAAAAATATTTATGGTGGTGGCAGTAGAATATTATACCAAATGGATCGAAGCAGAAGCTATGTCATCAATCACCGAAAATAACATGATTGATTTTATATGGAAGAATATCATATGCCATTTCAAAATCCCTCGATATATAGTATGCGACAATGACACACAATTCACTGGTAAGGAGATCAAGTCATGGTTTGCGGAATTGCGCATAACGCACAACATGACCTCAGTCTAACATCCACAGTCGAATGGACAAACGGAATCCACCAACAAGACATTGAAAGATTACCTCAAGAGGAGGATGAATGACACTGGAAAAACCTGGCCAGAATAGCTTCAAGGAATACTATGGGCGTATAGGACAACTCCAAAGTCGTCGACATGGGAAACAACTTTCGTTATTGTTTACGGCACTGAGGCTGTTCTGCCTGCCGAGATAGGGATGCCGACACATAGGATTCACGATTACGATCCTGAACAATCTACCCACTTACGTCAAATGGATCTGGACATGATAGGCACTACAAGAGAAGATGCGCACCAATACACCGTAGCTTTTAAAGCAGCAATGGCAAAAAGCTACGACAAAAGGGTCCAATTCCAAAATTTTGAAGTAGGTGATTTGGTCCTAAAAAGCATAGCAGCAAAGTAGCACATCGGGAAATTGATTCGAACCAAAATGGGAAGGGCCTTTAAAGGTCATACAAGCCAGTTCACGAGGCTATTATTACTTAAAGACTATGTAGGGCATAAAGCTAAAGCGTCCATGGAATGTAGAACATCTTAGACGCTATTATGCATAGAAGTAGAAGCAATACGGGCATAGGCTAATAAACTGTATGAACAACGAAGGATTGAGTCCCATGCAAAGACAGGGAAACATAGGCACCTCGGTAAGAAACCGAGCCCAACCCTTTTCAAATTATAAAATGTCTCTATCAATCTATATGAACAGCGCATGTGGAGTCTTGTGGAAATCATGTTAGAAACCCAAATGAGGAATCAAGGGGATCGGTAATGAAAATTAACCTCTCATGCACGATAAAAACGTCATGACGGAGGTACGCTTGGCCCAAAAGCGGTCGTACGCAAAAATTAACCTCTCATGCACAGCAAAAGCGTCATGACGGAGGTACATTTTGCCCCGAAAGTGGGTCGAACGTAAAAATTAACCTCTCATGCACAGAAAAAACGTCATGACGAAGGTACGTTTGGCCTTAAAGCGGTTGAACGCAAAAATTAACCCCTCATGCACAGCAAAAGCGTCATGTTGGAGGTACGTTTGGCCCAAAAATGGTCGAACGCAAAAATTAACCCCTCATGCACAACAAAAGCGTGATGACGGAGGTATGTTTGGCCCAAAAGCGCCTGAATGCAAAAATTAACCCCTCATGCACAACAAAAGCATCATGACAGAGGCCCAAAAATGGTCGAACGCAAAAGGTCACCTCTCATGCACGGTGAAAGCGTCATGACGGAGGTACGTTTGTTCCTAAAAGCATACTCGATTCATAAGACTCAATAACAGAATACAATGCATTCAATTGATATGCAGTTAAAGATAGAGAAGATGCGATTAAGCAAAAGATTAGAATCAGTCACTGACACGCCAAACTATACAGTAAAGTATAGATCATAAGACTATGATATCAAGCCACAAAATCAGTTTCCTAAGAGAGCCGTTACGGGAGTGACATGCAAAAATTGTTTAGTAAACAAAAAAGGCCGAATATCATCAAAATGGTATATCTTAATATCGCTACTCAGCGGACGACTTGGGAGATTCGGAACGAAGGACAAGACCCATTGAATGGGCAAAATTGGCACATTTTCCCTAAATCTGATCCTCCGTAAGCACCAGTTCATCCTCTTGCGCCCAGCCTTCAGGTAACACAACTTGTTCTCCCTCCAATGTATCACTTAACGGCCCGCCAAGTTGATATATGCTGGGGGGAATCAGGTTCTGGTCCTTAAGTGTTTGTTCAGATACTATAGCATCGAACGTAACAGTTCTGATATTTCGAGGGGGGATACATTCCAGTCGGCAAAATAATCGTTGGTCTTGGAATATTTGACACAGGCAGGACCCATTTTACTTTATCTAGCACAGCAGCTGGTACTCCCCGAGAACCAACAGTCCTAGTAGGACTCGAAAGAAGTATTGTAGATCTGACTGCGGTTGGGGGCGTAACTCTTGTAGGAGGAAGATTGAGTTCATCATCGCTGTTGCCGAAAGCAGCATGAATGGCATCAGCAACCTTCTCCGATTCAGTTCAGGAATCATCGGCAACGCCGACATCCTTATCTCCCTATCTCCAAGGCGGACTCGTATTTAATATGCCAAACTCAGGCACAACCCCTCCCTTACGACCACACCATAGATCGTAAAATGGATTGCCTGGCTTTGGAGCGCGATATTCCTCATCGTCATCGTCATCGAGTTCTAGGATTTCCATCATGGGACCTCGGCTAAAGTCCAACATATCTTTTTGAAAACCCTCCCTGAGATATCCGAGATAATCCGCTTGATCGACGCCAAGCTACATGCCATATTTCATATCTGCGGCACCGTGAAGCAATTCTAGCAACTTATAGACACGACTCTCCATGAAGGACTTGGCAACAGAGCACTTATAATTCTCTGATTCGAAATATCGCGCTTGACGAACAAAATTAGCTAATGCCTCATCGGCACCAGCGTTCAATGTAAGAGAAGAATTCTCTCGCTTCAGGGAGTCATTTTCTCTCTTCAAAGCGGCAATGTAGGCACGCAACGCTGCAACACTGTCTTCAGATTTCTTGGCTATTAACCCAGCCTCATGAGCATCCTGGACTGCTTTAGCAGTGATTCTCGCTGAGTTCTTAGACCGCGCTAGCGCAATGCGTCGACTGTTATTACTGCTACGAATACTCGCATTTATCTTATCAATAACGGAGTTATGTTGATCCTGAACCTCCATCAAACCACTATAATCACGGCACAGTCGGTACACCACTATTGCCATAACAGCAAAAAATAGACGCCCAAAACGTGCGAGATCAAGATAACCGAGCTTATTTACCACGGCACCACGGTCCAATTGAGGCCACATACCCTTCATAATTTTGTTTAATTGTTCCTCGCGCAACCGAAAGCCCGACAGCTCTATACTCAGTGATTCTGAATTTCTCGTCATTTAGAAACTCGTAACTCGGCCTACTTCTGGAGGATACATGCCTTGGATTCCCGGATGGTCGGGGCCGTTTGCGTGCCGGCGATGAAACTTCTCCGGCCTCGCGGGCAGACTGTTACTCAGAAGCACGCCTCTTTGCATTAGCATACCAATTTTTCCCCCTGAATGGGAGGAGCCCCCGGTAAAAGGTCGCGGAAAACGTCCGAAATTGGAATTCTCAGCATTAAATCTCGCCAAATTGGCAGCAATCCTATCATCATTTGCATAACACTGCTCCATTAGCCAGATTTGGGAACTTGTCCCCACCTTCACGTGACCACAACCGATAGTTGGTGTCATCGCTAACCTTAGAGGGACAAAATCCCCGTGCCTCTCAAAGTTGCTCACTATGGGCAAGCGGGTGCCAACACTCACGCCGCCAAGCCTGACCGTAGAATGATCAAGTGGTAGTGGGGTGGAATGACCAACACCCCAGTTCTCAGATATGCTCCCGGGAGGCCTAACTACGAGTTGAGTTATTACAGTAACTCCCGCGGACCCTCCCGCAGGAACGTTATTTGCTGACTGGCCCACATTCGACAAATTAGCTCTGTCGGTTCTCTCTTGAGTTTCGTACATGTTTTCGGGCGATACAACTGGTTTCTTATGACTCTCGGACTTCTTCCTCGCCATTAATAGATTCGGGGCAGGAAGTTACTTTATCTCTAAGAAAAAGAAAAGAGAAAAATAAATTTTTTTCTCAGTATCGAATCGTCAGGATTCGATCCTAACGCGTAAATCAAATTCTGGAAATTCGATGATAGTAGATCGAATTCGGACGATTCAATATTGGCAGCAGAACGAACAAGATCTCTATTTGGAAAGAAAAATGAAAATGAGCTGGAAATTGGGCCCTTATATATAGCCCCACCACCATATTTCTCTAATATTCGATACAGTTGCATCGAACGGGGCAAATTCGATGCATCTAGATCGAATCGACTAGATTCGATACTGACTCCTGAATACATCGAATGGCCATTCGATCTACTCCCCGATTCACTTATCTATAGAATTAATAATAAATAAATGCAGTCATGCGGCTTATATGATCGGGGGCATGATTTTCGACACAAAAAGCTCAAGTCTCATTGCTTGGAACCCGATCTTTGTTCAAGTCTGCCTTCCAATCGGGGGCATGATTTTCGATGCAAAGAGCTCAAGTCTCATTTCTTGGAACCCGATCTTTGTTCAAGACCGTCTTTCAATAGGAGGCATGCTTTTCGACGCAAAAAGCTCAAGTCTCATTGCTTGGAACCCGATCTTTGTTCAAGATCGCCTTCCAATCGGGGGCATGATTCTCGATGCAAAAAGCTCAAGTCTTATTGCTTGGAACCCGATCTTTGTTCAAGACCGTCTCCCAATCGGGGGGCATGATTTCAACATTATCAAAATCGCAAACAAGAAGGGGCAAGCCAGACATAGAATTTTATGAGTTTGGCATCCGTTCTCTAATCAACAACGCCTCCCAAACTGGGGGGAGGGGGGGACTATATGATAGGGGTATTTTAGGAGGCCCAATATGAAGATTGGGCCGGCCTGCGAGGAAAGGCCCATTGAAATAATAGACCGAACAAGAGAAATTCGATGTAAAAAGAGCATCAAACGGGCTTGATTCGATCTAAGAGATTGATCGAATCACCCCAATTCGATGCACATCTAAAAGCCTCCACTGGGGTCGGCGGGACGGGGTCTATGAATACCCCATCTTTTGATCTTCTCAACATTCAGTCAATATACACGATACATCATACTACATCGAATCAGCCGATTCGATACACTTTTTGGTTCAATCCTCAACCTTGTTTGACACAGTCTACTTTGACCTTGACCAAGATCGAACTGTACCTATTAGAGGCTCACCAGCTTTGGACTCACGTAATTCGATACATTACAGGTTCGATCAACAGTAACATCGAATCGCTCTGATTTGACACATATAGATCGAACGACGACGATTCGATCTACCCAGTCTTTTGTCTAAATAGGTTATCGAGAACAATTCAATACTTGTAATAGATAGTAGGTATTCCGGACCAAGCTAGTCCAGTTATTATAATAGATTAGCATTATTTTGGCATTGTCAAGCCTATTTGTAATTGTTTCTGATGTATTATAACTCTGACAAAATAAAACCAAAATATATGATTCATGAACATCTTGGTAACATAAGTTATTCAAATGTGGGAGGGCTGCTATCTTGGTAACATAAGTTATTCAAATGTGGGAGGGCTGCTACGTTCAATCAAACCCAAGTGAATCCAAGAAAGAAATGAGTGAAGCACTTTAAGAGGTATTTTTGGCTTAAGGTCTAGAATGAGTATTCTTTAGATTTAATTGTTGAATTATATATTTTTGCTTTAAATCCTATTAGTACTCTTATATTTAATTGTCGAGATATGGCTAGTTTCTTTGTGATTACTTATCTCTCGTATGATGGCTCTTGTCTACATGGCTAATTGGCTATCTTAGAAATATATTGGAGTCAAGACTTGAACGGCTACTATTTCCTTCTTAGTCAACGTTGATGCTACAGTAAAATTTCCGAGTGGAGTGGAAATGTTTTTGTTAACTTATAAGGAAAACGGGGATACTAGACCCAACCTATTTGCGTTTTTGCGATGTTGTACCCAACCTTTGATTTTTGACCACGCTGTACCCAACCTTTCATTTTTAAAACATGTTGTACCCAAACTAACTTTACGGCAAAAAAACGTCATATTCTGATCTTGTGACATCAGCAATCCGATTTGCACGAGGGCAAAATAGTCATTTCATTTATTTATAATAAAAAAAAAACAAAAAAAAAGACCACCCCCCCTCCTTCCCCGTCGCCCCCCCCCCCCCCCCCCCCCCCCCCGCCGATTTGCAGCGGCGTTGCTTCAAATTGGCGGGGTGGGGGGGGGGGGGGGGGGACGGGGAAGGAGGGGGCGGGGGTTGTCTTTTTTATTGTTTTTTTCTTAAATTTTTTTATTTTTTATTTTTGAGTGTAGTACCCGGTTTTACCCCTGCAAATTCCCAATTTTGGCCGGAAAATTAGTCTAGGAACAACATATTTTAAAAATGAAAGGTTGGGTACAGCGGGGTCAAAAATCAAAGGTTGGGTACAACATCGCAAAAGCGCGAATACGTTGGGTCTAGTATCCCCGTTTTCCCTAACTTATATGATAAATACCAATATTACGAAAATATCCCTCTACGATAGTATGAGGGTGAGAGACACAAAAATTGCGTGCATCATTTCTCTACGATAGTATGACGATAAGAGATACAGAAATCGCGTTCAGCGTTCCTCTACGATAGTATGCGGATAAGAGACACATAAATTGCGTTCAACATTTCTCGATGATAGTTTGAGCGTAAGAGACACATAAATCGCGTCCAGCGTCCCTCTACGATGGTATACGGGTAAGAACCACTATTATAATACAACTATGATGTCGTCCTATAAGCTACGATGACCCTTTATAATATAAACTACGATAGTTTTCGAGCAAGCACGCTACGTTAGTCACATAATAAACAATGGAATCAAAGACTGAAATCAGGGATAACGCAATGTGCTAGAATTCGTTGTTAATCAGAAGATATTGTGCTATGTTGCACGAGTTCGGATACGGAGGTACGGGTACGGTACGGATACGCCGCTACGACAATTTTTAAAAACAGCCGATATCGATATGCCAAGGATACGTCTATATATAATAAATTATTAATATTTATTATATGTATTTTTTTAACATAATTTGAAACTTAAACAAGAAAAATTGAAAATACAAAAAAAAGGTTTAACATTAAAAAAAGTCATGCATCAAAACTAAAAGAAAACATACAAACATGAATTATGAGTCAACTAACAAGTTAAACAACAAGTTAACAAGTTTGTTGTAATATTACAAAATCAAGATGTTCGATACTCGACAATTAAAAAAGGTGAGTTAATAATAATGTTTTTAAGTAATTTACTTTCAAAATTAAACTGAACATCAATAATTCACAATCTACATTGCTTTTTCACTAACTTATTCGACAAACAAATATCGGATACGTATCAAGATTTTTTTAATATTTAAAAATTAAAGGATACACAAACAACGTGGCGTATCGAATACGTTAGTACTGGTATCTATATTTATATCTGAATCAGGGTCGATATGTATCGGATACTGCATAGCCGACTTAGTATCGATATCGGTGCATCACATATATCATGTCAACAGCCTACACTTAGCCAAATTGCATGGAAGCCACATGTCAAACAGAATATATAGTTTCTTAGCATGTGTCAGAGAATTTTCCTATAAATAGAGAACCTCTTGCTTGAGAAAGGCAGGTTGAACACAACCAATTGAGCACTTATGTTCTACTCCTAATTAGGTGATAAAATGCTTAGCTCTAATTTTCTTTGTGCAGTGCAGCTATATATTTGGTTTTGGTTTTGTGGAAAAAAGGGGAAAGTGAACAGAAACTTTTTTAAAAAACTTAGATGGATCAAGAATATTATATATATGAACATATCCAGAATATTATATATATGAACATATTCTGTGAGATAAAATATATTAGTTTTTAATATATTTATATGAGCAAAAAGTGAGCAGAGTGTTAGTACGAGCTTCTGTCTTGGGGCTATGTGCAGTTTAGTAATAAGAAACAACGATGTTGTTGGGTTGTTGCTCATGGAGACGATGCCTGATGAGTTGAGTTTACTGCATGTTGAGAATTACCCACTAGGGACGCAAATTTCTTAAAGAAAGTTGTGACATAAGCCGTGCCTCAGTCTGACGTTAAACTTTACATTCGACGTGGAATTGAGGTTATTTTATTTTATTTATGTTTTACTATTTCAATTTATTTGTGAATTATAAAATTGAGGAACAACAGCTTTAAGACATTTTTGGGGCCTCTTATGCTATCAGATGAATATGATATATCATGAATATAATTGATTAATCTTGGAGAAGTTAATTTCATGAATTCATACATTCGGTTTTATCGGGCTATGTACACTCCCCATAATTTGGTGAATACTAACAGCAATATAAAATAGGGATAATTCTATCAAACCCCCCAAACTATGGTACCTTTTACCGGACGAGGTCAGAACTTTTATTTTAGCATCAGTGCCCCATAAACTTTAGTTGTTTGTTCGAATTTCTCCATTTTCTAGTTTTTTTCAATTCTTCCACCAAAAATTACCGAAAAAATTATTTAAAGTTTGACTAAAACCTTCGTCTCGATGAGACGGTTCCAATGGTGGTGACGGTGATGCAAAATTCAAAGTTATAAGATGGGAATTCTAATTTAAGTGAATACACTTAAATTAAATTTCCCGTGTATTGGTTTTGAATTTTGCGACACCGTCACCACCATCGGAACCGTCTCATCGAGACGAAGGTTTTAGTCAAACTGTAAATAATTTTTTTGATGATTTTTTGTGGAAAAATTGCAAAAAACTGGAAAATGGAGAAATTCGAACAAACGACTAAAGTTTAGGGGGCACTGATGCTAAAGTAAAAGTTCTGACCTCGTCCGGTAAAAGGTACCATAGTTTGAGGGGTTTGATAGAATTATCCCTATAAAATAACTGTTAATATGAACTAATACAATATTGTTTGGCTAATGATGTGTTGTGAACAACTAATTATCCTTGGGATTATTTATGAATTATTTGGTTGGGCAAGTCCAGCCAAATTAAGTGGTGGCAAATATATCATGGCCGAGTTAGTGTATGAGAGAAAACTCAAGTATTTCAGATGTCAAAAGGAATGCGTAAGCTGCATACAATTATGCTTCTGAAAGTGCAAGTGTTATGCCGATGTTAGAATAACATTATGATCTCAATGTTAGAGTAACATCAAAAACATAAATTTTTCGTACAATCCAGTTTTAAAGTTCTTAATTATTATTCTGCATTTATTCACTAACTAACTTGGTTCCACAGTTGTAGTTATCCTTGAGTCTTATCCATGAAACAAACTTAACATAGGTTGATCGTTCAAGTTTCCATCAAGAGAAGTTTACTTAATTAATGTTGAAAAAGTCAATCGCACAACTTAAAGAAGGAAAGAAGTGGAGTTCAAGTGCAACTAGAAAACATTCAAGATGAGCTATGAACTGAAGAAATAGTATTTTCTTAGTTAGTTTACTAACAAATGAACTGTTATTCAAGAAAGAGTGCAAGATCTTTGAAGATGAGTTCGACTAGGGAACTTGAGGAATTATCAATGGTGTACAACACACCTTGAAGACCAAGTCAATAACCTATATATAGATGTGAAGTACATCAAGACAAGAACGAGACAAGAGCTAATAAATCCGAGAGATTAGATCATTAGTTGGTGAGTGTTGTCTTGCTTTTTGCAAAGTTTGTGAGTTGCTGAATTAGTTCTAGGTTTCCAGTTAAGAAGGCAATTATTGTATGATTTGTTGAGTTCGAACAATTTGAGAGTTATGAGCTTGAGAATTGTGAGAAACATCTTTGTTAAACTCTTGTGATATTTTGCCTAAGGCTCGGAAGATAATATTAATATATAATCTTCTTAAAATTGGTGTTCTTTATTTCCGCTGCAATTTACATTATGTGATCATTGTTAAAGCAACATTGAGGTGTTCATTTTTAGTTTAACATCAAGATTACAATGTATCAATCTCGACCCACATTTTCAATTGGTGTCATTGCCAAGCACCGATTTCACTGGTGTTTGGAGTTGATACAACGAGATGGACAACGTAAATCCTAATACTAGCAGACTACCAATTTTGGAAGGACCAAACAACTATGCATATTGGAAGATTCGACTCTGAATTCACATTAAATCTATTGATTTGAGGGCATGATAATCGATACTAGAGGGCTACACCATACCTTACTTACCAAGAGATGTAGATGTCTATTTGGTACCAAAGCCTAAAGCACAATGGACAGTAAATGACATTACTCTTTACAACTTTAATGAAAGAGCTCTCAATGCTATTTTCAGCTGGGTAGGTAACCACATGTTTAAATTAATTCAAACTTGCAGCAGAGCTAAATCTGCATGGGATATTCTTGAATTGCATTGTGAGGGAGATGTTGCTGTCAGAGATTCTAAACATAGAAAGTCGCTTAGGAACTTTGAAAAATTTGAGATGGGTGAAGATGAAAGCATTGACAGTTATTTTGAAGAACATCTTGATATTGCAAATCAATGCCAAAAACTAGGATTTGCAATTACTAAACAAGCTATGATCTATAAAGCATTTAGAACAATGTCATCTAGATTCACCTTCAAAATTATTGCCACGAATGAGTCAAGATATATTGCCAATATGGAGTTTCAGGCTTTGATGAACACTCTTAAGGAATATGAATTAGAATTTCTTGCTAAGACAAACAAACGACAAGTTGTTGCCTTACTATGATCTAATTCATAAAACTGTGATAGTGATGACGAATATGAATTGATTTCTTCTAACTATGGTAATATTACCAAAAGATTCAGTAGATTGAGTAAAGCTAACCCTTGTTATAAGAAGTTACCCCATAAATTCATAAAATATATGGCATCTAAAACAACACCTCAAGATGCTGAAAATTTGAAAGATGTCCAGTGTCATGAATGCAACGGGTTTGGTCATTTCAAAAATGAATGTGCTAACACCCTTCGATCAAGAGAAAATTCCCATTGGATTTGTGTAAATGATTTTAATGAAGTTGAATTCAAAAATGGATCAAGTGCTGAAGACAACTCATTGGAGATCAACACTGCTGCGCTCTACACTAAAGTTAACTGGACAAGACAAGATTCCCAAAACTTTTATGGGTCCCAATGTTACTCTAACATTCAGGATCCAACACCAGAACAAGATATTTTCTTTGGGAATTGGAATGAAAATAATTATTGTGTTAACTCTGATTTACTTTCTAAATGTGATGAATCTAACTTTGAATGTTTTCATGGCTTAGTTGATCTTGATGAAGAATACTACTTTGAAGGAGAAATGTCCCATGAGGAAATCATAGATGATTTAAAATCTATCTTCCGCAATCTTTTGAGAGAAAACCATAAACTCATCTTCTATCAAAAAAAAAAAACCATAAACTCATCAAAAGCAATGAAACTCAAAAACATGAGATTGAATGTTTGAGGAACATGATGAAGCTGTATGAGAGAGATCTTGATAAAACAGAAGCTGAATTACAAGAGGTAACAAAAAAACTTAAAAAGGACAATCAGATCATTGCTAAATGGAACTCATATACTTCCAAACTTGATGAGGTTCTGAGCATGGGAACCAATGGTCTTGGTTTGTTGAGAAACCTACCTCTGATGATACTAATTCTATCTACTTAAAAGTTGGTTTTGTCAAGGAATCTAAAACCTTGTGTTGTGCTCCTTTCAACACTATGAAGAGTATGACTACTTATATCTGTCAATATTGTTTTTCAACCTGGTCACATTAAATCGTTTTATAAGAAATATCTAAAAGTGAACGGAAAGAAAACAGTCACATTGCCTAATGTTAACTCAACAATTGTTTCTGATGTTAGCCCAACATTAGGTACTGGACATAAAGGTAGAACTTGATTGAAAAGTTGAAATCTCCTAAGATTAAGATTGTATTCAATGTGGTCTTTTCTGTTGTTTACTCTAACCTTGCAGGTAAGTGGTACTTTGATAGTGGATGCTCAAGACACATGAAAAAGAACAATCTTAAGCAAATGATTCCTCTCATTGTTGGGACTGTCACCTATGGAGGAAGCACCAAAGGAAGAATCATTGGGAAATGAGTACTGAATGTTGAAGGATTTCCACCTCTCAAGGTTGTTCTGTTGATTGATGGATTAAAAGCAAACTTAATTAGCATTAGTCAACCTTGTGATGATAATCTGCTAGTTACATTGATGAAGTGTCTTGTGATGTATATGGTAGTGACCATGTCTTTGTGAGGACATGTACAAGATCAAAAGACAACTGCTATCTTACTTAAGAAGAAACATAATGTTTCCATGCTAAAATAGATGAAGCTGCTATTTGATACAGGAAAGTGGGACATGTTCACTACTGGAAATTGGAAAAGCTCCAGAAAGTTGATAATGTAAGAGGTCTGCCTAAGCTAACTAGCCCAGGGAAACTTGTATGTGGAGACTGCCACAAAGATAAACAAACCAAAGATGTTTATACTCCCCTACAGGTACAAAGTACTACACCTAGAACTAGCAGGTGTTTTGGATTGCTACACATTGACTTAACGGGTCGAATTGAGATCAATAGTCTGAATGGTAACAATTACACATTTAAACTAATTTTCTAAGACTAATCCTTATTGTTAACCATGAAAAATAAATACGAGATTAAAGAGAATATTAGTCCTAAATATAGGAATTAATATCTGGACAATACTATTGTCACGAGTACTTTCGATGAGACGTACCCATTCCCGATGAGGAGGCCCTTCGGATGTTACCACACCCCTCGGTCATTGACCCGAAGCGGTATGAAGCAACACCCTAGGAGGCACTAAAGCGTCCCTTGGAAAGTCAACGATGAATAAAGAAAAGATATCAACGCGACTTTAGAAAAAGAGTAAATGCCGATGGATCCGTGCGACTTCGATATCCATCAATGTGCCAAGAGGGACAACAACGGACCCCGAGTCCCATAATTTCACGAGAACGAATCCTTGCTGAACACTCCGCAACTTAAACAGTCCTCGGAACATCACCCCGAAGGACGAATCTAAATAACAAAGCCAGATCAAAATACAAGAACAACTCGAAGACACGGTACGAGGACCTAGACATGAAAGCACTACTCTACGAGGACAAAAGAGCCCTCGGAGTCCAAGTCACGGGCTGAAATAACCCTCGGAGAACATATCTGGAAACTAATACATCATGATGAACCCTTATCGGAGCAACAACACCACCAGAAGAACATCCTAACTTATCCATCAAGCCACTACTCAATATAAGACCCCTCGAAAAATATAGTCCAGAAGAGTAACCCCTCGGAGATCCGAGGATCTATCGTAATAAGTAAAAATCATCCTAGTCAGCGCTTAGTATATGAAACATATATCTTATCTTATCTTATCCACATTTCGACACCTGTAAATTATCTCAACATGCACACCGACACCTGCCCCTAGAAAACTCTATATAAAGGGAGGTAATCTCATAGTTCAAACCAGGCTCAGACTTTTACACACAGTCATACACAAGAAACTTGAGAGTGAAGTTCAGTGAATAAAGGAATGAATATTCTCGAATCTTTATTCTCCTTTATAATATCATCGCTTTTTGAATCACGGGCAGGGCGTCCCAACCCTAAATAATTTAGTTAAATGGGTTATAATTCTAAACCTGTTAACAAAATGGCGTCGTCTGTGGGAACGTCATAGAATCTGTCCTTGAGCGTGTTCAATAAGCATTATTTATTATCGATAATTTATTCGCCAGTGAAAGTCTTCAGACCCGACAAGGTGATTCCGAAGAGACTTTGTCAAACCACCAATCCGAGACAAGAGATTTCATCAACGTTCCCCGCTCTGTCTTCGAGAGACTCGTAAAAGCTACAGCTCGGAGAACATCACGAGGATGGAGAAATTTTGAGAACCGGCCCTCTGAATCCCTCCGATGGAGAAATCTTCTTTTAGAAGAAGATGCACCCCGCGAATGATGGAGCCCCCCTGCCGTCTTCTGGCTTGACGAACCTCTGCAAAAATCACCAAGGTATGATAATTACGAAAGAACTCCGAGGAAGGGTCAAGGAGAAGAAATACCACGTCCTTTAGAATACCCTAGAAATGATGATCATACCTTGTGGGGGATGCTAGATGGCTTACGCAAAGAAATGAGGGACATCAAGAAAACCATGGCCCCCAAGGAGGATCCTACATTTAAAACCTCCCCCTTTATTCCCGAAATTTCTCTAGCATCCGTTCTTTTGGGGATACGGCCCGTCAATGTTCCCTTGTACACTGGGGACACTGATGGAAGAGATCCACAGGATCATATCCACCAATACTTGGTTGGAATGGACCTATCCTCCGCCCCCGACCATGTCCTATGCCGGGTGTTCCCCGTCACCTTCGGAGGACAAGCACAAGCTTGGTTTACCCACCTTCCCCCTAACTCGATAACGAGCTTCGATAGATTGGACCATTTATTCGTACGACAGTTTGCATGTAATCGGCGATATCCCAAATCTGCCACTCATCTCTTCACGGTCAAGCAGAAAAAGGATGAACCCTTGTGAGGATACATAAAACGTTTCACCGACGAAGCTTTAGATGTCCCAAATGTCAGTCCAACAATCCTAGCGGACATCTTAACATAGGGACTTCGAACATGGGATTTTTTTCGATACCTCATGGGAAATCGTGTCACGAACATGAACGAACTTATGCAAAAGGCAGAAGTTTACATCCTCATGGAGGAAGCAGAAGGCACGAAAAGGCGCATGGAGCATGAGGACAACGAGCACCGTGAGCGCGCCGAACGAGAAGGGAAAGCTAAGGAGAAAGGCAAGGAAGGAAAGCCCACCCAACGCAAAGATGATGGAGGTATGGTCAAATAATTCCTTCGGCTTGTACCGTTGCCCCCGATGACCATCGCTCCCCAAGAAGTGCTTAATGTGAAGAGAGGTAATGATGAGTTACATTGGCCCACACTGGCCAAATTTCCCAATAGGGAAAGGAACACGGGGAAGTGCTGCAAATATCATAAAACCGATGGACACACTACCGAGGAATGCACTACCCTACGCAAGGAAGTACTCCCCTTCTAGAAGCCGGATATCTGACGAACTACCTTAAGAGAATAATTCTGAGGAGCCCAAGTCGAATGTGTGGAAAAGGTCACGAAGAGAGCAAGAAGAAGAAGAAGAAGAAGAAGCGGCTCCCAACCACCGATCACGAAAAAGGACCGCGGAGCGCCATCGGTCTCGAGGGTGGACCACGGAACGTCGACGGGACTCCCGAGAAGGGACTACGGGGCATCATAATTTACCCCCTCCCCTAGACTCGTATGAGGATAACGCCCCGTCTGGGCCAACGATCAATATGATAGAAGGAGGAGATATCTCGATAACGCCCCAGGGTAAGAAGAAGAAATATCTGAAAGAGGCCAGACGAGCAGAACCAGGACTCCCTGTCTGCTCTGTTCAAGGGTTAAAGATGCCTAGTATCACCTTCGGACCTGAGGACCTCACAGGTATCCTATACCCTCACGAAGACCCCTTAGTTATTTCAGCCATTATCTACGGATGTGAAATCCAGCGGATCCTCATCGACACGGGTAGCTCCGTGGATGTACTCTTCTTTCCTACCTACCTGGCCATGGGGTTGAAAAAAAGAACAATTGGAGAAGGCTGAGGTCCCCCTAGTAGGTTTCTCGTAAGAAGCCTGTCATACCCTTAGAACCGTGACCCTTTCGATGTCATGGGGAGAGGGAGCCCTTCGAAGAATGGAACCCACCAAATTATGGGTGGTGGAAGCCTCGTCACGAACACACAACGCCATATGCGGAAGACCGTCCATCCGAACCTTTGAAGCCATCCCCTCTACCCTTCATCTTAAGGTAAAGTTTCCTACCTTTTCAGGTATCGGAGAAGTCCGAGGAAGTCAATCTAAGGCCAGAGAATGCCGCATGAATGCTATCCCCTCGGAAGAGGATGAACTCACCCTCAGGAATAATAAAAAGTGCAAAACTGAAGAACCATGGGTTCAACCCGTAGAAGAATTAAAGATGGTGGAATTGGTAGCAGGATGTGCTGAGAAGGAGATTAAGATGGGAACCCACATGGAACCAGAGATAGAAGCTCAAATGACTTCTATCCTCAAGAAATTTCATCACATCTTTGCCTAGGAGGGAGGACCGCCTGGGCGAATCAGTGACAAGGTATGTCAGCATTTTCTTAATGTTAAAACTGGGGTTAAACTGGTCCAACAAAAAAAGAGAAAAATGGGGCCAGAACGCAACAAAATTTATTCGGTCAAAGATACAACGACTCCTTAGTCTAAGGCAAATTAGGGAGGTTATATACCTCGAATGGCTGACTAATGTAGGTTTAGTCCCCAAACATGGAGGAAGGTGGAGGATGTGCGTGGACTTCACCAATCTTAACGAACCATGTCCGAAAGATTGCAATCCCCTGCCTAGTATAGATCAACTAGTCGACTCCACCGCTGGATGTGCGCTTTTGTCAACTCTAGATGGGGATCAGGGATACAACCAAATCCCGATGGCGGCAGTTGACTAGGAAAAAACTAGCTTCATCACCGAAGCGGGCACTTTTTGCTACTTAATAATGCCCTTCGAGCTCAAGAATGCGGGAGCCACTTACCAAAGACTGGTAAGCCTCATGTTCGCTGGCCTCATCGGGAAGACAGTGGAAGTCTATGTAGACGACACGATAGTTAAAAGTAACAGAGGAGAAGAACACCCCGAGGATTTGCGAAAGGCACTGGCTATTATGAATAATTTTGGGATGAAAGTCAACCCTAGAAAATGCTCTTTCGGCATCCGATGAGGAAAGTTCTTGGGGTTCATGGTCACGGAGAAAGGGATAGAAGTCAACCCCCAAAAGGCTGAGGCCATCGTGAGACTACCCACTCCATGGACGGTCAAAGATGTTCAAAAACTAATAGGCCGGATAGCCTCCCTGAGCCGATTTGTTTCTAAGTCAGCAGAAAAAGGACACCCTTTTTTTAGGATACTACGAAACATCAAGGAATTTCAATGGACCCCCCAATGCGAAGAAGCCCTCGAAGAACTAAAGAGTTATATGGTGAACCCACCTTTGTTGGTAAAACCTTCACCTCAAGAAGAGCTCTTCGTATATTTGTCCGTAGGAGAAGAGGCTGTCAGTGCCGTGTTAGTCAAGAAACAGGATAGGGAACATGACCCAGTTTATTATGTCAGTAAGACTCTCCTCGGAGCAGAAACTAGGTATACCCTAACTGAAAAACTCGTCCTAACTTTGGTTACTACAGCACGAAAGCAGCACCCATACTTCCTCTCCCACCCGATCACTGTCCTAACCAAGCACCCGCTGAGGACAATCCTGAACAATCCCGAGTCATCTGAAAGATTAATAAAATGGGCCGTGGAGCTCACAGAGTATGATATCTCCTACGCCCCGATGCCTTCCATCAAAGCGCATGTCCTAGCTGACTTTGTGACAGAATTGACGGGCATCGGAGCCGAAGAGAAGGCTCCCTTGTGGCATATCTATGTGGATGGTTTCTCCGTAAGTACACACGGAGGAGCGGGAATAGTCTTGGCGAACAAAGAAGTAGAGGAGATAATACTTCACTTCGCGTCCGAATTGACTATCCCTTATCCAACAATGAAGTTGAGTATGAATCCTTACTCATTGGGATGAGACTCGCTCGAGAAGGTGGGATGAGAAGAGTACTTATTCTTAGCGATTCACAGTTGATCGTACAACAAGTCAACGGTTCATACGAAGCCAAGGATGAGAGAACGCAAGAATACCTTCGGACGGTCCATCACAGGCAAGAGTGGTTTGATGAGTGTAAGATAATCCAAATTCCCCGAAAAGAGAACTAGGAGGCGGGCGCCGTTTCTAAAATGGCCACTCAAACGGCCGCCATCCATACTCGAAGGATCACCCTACTCCATATCAATGAGTCCGAGAAGACCGAGGGCAAAGAAGTAAATGCCACTATGGATCCCTCATCCAGTTGGGTGACTCCAATCAAAGCCTACTTGCAGGATCCGGAGGGTTATTACACGAACAAGGCCGTACAAAGGATAATATCCAAGAAAACCATTCGATACTTCCTCAAGGATGGAGTATTATTCTGAAGGACATATTCTTGCCCCCACGCCCGATGCCTAAATGAAGAAGAAGCCCAACTAGCTCTAGCGGAAACTCACGAGGGGACATGTGGAAGCCATACCAGCGGCGAAAGTATGGTAGGGCGCTTGATTCGGCAAGGCTATTACTGGCCCACGATGGCTAAAGATAGCAAAAGCCATGCTGAAAGGTATAAACTGTGCCAAGCTTATGCCCCGCGGGTCCATCAGCCCGCTGCCCCGTGGGAACCTCATCTGACCCCTTGTCCGTTCTCCAAGTGGGGCATAGATATAGTGGGTCCACTCATCCCCGACGCCGGCCAAAAGAAGTTCCTACTCGTAGCGGTTGCTTACTTCACCAAATGAGTAGAGGCAGAGCCCCTAGCCTGAATCGCCACGGGCGCCATCGTGAACTTCCTATGGAGGAATATCATGTGCCGCTTTGGTGTCCCTCGGAACCTGGTAAGTGATAACGGCCTGCAATTCACGAACCAAGAGTTAGAAAAGTGGTGTGACCACTGGGAAATCAAACACCGCTTTGCCTCGGTAGGATACCCCCAGGTAAACGGACAAGTGGAAAGAACCAACGAACCCTCCTGAAGAACATGAAAGCCCGACTCGACTGGCATAAGGCCAAGTGGGTTGAAGAAATACCTGGCATACTGTGGACCTACCAAAGCACTCAAAGCACCGCCACAGGCGAAACTCTTTTCAGCCTGGCCTACGGGTGCGAAGCAGTCTTACCCTCGAAAGTCTCCATAGAGAGCTGGCAAGTCCGAGAATACGAGGAAGTGACCAACAGCTCCAACCTAGCTCTAGCCCTTGATCACCTCGAAGAAAGGAGGGCACGAGCCGCAATCCGGATTGAAGAGTACAAATCCCGAATGTCACGATACTACAACGCTAAGGTAAAACCTAGAACTTTTCAAGTTGGAGATTCAGTGATAAAGCGGGTCGGGGCTTCCAAGAACGTATGCAAGCTCGATCCTCGATGGGAAGGACCCTACAAGATAGCGGGAATCGTCAGACCTGCGACCTATATTCTCGCCAACTCCGAAGGCGCAGTGCTCTCTAACACTTGGAACTAACTCAATCTTAGAAAATAATATGCTTGATGTAATACAAACAGTTTGTATATAAATAAAAAAAGTTGTTTATATATAAAAGGCTCCCTTACAATACAAAAGGAAATAAGGTTGCCCGACAAAATGATGACTCTATATGTAAGTCATCCTAGCAACCTAACCCAAGGGACCATTTGATACAAACAACGAAGCCCCACACATTGTAGGTATATCGGACCGTATCCTATACAAAGGCCCTTATACCAATTAGAAAACCCTTATACAAACTAAGCGCCTCCCATCGGGCGCTTTCCTTCCCTAATAAGCCTACAACGCTGTTTCTCGAATAGAAAAATAGGATCATCAACGACCACCGTCGGAACATCAGAATCCCCGATAGTCGAGGGAGGAGCTTCTGCAAAAGCCTGGCGAATACTGAGTTCAAGAATAACCAAGCCTGAAGAAAATCCTGGCAAAGCCTCAATCGCATCTCGGCACAATCAATAGCCTATACGGACCAAATCGTGCATCTCACCCTGAAGAGACTCACGAGGGCTAGATGGACCCACCACCTCCAACACTGCCTGGACCTGGCCCATCACTAGTGCCACCTCGTGAGTACGAGTTGTCTCTAGCAGCTGCTGATGCGCCACGTCTCTCTCCCTCGTGGTGCGTATCAATGGCTCGTCTGAAAACCGTATTTGGTCCCTTAATTCATCCGTCCTCTTCTCCAAACCCAATACACGGGCCCTCTCAAGCACCAACCGACGCTCCAACTCCCAAGATTTACTTTTGCAAAACCCCATCGTGAACTTCCCGAGTGGCCTTCTTATCCGCAGTCAATTGGGCTATCTCTTTGTGAGCTTCAAGCAAAACTCTCTCCAACTCATCCTGACGGCGATACACCAGGTCGGGATCAGAAGAATACTCTCCTCGGGATCCAATGGCGTTCAAAACCATATAAATCTCCATAACGTCAGTCTGTCAACACCAAGAGGATAACAAAGGTTAGTGTTAAATAGAATAAATGAAAAATTTCTATACCTTGCACAAATCTCTGCAGGCCATATCCTGAAAACTGGATAGAGGAAAGGTCCTCATTAATTCACAATCCGGCGCATTCAATAACCCGCTAAAATAATTCCGGTCCGTAACTGAAGAGGTGGACGAAGGAACGGAATCACCCTCCCCGAGGGGACGGATCCCTGCAAGAAGAGAATTTCCCTCGAGAGGCGGGCGAGCAACGCGGTCAGGACCTTCCCCTAAGGGATGAGATGCACCATGGACAGAGGAAGGAAAACCCTCCTGCACCACGTTCACAACACCTCCTGAAAAAGAACATGATACCATCTGAGGTATCGGAAAATCCATTCGAAGAAGAGTGGCAGTGGGATCCTCGGAGACAACAGGATCTGAGGGGGCAGCGGCAAGCAAAACCTCCTGATCTCTCCTCTTAGAGGAAGGACTCGTCACAACTTCAAAGCTTAATTGATCAGAACCTCCATCCTCCGAAAAGGCATACCTAGTACTTAGTGTTTGTGTTAAAAAGACCTTATCGAAGGGCCTGATCGCAAATGTATGCATCTCCAAACCTATCGGAAAGACAAGAACACTATAAGCTCGAAGCAACAAAAAACACCCCAAAAAATACAAAGACAAGAAGAGAAACTTACGAAAAAAGAAATTACGATAAAGCGGCTGAACATGGAGATTGAACATCTCTACCCCCTCTTGAAGGCCCGCCAAGATCAAAGACTGAGGAAACTCCAAGAAACTGCTTATATCGTAGGTGCCCTAGAATAGCCCAGAACGGAACAGTACCTCATCCTCATGTACTAAGGTCTCGGCGTTGGGAGTAACATATCCCAAACCCCATCAAAGAGGTACTCTTTATAACTCAGCCGATTGGCCCTACGGGCGAACAGAAAAGAACCTCCGCCTCCAATCCCCTCTACGAGAACGCGGGTTGGATACATGAGTGAAAGCTCTACTGTTGTCCCGATAGGCCAAGCTGAAAAAAGGAAGGCCACCTGTACAAGGGCGCAATGCAAAAATAGCCCATACTCGATGAGGAGACATAGGGAGGTTCAAGAGCTCGCAACACAGGATATACCCCACCAAGTGACGGTAGGAATTTGGCGTCAACTGACTAGGGCTTATTTGCCAATACCTGGAGAGGGTTTGAATAAAAGGGTGGAAAAATACCCGCATCCCACACCGTACCTGTTCGCAATATACAGTCAAAAATCATGAGGGGAGATCATAGGCCATATGCTCAGAATGCGGGATGATCACATCATACTTGGCATAATCCAAATTATATTGAGCAAAGAGGGTCATAATTGATCCCTCATGCTCGTTACTCACGGCTGTCCCCACACGGCTTTGGCCCATTAACTTTGTGGGACTCACAGGAAGCATATCAAGCTCCGAAGACTGATCCGTCAGGGTATAAGACCCCCTACCCATAAACACCTCACGGATGTAATTCATCCTGCGAGACTCAGCATTCACAGGCCTTGCAACGGCTCCCCTTGAAAGGCTTCCCAAGAAAGCCGTTATGTCATTGTCTAGACTGTGTTGCCTAGAAGTAAAGCTATCCTAAGAAGCATGTCGAACCCCTAACGACAACGGAGGGGTCCGAACCGAGTTCCAAGTGGAATTGTGAGAAGAAACGGACCCTCTACCCCTATAATGGGGGGGCATCATCCTGCCAAGTAAGTTTTCACTCCTTCTTTAAGATTAGCTGTTTAAAGAGAGCTGAAGTACAAAAACTAACTACGCGAAAGTTATAAGACAAATTTGCAAGAAAATTAGTGAACCCTTTATCTGGAACAAGTCTCCTTTGGAGTGAGCACAGCTTTGTCTACTGAACGGACAGTGCATATATATACTCTTAACTTTATTCTTTAATTAAGAATTAAGCTAAAATGGGCATGTTAGGAACGCATGTCAACAAGATTCTCCTACTTCAGAAGTACTCACCCTTAAAATTACCATGCATGCCGGCACGTCATGCTTACCATCAAACTTAGCCGACAAGGATAAAATTCTATCCTAAACTCTCTGAATCTAATATAAATCCCACATTAAAGGAACGGGAAGAGGAATGAGAGGTGTTCAATATTCATGAATAAAGTGACAAATAGGAAAACAAAAGAAAACAAGAACGAAATAAACTGTTCATTAGTAAAACCCGAGTAGTCCTCGGATAATGACCATACATTACGAAAGAAGTAGAAGACAACGAAATCAAAAATTTACACATACTAAAATTAAAAACAAAAAAAATAAAAGTCCTAAATTAGGCCCCCGTGGTTGAGGGATGCTGAACTGAATGCGAGGAGGTCGCCGCCTCCGAGGGAGGATTCATCGGAGCCAGGCGAGAAGTTGGTGACAATACCCCTCCGGAGCCACTGGGCCTCGGACTCGGACTGCTCGCTGACCGCATTGGAGAGGGCGCTGGAGAAGCCCGATGAGACAACAAGCCATTGAATCTCTCAACAAGGACGCGTCAATTCTCGGAAGTAGGCATCTTCAGCCTACGAATGTCAAAGGACTTGGAAAAGTCCACATCCGACCGCACTAATGGCTGCGCCAGCCTAGCACACTCCAAGTAGCCCCATAACATATGGCCTGTCAAGAGCTCTTGAGGTGGCCTATCGGAAGACTCCGAGTGCTGTCGAAGGATCTCTTGCTGAGCGAACTGGACTGCCGCGTCAACCTTCGCTTGCACCTCCTTGGGAGAAATGGCCTTAGCCAACTTCCCCTCGGCCGACTCGGCCCGATCGGTGAGCTAGCCCAACAACCCCTGAAGCTCTCTCTCCCTCGCCAACTCCTCTCCTTTCTTCCCCTCGAGAGCGGCAATCTGAGCCCTAAGAGCCTCCTCAGACTCTTTCTTCTCCCTCTCCAAAAGAGCAATCTGGGCTTTGGAAGCCTTCTCGGTCGCCTCCACCCGCTCGTACGCGGACTGAGCCCGCTCCATCATGAGGCGCAAACCCTCTTTCTCCTTCTGAGCCTCCTGCCAGAGAAAGTCGAGATCCGAGATACTCGTGCGGAGCACCTCCTCCATCATCTTGATCTCTTTATCCTTGGACATGAGGGACGCCACTTGTGCCCAGAGAATTTTTACTTCTTCCCCCTCCTTTCGATGCCCTTGTTCTACCGCAGCAGTTGCGTCCCGAATATTCCCGACCTACAAAAAAGAAAGAAATGCATAAGGATCTAAAACGGATTACCTAAAAGATGGATGAACAGAAATAAAAAAGGGAATGAGTCAAGCTTACCATGAGAGCCATCCAGTCGAGACTCGTATGCATGAAATGAAACCCATCGGCGGGGGATGCATTAGAGGAGGCAAAGAAACGAAGAATCTCTTGAAACGCTCCCTCCAGAACCTACATTGAGGGCATGTCTTCCAGCTTACGAGGAGCCACCGGAGTCTGAAAAGTGAGGCACCTCAGAGAAAGGGTGACGGGGACATGACTCCTCGGAGGAAGGATCCCCGGAGTTAGAGTCACAACCTCGGAGTCGATAAACAATGCATGATGACCTCCAACAGCAGTAGAAGGGCTCGCCTCACCAACCAGTGAGCTCAGTATCTCTACCTTCACATCCTTATTGTCGGACGACAGGTCAAACTCCTCGTGAATATCCTCAGAATCACCCAACGAAACCTCTGGACTGGGATTGAGAAACTGTGCCAAAAAATCCTCCTCTGCAAAGACAGTATATATATGTAAGGAGAGAAAATAGAACCAGAACCATCATTGAACAATAACTAGGCAAAAAAGAAAGAGGTGCGCAAAGAATGCTTACCAAAGAGAGAAGAGCCTTCTGCCATCGGAGCCTTCCCCTTATCCACGATATCTGCACTGAAAATGAGGACCTTAGTATATAAACAAATTCCTTTAAACGATTTAGAAAATTTTATTAAGGACCAATGAAAACTCACCATGAGGAATGGACTCGGAAGTTGTCTTCTCCGAGGATTCAGGAATTACCGGAGGCACCGAGGTAGGAGCTCCTAGTTCACGAGAAGGAGTTGGCGACGGGTCTTCGGAGGAAAGAATCACCAAGTCTGGCGCAGGCTCCTCCTTGGCAGCTTTCAAAAAAGAACTGCCATCGGATGCGGGTCCCTCCTTCGAACCCTTAGAAGAACTCCCGGTGTTATATGTTAGGACCTGCGCCAACACTAGAGCTAACTGAGGAACCACCTAGGTAAGGGGAACGGCATCGTATATTACGCCATCTGCTCCGATGATAAAAGGGGAGTGGTCCTCCTCTTTCTCCTCCCTCGGAGGCATGTCTGAGTCCCCGGGTACATCAACCTCCTCATCAGGAGGATCCTCCTCCTCGGGAGCATCGGAGGTACCACTCAAAGAACGAGCTGACGAAGTTGTAGAAACCTTTGACCTCTTCCGACCACTTGGATCAGGGACCGAAGGACCGGGATGCGAATAGTAGTTCGTTAAAATGTCCCCTACATTACAAGAAAGCAGATAAGTATCTTTTAAACTTATAATTATGTAAAAGAAAAGACAAAAGACAAGTATAAAATTGCTTACCGAAAGGAACCAGCGCATCGGAGCTTAGAAACAGTGGATTCTCAATAGTGGCATCGGTAAACACCACATTCTGTAATCCAGACATCTCAAATAACATCATGAAGTCCTCCGACTTCTGTGAAATTACTAGAAATAAGCTTACCTCCGGATCCAAAGTATATACTGGAGCTTCACCCTCCCTCCAATCGAAAGGCATATCCCACTCTCTCACTATAGGCTGCACAAAAAAGTATTTATCCTTCCATGTGTTATGAGAGTTGAGTGACCCCTCCAGAATCTTCTTATTCTTAGCGGTATCCCGATGGTGCAAGTGATAGAAAGGCCACCCTTCGGGCGAAATCACCATATCAAAGATGGCAAAGAAACGCTCCACGCTGCAGTCCAAGCCATTCACATGGCACCAAAACATAAATATGCACAAGGCTGCAAACTCATTCGGAGTCAGCTGACTTAGACTTATGTTGCATGGCTTGAATACATCACAGAAGAAAGGGGGCATAAAATATCACCACCCAAGCTTCATTTGTGCAAAATAAACGGTGAGCCAGCCATCGGGAGGATTGCACGCCCTCTCACTCTTTTTCGGAATCTGGAAAGTCATATTTTTATTGAAGGCCCCCAAACTCTTGAACAAAGCAGACACTTGCCCTCGGGTAACAGTACTCGGAATCCCCTCAATCTTGTGCAAGTCACGGGCGACAGGAACAACATGCTTTTTTGATTTAGAAACCCTATCCTTCTCGAAGGGCCCAACATTACCCTCTTCCGCCGCCCCAGAAGTGTCATCTCTTCTTTTACGAGTACCCGCGGCGGGGCCACCTACAACAATACCCCCCGTAACCGCCGGCAAATCGGTGGCGGGAGTGAAGGCTACGGCTCCCGAGGCGGAAGCAGCGGTGATAGAATCAGTAGAAGTAGAGGAGGCCATCGTGCTTGATTAACAAGGGGAGGGAAAGTATTTGCAAAGACTTCTTGAAAAGGATATTGCGAAAAGGAAAAAAAGAGTTTTTGCGAAAAGTTAGAGGAAGAAATTGCAAGATGGAGAGAAGGGGGGGAGAGGAATTGCTCGTCAAAATTTTGCTAAGTAAGGAAAAAGTAAAGTGAATAAGAAGAGTGAAGGAGATGGCTATTTATAGCCGGTAAAAGGCAACGGTCGGATCAAATTTAAAAGTGGAGCGCGTTTAACGCTCCACGTAACTCCTCCACTTGACACGCGCCGCTCAGCACGCTAACGGCTATCGGGCCGTTGAAATTTGACCGTTACCAACGGTAAGATATTTTGAACCGCATCAACTAGTCAACGGTTGTTACACCTCCACCTTCACCGACCGTAATAAATATTCAGAAACCGCTGCTCACTCGAGGACAATGCCCCCGAGGGTAATAAGGTAATTTCCATATGATTCGTTTTCAATATTTATAAATATATGCGCACCCCCTCGGAAAAATACCAAAAATGAAAATTGAAAGGAAAAAAATAAGAAAAAGGCCCCTTGCCTCACAGAGGACACGAAAAATTTCCCTCGCCTCTACGAAGGCGATCGAAATTTGGGGGGGCTAGCGTTAACCATGAAAAACAAATACGAGATTAAAGAGAATATTAGTACTAAATATAGGAATTAATATCTGGACAATACTATTGTCACGAATACTTCCGATGAGACGTACCCACTCCCAATGAGGAGACCCATCGGATGTTACCACACCCCTCGGTCATTGACCCGAAGCGGTATGAAGGAACACCCGAGGAGGCACTAAAGCGTCCCTTGAAAAGTCAACGATGAATAAAGAAAAGATATCAACGCGGCATCGAAAAAAGAGTAAATCTCGATGGATCCGCACGACTTCGATATCCATTAATGAGCCAAGAGGGACCACAACGGATCCCGAGTCCCAGAATTTCACGATTACACTTCCTTGCTGAACACTCCGCAACTTAAACAGCCCTCGGAACATCATCCCGAATGACGAATCTGAATAACAAAGCCATATCTAAATACAAGAACCACTGGAAGACACAGTACGAGGACCTAGACATGAAAGCACTACTCTACGAGGACAAAAGAGCCCTCGGAGTCCAAGTCACGGGATGAAATACCCCTCAGAGAACATATCCAAAAACTACTACATCATGATGAACCCTTATCGGAGCAACAACACCACCAGAAGAACGTCCTAACTTGTCCATCAAGCCACTACTCAATATAAGACCCCTCGAAAAATATAGTCCAGAATAACAACCCCTCAGAGATCCGAGGATCTACCGGAATAAGTAAAAATCATCCCAGTCAGCGCTTAGTACATGAAAGATATATCTTATCTTATCTTATCCACATTTCGACACATGTAAATTATCTAAACATGCACACCGACACCTGCCCCTAGAAAACTGTATATAAAGGGAGGTAATCTCATAGTTCAAAACAGGCTCAGACTTTTACACACAATCATACACAAGAAACTTGAGAGTGAAGTTCAATGAATAAAGGAAGGAATATTCTCGTATCTTTATTCTCCTTTATAAGAGCATCGCTTTTTGAATCACGGGCAGGGCGTTCCAACCCTAAATAATTCAGTTAAATGGGTTATAATTCTAAACCTGTTAACACTTATTCAATTTAATTAACTAATCATCATCTCTTTAATTAAACTAAACTAATACTTTAATTAATATCTAAACTAATACTTTAACAACTAAACTTACAATTCTAAATTTTAAACTAATCAATCTTCAATTTAATCTAACAATTACACAATTAAAATAACAAATAAACATAAAATTAACTAAACTAATAAAAATTAAACATGTTATAACATAAATCGAGAATAAAATCGAAACACTAAGAATTTTTCAACGAAGCTATGGGCGGCGGTGGAGGAGTGAAGCTATGGGCGGCGGTGGAGGAGTGATCCGGCGGAGGGAAGGCGACGCAGTCGCTGATACAGAGTGTCAGGCAACAGCGGGGCGGTCCCTATTGAGTTGTGTGGTCGCTTTTTGGCGTGGAACAAGTCTGAAACGAGGCGGGTCGCGCGGAGAAGAGAGAATAGGAGAAGAAGAAATGGAAGCGAAAAACTATTATATATATATATATACATACATATATTGAGCATCAACGACCGTAGCGCGATCGCTGATGGCCTCCCTCGGCGGTCCCGAGGAAGGCGCCCAAAATTAGGGTTGTTTGCCCTAATTTGGGGCCCAACTTTTGGCCCTAATGGGTCAAAAGTTTCGAGCCATTGATTGGAATAGTCTAGCCAAACGACTGAGAATGCGTCGCGGTCGCTGGGCGATCTCATAAGCCCATCAACTGTGACGCGGTAGTTTAGGGGCGGTCTCAAAAACCGCCCCAATCTTGTAGCGGATAACATTAAGTAGGATCTACGTAAAGTAGAGACTTCTTTTTATATGGTTTTAAACATGTGAATCCTTTTTTAACGAAAAAACACACATCATGTAGGATTTTTTTTGGATACATATGTTGCTGGCATTAGTGTTTCACCGTTTACAATTAAAAAAAAAAAAAAAAAAAAAAAAACCTAAAGTTAACATTATGAATATCGTGCCAAAGCCAAACACTTATTGGGCGTCTCCGACCATCCTATTTGTAAATTTTATAATGTGAAGTTAAACAACTAGAGAAAATGAAAAATTGTATCTTTTTCTCGATCGCATTGATCACGAATCACGATAGACGATTTCTTTATTTAAAATCTCTAAATCCGCTTTGAAGTTGCGATTTTGTCCCGTCACGTGTTACATTTAGTTTAGTTTTTCTTTTACTTGTAGAACACAAAATTTTACAAATACGTATGAGCATACATATCATGTACATCCTTGTATGTACGTGAATCATGGGTTTTTGTAGTGCTGTTTAATTTCATGCTTTTTTAAATATTAGTATGAAAAAACTAAATTTTACATGTGGGCAATGTATAGATATAAAGGTAAATCACTTGTCCGAACTTTAAACTTTAGCACTTTGTACCTGATAAATACAGTGCACGAGCTCCACGCATTTCAATTCAAGGTTGTTGTCATTAGTAAGCAACCTTTCGCTAATGCCAATCTAATCTTCCACAAAACGAAAACAACCTCTTCTTTTGTGCATAATTAATTAGTTCAAATTACGTTTAGTGGTGATTGGTTGATTATGTGTTCAAAACAGGCACTAACAGTACAACTTGATCACTTGTCCGATCCTAATCCCATAATTAAGGTTTAGTAGAACACTGACTGAATTCCTCTTTTTGTCACCAGTTTGGGTAGAACACTCACTGAATTGCCCCTTTTGGTCTTATTATTGAAAATATATTAATTCCATAAATAAAATTCAGGGAAGCTTAATTAACTGGTCCATGCATCGTTGTCGTCCAAATCATACTTCATTTAGCATCTTATGATAACAGATAAGCTTGAACTGAATGAAAACAAAGTGCTAGCTAGCTTGCTAGGAACAAGACAAATTTAGGGTTCCATTCTAATTATGGAGTGTAACACTCATAAATAAATAAAGCAATTAACTTAGGAAACTGTAATTATACAGAACATTGTTGAAGAATTTAATTAATTTGGTGTTGAGACCAAAATATTAATTTAATTATATTAGAATTGAGTTCAATATAAAGTGTGGCATAATATATTTATATATATTAATAGCCAAGAGTTAGAGGGTGTGAATGATAATTTGCTCACCTCAAAGTTTTATATATAATCCCTACATAGATGTTTTTGGAGAGGACATGGTTTTTGAAAAGAAAAGAAGGATGTCTTTAAAGCTCAAGATAAAACCATCATTCATATCAAAATTCTTTTGTGCATAAAACCCATAGCATAATCATTTGGAGTTCTGCAAGTATCGCTAGTGTTCGACTGAGGGGATAGTATAGCGCTTCACTTGCTATCTCGGGAGAAGGACGTTGTACCTTGGGAGGTCAATGTCGCACGAGGGCTTGAAGCGGTAGCCGCGGCATAGTGATCTTAAGGGGAAGAGGCTTGCTTCTGACTCGTCCACTATAAACGATTATTTAATCGTTTGAAGTTTTTTTATCACCCTTGCATATTTTCTAATGGGTGATCTTTTATGTTTATGTTTTATAAAGTTTATTTATTTGAGTTATATTTGTATGAACATTTTCATGTTTATGCTCTTGTTGATAATATATGCTTACATGTTTATTTTATTTATGTTATAGAAATCTGGAAATTGTTGCTATATTTATACACCGGTTCCAACAAACATAAACATGCCAGCCGGGTATATCGATTGATTATATATATCTATGAAGGAAGTACGATCTTCTCCAAAAAGAAATAAAGAAATCCATTTGTTTAAAAATTAGAAACACATCGAATGTGAATATTACGTAATGTTTAACATTGAATAATTAGTATAGTTTGAGTTAAGACGTCACTAACTTACTTGAAAATTATAAGCCGTGGAACAATAGTTATTTAACCTTGAATTACATATGTCAATTATTTCTTCAACAAGGCCCAAAAATACTTTTAATTGGACTAAACCGAAACAAAAGCCATACAAGTATTTACAAGTTCGTACAACTACATCTTTTACAAATACTGTGAAATATATAAAAACGATCTCGAAACATGCATTGTGATTTGTTTATTTTTATTCAGCGGGTTGTAGTATTTTGATTTTACTAAAATTTCCATTGCCCATGACGTGACGAAAATTAAGCTTTGAATACGTCACATAAACCGTAGTACATTAAGATATGTCGAACATTAGATTTTTTTTTTTTTGGCGAACAGACTGAAATCTTCTCTATATGTTCTAAATATTTGCCGAAAAATAAATTGTCACCGATGGGAAGTACTTTTGTATTTATTCATAAAAATGGTATTTTCTTTAGAAAAGTTTTGAGCCTTTGATCCTAATAACTTACATTAGGCATGATGGCCAAACTACCTTTTCCCTACACACAAAGTCTCGAATTAAGATGCAACGTGGCGTGGGCTTCTTTCAAGAAAACTCCAGTACTTAAATATTGTGTTATGTATGGGGAACTTTTTACCTAACATTAATGTTAAAATCCACACCCCTCTTTTATGGGCATGAGTGTGGGTCCCACAACACTTTTGTGGTGTTGTGGGACCCACACCCATGCCCATAAAAGGAGGGTGTGGGCTCTAACATTAAAGCTATGCAAGAAATTTCGGAACTTCTTACCTAACATTAATGTTAGAATCCATACCCCTCTTTTATGGGCATGGGTGTGGGTCTCACAATACTTTTGGGTGTTGTGGGGCTACACCCATGCCCATAAAAAAGGGGTGTGGACTCTAACATTAAAGCCAAGCAAAAAATTTCCCTGACTGACGTGTGTACATAGTTAATAGTTAGAGGGTAGGCTCAAGCACTTCCAAACTCACCTGTGACCACCACGTGTCATGTCCCTTGCAACAATTAAAACCATCCATCCACGTTTTCATTGTGTGGATAAAACCGCGTTTGCTTGCAGCGTCACGGGTATTACTTAGCTTAAATTCGCTTATTCGTTCATTTTGGCCCAAAATATTCGGTATATATTATTATTTTACACATTTCGAGATAATACCACATTTTAGGGGATGAAACTTACATAGACCTGGTTCATAGTGAGAACTATGGACCATGTGGTCTTAATTGGTCAAGGTCTCACCTTCAAGTCACCATCATAATTTAATAAATAAGAAATTGAATAAATAACTTTTCAGAATTAGAATTTGACCCCATAAGTAATCTAAATTTTCATTATCAGGACCCCAACTTGGGAATAGTCCATTACGACCATATCAGGCCCAGCATGCTTCCGTACAGAACTTATAAAACATAACCGTAAAGATACCTTCTTTTGACCGTACCACCGTCGGGTATTCTGCCAGGTTTTACGAAGACTCCTCGCCCTCAACCACTCGATCGCAACCGATGGTTCTGCAACAGCTCCTTCAACGGTAATCAGCACAACCCTGGTTCGTTTCCTACTCCGGGTGTAAAAGGCAACTAAAACGGAATGTTTAAAAGCTCAACTTCGACATACTCAAGCGAAAGCAAAATCTATATTTATTTATGTGGAGATTTATTCATTACAACACACTCTTATCTCCTTAGAGAGGAGTAACTGGTTTTAGCTACTCATAGTAGCTAACTTCCTCTCGTACATACACTCAAAACAGAAATTTAAACTATTCTATAGACACTCGTTTATTTTGCAGAAATGAAAAATGCTCACACTATTACAAACTATGCTTCTCTCTTGTTTATAAGAAAACTCAAGAAAATGTTCGATGTCTTTAGCTTTCTTCAGCTTGTGAATATATAGGTGAAGATCCGAATTTGAAATGCGGATTTCAGCTACATCCTGAAACTTTTTCTTCCACTAGCTTAGTGGCCTGGTCCTCCTGTCATTTTAGTGGAATCTTTTCCACCGCAGCTTGTTGTCTTTTCCTTCCCACTATAATAGTGGTCTGGCCCTCCACTTATCATCATGTCGTTGTAGTGGAGATGGTCCTGAAGCGATCACATGGCTACTTTAGCTTTGCCAGCCGTAGTAGCCCACTTGCCTGTCCCACGCGGCATCTTTCCTTGTCGCGTCTGGTCCTCTTTGTCGTTTTCCCCTTTGTCTCGTTTCATCGGGAATCCTTTACCAAAGAGGGGTTCCTTCTGATCTTGACACTTGGGACAGATCCTTTCCTTCCACTGATCGACGTGTGCCATGTTGCAGAATTTTCTGCTAGTTTCAGCCGTCGATGGAATCTCGTTCTTCCACAATGCTCTTCGTTTATTTTCGAACATTGATTCAGCGAACCTTGTGGTGGTGTTGGTCATGCTGTTTAGCATGAACGTTCCCTTTTCCTTGTCTTGGAAAATCTTGAATGCGTACTTGACTTTGTCCATCTCTGTGAGACAGACCCAGAGTCCCCAGGCTCTCCTTGTTGTAACGTCGTCTTCTGAGAGTGGGGAGACTAACATATGTCCTTCTGGTGGAGGCTTGATGTAGTCCAGAGCTTTCCAATTGGGTCTTTGAACTTTGATAAAATGAAAACATGGTAAAGACCCCTTGCCTGCGATTTCTGGGGCTGCGGATATGAACTTCATTTCAAGAACATCGCCCCTTCCTAGTGTATGATTGTTTTGCCATGTTTCATACACTTTATTCTGGATCCATTCCGGTAATTTGGCAATTTCCGGGAAGCTTGGTGATTCGGTAAAGATTGAGGCTATACAGCCAAAATCAAACCATTCTCGTGTCTGCTCGGGTTTTGATCCAGGTAGTATCCAAACCCTTGGATATTTTCCTGACCAATCAGCAATAGTTTTTCCAGGGACAAGTCCCATCCTCGTGTTTAATCTTTCCCACGTTCTCTGATATTCAATCAAAGGTGGGGTTTTCTCGTTTTTGTTTTTCTTAGATGATCCCGTTTGGGGTCTAAGATTAACCTCGTGTTTTGATTCCTTTGGTATTTCTACCTCTGGATCATCTTGCTTCTGGCTCGTTGATTCTTTAGGTATTTCTACCCTTGAATCGGCTTGCTTATGGCTCGTAGATTCTTTAGGTATTTCTACCCCCGAATCAGCTTGTCCTCGGGTGTTTTCCTCGAAAGGATCACCTGCTGGTCCAGTTTTACTTGGATCATCAAACTCGTATGTGTTTGCTTGTAATTCCACTTCCAGTTTTGAAAGTGAAGCTTCTCGAAATAGTGGAATCGCGAGGCTATCCCACAAACTCGTACTACCCAATAAAGTTGCCTTCATTGAGTTTTGAACCTTAGAAAGGTCCCTTTCTTGTACATGACCTGAAGCCTGAGTATTGATTGCCAGACCTTCGATCGCCTTGCGGAGCTCGTCCAGGTTATCCCTGTGGTGTCTCCATCTCGTGAGGATGGTATCGGCCTCATGTACCTCCATCCCTAGTTAAGAAATCTGCAAGAACGTTCTCATGAGATTTAATAACTTGAATATCAAAATTATAATATTGACATTCAGCTTGCCACCTTAATAACCTAGCTTTCTCGGGTTTGCTTTCAATCTTATTTTTTAAGAAAGCTTTGACGCTAGTGTTATCAATCTTAAGTGTGAATTTTTTGGCTAGTAAGAATAAAGGCCATTTTTTGAAGGCCCTTCGAACTGCAAAGAATTCCTTCTCGTTGATGTGCCATCTTGCCGCCTCATCTTTTGAAAAGAGGCCGCTACAGTATCTGCATGGCACTTCTCCTTTTGGCTCGACTTTGGTAAAGACCGCCGCCCACCAATGGTCGCTTGCATCCATATACAGTACCAAATCATCTTCATCATTTGGTATTGCGAGCTTGGGGAGATCTTGACAGATAGCTTTAAGCTTTTGTACTGTCTCCTTGTGTTCATCCGTCCATCTAAACTCTGCATCCTTTTTGAGCAGTGGACTGAAGATCTTCCTGTAACTCGCCAGATTGTTAATAAACATTCCAGCAAAATTAACTAACCCCATAAAACTTTGGAGTTGTTTAACTGTTTTGAGATCGTCGGGAAAATCACGTACCTTTTCCACCAAATGATTTTGGAGGATAATACCTGACTCGTCGATCTCGACCCCAAGGAATTCGATCTTCCTTGTAAGAATCACTGCCTTCTTTTGTGACAGTACTAATCCTTCTTTGTGACAAACATCTGAGAATATTTCCAAATGTTTGATGTGGTCTTGGACGTTCTTCGAGGCGATGAGAATATCATCGACGTAGACGAACATGAATTTGAAATAATCTTTGAAAAGATTATCCATTTTCCTCTGATATATCTTGGGCGCATTAGCCAATCCCATTGGCATGACATTCCAAATATAGTGACCTTGCGGTGTGGAGAAGGCTGTAAACTTCTTACTTTCTTCATCCATCTTGATTTGGTAGAAGCCTGATTTGCAGTCAAACTTTGAGAAAACTCTCGCGTTCTGAACGCAGTTGATCAGGTGCTCTCGGTTCGGAATGTAATATCCGTCGAACTCCAAGATCTTGTTGATCCCTTGGTAATTGATCACCAGTCTTGGCTTTCCTCTCTTGATCTCTCCATGGTTCCTAACTAAGAACCCCGGACTGCTGTAAGGAGAAACTCCTGGTGAGATAAGCTTCAGATCCAGATGTTCTTTGAGAATCATCTGCATATCCTTTCGATCCTCCTGATTCATGAGGATAGGTCTATATCTAACCAACTCGTTTTCCTTTCCCTTTTGAACTCTTAAGGTAGCTTTGAGTTCATTCTTGTTCCACCATGCCAGAGGATCTTATTCGTAGTTCCTCTGAATCTTAGCCTTGACATCTTCAATTGAAATCTGTTCTTCATTGGTGATGTCAATATGAGGACTTGTTTCAAGACTGGCCTTGAGGATCTCGATCGTTTCATCTCTGATCCTTTTGGTCTTCTGTCCGCCCAAGCTTTCATTCCTAAGCTGTAGGATTGCCTTACCATACTTCCTCTGGTCTTGCATTTTTGGGTGTAGAAGTCGTCCTTCATCACCACGCTTGCTGCGAAATTGAATTGGCAGTTTGCGGTGAAACGCCTGCGTCAAACGTTGCACCAAGATCTTATGATCACAAGTGGTTGTGAGAATAAGACGTCTTGTTTCATTTTCCTGTGTAAAACGTTTGAACGTCTGTAGGAAATTGTTGCCGAGCAAGATATCGGCTCCGGTATCATGGAAATAAATTGGGGGCGTCTTCACTTTGTACCATGGGGTACCTCCTGCTCCACCAATTAAAATTTCTGCCAGTTTTATTCCTCGTTTGAAGATGATGATCTTCTTCGAGAAATCCCTTCCTGCGATCGCCGGTAAATCTTCTCCGATTTCTCCGGGGAAGACTCCTGGTTTTGCTGTGCAGATACCTGCACCTCCGTCAATATACGCCGCAAAATATTCGGCTCGATATTTCTCGTACAACATCCCTACTGAGATGTAGATTGAGAATGGACTAGTGGTCATTTGAGTCGGTATCTTTTCCCTTCCACCGTGAACTCCATTCCTTCCGGCACCCTTTCCCAAGGTTTGTGATCCTCGAGAAATTCGATTCCTAGAACAAGTTGTTCTGGGATCTTTCCTGCTCGTCCATTGATAGTGAAATCAAGTCCACCTAACTTTAGATTTCCTTGATATCGTCCAACAAACGGCTGCTTGAGATAATACAACGCGTCGCATGGTAATGTATTATCTATCTGGGCGACGTCGAAGATGACTTCGACTTCTCCCCATCCTCCTGGACATTGGAGTTCTCCTTTGGTTGTGAATTTCTTTGGTTCAATCACAACCTCCATAATTGGTTTCTTTCCCCAGGTGAGGCTCTGCATCCTGTTATCCCGGAAAGAGACCGTCCTTGGCTCGAATCTTTGGCTTGTATCCTTGCCAAACACTGGTTGATCGCGGATGATTAAATCCATTTCATGGATATGCGGTAGGCTGGAAATTTCTGGCCTGACTGCATGTGCGACCTTCTCAAAGATCTCCGGTATCTCAACAAACTCATTCCTTTGGAAGAGATCTGAATGGTGAGTATTTGAGAGAGCGTAGGAGATGCTATAAGTAATGGAGTAGGGTCGGTTCCCTTCCTTCATTAACTCCTTGTTTTTGAAATCCTGATGTAGAGTTAGGACTCTACTGAAATCTTTATCGGCTAGGTTAAAGGCGATCTTTGGATATATGTATATCGCCACCTTTCCTGCGAATAAATTTCCTGAAATACCTCCGAGACATGCATCTCGCAGGTTCTGGATCCTCCGATCAAAGACGGCAATGTCAATTGGGGAATTGATTCCTTCTTTGAACGTAGCTTTGAGCAGAATTCTAATGGCTCCGATATGCATCCATGACATTTTCTGCGCGACCTCTGGCTTGAGCCTTTTTAGTTCCTCTTTGATTTCGTTCATAGGAACTAGCTGCATCTCTATCACATTGCTGGTTAGCTCCATTGGGATAGCAATTTCTCCCGCGGTAACCTTGTAGATGATGTGATGTTTCCTCCTTCTGAAGCTTAGCTGAGCTAAGGTTCTTTCCATTTTCCCGATGGTGAATCCATCGTAGACTCTCAACTTTGGATCTTCTCGCATAATTCTCATCAAGGCTTTGTGAGAAATGCTGGTTTGTGAGAAAAATCCCGTCCTGTCTTCCTGAACTTCCTGATGGAAGATCTCCTCGTCTTCAGTCTGATTCTGATTCAGATTCTGAAGACTCATCAGGTCCTTCGTCCTCCTCATATATACTTTCGTCTGAAGGGATATCTTCAAACCTGTATACCTGAACAAGGTCCTGAAAGTAGACAGCTTCTTCGAACTCCGGCGTAGCCTCGAACTATCTCACTCCTCTCTTTTGGTTTTTAGGACAATCCGTTGAGATATGTCCTTTGGCCCCGCATGTCCAACAGTTGCAATCTTTGAAGCTTTCATTAGCACGTGTTTGTGCTCTCCTGAAAGTTCGCCTAACTGGTGGTCTGCTGGTGCTTCCTTGACTGGACGTCGTCCTTCCACGGCTAGGTCCTGGCCTCTGCCCTGATTTGTAACTCCGGGCCTTTTGTTTTGACCAGAATCTTCTTGGTTTCCACGAAGATCTTCTAGTGAACTTGCTTCTTCGTTCATAGGGATGATCCCTATGCTTCTTCTTCATTTGATGTCTCTCTGGTGCTCCTACGACTGTTGGAACGTCGTTATCGTCGCAGCAAAGCCGGGCTGATTTATTGATACGTTTCAGCCTCTTGAAATTCTTCTGAATTGCCGCCTTCTGGCACCATTCACTCAATTTGGCTTTGAGGAAAGACATCCTTTGAGCCACCGTGTCCATTCCTAAAGGAATATATTCTCGTAGCAACATTTCTCGCCAGGGGCTAGGAATTTTGGCGAAGAAAAGGGGAAGCGCCGTGTCTTCTGCAATTCGGCTCTTCCATCTGTACTCGGTGAACAGCTTGATGTATAGATCGACACTACATATGTCATGTAGCTCCAGGCTATACAGCGCTTGTTCGTATCTCTTGACTCTCTCCTGGTCACCTCCTCCGGTCTGGGGATCAACGAATTATCCTTCTCCGATGAAGTAGATTTTGAAAAGCCTCGCCATTCTGTCGACGATGTCTTTGAGAGACTCGCCAGATAGGACTCCACTTCTGACTTCTGGAGTTCCATGTTCCCATCCGATCTTGACCGATTCTTCGAGACTCATCTGTAACATCATGATGAATCCTTCTTTGTCGAGTTCGAGCGTCGCCGCCGCAATCCTCATTGCTGCTGCCCATTCATCAATCAGGGCTTCGCGATTTTTGAAATCAAGAGTATCCAGATTGAGCATAAGCCCGTACGGGTGGATTGGGTCGAGTTGCAATCTCCCGTAGGGTGTTCCATGAACATCTGGTCTTCTAGCTCTAGTTCTGGTTGGGATACGATTGTACATATTCCCTGCAATAAAGTCATGCTGGTGTGGCATGGCTTCCTCTCGAATTGGTTCTTCCCTGATCGGGTCTGGATTAGGGATGGAAGATCCGGCACCTTCGGTAACTGTTGATCGTTCTTGTGGAGGACCTTGACTTGGTACAATAGCACCAAACGTCTGCACGTTTTCCAGGCTGAGGCCGGAAAGTGATTCCGCCAGATCGGAAAGGTCTCGCCCAATCTCGAAGTTGAAATCATCAATCCTGAATCTGGACATGATTTCACTTTGTGCTGGGTTCTCCCCTTATCCGGGCTTCCAGCTTCTCGTTCGTGGTCAACTCTCTTTTGACCTGGACTGCTTTGCCTTTTTGATGCAATAAAGGATCCTTCCCGAAAGATGGTGGCAACCACCCAACCTTCCTTCTTTCAGCCGATCTTGGCATGGATTCCAAGTTCTTGACTCGTTGCTGGACATCTTGTAAAATTGCTAAGATCTCCTTCTGTCGGTGAGACATGGTTTCAAGCTTGTCCCTGATTTCCTGTAGATGCTCGGGCATATGGTATTGGTGATTGCCATAAGCCTGGACTGTCTTCTGGACTTCCCTGAGGTCCTGTGATAGCTTGGCGCTATCTGGCACGAGCTCGTGGAAATCTGGCAAAACTAGATTACTCATGAAGAACGGTTATTACGTTCAGTGATTAATCTATTAATCCTCGCAATACTAGCCAAGAGACCATTAACTCTCATGAATTTGACTCTAATGGCATGTAGATCGTCTGGTCTATAACTAGCTAGGTCATCTAACTTAGTTATCAAGATTTGGAGCTCTCGTTCAAGTGTAATACCAGGCATACTAGAGGCTTAGTATTGAACTCTGTTTATTAGCCTTTTTTAAGCTAATTTTTATTAGCCTGATTTGTTCAAGCCTGGTAACCTGTATAGGACATCTTTGTCCTGCTTGTTCCATGCTACAACGTAGAAAATCATGGTTCCTTAATTCTCTTTCATGGAAATTAAGGTATCTTGTTAGGGCGGTAATTCGCCCTTTAATACTCGTACATGAGTTTCCTTTCATAGGAAACCAAATCTCTAGATCCCAAATGTCCTCGAAAATTGGGACATAAATTTCTGGGTCACTCATGTTTATGAAAAACTCCTCTCATAAGGTAATAAAGAGTCGAAATAAATAAATAACCACATAAAATAAATAAACCATGCTCTGATACCATTTTGGATGGCCGAGATAATTGAAAATTTGACGAAAACTTATTGGGGATTTTATTATAATTATTACCAAGTGAAAAATCCGATTCATTATTCTTTAAACCTTTAGGGACTAATAGGCAAATATCCTGACAGATATGGACCGCATGGTCCATACTATTCATATGGACCTGGTCCATATAAGTTTTTTCCCATTTTAGGTCATACATTTGCATTTAACATTGCTTATAGCCTTCTTTTCTTCAATTTGACGGTTGCCAAATCAATGGTCAAAAAGCATTTTACATATCTATTCAACAAGTCCAATGTACATCTCAATCATTACGTACGTAATTGATCGAACTTAATTACTTGCGCGATGTTAATCTTTAGTGGTTTTCCTCGTCCTAATCTAATTATGCATAAAGAATTCCTCTTTATATCTATAAATTAATTTCCAGTATAATATACAAGTACGTATTAGATAGTATATTATTCTTGTTGTATATTTTTCTAGTTTAGAAGATTTGTGTCTATCTTTTCGTAAATATCTTTTGTATGTACTGTAAATATTTGTGATGATCAACTCTTATATGGTATCAAAAGGCCAAAAATATCTCATGCGAGATTCTTGATCCTACCATGACAAACCCTAGCCCCTCCGAGCCTTCTTCCCCGTCGGACACCACTCTCGGCGGCGGTCAGATGGATGGTTCTTCATCCAGCTCGTTGCTTCGTCCCGCTCGACTCGCGGCAGGGCCATCCGTCGATGGTCAATCGTTGATTCCGATCAACGCGCACCAGCAACTTCCGTTGCAACTTGATGGGAACAATTATGCATCTTGGCGTTCCCAAGTTTGACATTTGTTCTTCGGGTACGGACTTTTTGGTTATTTAGATGGCTCGACACCTTGCCCTCCTCTCGGATCCACTCCGGAAAGCATTGCGGCGCACACGTTTTGGATGCATCAAGACTCTCTCATCATCTCGGCTTTATTTGGATCGGTCCATGTCTCTCTAGCGAATTTCTTCTCCAACGCTAGAACATCGGCCGAGGCGTGGGACACCCTTCAACTTACCTATGCCAACCGTTCTCGTTCACGAGTTATGCAACTTAAGGACGATCTCAACTCTCTGCGACTAGGTTCTAAGTCGGTTACTGAATTTCTACAATTGGTGAAATCAAAGACGGATGAACTTGCCATCATCGATGGCCCTCTTAAGGATGATGACATTACCTTTTATGTCCTCAATGGTCTTGGAGCTGCCTATCGTGATATAGCTGGCCATATACGTGCTCGTGAGAATCCGATTCAATTTCTCGAGCTTCATGATCTTCTTGTTGGTCACGAGACTTACTTGCGCCGCCTTGAGTCTGACGCGTCGAACCTTGTAGCCACGGCCAACATGGCCTCCTGGCAGCCCCGTTCCCACCCCCGTGGGTCTTATCGTGGTCGTTCCGGTTCGAATATGGGGCAGTCCTATACAAAACACCGAGGCCCATCTAATGCCTCTCGTGGATCCTCCTCCTCTCACGGCCGCTACTCTTGTTCAAACCAACCGAACATCACGTGTCAGATGTGCGGTATCTATGGCCATGGCGCACGGACTTGTCGCAAATTTTTGCCAACCGCACAACTTGCCACATCTCCGTCGGGTCCGCCTATTTCCAATGCGGATTGGCTTGTTGATTCTGGGGCGTCTCATTCGTTGACATCGGATCTCCAAAATCTGACCGTTCATTACGAGTATGAGGGTCCGGATGAAGTCTCCACTGTTGATGGCTCAGGTTTGGCTATAACTCACACTGGTAGCTCTCGTATTGTTTATCCCGATCGTACGCTCATTCTCGATAAATTATTATGTGTACCTCATTCGCGGCGTAACCTTCTATTTGTTCATCAATTCACTAAGGTGAATGATGTCTTTGTTGAGTTTCACCCGTCTCACTTTCTTGTGAAGGATCGCAGAACAGGGACTCACCTAATTAGGGGCGCTTGCGTGGATGGCGTGTATCATCTTCGATTTCCGCATGTCTTAGGTTCGGCTGCTTTCATTGGAGAACGTGTTGCTAAAGGGTGCTGGCACGAACGTTTTGGTCACCCGTCCATGAAGATTAGTTCTTTTATTTTGAGCAAAAATAATTTACCATGTTTACCTTTTAGTACTTTGGACTCTGCGTCTTGTCGCGCTTGTTTTTTGAATAAAAGTCAACAGTTACCTTGCAGCATGATTTACAGTATATTTATGGTGATGTTGGGGGTCCATCTCCTGTGATTTCTGTTACTGGTTGTCGATATTATCTTATTCTTGTTGACCATTTTACAAAGTACTGTTGGGTTTACATGTTATCTGCCAAATCTTAAGTTCATAGCATCTTTGTGCAATTTCGAACACTTGTGAAAAAACAATTTGGTGCGCCTATTCAAAACTTTTACTCGGATAATAATGGTGAATTTACTGCTCTTCGTGGCTATTTTAACTCTAATGGGATTAGTTGGCTTACCACTGCCTGCACACGCCTCAATAAAATGGTTCTAGTGAAAGGCGCCATCGTATTATTGTTACTATAGGTCGTACGTTACTTACTCGTGCTCGTCTTCCACCAGAATATTGGGATTATGCTTTCCAAACAGCTGCTTACTTGTACAATCGGTTGCCTACTCCGGTTTTTCATCACAAATCTCCATTTGAGGCGTTGTTTGGTCGCACTCCCAACTATCTTCGACTGCGGGTCTTTGGTTGTTTTTGTTATCCCCACTTACGGCCTTACTTCTCGGGAAAATTGACTCCTCCTTCTCGGGAATGCATCTTTATGGGTTATTCTACCTCTCAAGCCGCTTATAAGTGTTTAGATATTGCTATGGGTCGCCTTTTTCTATCTCGACACGTGCGGTTTATGGAGTCTATTTTTCTGGGTATTCGGGCGCATGAAATTTCTATCGCTTCTATTGCACACGACCCTCCTGGTCCCATCTCGCCACCACTGCCCATCACATTACCCGCTGCTCCAAGTCCTTCACCTTCGCCGGTTCAGTCGGCCTCTGTGTCGTCCTCTTTGCCATCATCATCTGCGGTCTCTTCACCCGCGTCCTTATCGCCTGCGGCCCCCTCGGTCTCGCCTATGGTCCCTATTGCTTTCGCTTCGGCTCCGCCTTTGGACCGCACTTATCACATGATAATGCGGTCACATAACAATATTTTCAAGCCCAAGGTCATCAACCTTGAGACAAAATATCTGGTTTCTGGTCCCATAGAACCGACTTGTGCCACTAAGGCTATGGTCGATCCGCACTGGCGCGTCGCTATGGCAGAGGAAATCATAGCTCTCACTAAACATGGCACATGGACTTTGGTTTCCACTCCTTCTGATCATCAGATTATTGGGTCGAAATGGGTTTATCAAACGGCGTCCTTTGATGGTTCTATTGAAAAATATAAGGTCCGCCTTGTGGCGAAAGGTTTTCATCAACGTCCTGGGGTTGACTACAAAGAAACATTCAGTCTTGTCGTTAAACCGGTAACTATTCAGACTGTTCTCTCTTTATCTGTCATGAAGATTGGAGTTTGCGTCAGTTAGATGTCAATAATGCCTTTCTTCATGGAGACTTAACTGAAACGGTTTACATGACTCAAACGTCGGGGTTTGTTGATAAGGTGAATCCAGGGCACGTCTGTCTTCTTCACAAGTCGATTTATGGTCTAAAACAGGCACCCCGTGCTTGGTACTTGGCTCTCAGTGCTGCGCTTATATCCTTTGGTTTTTGTCAAACGAAGTCGGATTCATCACTCTTTGTTCTTGCTCGGGGTTCGATCCGTCTCTTTATTTTGGTCTATGTCGACGATAGCATTATTACGGGCACTAGCGACTCCATGATTTCTTCTCTTGTTCTTCAACTTTCATCCAAGTTTGCCATTAAGGACATCGAATCCTGATCGTTCGACTAATATGTGAAGATCAAATCTTGGGGATTCGACAGATGCAAGAAGCGGACAAAAGCTCTCAGCAGAAACAAAAATGAAAATAAGGTGGAAAGTGGGCCTTTATATAGCCCCACCACCGCCATCATTCTGAATTCGACACAGAACGGTCGAATGGAATCGATTCGATCGATACCTGCTAGGTCGATCGAACAACTGAAATTCGACATTGACCTAAGGAAGCCAAATAAAATTTGAATTCCACATATTCGGTATTAAGCGAACGATCGAATTCGGCCTATTCGTTTGCTCCTAAAATCCATTTTTTCTAAACCAGCACGATAATCAATGAGATTTGGCACCCGAACATATATATTACGGACTCCAAATGGGGGGAATATTTTCACACATGTGTGTAGCTACCAACAAAGTCAAGCCCGTGGATGCAACACGCAATGCGATAAGAGCAATAAGCTAAAGCACCACGAATTTGGAAGTTTAGAACCCGCTTTTGTACCAACACCGACTCCCAAATTGGGGGGACTATATGATGGGGGTATTTTGAGAACACCTAGAATGGTATTCAGGGCTGGCCCAATAAGGAAAGGCCCAATAAATTCAATATCGAATGGGGACTATTCGATCGATGCGGATGGTCGAACGAAGTCCATTCGATCGACGTGATTCGAAGCGCATCTAGGTCCCACGGGGCAGGATATATAAATACCCCGTTCCCCGACATTAATGCAGACATAAAATACTCGACGCACACTCACATCGATCTAATATAGTGATTCGACATTCATTCTGATTCAATTATCTTAAAGGTTCGACTTTATCCTCCAAAACAAAGAATTGAAACGTGCCCTTCGAGGGTCACTGCGTCGAATCAAGATCATTCGAGACTCACTGGATTCGACTCTAAACAAGATCGAACCACTCCAGTTCGATAATTGTGAGTCGAATGCCCACCGTTCGACCAAACCTTTTCTTTGTCTTAGAAGGTTGTTTAAACTTATTTTGTACTTGTAACACGTAGTAGGTGTTCCGAACCAAGCGAGTCCGTTTGTAATAGATTATCATTATTTTGTCATAGTCAGGCCCATTATAACGAGAAATAAGGTGTATTGTAACGCATACGAAATAAGACCACAATAAACAGGATGCAAATTTCTCTAGAATTTTTGGGATTGCCGCATAGAACACGAAATAGCAAATTATGTAGTTATCGCGCCTCCATTTCACTAATCACCGTTTTTTTGGAAAAAAATAATTTATATTCACATGCTTAGCGGTCCATATGGACCCAATAGGGACCGCCACTCAATAGTGACCATCTGACGGTCCCTACTAATATTCATATTTTAAAATCGTGATTTTATAATGATTTGAGGTGTCGCGTTGTTTGTTCAGTTCATAATTACCATTGTAATAGTTAAAATAACAATAATTACAACGACGTATTGTAAATCCAAAGATTATGTAGAGGGAACGGTCCACTTTGAAGATTCTTTTACTATAACGACAAATGTCATAATGCTTACAACTTATATATACACATATATAAGCATAATGATTAGTTGATCTAATGATTGAACCTCATAATCATATCTATGCTAACATTAGTGAAGTAAAGCATAAAAACGAATAACAACTACAACTAACCAGTGATGATTAGTTGTAGAATATGAAATATATGTTGAACGTCAATAACTCGCTCAATCTCATTCAATCTATTATTTCACAACTAAACTACTAGTTTTGCAATCATGTGTTACTTCAATTCACATGTTACAATGAAGTTGGTTGCTAAAAACCACTAACATATCGAAATCAATTCATAAAATCAAGATTTTAAAGTATGAATATTAATAGGGACCACCGTGCGGTCTCTGTTGAGGTAGTAGTAACCCCTTAGCGGTCCCTATTGATCCAACAGGGATCGGCTGGCGGTCCCTACTAATATTCATACTTTAAAATCGAGATTTTATGATGATTTGAGGTGCGTCGTTGTTTGTTTAGTTTATAATTACCATTGTAATAGTTAAAATAATAATAATTACAACGACGCACTGTAAATCCAAACATTATGTAGAAGGAATGGCCGACTTTGAAGATTATTTTACTATAACGACAAATGTCATAATGCTTACGTCTTATATATATATATATATATATATATATATATATATACACACACACATATATAAGCATAATAATTAGTTGATCTAATGATTGAACCTCATAATCATATCTATGCTAACATTAGTGAAGTAAAGCATAAAAACAAATAACAACTACAACTAACTAGTGATGATTAGTTGTAGAACATGAAATATATGTTGAACGTTAATAACTCGCTCAATCTCATTCAATATATTATTTCACAACTAAACTGAGACTCAATCTATTATTTCACAACTAAACTACTAGTTTTGCAATCATGTGTTATTTCAATTCACATGTTACAATAAAGTTGGTGGCTAAGAATCACAAACACATCAACATCAATCAAAGAAATTCAAATTTGAAGGATGAATATCGATGCGGTCTCTATTAACATAAGTGCGGTCACTATTTAATTTTTGTGACTGCGGGCGGTCACTATTTAATATTAGGGACCGCACTGTGGTCGCTAATTTCGTTTTGTGACCGCACTGCGGTAACTGAAATCCAAAAATTTGAAAATTTGGTGAAAATTTTAAGCAGGATTGAGGGGGAAATTTGAAAATTTCACCCTTACCTCTATATATACTCACCACCCTTACTTCTAATTTCATTAATCTCCAAAAAACACCCAACAAAAAAACACTATTTTCTTCTACAACAATTTTTTTTTCTTCTTTTCTTTTTCCAAATCCAAAACAAAAATCACCAGCACTATCTTCTTTTCCAACAAAAACACTTATCTTCTTCTCCAACAAGAAATTTTTCTTCTTCTCTTTTTCCAAATCCAAAATAAAAATCACCAACACAAACTTTCTTTTTTACACACAATCTTTATTTTGGATCTACTTTTATTCTTTCACTTGTTTTTTTTTATTTTTTGTTCATTTATTATTAGTCATTTTTTTCATATTTTTATATTTATTAATACTTTCATGTCATTATATTAACTTTTCCTTCATTCTTTTATTGTTTTGATATTCTTATAATAATATTTCTACAAAAAAATAATAATATTTTGGAAATTTTTTAGAATATTATTGTTTTTTTTTATTTTCTATAAATATTAGTAGGGACCGCATTGCGGTCCCTATTACTCCATCAGTAACGACCGCGAAACGGTCCCTATTGCATGAACTACAATAGGAACCGCAATGCAGCCCCTATTGTGTGAAAGACAATAGGACCGCAATGCGATCCTTATTGCTCTCAAGTCAATGGGGACTGCATTGCGGTCCCTATTGTCTAAAACAGAATAGAGACTGCTTTGCGGTCCCAGCTGCTTTTAAGAAAATAGGGACTGCGATGCAGTCCCTATTGCTGTTAAGGTAATAGGGACCGCAAAGCGGTCAATGATTTTGCGGTCCCTATTGAGTCTCATCAACGACCTAAATGCGGTCGCTGATTTAAAGCGACCTAGTTCAGTAGCGACCGTTTTGGCTTTCAGCGACCGGATGGGGTCAATAGGGACCTCAAATGCAGTCTCTATTGACCCCTGTTTCTTGTAGTGACATATACAAAACATAAACATTAGAACAATTACTTCTTACGTACTCGAACAGCATAAACGAACCCATTATTCCATTTTGTTCGTCAAATAGCCCTAATAAAATATAAAAAGCTAAGATGATTGAGATTTGATGTCCAAATATATTCAATATTCGGACTAGATAGTCATGTTTAGCATGTCGCTACTAATGTTAAAAGTTATATCTGTGAATATGTGAATCATGTAACAGATAGATGCATTAAACTATTAATTAGTTATCAGAAATAAAAGGAGGCATATTATTGTTTATCTAATTAATGTGACTAATGTCAAATTGATGATTAAGTTATCAATCATCATACACGTACATCATGTCGTGATGGATGGGTTTTTCTCAAATTCACCTTCATACAGCGGACGCCACATTTGATACGGCGGCGACCTTTGACTCTAAAACGTTCCCCGCGGACCAACCTTTTAAGGTAACATTAATTATATTAATCAAATCTTTCTAAAAAAACTAAAGCACCGTGTTTAATATTAGGCAGAAATGTCAAAAATGCCCGTTATCTTTTGCCCACTTTATTTTTTGCCCGTTATCTTTTTTATCTACCAAAAATATCCGATATCTTTGCCAAAAATACCCGATTCACTGTTCATTTGGGGGGGGGGGGTGGGTGAGAAAGAAGACCAATTAGATTTATATATAAAGTTTTTATAATTTAAATGAATAAAGTTTAATAAAAGAATATATTATAGAGTAGAGTTTTAAAATTTAAATAATAAAGTTAATTATAAAGATTTAATTTTTTATATTTTTCTGCTTTTTTAAAAAATTTTAGTAATTATAAATTTTGAATTTTAAAATAGATTTATAAATGATTTTTATAATTTATATATTAAAAAGAATTAATAATTATACATTTTATGACATGACAGCCACATTTTGGCCACATATGCAAAATTGGATGATTTGGCGGACAAAATGGCAATGAACAGTGAATCGGGCATTTTTGGCAAAGATATCGGGCATTTTTTGTAGATAAAAAAGATAACAGGCAAAGAGTAAAGTGGGCAAAAGATAACGGGCATTTTTGACATTTCTGCCTTAATATTATATCAACCAAATAAGTACCCCATCAATTTATATCCTTGAAGGTTTTTCATAGAATCTCTTTTTTCAGTTTTTCATAGAATTTCTATGGCGAATCTTCTAGACAAAATCCGAAAGCTGAATGTTAGGCAACCCGTCAGAGTCGAGGACGTCTTTCATTAATCTGATCTATATTTTTTGCCCCAATACGTTTTCATCTATGGAAGACATTATTTTGTATATTTAGTGCGCCTGTTTCTCGATTTATT